>OV884004.1:4800000-6000000 GCA_930367185.1 Myathropa florea | reverse complement strand
CATCAGTCATTCCAGTCAACCGTCGGCGGTTTTCAATCGTTAGTCAGCAACTCATCCACAGTCATTAGTCATCAGTCTTAAATCCAGTCCTTGCTCATCAGTTGATTACCAACGTTGTTTGTCAGAAAATTTGCTCCGTTATGACTTCATTCATTAGTCCTCAGACTGATGTCGAAAGTGTCACGACGTCAGTCTTCAATCGGGACTGGTTAATCCAAAAGTTATCAGAAGTCAGATTTAAATCATTTATTGTCTGTTGATCATTGTCAATACTCAATCATCAAGTCGTCATTCGTTATTCATCAGTCATCAAAAGTCAGTCACAAATTGTCAATTATCCATTGTCAGTCTTCGAATGTCAGCATTCAAAAAAACCCACCTTTTAAGTCCGCCATCAGTTTTTGGTCGGAATTATTTAAAGTAGTCTGTCGTCAACTTTAACTGCATTGGCGTCTGTCGTTGGTCGTCAATCATCAGTCCATTCGATAGTTGTTCGACTTAAGCATTCAGTCAAAGTACATCAGTCTTTAGTCAGCAGTTGCTAGTCTACAGGCATCATAATTGGTGTATGCGAAGAAATTCAGGCAAACATCTGATCAAACCCAGGGTTTGACAACAAGTCCGGTTTAGATTACGTTAAAGTGCCCGTAATACCTAAGGTACTTAGACCAAAGGAGGGCCGGTGGGCAGCCCCACTCCAAGACTTTATGTAGGAGATGTGTGCTACTTCTTCTCTTCTTAGGGCGCTACAGTCCGAGGTGGTCCTGGGCCCTCACTCAACATACCTCTCCAGCCAGCACGATCTTTCGCCAGCTGTCTCCAGTTTCGCACACCAAGCCCTAGTGGGCCGAGGTCCCCCTCGACTTGTGTGCGCCACCTTGTTCGTGGACGTCCTCTGTTGCGTTGTTCCACAGGCTCAGAGTCGAAAACTCTTCGGGCCGGAGCTAAGTTGTCCATTCGTTCTACATGGCCTAGCCATCTTAGGCGTTGGATCCGTAGACGCCTGGCTAGACTCATGTCGCTGTACAGCTAATACAGTTCGTGGTTGAACCTTCTCCTCCAAATGCCATCAACGCAAACGGGACCAAAGATCGCGCGCAGAACTTTTCTCTCGAAAAGACCAAGAGACTGTTCATCCGCTTGGGATATTGTCCATGCCTCTGCGCCGTAAAGCAGGACTGGGATGATCAAGGTCTTATATAAAGTCAGCTTGGTCTTCCGAGAGAGGTCTCTACTACTCAATTGCCTTTTGAGCCCAAAAAAACAGCGGTTGGCAAGAGTTATTCTGCGTTTGATCTCAGTACTGATGTTTTTTGTACTGTTTACCGCGGAGCCGAGGTAGACGAAGTCCTTCACTACCTCAAAGTTATAGCTGCCAATGGTGACGTTCTGGCCAAGTCGTCGATGTTGTGCGTCCTTTCTCGATTATAGCATATACTTTGTTTTGCCCTCGTTTACCGCCAGACCCATTTTAGCCGCTTCCGTTTCAATGCCAGCAAACGCATCATTGACGGCTCGCTGTGTTCGTCCAATCACGTCAATGTCATCCGCATAAGCTAGCAGTTGAACGGACTTTTGGAAGATCGTGCCTCTTGTGTTGGCCAGTGAGTTTTGCACGATCTTCTCAAGAATGATGTTAAAGAAATCACATGACAGCGCGTCGCCTTGTCTAAAACCTTTTTTGACATGGAAGGTCTCGGTGAGTTCGTTACCGACCTTGATGGAGCAGCGAGAGTTCTCCATCGTCATCCTGCTCAGTCTGACGAGTTTGGCAGGAATGTCAAAACTAGACATGGCGCTGTATAGCTCGTCTCTATACACGCTGTCATATGCGGCCTTGAAATCGACAAATAGATGGTGTGTGTCGATCTGCAGTTCTTGGGTCTTCTCCAGGATCTGCCGCAGTGTGAAAATTTGATCGATGGTGGACCTCCCGGGCCTGAAACCCCACTGATAAGGACCTATCAGTTTGTTCCCAAATGGTTTCAGGCGTTCACACAAAACGGCAGAGAAGATCTTATAGGCGATGTTCAGGTGACTTATCCCTAGAAAGTTGGCGAAGTCAAAGGGGTCTCCTTTCTTGTGGATCGGGCAAACGGTACTGAGATTCAACTCATCGGACATGCTTTCCTCCGACCATATCTTACAGATGAGCTGGTGCATGCGCCCTACCAGATCACCTCCAGCTGCTTTAAACATTTCGGCGGGCAGGCTATCTGCACCAGCAGCTTTATTAGACTTCAGTCTCGATATCGCTAACTTGACTTCGTCTAAGTCGGGGGGACGGTATTCTTTTCTATCATCGTCCGTTGTGTTGAGTGGAACATTCTGCCTGACAGCGGTATTTGTGTCCTCATCGCCGTTCAACAGTCTGCAGAAATGATTTTTCCAAATTCTCAGTATCGACTGCAAATCTACTATTAGCTGTCCATTTTCGTCCCGGCAAGCTTCTGTCCGAACTTTATATCCATTCGATAAAAGTGTTACCCTTTGGTAAAACTTTCGGACATCATTCCTGCCATAACACCTCTCCATCTCTTCGATCGCGCGCTTCTCGTGCTCTTTATTTTTCTTCCTGAGAAGCCGGTTCTCTTCCCTTCGTTTCTGATCGTAGAGCTCACGAACAGCTCTCGTGGTTCGATGCAGCGTTGCCCGGTAGGCTTCTTGCTTTGCTGCATGTGCTTGCCTGCACTCTTTGTCAAACCAGGGGTTTTTCCTAGGTGGTGTTTTAAAACCCAGCACATCAGTAGCGGCTTCTCTGATGGCTTTCTGACAACGTTTCCATTCTTCGTCTATTGTTAGTGCAGGCGACGTCGAATTTTCGGAGAGTTTCAGGGAGACTCAATCGGCAAAGTTCCTGGCAGTCTGTTGCGATTGTAGCTTTTCGACGTCAAACCGTGGTTGTCTTCCTCGACTCCGTTGTTCTGTCGATATCCGGGTCCTTACCAAGGAAATGGTCCGAGTCGATGTTGGCGCCTCGGAACGTTCGGACATCAAGAATACTGGAGGAGTGTCTGACGTCGATCGCAACGTGATCAATCTGGTTGAAGGTTGAATGATCAGGGGACCGCCAGGTCCCTTTATGGATGTTGAGGTGTGGGAACCGCGTGCTAGCTACAGAGAGGTTTCGCCCCGTAACAAAGTCCACCAGCCTGAGTCCGTTTTCGGACGTGGTGTCGTGCAGGCTGTGTTTACCGATGACTCTAGCAAAGATATCCTCTTTACCCAGCTTAGCGTTAAAATCTCCTAGAACAATCTTGGTGTCGTAGCTGGGGCATTGATCGTACGTTCTTTCTAGGAGATCATAGAAGTCATCCTTGCTATCGTCATCTTTGTCGTCCGTTGGGGAGTGGGCGCGATTAGGCTGCTGTTGCCGAATTTAGCCTTGATGCGGATTGTTATGAGGTGCTCGCTTATGTACTTAAAGCTTAAGACTTTTTGCCTAAGTCTGCCTCGAACAACAAATTCACATTTAAATAATCGCTGCCTTCGCAGTAACAATCGCCGTAATATATATCGCAGTTTTTCATCCTCTTTATGCCCGGCCCATTCCATCGCAATTCCTGGATTGCGGTAACGTCTGCTTTATAGCAGTCTAGGGCCTCCGCGAGTTCATCGGCTGCATGTGGTCTTTTCAGGGACCTCACATTCCACGTGCAGAACTGAAAATCATTGTCCTCTTGGCCCTTCTATACCGAAATAAAATCGAGCTAAAAGCAGTGAAAAACTGCAGAGATAAACCGTCAGTTCCACAATCCAGAGACAACAAGGCACTCCTCTTGTTCTGGTAAAAGCCATCAGAGAAGAATGAATCACAGAATCTCCACTTTCCGTTGAACTTCTTCTTAAACTCCCCATAGCAAGCCCTTTGCTTCTGTTGTCCTGTTGGCTATCTTATAGGCGATCATAATCACATGCCCAAGCTGAACGTCGTAAACTGTCGTTCAAATAAAATTAACCTTCCCACCAAGGCGCACAAATATTTGACCGTAACTTCTCTTTGATCTACTAATTACTTCCCCAAGTCAAACAATCCTTTTCAGCCGTCCACCAGCACACCACCATTCCCAAGGCAGCACTTCTGCTTCCCTTAAATTTGAGTAAACACTTTCCACTCAATCTTCATTCATCTTTCTGCGACTGTATCTAGATGCGTGTGCCGCCGCTGTTGGGTTTGGCATTATTTTCGTTTTGCTGTCTTCCGTATGACATCATGGCCCAAAGGATAAATAAACGAAACGGCCCACGGCGTTGTCCATCAAGCCCACCCCATCTCGGGGATAATTTATTCCAATCCACTGGAGAGCAGATATAAAAACAATAATGCGCCGGGTTGCTTATGAAGGAGAAATTAAATATCCCTGCGCCCGTCGCCAGCAGCAGCCCCCCCTGGGAGACATCAGTCCTTCCGCTGTCCCTGACTAATACGTCATCCGACCGCCGCCCCGTCCACTTCATTTACCTCGTCCAACGCAAACAGCAGAAAAAGGCAAAGAATTAGCGCATTCCGAGCGTTTAATTCATTAATTAATTAAACTAATGAGAAACTGTGTTGAACGCGCGTATTCCCTATTAGCCGCCGCCCTCCTCCACGCAACGCACAGCCGACCAGTCATCGCACCAGTTGACCGGCCCGCCGAGCGGCCGGCCAGTCGGTCTGCGTTATTTATTCGCTTTGTCAGCGGCAACTTAACGAGCCAAACAAATGTATCTGCAACAATAGCCGCCCGATGACAAACGACGCTCGTATGAGTTTTACAAATTATTTGCTTAAAACAAAAACTGACGGGCGGAGGGAGGGAAAGTTTTTTGGCAAAAAACACTTTTATTGTGTGTCGTCGCTGGTGCTACCGTTGCCTCTGCTGACGGCAGCGATGACACATGAAGTGCACAAATTAATATATTCTCCGGGAGCGAGTGAGAGAGAGAGAGAGAGAGCGAACAAAGGGATGATTAGGGACCGGGATCGGCACCGGGACAAACGGTCCGTCCTCTTTTAATAAGGCTAAGTGGTTTCACACCTCTCCGCGCCGGACCTCTGCATCGGAATCCAAGTAATTTGTATTCCCCAGAGGTGCATGTGCGCTCCGCACACACTCGTTCGGTTTCAATGGAAGTGCCAGTGGTAGTCATCACCGAAAAAAGACCAAAACCGAAGCGCACAGAAAAAACGAAGCAACAAACGGCTGAACACGCCGGGCCCGCAGACGGAGCGTTTTTGTAAAGCCGCCACCACCATCACCAGCTCGAGACACAGAGCCAGAGCCAGAGCCAGAGCCAGACGACAAACAGTGGCGTGAATTGAAATTTAGTGAAATGATTCGAATTTACAAGGGCGCTGGGGATGTGTGGAGTCGGGGGTGGCAGCCGTCATTGGTAGTCATTTATCCAAAGTACCTGGTGACTCCCTGTTGTTTGTCTTCGCTGTGTTGTGGAAAACGCTTGTGTCAGCTCTTGTGTTTTTGTCCACTTTGCAGGGCGGGGTGTGTGTGGGAGGTGCAGACCCTGTTGACAGAAGTCAATTGGGGTCATTCGTCTTGGGACTTAGGTGGATGCTGGTGGGAGGGAAATGAACTCATTAGTCCTGTGGTCGTGGACGGTGGTATTTTTGGTGAAAAGTCTTCACCTCTTTGTGGTCGTTTTGAGGGGAATCATGCATTCGGCAACAACTCCTCGTTTGGGCTCATTAGATGCGGTTCAAAGGTCCAACGAATGAGGTGAGACTGCACGTCTTTGGTTGGTGTAGGGGAACGCAGCTTAGTGAAGCTTAGTTTTCACGGGAAAGGTCTAATGACCAACTGAGGGGTTTTGTTCATGACGAAGACGCTGTGGGGTGACACTCCATTAAGGGGATTGAAGCGTCCTATTGTTTCGAAAATGATGGAGGTCTAGAGATGACGTCTGGAAACTGATGAATAACAATGACTTATTATTTGACTGAGGAGAGGACGCAGGAATGATAACTGGTGATTGATGACTGATGCTTACCGAACTGCGACTAACGAGAGGAGACTTGTGATTGAGGACTAAAGGAAGACTGCAGATGAATGACGAACGACCTATTCCTGATGACTGACGGACTAACTACAGAAGACGTCAAGATTGAAGAAGTCTAGAGTAAGGACTGAAGACTTATGTATGGCGACTGATGACTGATGACTGAAGAGGGAACTCTGAAGGACTGAAGGCTGAAGACTGAAGGACTGCAGAGCGAAGATTGAAGACAGAAGGACTGAAGGACTGAGGACTGAAGGACTGAAGGACTGAAGACTGAAAACTGAAGGACTGAAGGACTGAAGACTGAAGACTGAAGGACTGAAGGACTGAAGACTGAAGGACTGAAGGACTGAAGACTGAAGACTGAAGGACTGAAGGACTGAAGGACTGAAGGACTGAAGGACTGAAGGACTGAAGACTGAAGGACTGAAGGACTGAAGGACTGAGGACTGAAGACTGAAGGACTGAAGGACTGAAGGACTGAAGGACTGAAGACTGAAGGACTGAAGGACTGAGGACTGAAGACTGAAGACTGAAGGACTGAAGACTGAAGGACTGAAGACTGAAGGACTGAAGACTGAAGGACTGAAGGACTGAAGACTGAAGTCTGAAGGACTGAAGGCTTGAAGACTGAAGAACTGGGGACTGAAGAACTGAAGGACTGAGGAGTGAGGACTGAAGACTGAAAACTGAAGGATTGAAGACTGAAGGACTGAAGAGCGAAGATTGAAGACTGAAGGACTGAAGGACTGAGGACTGAGGACTGAAGACTGAAAACTGAAGGATTGAAGACTGAAGGACTGAAGAGCGAAGATTGAAGACTGAAGGACTGAAGGACTGAGGAGTGAGGACTGAAGACTGAAGGACTGAGGACTGAAGGACTGAAGACTGAAAACTGAAGGATTGAAGACTGAAGGACTGAAGAGCGAAGATTGAAGACAGAAGGACTGAAGGACTGAGGACTGAAAACTGAAGGACTGAAGGACTGAAGACTGAAAACTGAAGGACTGAAGGACTGAAGACTGAAAACTGAAGGATTGAAGACTGAAGGACTGAAGAGCGAAGATTGAAGACTGAAGGACTGAAGGACTGAGGAGTGAGGACTGAAGGACTGAGGACTGAAGACTGAAGACTGAAGGACTGAAGGACTGAAGACTGAAGGACTGAATACTGAAGGACTGAAGACTGAAGGACTGAAGACTGAAGTCTGAAGGACTGAAGGTTTGAAGACTGAAGAACTGGGGACTGAAGAACTGAAGGACTGAGGAGTGAGGACTGAGGACTGAAGGACTCAGGACTGAAGGACTGAAGACTGAAAACTGAAGGACTGAAGGACTGAAGGACTGAAGGACTGAGGACTGAAGACTGAAGGACTGAAGACTGAAGGACTGAAGACTGAAGGACTGAGGACTGAAGACTGAAGACTGAAGGACTGAGGACTGAAGGACTGAAAACTGAAGGACTGAAGGACTGAAGGACTGAAGCACTGAAGACTGAAGGACTGAAGACTGATGGACTGAATGGCGAATGACGGAATTAGATAAAGCTGATGCGACATGTCACTGACGACTAACGACTGGTGTCAGCAGACCGATGGCAAACGACTGACGACAGCACAGCACTTGATGACAGGCGACAAGCGACTAACGACTTCTAACGTACAATAAAAAAGTGGAAAATGAGTTTGTCGGTCTTAGAGGCCGAGCATAACACCGCACGAAACTACAGCTAATGTAAAAAACGAAAAGTAAACAGAAGCGTCGTCAAATTTCAGAGTCTTCATAATTGTTTATAGAAGCTATAGGGGAATTCAGGTGACATTTGCGTGCATATGGAGCGATTCATTTCCCTTCAGCGTAATCAGGTAAAACTTAACGAACTTAACGAAGGCGTTTAACGAACTTAACGAAACTGAACGGAGCCGATTAAGGAACTTAGCGAAACTGAACGAAGCCGATTAAGGAACTTAGCGAAACTGAACGAAACCGATTAACGGACTTAACGAAACAGAACGAAGTCGGTTAACGAACTTAACAAAACTGAACAAAGCCGGTTAACGAACTTAACAAAACTGACCAAAGCCGGTTAACGAACTTAACGAAACAGAACGAAGCCGGTTAGGGAACTTAACGAAACTGAACGAAGCCGGTTAACGAACTTAACGAAATAGAACAAAGCCGGTTAACGAACTTAACGAAACTGAACGAACCCGGTTAACGAACTTAACGACACTGAATGAAGCCGATTAACGAACTTAACGAAACTGAACGAACCCGGTTAACGAACTTAACGAAACTGAACGAAGCCGGTTAACGCACTTAACGAAACTGAACGAAGCCGGTTACCATGGCCACAGTGAAATGTTTTTGTATATTCACTCGGCTGCTTCAGTTCCCTTAAGTTTCCGTACGGTCTTTATACATTTTTGTTCCTTTAGATCGATCCCGTGTCAGGTTCAACCTCTTCTCGCAGTTCCACCATTTGCCGCATTGATATCGAAGAAGCGATTCCGCGGTCAGTTGCATCCTTCATAGTTAAACCCTTTGTTGAAAATTCAAATTTCTTCTAAAAAAAGCATTCCCCTCGCTTTAAAGAGACAGAACTTCTGAATCATCAGCAAGAATGAATGTCCACCACGCCCACAAATAGGTCACCAACCCAGCCGATTGAAGCGCTCTCATCAGTCTCCGATGGACATGTCCATCTACACAGGGTGTGGTCCCTGCAGCACTTGCCCTGTTATCAATTAGACCACAAAATGAAGTCATCAACTGAGAGTGACTCCATTCAGTCAATCGATAGCCAAACTTAACTCAGCCGCCCTCAGACTTCGGGTGAGCCGCAGAAGAGAGACGTTTGTCTTCTTTTTTTAAACCAATTTCCTCCGTCTACAGCGACGATCCCACGGTTTCATTTTTTTCAGTCAATATTCTCGGCAATAAATCGAGAAGCCATTTCTCAAGGCAGCCGAGGCAGAGGCGAAGTTTTTCCTTTTCCTTTGTGAACACTTAAACCACATTTAGCCGCTGCTCCTTAAACTTTCCCTAATTGGCGGCACATCTGGCCCAGCACCCTTTCGACTTGATAAGCGCTTTTTTCTTTTCGCCGTCTTCTGTCTGCTTCGCCTCCCCTCCCTTTCCCTCCTTCAATTTGGCCAAAAACTATTAAAGTACCATAAAAGGCCAAATGAATGTGCCACAGTTCTTGCAGTCAACCGCGCCGTCCTTCCTCTCCGACGGCGGTCTGCCAGAGCCTTGCTTATTGAGTACCACCGATACACAGGCCCCTGCGGCAATTCGCCGCGTCGTGGGCAGGCAGCGGGGACGACGGGACATTGTGGCGTAGACAATAACTTTCAAAGTGTCAAAGTTTTCCCCATCAACTTCGGAGCGAAAGAAAGAAAATCCTTTATCCTTATCCCTTTGAGTCGCAGCCAGAAAAGAAGGATGTAGGCGATCTATCGAGGGATATGTGTGTGAATTTGCCTTTTTTCTTGCGCCCTCTTCAAGCCGCCGCCTGTCAAAATTGAACATTTTTTCCGCCCCCCCCCACTCCGGTCGCTTTAAAGACCCGTCAACTATCAATGGATAAAGTTTGATGGAGGTTTCATGGCACATCCACACCCAATCTCCTGACATCGGCACCAGCAGCACTGATTGAGGGCGGTGTTTATTTGCGCACACACGCACACACAGGAGCACCGAGTGAAGACGAGCGAAAAGCCATTAACGTCGGACGCGCGAGGAGTTTCCGCCCGGGATCGATTTCGTTGAAGGGTGCTTACAACGAGATAATCGTGCAAATCACCCTTCATGTTAATGTTGCGCTAATGTCAACCACGAAATCCGGCGCGACAGCACGGGGTGATGGTGTTAAATGCCATTTTCTCGGTCTCTCGGCGACACAACATCCTTCAGTTGGGGTGTGTGTGTGCGCGTTCTTTTTTTACTTCACTTTTTTTGGGCGCGTTAAATGTCACTGGCGTGTTCGTGGCTCACGCACCAAAATGCTTTCGATTTTAATGTTCCCATTTGCGAGGCGATGATGATAACGTTAATTTGACAGATGCATCAACATTATGAGACGGTAAAGTGTAAAGTGGGGTTGAAAAGTTTGCTGTCAGTGACTTTGGAAAAAAATGGAAAGAGTATAGTGGCAAGTTTCGTTTGAATTTATATTCACTTCACTGATTTAGGGGAAAAATCCCTTCATTTGATGGATATTTTGGTGAAAAGTGGGCATGGCTTTACCACTGTTTTAGTGTTTTGATAGGGTCCTGGTTGAGGTCCAGGTCTACTCCAGACAGTAAAAGCCAAGGACAAGACTAAACCGACTGAACATACGTCTGGATGGCGCAGATGGTTAAGTGCCTGTCTCAATTTAGAGGGGTCCCAGGTTCGAATCCCAGTGAAATCGAATCTGGTCCATTCACCATTTGCCGTTGGGATTAAATTAACGGCACTGCAGTAGTTTGTTACCTGGCAGTACAATGGACCAGTTTTGAGTCTGAGTGCTCCAGTAGAGCTTCAAAAAACTCAAAAAAAAAAAACGACTAAACAAGGTTTAGCGTTGTTCTTTCTTGTTTACAGTCCGGGACGAGAAGGACCTGGGCCTCAATCAACGAGCCTCTCCGCCTGGCACTACATTTTGCTAGTAATATCCAGTAGCGCACATCAATCGGTGGAGATCCTTCTCCATTTGTGTACGCCACATTAAAAGCGGGCGTCCTCTGTTGCGATGTCCCACAGACTCAAAGTTGCAGACCCTTCAGGCCGGAGCTATTCTCCACAGGGTCTAGTCAACTTAGGCTTCGTATCCTAGAAGAAGACGGAGTATTTTACCACCTCGAAGTTAGTGCTGCAAATTCTGATTTTCTGGTCAATTCTCGGGATGATAGCATGCAGTTTGTGCTGGTTCCGATGACTGACTACACACATTTAAGTCACATCACCTTCAGTTACAGGAACCGATTCAGTGACAGATCGTTACGTTCGCCCCCAATCGTCATTGATTTCTTCAGCACCCTGTCTTCAAAGTCTTTAAGGTTGCCAACTGCGTGCGTCAGTTACTTCGTTGACCTCAGCAGCACCCGGTTGTTAAAGTTGCCAACTGCATGCGTCAGTAATTTCGTAGACCTCTGCAGCACCCTGTCCTTAAAGTTGCCGACTGATTTACGGAAATCAAATCGGACGTTCTGCTTAAAATCTGCACTTAAAACGACAAAGAAGGTCTGTGAGAGTCTTATCGTTTGCTAATTGTTCGAAAGGGTGTCCTGATGCAAGGATTCCATTCATCGGTCATACATTCCCTCCAAGATGCTTTACAGATGAGCTCGTGCAGACGCCCAGCCAGTCTATGTCCATTAGCCCTAAATATTTCATCTGACTGTTGTCTGCGTCAACAGCACAGTAACTGTCAATTCAAAATCTGTCAGAATGTCTTCCCAGAATGTCAGCCCCAAAAGGTTCTCGTTTTGGACCACAACTTTTTTAAAACCGTAATAAGGTGTTCCTTTTTTGCTTCCCATTTGTTTGTAGTCACTTTCAAGACTTAATCTGAGAGCTGACAGTCCCTCTCTCACAGAGTTCTCTATTCGGATCTTAACTTTTTTTCAAACGGTAGTATAATTCTCACCATTTGACTGTCCCTGTCCTGTCATGAGCTGTCCCACAGGGTTTTCCTTTCGAACCTCAACTTTTTTTAAAACCACAGTAGGATTCTCCTTTTGCTTCTCAGTGGATGTTATTTTCAAGATTGTACCCCTTAGAGTTGACAGCCGCTGTCCTGTCATGTGCTGTCCACAGGGTTCCCCTATCGCACCTTGATTTTTTTGAAACCACAATAAGATACTTCTTTTTTACTTCCCATTCGATTGTAGTCATTTTCAAGACTTAATCTGAGAGCAGACAGTCCCCTGTCCCACAGGGTTCCCTATTCGGACCTTCACTTTTTTTTGAAACCACAGTAACATTTTTTTTTGCTTCTCAGCGGATTGTAGTAATGTCCAAGAGCTGTCATTGTCCTGTCCTTTGCTGCACCAAAAGGTTCTTCTTTCGGACCTTAACTTTTGTTAATCCACAAAAATGTGTTCCTTTATTGGTTCCCATTGCATTGTAGTCATTTTCAAGACAAAATCTAAGAGCTGACAGCCCCTGTTTAGAATTTGTGCCGTTTCTAGATATCGTGACCCATTGACCAGTCTTTCTTGAAAAGACGTCCAAAATTTAGACGACGTCTCTTCGGTTAAATTTCGATCTTCCTTAGAAAAGACTTGGGAGTCTCAAATCTTCTTCCAAATCCAGGTGTTTGGTCCATCAATAGGAGCTCTACAACAGCATCACAATTTTGGTCAAATTTTATACAAAAATTCAAAAATTAGGCTTAAAAAATGCCGTTCCTGATCCAAAACCAGTTTTCGTCTTTGTACTTGAATGCATTGGGCCCTTTCCTCCAGATATCTGCTTTCAGTGAAGCAAGGCAAGATTGTGTTTTAGGTCCCTTTTTGTTTGGTAGACAAAACAAAGCCACAGCACGTGTTCAGCGGCTTTAGCAGTTGGAAGCATAAAGGCGCACACGTTTTTTGTTACTTTTTAGACAAAATTTCTGTTCTTCCTGTCGTTCGTGTCCATTCCTGTCCATTCTTGTGGTTCCTGTCCATACCTGTCGTTCCAGTCCATTCCTATCGTTCTTGTTTATTCCTGTTGTTTTTGTCCATTTCTGTCGTTCCTGTCCATTCCTGCCGTTCCTGTTTATTTCTGTCGTTCCTGTCCATTCCTTTCCATTCCGGTTGTTCCTATCTATTCCTGTCGTTTCTGTCCATTCTTGTCGTTCCTGTCCATTCCTGTTGTTCCTGTCCATTCCTGTCGTTCCTGTCCATTCCTGCCCTTCCTGTTTATTTCTGTCGTTCCTGTCCATTCCTTTCCATTCCGGTTGTTCCTATCTATTCCTGTCGTTTCTGTCCATTCTTGTCGTTTCCGTCCATTCCTCTCGTTCCTGTCCATTCCTGTTGTTCCTTTCCATTCCTGTTGTTCCTGTCCATTCCTATCGTTCCTGTCCATTCCTATCGTTCCTGTCCACTCCTGTCGTTCCAGTATATTCCTATCGTTCCTGTTCCTGTCCATTCCTGTCGTTCCTGTCCATTCATGTAGTTCCGGTCCATTCCTGTACATTCCTGAACGTTCCTGTCCATTCCTGTCCATTTCTGTTGTTCCTGTGCATTCCTGTCGTTCTTGTCCATTTCTGTCACTCCTGTCCATTCCGGTCGCTTCTATCCATTCCTGTCCTTCCTGTCATTCTCGTCACTCCTTCTGTCTACCCTTGAAGCGTCAAGACACAACAAGTGCTGATGTCTGTCTGGGGATTACATTTTTTTGAAAAGCGCTGTTGACTGCAATCTTCCAAGCCTCGTTTTGGAAGCACCTCAACGTTGACCACTTGGTCCGCCACTGTTTCTAAAATAAACAACAAATTATTCAACGCAGATTTTTACCTAACCAAACTTAAAAAAGTTCCTCAGAAACGATTAAAATTTCATGTCCAAACTATCAACATTTTCGAAATTCCACTTCTGCGGAATTCTGTCATAATTTTGTGAAAATTCATGCGTAAACCCCGTCAATTTCGGTTCCATTCAGCACTCAAGCAGGTTTGCAAACTTTTCCACTTCACTGTTGACAAACTTTTTCTGTCACCGTCGCGACATTACCAACCGTGTCCCCGTTCGTGCATTTCCACCCCATGTGTGTGCGCACTTGTTTCTTGCTGGTGTCGCCGCGCTCATTTTCGAATCAATTAAACTTTATGCGTTCAAAATTGGATTTTCGCTGGCAACTCCTGCGGAGGAGCTTCAATCCCCTCAAAAGGAATGCAAGTGGCAATCTGTCTCCTCGACGAGGTGGAGCTGAGTGGTGGAAGTGGTGGCGTGGGAGGCATCCGTTGGCGAGGTGTGTACAAAATGAAATCGATCCGAGAGTCCAAACTTTTTCAATTAGTATCCGTAGAGAGGTGTCTGTATGAGTGGTTGAGAGTGTGGACCAGCGACTCTGGCGAGTGCTGCACACCGAGCACACAGGGACACATGTTAAAAGCTAGTCATGTGCGTTTAATGGAATTTCCTTTGCCCTGCCATGCAAAACTACATAAAACTCAACCTAGCGTGTCATATCTCAACCCACACGTGGTGCTCCCTTCCCTTCGCATCCACTCGATACACAGAGCAACATCAGCGATGAACAGATACCGAGGAGTTCCCCCTTTTTTCACACATAGTGTACTCCTCCTGTCTGGTGGGTGAACACTTCGTTTGAGTTTGCTCTTCTTCGGCCTTTGGTTCTGCCACTGCTGCTGCTGCTGCTGCTGTTGACGCTGTTGCTGACGGCAGTGGGTAACGGAATTACTGAAACGAATTATGTGTAATGCAATTTTGTCCCACCCGCCCACTCGCTGCGAGGGGCGGGCACACATGTGAGGAGTGCAAATTTTTCCAGCTACTCGCCGAGTTGCTTTTTTTTTCACGCTCGGTGCCAGCACGCGTAAAGAAAGGATTTAGTGTGCGTGAACTTAGCTATTTTTTTTTCGAGAGGGAGAGCTTAGTTCGGTTTTTTGCTGATTTTTAATTATATTATGTGGAGAATTTTAATAAAATCAGTTGAGCAACTAATTCGGGGGCTCTCTTGCGGATAATCGCATTTAAACGAGTCTCACTTCAGCTGCAGAGTTTGCAATCAAATTTCGCTAACACTGTTCACAGTTGACGGGAAAGTCGTTCGTTTTTTTCCCCTCTCGTTGAAGTGTTCAGTTGAGGACCGTGTTGGTCATGGAGTTTGTTGAAGATGAAAACTTTAAGCGGAACCGGGTGAGAATTGTGACTGAAGGCCAATGAGGTGGTGAAACCTGTTGGTGTCGACACAGAGTCAGAAAGCACTTCTTCGGAGTGGTTTCACTGAAGAATTTAGAAGAGATTCTTTTCCTCCTTTGGTCATTTGGACAGCACTTATCAGATTAGTCTAAGGAGACCGACTGGTTCTTCTCGAACATCGTCTGTAACTTCGAAGTTCACGACCTCGTTCATTACCTAATCCGACAAGATGTTCTGTCCTTCCTGTCCATTCGTGTAATTCCTGACCATTCCTGTCGTTCCTGTCGTTCCTGTCGTTCCTGTCATTCCTGTCATTATTGTCACTCCTTTTGTCTACCCTGGAAGCGTCAAGACACAACAAGTGCTGATGTCTGTCTGGGGATTAAATTTGTTTGAGGAGCGCTGTCCTCCAAGCCTCCTTTTGGAAGTACCTCAACATTGACTACTAGGTCCGCAACTGTTTCTAAACTAATTACGAGTACAACAAATTATTTTACGAAGATTTACAATTCATTTCGACTAGTTTTCGAATTCGAACCAATCAAGTAGCCGCCTCTTTTGCCCAAATTAAAATGTCCCCTTCTTACTGCGTTTTCCATCACTTTATCGACCATCTCGGACGGTGAAGCGATGATTTCGGCATAAAATCAATCATCACAACGTGGACTAATTCCCAATTCTGTGAACAGTGTCGAATTGATTGATTTGGTTCCCAGTGAATATGAGCTGAATGAACGATTTGTCCAACCGAAAAAGAATAGGACCACCGACTCAGAACTTCTGTAGTCATTTTTAATAATTTCCAAACGTTGTGCTCGTTCCTGAACTCCACCATGACAGAAGTGTGAGGCACTTTAAGTGATGTTTTGGCATTGACAGATCACAAACAAATTTATAAGAGTGCGTTGGTAACAAAATAAAAAATTCTTCTCTTTTGAAAAAATCGTTCATTAGATTTATACTTACTTAGCAGGTCTACGACCCATGTAGGGTCTGAGCCTGATATATCGCTGCCTTCCATCGTTGACGGTCCTGGGCACGCTGCTTCCAGTCATCAAGATCAAGCTGACTTACGTCCGCGATGACTTGGTCTTTGTACCGGAGATTCGGTCTTCCCTCTCCTTCTCGAACCAGGAGGCTCGGATTCGAAGACGCTCTTAGCTGGAGCGTTGTTGTCCATGCGCTCGATGGACTACATCCACATCCTGGTACAGGTCATAGAGTTCGCGGTTGTGTCTTCTCCTCCATTCGCCTTCCTCGCAGACGGGACCATATATCCGACCTAGAATTTTTCTTTCGAAGGCACCAAGAATCAGCTCCGCAGTTCTGCTTAGTGTCCAGCTTTCGGCTCCATATAGCAGGACTGGTAGAATAAGAGTTTTGTAGAGCATGATTTTGGTCCTTCGAGTCAGCAGTTTTGGTAGAAGAAATATATATAGAGACACAGCGGTCTGCACTGGACACTGGGCCGTTGGCAGGCATGCTGAAAGACTAGGCATATCATTTAACTCGCACTGCCGCAGCTGCCGGGTGGAAACTGAGCCAGAAACCCCCGAGCACTTTCTGTGCAAATGTCCGGCTCTAGCTAGAGTCAGACAACGCACTCTGGGCAAAGCCTTCTTCAACACCCCTAAAAATCTCTCAGAAGCAAACATTCACAGTCTGCTAGCCTTCATAAATTCCACGAAGTGGTTTCAAAATTAGGCTAATCTGAGTGAATACACACTCTTTTTCACCCTCATCTCACAAAATAGGTATCCCATAGGATGTGGTATCAAAACGGCGCTTTCATGGCGCTAATTGGGTGCGAAAACAGGATCTGTATGTCCGCCGCCACTTTTACCTACCTACCTACCAGGAGTTTTGAGCCTAGTTGTTTTGACAAACCGAAGTAGCATCGGTGGCCAAAGGCGATTCTACGTCGGATCTCCACTGTGATGTCGTTCGTGGAGTTCACGTTTGCCCCGAGGTAGACAAAGTCCTTCACTACCTCAAAATTGTGGCTGTCGATTGTAATGTTTTGTCCTAGGTGGTGTGCGGCGGATCCTCATTGACCTTAAGACCAGCTCGTTTCGCCTGTTCTTCAATCGCCGTGAAAGCTTCCACTACGGCGCGTTGGGAACGCGCAACAATGTCAACGTCATCTGCGTATCCCAACAGTTGGACTGACTTGTAGAAGATAGTGCTTTCCGTGTTTACAGCAACCCGCCGCACTATCTTCTCACGTACCAAATTAAAGAAATCACATGACAGCGCATCTCCTTGCCGAAATTCGTTGTAGGTTTCAAACGGCTCGGAGGTCCTCGAGCCGAACTGCACGGTGCATCGCGTAAGTGTTGGCGTGGTGCGAGACAACCGGATCAGTTTTCCCGTGATCCCATCGCTTCGAATAGTTCCTTGCGATGACTGCTGTCGTATGCGGCTTTAAAATCGATAAAAAGATGTTGTGTATCGATTTGAAACTCGCTGGTTTGCATTAGTGTGAAGATCTGGTCTATAGTCGATTTGCCGGGCCGGAAGCCGCAGTGGTACGGTGCAAAACGGCTTTAGACGTTCACACAGTATGCTGGGAAGGATCTTGTAGGCGACGTTGAGCAGGGATATACCTCTATAGTTGTGGCAAGAGGTAGGATCGCCTTTTTTGTGGATGGAGCATATGGAGCTGATATTCCAGTCGTCGGGCATGCTTTCGTCTTTCCAAATTCTACAAGTGATCTGGTGAATGCTCCCTACCAAAACATTGCCACCGGCCTTGAAGAGCTCTGATCGTAAGCCATCTGAGCCTGCGGCTTTGTTGCTCTTCAGCCTTTTTAATGGCTGTGCCGACTTCTTCAAAGCTCGGCAGGATGACTTCTTCATCGACTGGAGTTGGGATTTCTTCATTCCCTGTCACTCTCTCCTGGTCCGGCCAGCTAAGCAGCTGTTGAAAGTGCTGCTTAAGCACATCCACTATTCCCTGCGGGTCAGTAACTAGATTACCCTCACAATTTCGAAGAGCCTGGGTGCCTTTCCTAAAGCCTTTGGCCATGCTTTTGGCTTTTTTTTTTTATAAAAGGTCCGTATTTTTTGATTGTCCCTAGACTCTTCAATATCCTTAAGCTGGGAGGTTGCGAGAGACCTTTTCTTCAGGCGTAGAACTTTTTCTCCTCCCGTCTTCTAGCCCGATACTCCTCATGCGCTGCTCTAGTTTTTCGTTGCAGCGCCTTTTGGCATTTGAAGCCATTGGATCTCAATTGAAGTTTCATAAAATGCACAAAAGATTGCCTTTAACGAATCCCCTCTCAATCCTCCTAAACTTAAGCCCTTTTTTGCAAAAAAAAAAAAAAAAAACCCAAACGACATCCTTAAACGACGTGAAAAACGATGGCACACCAAACATCGTTTTCGTCGTCGTCGTTGTCGTTCGCCGGGCATAATCTTGAACCATTTTCAGCACACCCGCCCACTCGCTGCAAGGATGCCAGATAAATTTCGCCCGCCCCACACAGGGCACAACTTTAAACGGTTATCCCTTGCAACAAAGTGCTCACTAATCCCCTCGCCATCGTCGTCGTTGGCAGCCATATCTCGGCTTCTCGATGACAACAAAATCGAACGTCACACCGGATAGCACCCTCTCCCAGGGACGATCTAAAAGAAAACGATGAGGAAAATAAAGTTTTCCTCTGAAATAAAATCAAAAATAATGTCCTCTCGCATTAAGCGGCTGCATCCATGGGATCATCACCCGTACGAAGCCCGCTCAGTCAATGACCGGTGACCGAGCTGACACCTCCAGTCAGTTGGGGCCAGCGGTGTTGTTCCGAGTTCCACTTGAGTGAGTCAAATGTGAGAACACATCAATTAACCATCCCGCCGTCGCTCAACAGGAATCCAAAGAACGTCGCGGTGCGTTGTAGCGTTGTGGCGATGTGGCGCGGTGGTTACTTGACCGAAAGAGGCGTGAACACTCATGCATCGGGCCTAATAGCTGCCGTAACCATAATTACAGTGCTTACAGTCTTGGCGAGCAGTTGCCTTTGCGGCGGTCCGTACTTCGTTCGCTCCGCGATGTGAACCAATTAATTTTTCTAAGAACGAAAAATCCGAGAGCTAACGCAACCAAATCCATTGACAGTCCAATGAACCCCACTCCGGACGGCTTCAGTCGCGGGGGGAGGACAGGAGGTCAGCTTTTTCCGGTTTGCACTCTCTGCAAGCGAGGAAGTGAAGAAATATTACGGCTACACAGAGCACCAGCAAAACACCACCACTCCCACCACCGGCGGAGCACTGTAATCGGAGCGGAGTGCATGGGACGGGAGTACCCTTTCTGGAAATGACTTGGTCATGAACTTGACAGACAAACACGCCGGGCAAAGTCACGAGACGAGGCGATGGAGAACGAGCAAAAGACGGAGAAAAAAAGACAGAAACACGAGTACCCAACGTCTTCACGGGCTTGGAGCAGGTGGAGAAGGGGGAGGGAGAGAGAGGGGTCGACCAGGTCGCATGAACGGTTCGTTCGCTCGGCTGGTGCTGCTGCTATGTGGTCAATGTCTTGGGCCTAGGTAAACGGACGATTTGCTCTGTGTGCCATCATAATCTTGATGATGAACTTGCCCGGCGGCGGCGGTGGTGGTGCTGCTGCTCCCCTCGCGTGTGTGAGCGTTTTTAATTTTCCCCGTGCTGCCCCTGCCTGTCGAACGTAATTATCATGACGTGGTAATCTTTACGGTCGAAGCGATTCCATGGAACCCACGGCCGGGGAGGGGGCAACACAAAGGCTTCCCCTAATGATCATCATCAGTCCATATCAGCGCTGCACAGGGGCTCGAGCTGCATCTGATGATAGATGGCGGCCGTACGGTTAATTGATACCCCGAACGCCGGACGGGTATACCCCTGGGAAATCTCAAGACGTGAATGGACGTAGTCTTTGTGTTGTCTCCCCGTCCGGCCGGATTACGCCGCTGTGGTTCCTGTGTGTTCCTGGGTATTCTTTGGGCTCACGACGGCGGAACTAATCAGTTTAGGGAAGCGGAAATGAAATTGAATGTGGCCCGAGTTGGGCGCAGGAAAATTCGGGGATAATTATGAGAGACATGTTGTTTGTCGGATTTGTGATATTAACGGGTTGTTGAACGCTAATTGATGGCGAACCACGTCCGATGACGAAGGGCATTGAGGGCTCCGAAGAAGGTGCTAATGGTGTGGCGATGGTGCTCGTTGGTGTCGACACATTACGAGGGATTTTCGTGCAATCGGTGGTCGGATTGAAATGCTTTCGTGTTACTTTTGACAGGCCAATTTCGGAGTCTGTTCAAGTGTGTGGTCAGTTCGAGCGTGTTCAGGTCAGAAATTGTTGGGAAACTTTGAAAGTTTTCCCCGGGCAATCGTTTGTATCTGACAAATCCGTTTCACGTGGATTTATGGATGATGGGACAGCGATGAGAGTTGCTGAACAGTTGAAGAGGCCTACAGAGGATTATTACGATGCACAATGAGTAGGGACGGTCATTTGAAGTGTCGGTAGAAAGCTTGCATCCGGCTTTTATGTCAAAAACTTGACAAAACGAGTTTATTTTTTGAAGATTTGGAGAAAGTTGAGTTCAAGTTGCGATTCAATGAGCAACTAAATACAAATTTTGATTTTATCTAACAAATTCTAAGCGATTCACTAGGAAAATCAATCAAGCGATCGTTCAAAATCAACGAGGAGTGGAGATCAAATGACGCAACATGACGTGTAACGTCTTTTGGGGTGTGGTTCAAGTGGAGGTTACAACTTCGAAGAGGCGTTACTCTAGTTTTGACAAGGAAAACAAACTGATTTGAGGCAACAGTGATAAGTATCAGAGAAAGACAAGGCCTAGTTTTTAAAACTATCATTCGTTTATACGACTGGATGGCGCAGTTGGTTAAGTGCCTGCCTCAAGTTAGAGGGGTCCCAGGTTCGAATCCCAGCAACATGTTTTGGGTTTACAAAATTTACCACGCCCCCTTCGAGTGTTAAAAGAATGGATTTGTACCTACGTTTTGGGCTTGATCATTAAATTCGGTTACTTTTAAGGAGTCTTAATCGAAATTGATCATTTTTAGAACTTGACTAAAGCGGCAGATCCTTCATACAGAATTGGCCACGCCCACTTTAGAATAAAACAAATAAAGGGGAATTCAAACTTGAAAACTCATTGTAGTGTAAGACATCCCTAGGGAATCTTTTACGTCGAAATCAAATAAATGTCGAAAGGCTCATTCCCAAAAATTGCCACGCCCACTTTCAAATACAGAAATGATAAATCCCACCACGAGTTTGACGGATCTTCATAATTTCCTGTTCAAAATTCCCTCATAAACACCAAACACGTCGTCGAAGTAAACGCAGTAAAGATAGGACCCCAACTTTTTTTTTTTTTTTTTTTTTTCAAAAATGAAGTCAAATGTCATCCCGTCACGTCAAAACCCCATTCGCCCTCCACTCGTTGTGAGTAAGCAACTTTAATAAAACATTAGTTCGCCTGTAAGTTGTGACTAAAGCAAAGGGACTCTCATTGTCACCACCCAACTGACGGGCGCGGGGGAGGGAGGGTTACAACTTTCAAACAATCCCCTCCCCCCCCCTGCCCCAAAACAATTTGCATTGTAATCGCAATAAAATTAAACAATTTGAATCAGTCAAAGTGAAAGGCGTTGTGTGTGTGTTTGCACTTCACCTGGAAACTTCCTCCGCTCAAGTTGGTTTCTGCAGCTGGTCTCGGATCTTAGCATCGCACAAATCCAGGAAATAAGTGGATAAACTCCTTATAAAGAATGATTCTGTGAAAAGAAGAGATGCCCCTTGGGCGCGAGAAGGAGAGATAAGTAATAAATAAATAAATAAAATGCCAATCAGAGGAGAGTCAGTCGGTTGAGTCTGGCTGAGTCCTCCTCGGTGCTCGGTTCTCAATTGCAGCCGGCTACTGTGAAGAAGGAAGCAGTCGCTGGTGCACACCTTGACGAGGGGGAGAGGGTGTGTTCCTTTTTTTTCTCTTTTCTTTCTAATCCCCACCCAGTAGTCAGAAGACACACTCGAATATTTATCTGAGAGATAGTTTCAAATGACGGCGACAGGGGAGGCAGGCGCTGGGGCGGCCAGAGAGCGAGAGAGGAGAGGAGTGCGTTCAAACAGAAGGAAATATTAGGACGGGAACAAGTTGCCTCAAACTGGATATACAAAGAAGTAGAATACGGAAAAGGAAAGGCGGCCATTGAACCTGCTGCAATCTTCACCGACGATGAGGAAACGACGACGACGACGACGACGACTACACATAACTGCAAGTAGTAGATACAAGCAACATCAACTTCTGTGTTGCATGCAACAATCCAGCCGGAACATAATAGATAACCCAAAAGCACTGAAGGTAGCGCAGGAGAAGTGGTAAAATTCCATGAAGAACACGAATATGATGTGGTGAGAGGGGGCAGAGCTCCCGCCGCCTGTCTTCCTCTCTCTCTCCGACTCTCGGCGGATCCAGCGGAAAAGATGGAAAATCGCGTTGGATGCTCGAATGCAGTAGATTAGAAATTCTCGAGGCAGTCTCGGATTTTATTCTGTGTTTTCTTTTTTGTATTCCTCTCCCATTTTCGGGGACGTCGTCGAGGCACACACTCGTGGTGGGGCACCACCACCACACACGGATGCTGGACGTCGTTAAGGTAGCTCGGCGCACTGTTGCTGCTCTCCCCGGAATGCATGTGATACAGCGAGCAAGCGGCAACATCGTTATTATAGTCGGCGGGTCTGATGGAACTCCCTCCTCCTTCAACGGGTCCCCCAAAAAATCTCTTTCTCCTCATTTTTTTTTGTTCGTCCTTCCATTTGTCAAGGATTGGGAAATGCATTGCTCACGTGGTGGTGTGCGCCTTGTAGTCTGGTGGACTCTGGCGGAGGCTTGAGGTTTGGTGGTGACGTTTCACATTGCGTGTCTGATGGAAATTGCTTAACACGGTCGCATGCACAAGTTTTTCGCTGGGAAAGGCTGACATGGTTGGCCCTAAGGGAAATCAAATCTATCTCTTCTGGTGATGAAGTGCAGACTGGGCGAGGATGGGGAGGGATTCTCAGTACCAATTTGCTTGCACAATCTTTTCGAGGTTCTTTTTCGTGGCTGTGGCAATGAATCATGTCGTCCTTGCACTGGGAGTTGGAATGAGATTTTTTGCTTTTGGGTGAGATAGCATAGCAGACTGTCGATGGGCTTAGAAATGGAATAGAGAGTTCTGTGGTCCGTGGGAATGACGAGATGTGGAAACACGTTGTTAGTTGTAAGTAATCAACGGAATTTTTCGTGTGAAAAATGAATTTTTGGGCCAAAAAGATGTCAAAAGTCGGGCCCACTCAGCGAATGAGGAAAACTGAGTGACTTTTGAAGTCACAGCCACCATTTTTTTGGTCCAAACAAAAATATTCGACCGTTTCTAGGAAATCTGTAGGCTGGGCGGTTCATGAAGGGCCATTCATCAAGCTCCTTAAAATAAGACCAGAGGGCGGAAGATCATACTGGACGGACTAGGTCATTGTCCTCTGAAGAGGATGGTCGACTTGAGCCATTCTCACTCTTCAGGAGAAGATTGAGGTGGTCTCATTGTTAGTCTTCAGAACATACTCGGACAACAGAAAAGCAGGCTCTTAAGTTTTGGTCTTCAATCAGAAAATTGTCCTAAAATTCTCGGCCACTTCCTCAGCCTAAGACGGTGTTTAAAAATGTTTGAAAAATTCGATTTTCAGACCGTAAAGATAGTTTTTTGTGGCACAATGAACACAGACTCTAAATTAACCTTCGCTGTAAGCCGCTAAGGCACTCGTAAAGTAATTTTCGTTTCTCTTAGTTACATGCATTTCTAATGAAGCCAATTTTGAACATTTCCGCTTATCGAAATTTCAGTTTCCGCTGTGGTTCCGGGTTCGATTCCCAATTTCTACATCAAAATATTCGTCATGAGCCTTCTTAGAGCCGGGTTATTTACGGAATCTCATTTCATTGCCTCAGTTGAAACCTCTGACTTCAGCTTTCTCTCAGCCTTTTATTTGGATTCCTTATCCTTTTTGCGTCACAACATCACTGTCGTATGTTTCTGTTCCTCCTTCGTCTTCACGAATTCGACATTTGCTACGCCGATGATTGTTGCACACAACGACGAGGGTTCGAATCACAGCTCAAACCATAAAATCCTTCTTGACAATATCAAGGCAGTTAAGGCTTCGCATCATTTCTCTCATCTGATCTGTGAATTGATTACGAAATCTCAATCAGGTGCGACTCTCATTCCATGCCTGACTTAGTTAGTTTCTTGTACTTGGAACCTGCATCATCCGAATGGCTAGACTCTCCGAATTTAGTCTAAAGAACTCGGGTTCGAATCATCAAATTTTAATTTTTTGTTAATTTTTTTATTCCCATCACACCGACTTACCGGGTTCGAATTACATATAGTCTTAAAAAATGTTTGCATTCTCAACACTTTTGTTGCGGACTCGGGTTCGAGTTTCACTCAGATCATACCTTTGGATTCCTTATCATTTCGTCTGTTCGTTCTAATTCATTCTAATTCAACATTCTATGCTTCTGTCCCTCCTTCATTTTCCAGAATTTCACACTTGTTACGTCGATGATTGATGCCAAGTGTTTAGGGTTCAAATCACAGCTCACACCAAAAAATCCTTCCCGACTGTATCAAAATAATTAAGGCTTCACATCACCTCCCTTATCTTCCGTGTGAATTCTTGAAGAAATTTCAATCAGGTTCGACTCGCAGTTCACGTCTTGTTTGATATATTGCCCTTGTTCTTGCAACCATAAGCCGTCTTGTTGCGGCCTTAAAGACTCGGGTTCGAATTCCACTAAGATCGTGACTGCCTTCAATTTCGATTGTCTGGCAACTCCCTCTTGTCGTCACCACGCTATTTTTCTTAGTTTTCATGAGTATGCACGAATATACCACTTGTTAGGCTGATTGTTGCACAATGGTAAGGGTTCGAATCACTGTTCTAATAGTAAAACCCTTCCCGATTGTATCAATATGAAGAATTCGCATCCCATCCCTCATCTTTCGTGTAAATTCTTGAAGAAATCTAAATCAGGTTCAATTCGCAATATAGGTCTTTACTTGTTGTCTTTTTTCTTACAACCTTTAGCCCTTCTTTTGCGGTCTTAATGACTCGGGTTCGAATCCCACTCAGATCATGACTGCTTTCAATTTCAATACCCTGTCATTACCACTTGCCGTCAGAACATTCGATTTCTAATTTTTCACGAGTATGCACGAATATGCCACTTGTAAGGCGGATCGTTGCACAGTGGCAAGGGTTCGAATCACAGTTCAAACCATAAAACGCTTCTCGAATATATGAAGGAAATTAAAATTTCGTATTTTTCATGGGAATTTATTAAGAGTTCCCAACTCGTTAAAAAATGTGAAATTTGACTTGGTTCTTGCAACCTTCCGCCCTTTTTGTTGTCGCCGTACCGACTCGGGTTCGAATCATACTCAGTGTGTCCGAGTTGAATACTTTACGAATCCAGAACTTTGTGACTAAACGCTGGAGGAAGGAGGAAGTACGTCAACGCCGACATCGAAAGTCTGTGGATTACAAAATTTTGTAATTTTTATGCCACCACCTCTCTCCAATCACTGACGATGCTCAGAGAGTATAATTTTCAAGAGAACCCCCGAAGACTTAGCTGCTCGGAGTCGGCATACAAATGTTGGTATGCTCCACTCGTGACACAATAAAACTTAGTGACTGTAAGCCGCTTATGTGTAATAAGACTCGTCGCCGCCGCGGCATTAAGAGGAACAGGTTACGTCAGATGATTAAGTTCTTCATCACTTTAAGCACCTATTCCGATGCCGCCGTAGCATATAGAGGGAGTGCCTCGTATCGTACACCGAAGGTCCTTGGATCGTACCAATTTTCATTTTTACGCCACCACCTCTCTCGAGATGCTCCGTGGATTACACCAATTTTCATGTTAACAACACCAACTCTCTTGAGTCCTTGACGATGCTCAGAGAGGGCAACTGTATTGTGAAGCTTCTGAAACTAAGGTGTTCGGAGCCGGGATAAAAATTAAGTTCCCCTTCACTCGTGAAAGAAGACGCACAACATGAAGGTTTGCTGTAGAAACTAGGCCTAACTCAATTACGAACTGTAGTGCCACGGGTTCGGATCGCAATGAACACTCGAAGAGTTGGTAACTCATTTGATTTCGCTTATTGCTTACGTTCGTGAAGTCACAATTTAGTTTCATTTAGTTTCCATGATCGCTATGTTTGGATACCTCCAAGTAGTGCCACGGGTTCGAGCTACATATTTTTCAAAAGAACTCGGGTTCGAATCCCGATTCGATCAAACTAGGTTTAGATGCAGGGAAGATCAATTCAATCTTGCCTCTCACTCGATGCTTATATTTGAACTTTTTGTATGAAGTCTCGGGTTCATATCCCAAGTAAGATCAGGTTCAAATTCAATATTTTCTCTTGACTTGTTGAACTCCTTGTTGCTTGATTGGGGCAAGTTTTCGGTTAATCTTTTAAAGTTGGTTCAATTTCGTCAAGGGTTCGAATCACACTGATCATGAAAGACCTTTCATTAACTTTATTGACCTGTACGTACTCTCTGTTTGAAAATCTCTCTGATCCCACATCACTCTGCCATCTGCTTCGGGTTCGAACCAAGTCTAGTGTTGAACTGAACATTAAAGATCTCCTTTAACATTATTGACTCGAAGGTACTTTCTGTTTGAAAATCTCTCTTATGTGATACCCTATGACTACGTGTGGTATCGGTTTCGGGTTCGAATCACATCTAGTGTTGAGAAGGTGTTATGAGCTCTGATTTAAAGTGTTGGGGTCCTTCGAATGGTGGATGGGCTCTCAGCATATCTTAGACCAAAGAACTCGGGTTCGAACCACATCTAGTCTTAATAGGATGTTACGAGCGAATGGTCAGACTCTTTGAATTGCTTAGGCGAAAGAACTCGGGTTCGAATCACATCTAATTTAAAATTTTATTTTTTTTTCTCATCGCACCGACTTCTAGGGTTCGAATCACATGCTAAACAATTTTTGTATGATTTTTTGTTCTCATCGCAATCGCTTCTTGAAGTCGCTCTATATTTTAAGGTGGACTTGGGATAGCTTCTACGACCTTCATCAGTGGCGCCTCCTAGAAAGTCCTAGTACTACTACAACCACTCGGGTACTCCTCGGGTTCAAATCGCAAAAAAATGTTGAGTAACCCATTCCCCGTTCTCCAGAACTTTGTTCTCCGTCCTAGATTAACTCGCTCAAACCACATTAAAGTCCGCCCAAGACACGTTCAGTTCAGCTCGCAAACGTGAGGACGACACGAAGCGTTTCCCGTGAATACCTCTGAGGTTCATTTATTGCGATCCCCACATCAATGATGAACACAACCCTTTCACGTGGCGGGTGTAAGGACGACGAGGAGTACACCTAATCCCCGTTCGTCTTAGAGAGAGACTTTCATTGTGAAGCACGAACCGATGAAAGTCCCTGTCGACTCCATTCTAAACGCCTCCTGCCATAATCCGAACGCAAAACCTTTAAGGTTGAGAATTTGCTTAAAATTCTGCACTACCATCTGATGTGTGCGTCAACACCTTCTCTTTGAAGTTCTCCGTCGGAGAAGATATCCTGTGCGTCGAACCCCCCTCCGGCGATGTCTGTCTGTGTTATGATTACTTCGCGTCAATGTGTCGACACTCGACACACAGGCGCACGATAAGAGGAGCGACGATGTGTGCGGACGACATGACATCCTTAACCACTCGTCGTTCGTCATACACGTCACATACTCCAGCTGCGGCAGCCAACCGGCAAAAGGACGACGACGACGACGACGGGGGAGGGGATGAGAGGTGTTTGATATCTTCGAAGGAAATAAACATTAAAATGCCAAAAGGGAAATGAACACACAAACAGGGTATTAATACGTGATGCCGGGGCGTTATTAGAAAATGTTATTGGGATCCATTCTGCCGGCCGGAGGGGGTGGAGGGAGTGGAGGGGAAGGATGCGGAACGACATCGTGATGATGGGTGATATCCCTTTTTGGCGACGACTTGGTGGGGTGGGCAGCAAAAGGAATAAGACTATATCCTGAGACAAATCCTCGCACAGACAGAAGTACAAGCGGGGGGGGGAGGCGGTAGACATGGATCCAAATACGTGCCGTCATCGCACACAGCCATTCAACCATTGAGCAGTCGACAGCCGCCTCTTGTCGTCCGGACGGGCTCTCGAAGTCCGAAATTAAATTGACCGAGAGTGCTTAAGGATATTAAGGGAATATGTTTTCATTTCAACCCTACTTTCCTTAAACACACCGCAGGACTACCCACCACCACTCGATAGCCATCTTGTCGAGTTCGCTTCGTTTCGCTTTTTTTCCTCTGCCGAGCTGAAGTGTGTCCTTGTGCCTGACAGTTTCTTTGGTCCGTCCCGATGTGGGTTTGTGTGGCTGTGTTTGTTGGCCTTTTTTTCCGTTGGCTGGTGTTGTGTTGTATCGGTCACACTCCTCATATCCTTTGCCAAATGTTTACATGATGAAAAGTGTTGTGTACACTTTGGCATATTGCTTAAGTGCTAATGAAGCATGAAGTATTCAAAAGGGTGTCTCATTAGAAATTCGTACGACCATCCCTTGGCCTCGTTGAGGGGATTCCGTGCGTCCCTGACTTTGAGTGGTGTGCGAGTGCGAGTGTGTCTCTGTGTGCACTTAAGGGATTTTTGGAACGGCTTACGTCAGATGATTCAGTCCTCAATCACTACAAACGCTGAATAGATAACGAAACAGCAGCCGGCCGAGCGCCAGAAGGGAGATTGAAATAAACGGAGGGGACACCAAACGACGGAAAGATGAATATTATGATGATGAGATGATGATGGCGGTGCCGGAGAAAAGAAGGAAAATAAATAAAAGGATCGACGCACTGGGCGAAGGACTGGATTGGGAGAAATTAATGCGAGAGTGGATTTTTAATGGAGCGTGGTAGGGTTTTGCGGTCAGATTTTGAGATTTAATGTGCGTCTCATATGAGCATTGTATGGGTTCGAGATACATAATGCAGGACAATATCTCAACCTCTTCGGTCGGGTTCGAGTCGCTTTCATCACGGGGATCATAAATATTTGTGCGATAAATTTTAAGGCAGCGGTTCGTACGGTGCGAATCGGCTGATTTTCGTCCTTTGAGAGATGAATAAGTTAAGGCGTCAAAGGAATCTCTTTGAGGTGTGCGAAATTTCTCGGGTTCGAATCGCAGATGGGGTTGCACCATACTTGCTGAAGGGATTTCTTGCATAAGAGGCAATGAGGTGGTCCTTATAGGTCATCCTCAGGTGGTGGTTTCGAAAAGGGTGGACTGCGTGGTATGGAAACCAAAAATGCATGAAATTTGTTGTTCATTGTGAATCGAACCTGACACACATTAACTGAAAAGGAGGAACGTTCGAAAATCTGGTGCATCATGAAGTGCCCTCCCTAAATTCAGAGAGAATTTTTTTGTTTGTTTTTATGGTCTAAGTTGTGCTTTTCAAAATTTCTCGGGTTCGAATCACAGGTTGAACCTAGGTGCTTCCACTCGCCAAATCCTTTTCATATCAGAGTCTGAGGGAATTTTACACATCCTCTGCTCGTGTATTCTGCAAATTGAATCGTGAAAATAGACGAATCCAATCTCGGATCGAGTCTCGGGTTCGATTCCCAAATGCGGAAACACTAACCACTTAGGGACAATCTCTTCCCTATAAAGCCTTGGATCATTCCCTTAGAGGTCATCTTTAGTTTGTTTACCTCGAATAAAGATGCGATCGATATTGTTGAGGCTAAGCATGCAATATTTTCTGATTGTGTAACGAACCTTGTGGGAATTGCAAAACGTTCAGGGTTCGAATCAGTTCGAAATCGAATCTTTTTCGACTCATTCTTTCTACTTCTTGTGGCGCTGATTATTTTTGCAACTTATTTGAAGAGCCTTTAGGCAACAGCTGCTGTCGTATACGGTAGATCGGATGAAACAAGGAAATCGTGACCCACAGCGAGTCGAACCTCAAGCAAACATTTCTTTTAATGCTGAACGATGTCGCGACTTGAACAGCTCGACGATTTTTTTCCACCAAAGTATGCTGAGGCGTTCCCAAAAACAACATTAGTTGCTGTTGTGTATTGCCGATAAGATAGTCTACAGGTCGTTTTTCTTTGTGAGTCGAACCTGAGTCATAATTACTTAAGTCATTTTTTGAATGCAGTATGCTTCTTCTTCTTAAGACGCTACAGTCCGGGGTGGACCTGGGCCTCACTCAACATGCCTCTCCAGCTAGCACGATCTTTCGCCAGCTGTCGCACACCAAGCCGGCCTAGGCCCCCTCGACTTTTGTGCGCCATCTTGTACGTGGACTCTCTACATGGCCTTGCCATCTTAGGCGTTGGATCCGTAGACGCCTGGCTAGACTCATGTCGCTGTACAGCCCATATAGTTAATGGTTGAAACTTCTCCTCCAAATGCCATCAACGTAAACTATCGAAAGATCGAGACTCTTCATTCGCTTGGGATATTATCCATGCCTCTGCGCCGTAAAGCAGGACTGGAATGATCAAGGTCTTGTATAGAGTCGACTTGGTCTTCCGAGAGAGGGCTCTACTACTCAATTGCCGTTTGAGCCCATAAAAACAGCGGTTGGCAAGAGTTATTCTGCGTTTGATCTCGGTACTGATGTTGTTTGTACTGTTTTCTGCGGAGCCAAGGTAGACGAAGTCCTTAACTACCTCAAAGTTATGGCTGCCTATCGTGACGTTCTGGACAAGTCGTCGATGTTGTGCGTCCCCTCTCGATGCAGCATATACTTGGTTTTGCCCTCGTTTACCGCCAGACCCACTTTAGCCGCTTCCGTTTCAATGTCAGCAAACGCATCATTGACGGCGGGCTGTGTTCGCCCAATCACGTCAATGTCATCCGCGTAAGCTAGCAGTTGAACGGAGTTTTCGAACATCGTGCCTCTTGTGGTATGGAAATGCAGATGCATTCAAATTGGAAGCTCTCTTCACTCAAATTAAATCATATAAGACTGGCGTATGTTCACCCCCGTTCTCTAAGTCCATATATGAGGATTTTTATCGCCGCGATAAGCCGAACATGCGAGGGCTGGCCTTTAATGCTTTGTCTCTCAATTTGAAGTTGAACTGAGGTTTTTTTCCCTCACATTCTTTAAATTAATTGCAAGTCCTTCTTTACTCATGTGGCGCTACAGTCCGAGGTGTACTTGGTTCTAGCTTCGACAGCAACCACTTGTGATGCGCTTGCTATTGTCCTCACACGATTGGTGAGTACCCATCGTTTTTCGATGAATCCTAATGGTCAAGTTTAAGAAGCATTTCTTGACAATCATTCTTTCTGAACATTGTCCGTGAATCGAAAGAGATGTTGCTGTGAAAATGAAAGTTGATGTGTCCGGAATCGAACCACGGACCTTCAGTGTAGCAGTTGACACACTTAACACCTGTTAACTAAAAAGATCACTTCTCAAGTGGTTTTAGGATTCATTTGAGCTGTCAAAGGCCATTCAAGTTTGAATCTGAATGAGCTCAGAACACGCAAAAGTCGACTATGACACCATCATGGTTCTCCTTGTCTCAAAAAAAATTCCTCTATTATTCAGTGAATCTATGATATCGATTCAATTCTCGGTCTTAATTGTGTTCGATTTCGATCGACGGCGCATTTGACGTTGAAAATGACCCAAGTGGTCAGAGGAGAAGTTCAGGGTGATCAAGCGAATGGTGGCGACATTCCTGTTCTCATATTGTCCTGCATTGTTGTCAGGTGGTGATTCGGTGAGATCCGTCTGCGTGCCGGTTGTGTAGCGTGGCAGCTTATAGACAGTCGTGGACTGTAGTGGTTGCGCACCTCCATGCCGATGATGTGCACAGAATGGCGTTTGGCCTCGTCATTACCGTTCATCAGCTCCTGCCATTGAGTCTGTGATGCAACCTAGTCGCTTCGATCATCTTCTGCTGCAAGATTGACTGCAGGTACTCATTGAGCGCCTTCAGGGACCTTGTGTGTGTAGTCTTCTTCGTCGCGCATCTCTGGATTTTTCACAGGATCACTTTGTATTGTCTCACGGCTATGGCCGGATAGCGATTGTCCAGATGTCGACACAGAGATGTTTCCATCGTTCTCTCGTTCTATAACGGTCTTGAGTAAATGTTTGCGGGTTTGTTCTCCATCTCGCAACTAATTTCTTCAAATGACAACGCTTTCAAGATGAACGGATTTGCGTACGATGTTTGGACACTCGTAGGCTCTCCAAGTTGGATGTACATTTGATACGGGGTTTTTAATGCAATGTATAGGTTAGTAGGGTTCGATCCACATCTCGTCACATATCACTTCAATTTGCAATACTTCCAAGTTATATGGATGTGGTCATGAAGTATGAACACACGTACGCTCTGCAACTTCAATGCATGGTTGATCCTTGCTCTTAATGTAGTCAACGGGGTTCGATCCCCCTTTTGGCAAAAATCTATGGAATTGACAGTATTTCGAAGTTCAATGCATTTGTCCATGAAGAATGAGCTCTCGGTCTGCAACTTCGATGCACGCTTGATACGGGGTTCCTTACATTACATAAAGAGATGTAATTCATAAGTTACCGGGTTCGATCCCCGCCTCAGAGAAAACTTAATTCAAGTGGCACAGCTTCAAAGTTTCGGATTAGGAAGTTGGATCCGGCCCAGGTCGGTCCCAGACTGTAGCGTCACAAGAAGTTCGATCAGTTCATGATGTGTGATTTCCCGTAATGTATGGTTCGATCCCCATCTCGAAGTCCAAAAATCACTTCGATTGGGAATGTTTCGAAGTTCTATGGATGTGTCTATGAAGTATGAGCTCTCGTTTACTCTGCAAATTTAATGCAGGTGGTGCATAAGTTACCGGGGTTCGATCCCCACCTCGCAAAAAACTTACTTCAAGTGGGACAGCTTCAAAGTTTAGGATTAGGAAGTTTGATCCGGTTGATTCCGGACTGTAGGGCCACAAGAAGAATAAGTTGGATCCGTTCATGATGTATGAGCTCCCGTATGTCCTACATCAGTATAAAATGTGTGGTTCGATCCCCATTTTGTGAAAAATCTCTTTAAGTGGTGATGGTACGAGACTTAACGGATACATTCGAAAATTGTGAACGCCTGTATACTCTGATATTTTGGTATAAAGATAATATGGTCTAATGAAATCGACTTCTGGGTTCGATTCCCACTTCAACTCCCATTTGACGTGAATTAACTTTGCTTCAGAGTGCATCCGTAGATCCCCTGCAAAATGCTGTAATATGAAAATTTAGCCAATCAATCAAGAATGCAGTCACACCTTAAGACCCAAACACACATATTTTGACTCTATTGTCAAACACAAACTTCTACATCGATCTTGTATCAGACAACCTTGCACATTCCTGTTTGAGAAAGCCGAGAGAACAAACAAAAGGTTGCATCACACAAAACCCAATAAAAGCTCGGTAGCAGTTCCCAGGTGATCAGTGAGATCGTAAATGGCGTCAAAATTGTTATTGGGGAAAGTGTATCTTCGCCCAGTCCCTTTGGAGCCCAATATTCTTCCATCAATTCATCACCATTCGCTGAATGAGAGAAATCTGTGATCGCTGCCATGCGACACAACGCACTTCCATTAATCTCTGGTTTTTGTGTCGTTTCGATTTTTACAGCTAGCTTCCGTTCCGTTAAAAATTAGCATCAATCAGTTCGGAAATTAATTTCACAACGATTCCCGTGAGAAAGCCAACATCTCGGGCGTTGTGCGAGGTGCGTTGCTCCGGCGCGTTCTTTGTTTGCCATTTCCATTGGCCGACTATTGTCGAAACGCTCCCAAATCGGGTGGACGGTGTTTTCACAACTAATCTATCCCCCTGACAAGCCCATTACCCTGTCAATTAGCTAATCCGTCGCGATGTGTCCAACGAGTCCGCGGGTTGAGTGACCCCCTCAAGATCGCACCTCTGTGCGACTTGCGGGTCCCGCGAAAGTGCCCGCCTCCCTTCCGCGAGGTTGTCCGTTTGTCATCGTGTCTTTTATAGAAAATTATGAAAATCGCAAAATTCTATCGAAGCGGAATGTGTGCAGAGACACGGTCGTTGTGTGTCGGGACGAAATTAGAAATCTGACGCATTCCACGGCACGGTTGTTTCGAGCGTTGACGTAGCTCACCTGCTTGCATCGCCTTGCTCGTGTGAGCGGACGGCGGCGGCGGTAGCAGGGCGGATCAGTCAAAACATGGAGACATCTCGGGGAAAATAGAAACGACAGATCTTGGCAGCGGGCACTGTGTGGTGACTCTCGCGCACAAGAGGGAAATTGACAGATGTGACTGAAGAGTCCTCGAATCGGACACGAAGAGGGTGTCCACAGCAATTTGCCACGGCTTGCAGTGCACGGGCTAAGTGGTCTGGGGCTGGTCAGCGAGGAAAACGAACCGAAATTGACGTGACAAGATGCGACCGACCGCACTGATGAGCGATGACGAATGATGAGTGATCCGCGGAGGTCTGTGTGTTGAACGATTGCCGCCTTGAGACTCATCCAATTAAATTATACTTGATAGCCAATCAGTGAGTAACGGTTGAGTGTAAGCGGATTACATTTGACCGTAGAGTTGGGCGTGAAGACAGACAGCAGCTCTCCGATGGCTTCGCTTTAGTCATTCTGAGCGGATTATATTGGCATATGCTGTCATAGACGAGAATAGAGTTGTTAGTGAGGGAAAAGGTGTGGGTGATACTTCCCTTTAATCCGATTTGGGTTCGGTTATCTTGGGCGTGTGACGGCTGCAGAGGGTGACAACAGTGGGATTTAGTGGTGAAGGAAAGTTTTGCTATTCAAACTCAAAAGTTTATTGATTTGTGTAGGGTTTTGGGCGACAATTTCTGAAAAGGCGCTTAACTGGCCTAACATTTTGATGCACTAAGGACAGTCGTAGATCAAGATCAACGATCGCGAATTAGTTTGAGCAATGATGACAGGTTACTGCCATTTTACAGACAACTTTGACATTTCACACCGACAAACAGCGTCAGGAGTTAATCTTAAGAGCTTTGAAAAAGAAAAACGATGATGTCGGACTGATGAAAGGCCTCAGAGGGAACAAGCCGTACGCAAGACATTTGCTGTACCATTTGACATTTTCTGTCGTAAGAAGAATGCCGCTGTCAAATTTTTGACGCGAAAGGCTACGACGCATACAGCTGTCAAACTTTTTACCTGATAAATTAGGTCCTATACACCCGTCAAATTTGTCGCGCGATAAGCTTTAAAATTTGTCTTACTTTTCTCGAATTACCTTCAGATTCAGACAAATATTTTTCTTGTTTGCTTAGGAAAATAACGATCCTTCTGAGTGATCGTGCACAATTTAAACAAAAACGTGCCAACACTGCCCGCAACGCAAAAAAAAAAAATGTGCGTCCATTATTCACGAGTCAGTGACAACTTTCTACGATCAGTATCGATCACAAGATCATAAATGCCGCGCATGCTAAAGCCTCAATGAAAGTTATGCGAGTTTTTTGCAGATAGCGGACTGATCGCCAAAGTTGTAGATATAGCACGACAGATCTTGGCAGCGAGCACTGTGAACCATTGGCGATCACACCGCGATCAGTTCTATATCCATAACAAATTCCGTGGACGGGAGCGGTCCTTGGAGCTAAAGTGCTTAGTGATCATAGGTGGGTAGGTAGTACACTGTATACGGGTGCTCCAGCGACTTACAGACGCGGCTCAGTGTGAGTTCGAGTTCATTGTGCCCAGTAAGTAATCGTAAGCCCAATTCATTTCTTAACTTGTTAGGAATCCAAATGGCTGTGGGAGGGTAAATTTACGCCAAACCTTGGAAGGATTAACGTCTTTGAAAGAGGATTTGTGAAAGGATTCATCAAATAGCAGGAGACGTCTTTAGCTGCCTTTATGAGGTCTCCAAACAAGTACCAACTGTGGTACTATGCCAATATTTCAGCAGTTTTTGAAGTCGTCAGTGGCGATAGTTTTTTTTTTAACTAAAGATCGGACTGATCGCAACTGATCGTGAATTAAAAAAGTCACCAAATTTCTCCTTCACTCCCTCGAGCGTTGCATCACTTGTATGGAATTGAAGCACCGTCTTATTGAAACCATATTTCAATGCTGTCGAGCTCTGGCAGCACAGACAGTCGGTTCACATTGATCTTATCTTGAATTCATCGATAGTGACGGTGCCATACATCATTTCGAAAGAAATAAGGCCTGATGATGCCGACATGCCGTAAACTGCAGCGCCATCAGAAAAAGAACAATAACTTCGAGCCTTGCGTCGCTTGTATGGCATGTAGCGCCGTCTTGTTGAAACCTCAGCTCGATGTTCTCCAGCTCTGGCAACAGAAAGTCGTTTAACATCGCTCCATACCTGAGACCATTGACGGTAAAGGTGTTTCCTTCGTCATTTCTTTCCAAATGTTCAGTCCGATGACGCCTCACCAAAAACCGTACCAAACAATCCATCTTTGTGGGCGGATTGATGTTTGGTCAAACACTTGTGGATTGTATTCGTTCCAGTAAAGCCAATTTTGCTTGTTGACATAACCGTTGAGCTTAAAATGGGCCGCGTCCGAAAATGTGAAAACCGGATCTCCAGTCAACATTTCCTACGCCCAATTAGTGAACTCACGGCGTTATCTGTCATGTGTCTTGCGTCACCACAATCTTATACGAATGTATGCACAAGTTCAATCGCAAAATAAGCCGGGTTGACACTGGCGATGCCCAATTCCGCTGATCGGCGTCAATTTGATATTTCTGTGTTCTTCCCGATTGTGACCACTATGGTGGCTATGTTTTCTCCATTTCGCACCAATCTATGTCTAGTTGGCTTAAGATCCAAAAGAGTGTACTCACGCTCAAACTTTTCCACTGTGGGACGAATTGCCTGTTCACGGAAGCTATGAGGACAACCAACCTCTCGACGAAAATCACGATGCGCATTTACAACTGATCATCTCCGGTCATCAAGTTACATCTGGCGTCCCAAAAGGTGGTCACCTGGGTCTGATGCTTTTTTATTTAATTTTTTTTTTTTTGCTATTTTTACGAAATATTCAATTTCTATGAAGTCTTAACAGCCGCGGATGACTATAATTAGTACCTGTTCACTCTTTATATACTAGAGCGTCTCGTTAATAAATGGGTATGGCTTTTTCCTCGGCCTAACTTAACTAAAAAGACGCTCTGCGGTGTGGGTCCGAGACTTCGTGGATGAATTGGGACATGTGTCACAGAATTCAGATTTCTTTTGCATGGCATGAATTTGTCACAAAATACGGAGGACATCTGTAAATGTTTGTCATTGATGCTTGAATCCGTGTTGTTGCTGTGAAATTGGAAAATTCTGACGTCGTTTATGATGAACGCTTTTCATTCTCAGCGTCATATTTCTTTGAATCTGAGGGTAATTCGAGAAAAATTTGGGAAATCTTAGCGCGTAACAAATTTAACGAAAGTATAGGTCCTAGTTTATCAGGCAACAAGTTTGACAGCTGTACACGTCGTAGCTTTTCGCGTGAAAATTTTGACGGCGGCATTCTTCTTACGACTGCGACAACGACTCACTCTGTATAAACAGTCGCTATGTCAGTTGATCTCTTACATCCCGTTTTGGGCGTCATTAACTCTCGAAAGTTAGTTGAGAGGTATCCAACCCATAGCTCTGCACCTGATGCTAACCCTCAGGACATATCTCTTCACATGGAAAAACAAGGAATGGCCATCCTCTTTTAAGTATTGCCAAGTCTGTCATCATTGACTTCAAAAATCATCCAAAATCAATGTTTCCAGAATATTTTTCACACAAATCCTCTTCCTTCTCTTCAAACATCTCTTCTCTTCCCCTTTTTATCTTCTTCACTAATAATTTGTTTCCTTTCTTTTTTTCTCTTCCAGGTAAGCTGTTGTTCCGTAAACGGTTCTCGAACACAAAAAATGAGTGAGTAACAATTGATGGCAGAAAAAAGTGGATACAATGTATCTCTAGCACGTATCATCATCTTTTCAACTCATAACCAGTTGATTGTGGATGAAGATACAAATATTTTTTATCTGTCAATCGAAAGGGGATGGGAAGAGCACGCTACGGGTCGGCAGGTTTACACAGGAAGTGAATGGGGAGAACCATGGCAATGTCTTGCAATCAATTTGATTATTATGTTGCAACAGATTTGTCGATAGAATCACGTTTTTGCAAGATATTAATATCTGTTCTTTGATTCAACCGGTTGGGTGGGGGTATTCTTGTGAGTTTGAAATTAGCTCTCAATTGGAGCTTTGAGTGGGATTTGAAAGGATGCACGTGGGTAGATACACATCAGTGGTCGTCTGTTGGGGGAGACGGAGTTTATCTGGGATAGAGTTGTTACGTCCTCTGTGCATCTTGGAATAGATAACGATGTTGGTCCTGAAAGATGACATGTAATCTGTTAAGGAAATTTCTTAGAAAAGTGCCTGTTTTCCTGGCCTTTTCCACAAAATCTCCGAGATGGTTTATTCCGTTTCCTAAATCTGCAAAAATTTGGTCATTAATTTATTTAAGTCGTGGTTTGTTCGAAAACTTGGCTAAGTACAAATGACAGCTTTTATTTGCTTCTCATGAAGAATGTGAAGAAAATCCCCGCTAGGGGGCGAACCTTCATTTAGTCTGGGAAATGATTGAAACTGATCATTATTTCAACAAAAATAAGCCATCTGCAAAGCACACAATCCTAAAACAGAAACATTTTTGCTTCTTGTTCAAACAGAAAAAAAAGTACAGGCCTTGGCCTCCACGCCTGTGGTACTCCATAATATCCTTTGGAATTCACGTCTTTTCGGAGAGCATATCATTCTGCAACAGGAGCGTTTTTTCTTCAATTCAAACAGAAAAAAGTACAGGCCTCCGTCTACACGCCTGTGGTACTCCATAAAATCATATGGAATTCACATCTATTCGGAGAGCATATTATTCTGCAACAGGAGCGTTTTTGCTTCTGTTTAAACAGAAAAAAGTACAGGTCTCCATCTACACGCCTGTAGTAATCCATAAAATTCTGTGAAATTCACATTGCTTCCAAAAGCCCATTGTTGTAAAACAGGACACTTTCTGGTTCTTGTTAGAACAGAAAAAAGTACAGGTCTCCGTCTACACACCTGTGGTACTCCATAATATCATTGGAATTCACATCTTTTTGGAGAGCATATTCTTCTGCAACAGGAAAGTTTTTGCTTCTGTTTAAACAAAAAAAGTACAGGCCTTTGACGACACATCAGTGGCACCCCATGAAATTCTGTGAAACTCCCATCGCTTCCAAAAGCCCATTATTGTAAAACAGGACAATTTTTGCTTCTGTTTAAACAGAAAAAAGTACAGGCCTCCGTCGACACGTCTGTGGCACCATGAAATTCTGTGAAACTCCCATCGCTTCCAAAAGCCCAACAATTTTTTTGGTTCTCTTTTAAACAGAAAAAAAGTACAGGCCTTCGACACCACGCCTGTGGTACTGCATAAAATTCTCTGAAAATCTCATCGCTTCTTAAAACCCATTATTGTAAAACATGACAAGTTTTGGTTTTCGTTTAAACAGAAAAAAGTACAGTCCTTCGTCTCCACGCCTGTGGTACCCCATAAAATTTTTCGAAAACCCCATCTTTTTCCATTCGAAACAATGCCTCAGTTCGAGTTAAAAGTGATCAAAATCTCCATCTACCTCAAGTCCCACTCGTCTGCGTTAAATCTCATTAAATCCACCATCGCCGACCCCCCTCCCAGCAAAGATTGCAAAAATTATTCACACCTATCTCGACGGCGAATGTCCGTCGCAAGTCATCTGCTGTCAAAAAGGTTAAAAGCCATTCAAAAGAAATACACCTCTTAGGGGCACACGTTGATGGATATTCATTAGCCCCGACGCGCGTAACGTCTATGCATTCATCATCAGTTAAATGCCGTGAGTGCACGCTCCTTCTACTTCTATGGCTTTTTGCTCGATGACAATTGCACTAACCGCTTTGATAAATCGAAAACAATTCAAGTGCTTAGTTTAAATGGCAGAACACACTACTCAAAGTCAATAGCGTATACACTCTACGCTCTGCGCTACCGTCAGAGATACACTCTCTTGGTGGGACCGTGTAAGCCTCGTGCAATGTCAAGTGTGAAGGGTCTTCCCGTCGTCATCGTTGTCACTGTCTCCGTTACCGCCACCGTGACATCAATCATAACCCAACCACCATCCACTTTTCAGTCTGAAGTGGAGGAGTGGGAGCCCAAGAGATACAATATAAATGAGTGAGTGCATAAGTAAGCGAATGAATGCACATGCATAAATGAGACTTTAATCAGAGAGAAGTGATGCCCGGATGATGTGTGTGCGGTTATTCAGGAGATAATTCCAGCATGTGTGAGTGTGAGGGCGTGGATGTGCGGGCGCGGGTGATCATGACTTTTTGATGGAAAAGTGGAGGGACTCTGCGGCACGAGACCGCGAGCGGGATGTGAGGCCTTTTGTATCAAGGTTGGCAAGTAGGAAAGAAAAAAAGTTACGTGAAGTTGATAGGAAAATATGCTTTAGGAGCTTTTTTTGGGGCGTAGAGGCGAACGGGTCGCGAATGAATGACATTAATTCAAATCTATGTTGAATTCCAGATGAACATTCGCAGACGAAGAGGAGCCCGGTGAGGAGCTCAGTTTTGTTTTGAACGGCCAACATTTTGTTGTTTAAATAAACAGTCACCTACGATAGAGAGGACTGATGGCCGGTCAGCCACTTTAAATGTCCGTATCCACTTATTTGACATGACCCAGGTGCATTTAGCTTAAAAACAAAGTCTAGTCCTCTATCCATGTCATCCCAAGTTTGAGTAGATGGTCCATGTGAGTGTGGACTCATGCATAACTACTGAGATGCATTAATTGACGCGGTAAGTCCTCCTTGTGGGCGCAGTGGCGTAGTGGGTAGGTGCCGCGACTTCTATGCTCCAGGTCGAAGGTTCGAATCTCGAAAAAACACCTAACATTTTTTCACGGCTCCGTCTCTTTCGAATCACTGAAAATGCTCAAAGAGTATAATTGACTAGAAAAAGCTTCTCAATCTCGCCATTCGGAGTCGAAAATAAACTGTAGGACCCCTCCACTCGTGAGAGAACAATAGCACGCACAACAGGAGTGGTTGCTGAGAAGTTAGACCCAGGTTCACTTTGGACTGTAGCGCCGCCATTATTAGTATTTTAACTCCTTGTCATTTTCTCTGAAAATCACGGGATTCGAACCACAACTTTTTGAGTAAAGTCATCCCTGATCACTTCACTTGCTTATTCATCGAGTCTCGTCTCTCTGTCATCTCTCATCAGGTTTCTTCGCAGGCAGCATCACAGCGCTACCGAAAAATACAAATCCTCAGGCTTGCTATGCTAAATTGCACGGATAAAATGAAAAAAAAAACGGAAATAGGCATTTTCAATCTTTTGCAGGCCTAGTCTGACATAGAACCCTTTCATTCTTAAGTCCTGAACATGTTGATGTTTTTTTCTGACCCAATTTCCAGTGAAAATCTGTAACAGCCTACTTTCAGAAATCACTAAAAAACAAAATACAACTGCGTAGTTACCCGACCTACGGGTGTATAACTAAACCTGTTAATAAAGGACCCCACACAATCTATCGCTTCGACGAGAACATGCTGCAGGATAGTGTATAGCGAAGCGCATCAGTTTCAGAAAAGTTTTGAGATTTGAATCCCATTGCCAGCAATCGCATACGATGGTGGTTGGTTTACACCCTAGTGCCCACAATTAAATGCAGACCATACCGGATGAATGGACACATAAACTGTCCATGAATCTGTTTACCTGTCATCTCTTAAATGACTTATGTGCTCAAACCATTCGACATATTTGACTGGCAAACACTTTGCCCCATCGTCCAGTCAATAGCACGATTCAACTTTCTGATGATTCGACTATTGACGACACAGAAGTCATCCACAGGTTTGAACTGATCTGGAGGTGATATTTTTAATCTTTCTTAACTCAACAAATTCTTAATTCTCATCTTGACGTCAGATCCTTAAGAGCAACTTTAACTCGAATCTTTGACTCTGAACCAATAGGTCAACGCAACAGAGGACGTGAACGTCTACCTAAGACGCACTTAAGTGGAGAGGGAGCTCAACCAACTTGGCTTGCGCTAGCAAACGATCATGACCTCTGTTTGTTGAGGCTCATGCCGACCCTGGACTGAAAGCGCTACAAGAAGAGAAGAGGTTTTTCTCCTTTCTTAGATGGCGCTGCAGTCCGGGGTGGAGATCAAGAACGCCAGCCGTGGAGCCAGCATTAAACAAAAAGAGGTCTTAATATACTTCTATCGGAGAGATGTGCACATTGTGGTGGAAGTCCTTTCCGGACACAGTGCAATTAGCACCCACAAAATACGTCAGATCATCGCCCACAGCAGGAACGAAAAAAAAATCTTTGGAGATACGGAAGATTTTTATAAAATTGAGCGGAAAAGCCTCCTGAGAATTATTTTTTTTTTCGGAGAATTTTTGAAACACTACTAGAGCACTCAGACTCAAAACTGGTCTATTGTACTGCCAGGTAGCAACCTACTTCAGTGCTGTTAATTTGATCCCAACGGCAAATGGTGACTGAACCAGATTCGATTTCACTGGGATTCGAACCTGGGACCCCTCGAACTTGGGGCAGGTACTTTACCAACTGCGCCATCCAGTCGTTTTCTCCTGAGAATTATACTAGAATTTTTGAGTTTTTTAGGACTGGTCCCGGCCTTCGGGGAATAGTGCTTCTTCTCCTCCTTTCTTTAAAGAAATATGGTCCAATGATGCCGTCGGGCCACGTGGGGCACCATGCCGTATGAGGATGTGGGTTTTATGAGTATACATTAAGGTGTTTCGGTGACCCACTAACGACTATTCAGTTTATGAACATAACCAGCCAAGTCGAGGTGTACTCCGTCGCTTATAATGATTTTTTACTGAGCGTTCAACTGTAGAACCGCAACGTTAGCTACGTTAGCTGCTCCATAATAAATTGTCATCGACCACTCTCGAAAACTGTCGAATGTCAACTGACAGATGTCATCAAAATCGAAATGGCGGCCCAACAAAATCGTCTTGGAACGTATGACTCTTCAGCTATTAACCAAGAAACTGACACAAGTCGTCCATTTTGCTTACACATTTTCGGACACGTTTATTCATGAATTCTAGTCGATTCTCAGCTTTTATTAAACTCATTTCTGAATACGGACCGTTTCCATGGCACGAACTGAACGAGTTTAGGACAAAGTCCACACTCCTGCGGTATCCCATACGTTTTTGAAAACATTCAACTTCAGTGCTTCAAAATGAGAAATCTTCATCAAAAGTCATTCCTACACATTATCTGGCTACTTTAACCTTTTATTTTAAGTCGCTTCTGGGGCACCGACAGCACCAAGACGGCCAAGTCGGAATGTACTGGTCGCTCACAACGAGTTCTGCAGATTAAACTGTAGCACTCCGTCGTTACTAATGCAGGCAACGTAATAATTTGTTAATGACAACTCTCTTCGACTGTCAAGTTCCAACCGACAGATGTCATCCAAACAGAAATGGCGGCCAAACAAAATCGACTTGGAACATAAGCACGTCCTTTACCAAAGATATCAATCGTTTTAGACGACTCTTCAGATAGTAACCCAAAAGTTTGACACAAATCTTCCATTTTGCTTACGCATCCTCAACGAAACATTCCCCTAGGTAAACGATGAGAATGATTTCTTACATATCTTCATCTTTTGTTTAAAAAAATGCAATGGCAAGAGTCGAACTAGTTGGGGTCAAAGTCTACACTCCTGCGGTACCCCATAGATTTTCTAAATTCACCAATCCCTCAAAATGAGGAGTATTCAAATACTTATATCAGATTTCAGAAAGAACAAATTGTCGGCTTTCGTGTCCATATTGTCCAGCTTTACGTTAGACCGTGAATTTTGATCCACTGTTTCCTTCGAACTCCTAAAGACATTACTCAAAGTCTCGTTTGTCGTTTCTCGACAATTTTTCTTGACAAGACTCACTGTGGGGGTCTTAGAATTGAGAAAGACGAGAGAAAAAACGTTGTGAGCACATCCAAATTAAAGGCCAAGTCTTGAAGGCACGAGCCAGGCACAAGTCGCGCTCAAAAGACAGTCCACCACTGGTGGTCGCTGGCAACTATCTCGACGACGATGCTTTGACAGAAGGACTACGAACCAATAAACACCCGGAGCTGGCAGTTGTCGAACCTGAGAGTTGCATGATGAGCGAGTGTAGCGCCCTCTTTTTCCCATTAAAACGTGTCCATCTTCAACTCAATAACTATCCAATCATGACCGACTATTGTTTGAAGTCTATCAACATCCCCACACTCGCTGCAGCGTCAATTCGAATGGAAAATGCCTTCTTCGAACGAGGCGCCTCAAAAAAAAAAAAAAAAAAAAACCAAGCCACCTGAGTGCGGTGCAGCGGGAGAAGGGAGGCACAGAGAAGTCCTGCAAAATGTGCAACATTCCCATTGCGAGTGGCCACCACACATTCAGCAAACGGCACCAATGTGTCTAGCTTGGCGCTTTCCTTCCATTTATCTGATAGATTCCTTTTACCCCTCGACTCTGACTATTTTATTCAATTTCAATTTTAACTGTGTATCTTCTCCCATCCCCCCTCTCGCCCTCTGAGGGGAAATCAATTTATCGAAACCGAATGACTGGGGATAGAAGGAAAAGGGAAAACAAAAAAATATTGAAAATTCAATTACTAACTGACGACGGACAAAAATTCACCATCAACCGTTAAGAGGACGGATATCATTCGTGTCCCGTGATGATGGCGGCCAGGCAAGGACATCACAAACGCCGAGCTCCCCCCGCCTCACACGTCGGCGGTGAGGTGGTAATGGAGAAATAATGAAAAGGAATTCACAAACGACACACGAGTGAACACAGCAGCCACCGAAAGGATACGCGCAACTACCCCTTCAGCCCACCCGAGGGGGTGGTGGTGTTTAATCAGTGTGTTCGCAGGGGGATGGGGGGGTGAACAAAAAAAGGATTATTTTGTATCTTTTCTGATCCACTCCCTTTTTGTTTCTTTGTAATGGGAAACAAACACGGATGAGTTATTTTCTTCCCCGTCCCGTGTGCGCCGCAATTCCGGGCCAGTCTACGACTGAGATGCTGTTTGCGGCCGATTTAATCCAATTTGAGGAACAACACAGAAGCAGGCAACAGGACAGAGTCGGTGGCGGCTGTCGAGTACAGTCCAGAGGGACACGACTCCTAGTCGAAGCTTAATCAACGAGTAATTGAGTAGGTGCATGTATTCCCGCCGGATCGGGGGTGGGATGCGGGCAAAAAAGCCTGCCGTAGACCCGGCTGCGAGATGAGGAAATTAGTTATTTAATTTGGTTTTTTTTTGCAAATTGTCTGTGAGTGAAAAAACCCGACGGACATTGACCAGATTAATCGGGTATATTCGCCGGATGACTGGCGGAAATGAGTTATTAGGCATAATGAAGCGAGGGAACACACGTTTAGATGTGTGCCTTTCAATTGAGTAGCGAGTCGGGAAAAAAAACACCGATTCAGAGGTCAAAGGGGTGAATGAGCTGACTGTGCGGGCTGATTGATGTCTTTTGCGATAAGATCTATGAGTGGAAAGGGCACGGAGGGTGCACAAATGGAGAACAGTCATTGAAAACAACGCACGCCTCTTGGGGCTTGATTGAGTACAAATTTGATATGCCTCGAGCTATGATTTTTGAGGGAATTGACGGCGGTTTATGTGGTTAGAGAATTATTTGATCGATCTGATCAGATGATGAGGAAGAATGGGTTTCGATGAAGATTTTTCATTCTGAAACACTGAAAATAGTACCCATTACCACAGGAGTGTAGACTTTGACCCGAACTAGTTCGACTCTTGCCATGACATTTTTTCATGCTTTTTTAATGAAGATTCCTTATTTTGAAGCATTGAAAATGTTGGTGTACTTGAGAAGTGTATGGGGTACCGCAGGAGTGTAGACTTTGATCCGAACTAGTTCGACTCTTGCTATGACATTTTTTTTGACTTGATAAGTGAGTTTGAAAAAATATAGGGATCTGCATGAAATAAGAGATTTAGATAGGAGAATGATTGTCTGATGATTCCTAAGCAAAATGGAACATTTGTGTACATTTTTTTGAGTTTCTAGCAGAAGAGTCGTCTAACACGACTGAGATGTTTAGTACGAAGCGATTTTTATGTTCCAAGTCGATTTTGTTTGGCTGCCATTTCGGTTTGGATGACATCTGTCGGTTGCAATTTGACAGTCGAAGAGAGTTGTCAATAACAAATTATTACGTTGCCTGCATTAGTAACGACGGAGTGCTATAGTTGAATCCACAAAACTCGTTGCGAGCGACCAATACATTCCAACTTGGCCGTCTTGGCTCATCAACAGCTGTCGGTGCCCCGAAAGCGACTCAAAATAAAAGGTTAATATAACCAGATAACGAGTAAGATTGACTTCTGATGAAGATTTGTCATTTTAGAGCACTGAAGTTGAATGTTTTCAAAAATGTATGGGCTACCGCAGGAGTGTAGACTTTGTCCTAAACTTGTTCAGTTCGTGCCATGGAAACGGTTCGTATTCAGAAATGAGTTTAAAAAAAGCTCAGAATCGATTAGAATTCATGAATAAACGTGGTAGAATGTTTGTCCGAAGATGTGTAAGCAAAATGGACGATTTGTGTCAATTTCTTGGTTAAAAGTTGAAGAGTCATCTAACACGTTTGAGACGTTTAGTGCATCCTGTACTATGTCCCAAGACGCTTTTGTTTGGCCGCCATTTTGATTTGGGTTACATCTGTCAGTTGACGTTTGACGGTTATAAAGAGTGGTCGATGACAATTTATTATGGAGCAGGTAACGTCGGAGTGCTAGAGTTGAACGCTGAGAAAAAATCGGTATGAGCGACGGATTACGTTTCGACATGGCTGGCTGTGTTCATAAATTGAATGGTTGCTACAGAGGCACTGAACACTTGACACTCTTGACTTATACACCATAAACCACTACAACTTCGTAGAGCAGCTGCATGGTGCGCCATTTTACTCTTTCTCTGATCAGATTGACCACAAATCGACCAAAAAATTCTTGGCCGGTGTCATCATTGGACCATATTTCTTTGAGGACGCTAGAGGCAATGTCGGGGCATGTTCGAAAACTCTTGTTCCCGAGTGGGATCCCTCTATACATGTGGCCTGTGTCTCGGAGACCTCAGGATACTCCGAGTCTTCGTCTCTGAGCCTGTGGGACAACGCAACAGAGGACGTCCACGTACAAGTTGGCGCACACAACTCGAGGGGGATCTCGGCCGGCTTTGTGTGCGAAACTGGAGACAGCTGGCGAAAGATCGTGCTGGCTGGAGAGGCATGTTGAGTGAGGCCCAGGTCCACCTCGGACTGTAGCGTCCTAAGAAGAAGAAGAAGAATAAGAAGAAGAATAAGAAGAAGAAGAGGAGGAAGAAGAAGAGGAGGAAGAAGAAGAGGAGGAAGAAGAAGAGGAGGAAGAAGAGGAGGAAGAAGAGGAGGAAGAAGAGGAGGAAGAAGAAGAAGAAGAAGAAGAAGAAGAAGAAGAAGAAGAAGAAGAAGAAGAAGAAGAAGAAGAAGAAGAAGAAGAAGAAGAAGAAGAAGAAGAAGAAGAAGAAGAAGACGAAGAAGAAGAAGAAGAAGAAGAAGAAGAAGAAGAAGAAGAAGAAGAAGAAGAAGAAGAAGAAGAAGAAGAAGAAGAAGAAGAAGAAGAAGAAGAAGAAGAAGAAGAAGAAGAAGAAGAGGATACTCATACCAAAGTTTACGCAGAGGTGTAAAGGTGGTGTCTTCTTAAAAAAGTACTGGCGAAGTCTGACGAGGGACCAGACCAGGAACCAGAACCCTATTCACTTGATGGCCTTGTCCCTTAGAAATTCGGTTTTTGGTACCCATCCAAATGTTTGTTTCCGTCGAAATTGTGGACATGGATTTACCCTCCACTCTGGAATCTTTAGAATCTTTACGGCTTCGACATGTGACATACTTTCATTAGTAGACTTGACGTCCCATGCTCTTTCAGACGACGGCGCTCTGGTCCAATTCAAAGTGCTTCTGAAGAAGCAACAGTCAATTTGATTGAGGACTGCTCATCGTCTACTCATTGAGACAAATTAATTTGCCTTACAGTTGAACAAGCTTGACGCCAATTCACTCCCAGCCCACACCATCGCACTGCAGTCCTAAGCACCCACTAATTCCGTCAATCAAAAGCTCTCACTTCTCCAGTCAATCAACTTGCTTCCAATTATTTAGGCCACTAATGAATCATCTCGCCAAGCGACCAGAGGTGAACACAGCGAAGAGGGACGCCGGAGCAGAAAGAAAGAAGAAAAACAAATTAAGTCTTATCTCGCAGGCGATCCCCCCCATGCGAGTATGGGAGCAGTACTCTGGAGTGTTCCGAGAAAATATGAAAACACCTCTTAAGACACCCGTCAAAATCCCATTAAAACATGATTAATGCTGTGTGCTCCAAATAGCAACAACTTTAGCCAAAACGAAGTCCCCCGCTGCCTGCCATCCTTCGGCTCTGGTGTTCATCTCTCACTCGAAGGTAACATCTGTGTCTACGACCAATCTAAGTCCATTCTCTTGCCTATTACAACCGTCGTCGCGAGGTACTTGACCCCGTATTCAAGACGCGAAGAGATTGAGAGAATAATTCGTCTAATAACTCAATCCCAGAGCGAGAGAGGGGGTCAATAACTTTCAGTCAGAAGCGGCAGATCTTCGAGTCTGATGGGGAGTCTTCGTGAATCATAAATCACAGCCCCATCGGGGTATCGAGTCGATCAGATGCGCACAAGTACATCTGACAGTTGACAGCTGCAGGCCACTGACAGATGAGTGACAGTTCCATACGTCACTGCGTTCATCGATAAGAAACGAACCACACACACACACACACGAGAGGTGACGACTAATTACGTAGTTCACCTCAAAATGGGACACACACTCCTCAGAGACTGTGGACACTTGGCTTGTGCGCATGCGGCCACCGAAGCGGAGACAGGTCTTGCGTCTTTTTTGAGCGAATTCCGACGTGAATTGGCCTCGATTTGAGGTGAACACGAAGACGACGAGGACGACGACACAACCACCGAGCACAGCACAGCAGAGATTCCAGATGTGCTCGTGAAGAAGAACAAAACGAAGCAACGTCACGCTTGCGCGCGGTGAACGAACTTAAAGTAGCGCGCTCCACTGGAAGAGAGAAACACAAACTGGCTCTGGCTGCGGCTGCGACTCCGTCAAGAGTCAATGGCTGTGAGCGGTCTTCCAGTGGGGGCATGCGGCGGCAGTGTGAAGCCGATGTTGTGGTAGGTATGGGTTGTAAGCGAGATGTTAATGGCCAGCGACCTGTTTTCACAGCGAGCATGACGGAACTCTGCGGGCAGAGAGTGGTGTTACGTTGGTATCTGTGCTCTGCTGGCTTACCTCATCGCTGATTAGTTTCCTTATGGAGTGTGGGGCTCGGTCCAGGTGTGGAATGATGAGTTGAATCCACCAGATACAGTTAGACGATGTTCTTCTTCTGGCGTTCGTATCTTCATCTTTTGTTTTGAGATTGCCTGGCCGGCTGGCAGCGCTTGACTTGTGTTGTTGGTTGTGGTTGCTGGCTGTGTGTTCCTTTGTCCGCGCATCGCGTGACGTGGTGCTGTGTGTGCGCCTGATGATTTGTGGTTGAAGCGGACAGTTGTTGGTACAAATTTATCGAGAACGCAGCGCAGTGAAGGATTGATGGAACTCGAGGCGTGATTTGTGTGGATGGGGCAGCATCGGCATCGCCGGTCCATGGGGGAATGCTGCTGCTTCTGCTGTTGCCCTGTGTGCTTCTGTTTCGCGAGAAAATTTAGATTGCAACAGACCCAACGGGGGATTACTGCGCCCTATCTCTTGGATTCATCCCTCCTTGTCTCCCCCTTTGTGAGTGTCTGAGGGGAGGGGGGGATGGGGCTTCAACGATAGTCCGGGGAATGTGAGAATAATGATGCTTTAGTCTGGACCTCGGGGATTACGAGCATAAAATTGAGTTATTTTATGATGCTGATCAATAATTCCGCAGTGAACAAGGGACGAAGAAGATAAATCCTTTGTGCTTTGAGTGGGTGGGGCTACTCCTTCGTCCATCGAGTCCTTCGTCTTAAAGCGGGGCGACGGAAAGTGCAAAGACGAGTTTTATGCTCCAGAGTGGCAGGGAGTGAGTGAGGGTAACCAGATGTTTTTTGGGTGCTTCAACCCGCTTCAAGCGGGCATAAGTCACTCGGAATTTAATTGCCAGGTTTTTATGAGGTGTAGGGAGAACTTTGAAATGGTCTGTGTGACAATGGGTTGATGGGCGGGGAGGGGGAAGGGGACAATGACGCACAAATTTCCCGTGTGACCCGGTGGTGGGTCGCACTTAATTTGAATGCGGAACGAGCTTTATGTGTTTTATCACGGCCGTGTCATTAATAATGAATGAGGTGAGTTGGCTTGACGAGCTGGACGTAGATTTGTCATTTGTCACTGTTCATTGGAATGATGCGGTGGTTTGGCGATGGATGGGGAAGAGGTTGCTTTTGGGGAACACTAATGGCGCCTTTTTGGGCCTATTTTTTTTTTGTATTTTTTAAGCCTTCTGTGTGGCTGAGGGAAGCGGAGACTGTACGATGGAACTTGTTAAAAAAAAGACGCTTTTTGGTGTGAAACAAGTTCGATTGTGGTCACAAAAGTCAGTCGTCCACATCGCAACCTCTTGACATTTGACATCGACAGGAAAAATGTATTTCAAAATTTGCATCATGCCAAGATTTGTGTGTGCTGTTGCACCATCTTGGTGGAACCACATAATCCGACGACCCACGGTCTGGGCCTGATCGCTGACAGTCCACTGGTTTCAGTCATCGAAACCACGGTGTACACATGCGACTACTAAGTCATTGTACCCGAGGTTCGGTCTATCTCTTCTTTTTGAACCTGGAGGCTCGGATTGAAAGATTTTCTTATCTAGAACTTTGATGTTCATTCGCTCGATGTTGCAGAGTCGGTTGAGTCAACAAATTTTTGCTCTTTCGGACGTCCGCATCCTCGTAGAGGTCGTTTGTGGTAGTGGCTTCTGCTTCGTTCTCCTTCCTCGCAGATGTGGCCAAAAAGCCGACGCAGAAATTTTCTTTCGATAACCCTAGCAAACACTGTGAAGATTTGGTCTATAGTCGATTTGTCGGACCGGAAGCCGAAGTAATACGTGCCGATGGTGCAGTTGGTTAAGTGCCTGCCTCAAGTTAGACCCAGGTTCGAACCCCAGTGAAATCGAATCTGTTTCAGTCACCATTTGCCGTTCGGATCAAATTAATGGCACAGGAGTAGGTTGCTACCTGGCAGTACAATGGATCAGTTTTTAGTCTAAGTGCTTCAGTAGTGATTCAAAAATCCTCCGAAAAAAAATGTCGATTAGTGCGGTGGAAATATACTTTAAGCGTTCAGAAAGTGCGCTGAACAATGAGATGTTACAGTGCCCGGATTCGGTCGTCACTTTTAAAGACAGTCGCCAATTTTGAGCAGAATCTAGAGACTTACTGACTGTTCGTTTAATAATATTATTCCTCTGGGATTATATCCCTGCACTTAGGACGCAACAGTGGCTCCTTAATCCCTTTTTATTTCGACACTGCAATAGTCAGAAAAGCGCAAAGGGATGTGCATGTTACGGTGACTGGAATATGCACCAAATTCCGCACTCCCTTAACCTTAACAAGTATGGACTCGTCTACTTGTCATCGCTTCACATCTGTTGCTGTTGCCTTGATCTCCATGTGTTCATGAAAATTCTTCCGTGTCATTCAAAGTCGGTCTTTAATCCACCAACGTATAGAAGATTTGACTGATTGTTAAGGCCGTCATCCGCTTTTCCGATGAATCTAAATATCCGGGTGTCATTCTAGATAGGAAGCTTCTGTGGAAAAAACACATTGAAACGAAAATTGCGAAGGCGCTGTCAGTTTTCTGGCAGTGTAAAGGAATTTTCGGCAAATCATGGGGTCTATCACCAAAAAGATCCGTTTGGATCTACACGGCTATGATTAGGCCCCTTCTCTCCTATGCATCGGTCGTTTGGTGGAATAAGCTTTCGCGTAAATACGTAACTGCTGCTTTCACCAAGCTTCAAAGAACGGTCTGTCTCGGCTGCATGGGGGCCTTCCCTAGCACGCCTGGCTCTGCTCTTGATGCCCTGCTGAATCTCTCCCCCCCCCTAGATGTCCATATCATGGGGTGTACTCTCAAGGCCATCTTCCGTTTAAAAAGAAGTGGTTATTGGTACAGCTCGCATTGGAGTTTCGATGACCTTGCGCACCGCATTTCCTTTGACCCCAGTCTTATGGATATGCCGTCTGACGCACGGACACCAGTACTCCAGCTGCGACGAACATGCAAAGTCGACTTTCCCTGTACTCAGGACTGGCTCTGGCCAGAATCTGAGCCAGGAAAGGAATGTAATCGAATTTTCACGGACGGCTCCAAGACCAGTGAAGGATCTGGTGCTGGTGCCTACGTGGAGAGCGACAACTTTAGACTGCACACCTCGTTAGGTAAATTTGCGTCGATTTTCCAAGCGGAAACTTCTGCGATCCTAATGGCTACGAGCTATATTGTGAAGAATAGGTGGAAGGGGCGAAGTATAGACAGAAAGAAGACAGAAGAAGAAATTTCCAGCTTTCTTGTTATCTCTGAACAGAAAAGACTGCAGACAACTTACTAGCGTACTAAAGGGCCACTACATTTTCGCCAAACATCTAAGTGTGTTTGGCCTTAGCGACGAAACCCTCTGCGAGACGCCTGTGGAGAAGACGATGACACTGCAGAGCACTTCCTCTGCCATTGTCCCGCCTTTGCTCGGATCAGGTGGCAGTTATTCGGCACTGATGAGGTGAGAGCTGATGATGTAGGCTTCTCATCACAGAAGCGCCTGGTGGTCTTCCTTCAGACCAGGAAATTTCAGAAAAAGTAGGTTGCTGCCTGGTAGTACAATGGACCAGTCTTGAGTCTGAGTGCTCCAGTGTAGTGTGACAAAAACCAACAAAAAAAAAAAAAGGCCATCATCTATCGATCTATTGAGTTCACGACTTTCAGCCTTGTGATCAAACACCGTGTCAAGACTGATTTTGAAGAATCTTTAGCTGCTGTGAGTGACAGTAAACGAGAAATCCATTCAATCTAACTCTAAGACGATCGCCCTTTTTGTGTCCTTATCACCAGTTGTTACATGATCTAATGTCGAGAGTCCATGATCAAACCCCCTTGTTGATCCAAAAATCGAGCTTGTTGCCTATGTTTACTTATGATCACAGATCTTTGCGATAAAAGAAATCTAGAAAAGGCTCAAGAGCCCACTGAATGTCTTCACAACGTGTAGGCATTGATTACATTTTTTTTTTCAAGTAATCAGAGACCTTTTCTATATAAAATTTTAACGACATTTATCCGGACAACAATTTTTTCGTCGACGTTTTTCTGGAACTCATTCATACGAACGACTATCAATCTGACAGAATTCATCGGGAAGACAGTCATCCGGACAGCATTCATCCGGACGACATTCATTAGTACGGCATTCATCCAGACGACTTCTATTCGGACGACATTCATCTGGACGGAATTTATCCGAACCAAAACAAATTTCAACTGAACAACATTCATTCGGTCAACATCGAATCGGACAGTATTGACGCGGTCGATATTCACGCGGGCGGTATTATCCGGACTACATTTATTTTCGATGGCATTCATCCGGACATTATTCGTCCGGATGGCATTTATCCAGGCTACATCCATCCGGACATTTATTTTTTATTTATTATAACAATTAATGTACAATTAAAATTGTAATCAATATGAACTATAGGGGCCAAATAGTGGCGATGACTTACGGCCCTCCATCCGGACAACATTCATTTCGGATATATAAATCCGGCCCCCATTTACCCGGTCAAAATGCATGCAACACCATCTTGGTGCTTCTCACCAGGGTTTGGTGTCCATGTTTTGTACAAAATCCGATTCTGCACCACTCACCACTGCACGCATAATTTCGCATTCAACTTTCCTCAAAACTGCCTTCGGACACCATTTAATTTGGCGTCAATTAAGTGCCTCAAAAAAGAATTTGTACCACTCATTCATTTGCACATCTTCTTGTCCGACTATGAAGCTCTTGCCGTCGTCATTTGCCACCACCCATCTGCCCCGTTTTTTCTCGTGCCCAAATCGCCTGTTGCATTTCACTTTGTTCACATTTCTTTCCGTCCATTCATTTGCTCGTTCATCGTTTGTTTGCTCCGCTCGCTCACTCGTTCACTCTCTTTGCTCTATTATTGTCCTCCTTTCTCCTCGCAAGTGGTGAACAACAAACTTCGAAAAAAAAAAGTCCATAATTTCCAACAACAAACAGGAAATGAAATCAACGAAGAAAATGCGAAAGCAAAAGAGGGTGAAAAATACCGTCCAATGGAGGTGGGACGGAAATGAGGCTTTCAAGAGAGAGGAGCACTCGAAGAGAGCATACTCCCCATTGCCGGTGTGGTGAATAAGTCGCCGACAGGGATTTCTTGTTTTTCAATTTCTCTTCCGCGCACTCCCACACACATTCGTGGGGGTGAGCGATGACAGCGGACAGAGCAACCTGTTTGGGAAAATTGTGATTCTCTTTCGAGGGCTCTTTCGTTGAATTCGTTGAATTCTACCACTCTTGGGGAATTGGTCATTGGAATAGAAGTTCGCTTCCAGTTGTGCTCGGTCTGAGTGACAGAAGTACACAGAGTCTGGTGGCTTTTTGTGAGGAAGCGACTGACTCGCTGAGTGGTCGTGGGCGAACGGGAAATGATTCCACGAAGTTCAAGTCGCGTTTTTGACAGGGATTTTGTTGATGAAGTAGAAGAATGACAATTGGGGGAGAAGAATGGCATAATGTGTACCAAATGCTGATGGAGACCTTTTGGGGGTTATTGCATTAAATCGGGTTCTGATAGTGCCCCTGGCTTTCGAGTTGAATTGCAGGCGGACGTTGACAGTCTTCTTTTTCGTCTTTAAGGAGTTGAGCCTAGTTGAAGGAGCCTGACAACTCAACAGACAGAAGAACGCCTTTCATCTTTTTAACACCGACGTGTAGTTGACAAATTTAGATCCTCATTCAACTCCTCAGCCATCATGCTTCTAAGCTTGGCTTTAATTGTGGAACTCGAAGAGTTCGCATTCAACTGCTCGTAACTTTATCTGTCACTACAAGGCTGAAGTTTAGCTTAGTGTGTACTGAAATTCTGATCTTTGTCTAAAATGTTCATTTAACTAAAAGTCCAAAAATTCTATCGCGTGACCACTCAGAGACAGGGTAAGTAAACGTATTCTGACAGATAAGACATCCGATGAGGTGTTAAGTGCACTTTTAAAGGGCGAAACTTAAAACAAACAGGTCTAAAGTCATCAAACAAAATGACAATGTCTCCATTCACTAGGTTCTAACTTAGCTCAGAAATTCACTTTATACCAGAAAAATAAAGAAACAAATTTATTTCGTTGCATGAGACTGCTAATTACTGTGCTAAATAAACACACGATCAATTTGACTCAGATTATGCAACTGGCACTTAATTTGTTGTGTTAAGAGACCTCATCTCTTGACGGTTGTCACTCGAAAAGCCAATGATGTTTAGTGAATGATTTCTTACAGGGGTTCTTAAAAAAAAAATACTGATTGACTTTTGAAATTGTATGCTCTTCATTTCGTCGATGAACTTGGATCCAAAGTCGACTTTTATCATGCCACCACGTCATAAAATCTCATATCACTTCAAATAACTCTTTTAATTCATTTCCCAGTCGTTCATGCTTTAACTTACTTTTTCTTTCTTCTCTTTCAGGTAAGCTGCTGTTTTTGAATTGTTCTTGAACATAGAATAGAGTAAGTAGACGACTAGATGGAGCAGTTGGTTAAGTTCCTGCCCTAAGTTAAAGGGGTCCCAGGTTCGAATCCCAGTGAAAGCAAAGTTAATACGCTCTCTGTGCCGTGACATTGTGCCAAACGGCATTGTACCAAATTGGCATAATGACGCTTTTGAAAGTGTCATTAGGCCGAATATTAACATTTGGCATAATGTCCCTTTCAAGAGCGTCATAGGGCCAAATTAGTTTACGACATTATGCCAAATTTAGCCCTATGAGACTTTGTAGAAGTGACAAGATCGTAAGATCTTCCAAATTTGCAGCAAACTAATAAACAGTGGGATAGGAATGGGGGGGAGCATGCTGTCCACTGGAAATCCCCCTGCCAAGCTAACTACAGGATTTGGAGTAGGTGCGAGGTACTGCGCATTTTATACATGTTTCTGATTGACTACCAAAATCTTCATTCATGAATTGCTCCGAATTCTATAGTGAGCCAGGCAAGGGGGATTTCCAGTGGACAGCATGCTCCCCCCGATTCCTATCCCACTATTCCGTCCAAAGTGACATAATGCCAAATTGACTCTATGACGCTTTACCAAAGCGACATTATGCCAAATGGAAAAATTTGACACAATGTCACGGCACCGCTTTTATCCAGTTTTTCAAATCTGGTCCAGTCACCATTCCTTACAACTGCTGCCGTAGCCAAAACTCGCTAGTTCGTACACCTGCTACCATACGGGAATGACATTTATTACGTGATTGGTCGAACACTGTGTCAATGAAGCGTTTGCTAGCTTGGAACGAAGCCAGCTTGGTTGTAAACGAGGGCAAAACAAAGTATATGCAGTCAGCGCACAACATTGAGGATTTGACCAGAGCGGCACAATAACTTCGAGTTAGTGAAGGACTTCGTCAATTTGGGATCAAATACAGAATTAAGCGTAGATTCTTGTCAATCGCTGTTTCTTTAGGTTTAAGACGCAATTGAGTAGGGGGTCCTTCTTCGGAAGACCAAATCGACTTTGTATAAGACATCGATCATCCCAGTCCTGCTTTGGCACATTGGCATAGATAATATCAAAAGCTGATGAAGGTACCCTTGGTCTTTTTGAAAAAAAATGTCTGCGTGTGCTCTTCGTTCCTGTTTGCGTTAATGATTGGGGGAGAACCACAAACTGTACGGGCTGTACCGCGACATAAGTCTAGTCAGATGTCTGCGGATCTAACGTCGAAGATGGCTGGGGTATGTAGAGCGGATGGACACCTTAGCTCCATCCGGTAGAATCTTTAACTCTAAGCCTATGGGATAATGCAACAGAGGTTGCTCGCAATTGTGGCAGTGCACAGAAGTAAAGAAAGTCCCGAGCCGACTTGGTGTGCAAAATTGAACGAAGGATCGTACTAGTGGAGCAGAGTCTTGTGGACTGGCTTCTTGTTTGAGTTCCATGACTATCTTTGATTGTAGGACCTTACGAATAATAAGCGGAGGGATTTCGATGGTATAGACATCAATTTGTAGTGATTTAAAAGTCTGCATGATTGCACGATGTGTGTCCTGGACCATTAGGACTCAGTTTTAAACCTTCTGCTTGGCCCAATCCATGGTATAGAGCAATTATCGCGGAAGAAAGAATAATTAATTCGGATAAATGCAAGATTTGACTCAGTCTCAAACGTCCTTTGAGTCTTAATCCCTGGTATAGACAACAAATTGTCCCGGATGAAGAAATGATGAAAGATGCTTGTCGAGGACTGTCAAGCCTCACTCTTTTGTGACGCTACAGTCTGAGTGGACCTTGCTCTGAAGCGACAAGCGTCTCTGCCTAACACAAAGCGAAGACCAGATGTCGGGATGTTCCTGGGCCTCAACCAATGTCTCAATGTGCGCGCACCAAGTTGGTTGATACCCCTCTCTAATTGTGTGACCCACCTTAATCGTGGGTGTCGTTTTTTGCGTTATCCCACAGGATCAGAGTCACAGTATCGACCCCGAATTTACTACAAGTTATCCATCCTCTTCCCGGCAGGCTTCTGTGCGAATTTTCAGTTCCCTCCTTTCGTGCAACATTCGGACATTATGCCTGCCATAGCACGTCTCCATCTCTTCGACCGTGCACTTCTGCTGCTCTTTGTTTTTCTTCCCACCAAGCCGGGTCTCTTCCCTTCTTTCTTTTCTTTTCTTGGGTCACGCGAACAACTCTTGCAGTGTTGCCTTGTAGGCTTCTTGTTGCCTGTGTTATCCTCTGCACTCGTTATCAAACCAGGGTTTGAGCCCTTGTTTTTCTAGTTTTTTAAACACTACACTGGAACACTCAGACTCAAAACTGGTCCATTGTACTGCCAGGTATGAACCTACTCCAGTGCTGTTAATTTGATCCCAACGGCAAATGGTGACTGAACATGATTCGATTTCACTGGGTTTCGAACCTGGGATCCCCCTTACTTGGGGCAGTTTGCTTTTTGGCGTATTATTCGTCTTCATTCTTCGTTCTACTGATCACAGGGCTCTAGGAAACAAAATCTTACTCTGATCACTTCCATTTTTGGTGCCACCTTCAAAATTAAAAAAACGGATGCTTACAGTTCCTGATTTGACCTTAAAAAGTGCAAGATTTCCTTCCCCGAACAAGTGATCTCCAGGATCTCTTGCATTGCCTCTGTCCTCAGATCGATTAGAGATCAAGTGGTGATCGTTTTCTGAAGATCGTCTTTGATCCAACCATCTCCTGTCTCAAATCAATCAAGATCTCCGGCTTTGACTTGAGCGAAATTAGTGAAATCTACTGTCAATCCCCTTAATCAAACCCCGCCAAGACTGCGCCTCACATAGTCACTCCAACAAATGTGGTGCCAAGTATGTCAACATTGCACGCAATAACACCGTGCCAAAACTCAGTTGCAGCGCTGAACATTTAAGGTGCGTCACAGTGTCATCGAAGCCCCTGACATCACTCCACTCATAGACAAAAGATACGTTTTTCATTTCTTCAATATCACGCAAAACCTTTCATTTCACGCAGCGCGTCTCCACTCGTGCAAATTTAATGCAAACGAATCCGAAGAATTTGATGTCAGTGAGAATGAACTCTAATTAATACCCCAGTCACGACTGTGTGCAAAATGAAAAAAATGAATGATTGCATAATTTCATTAACAGAGCACGGCACAGCACAGCACAGCGATCACTTCTCCGTTCAGCAGCGATCGTCGCCCTCCTCCAAGAGCCCAGATGTCCCACAGTCGCCGCACACACGACGGATTTGTTGATATTCCAAGTGAGTAGCACAACTTAGGCATATTCGAATGAGTTAATTGCTTCACTTTATGATCACAACAAACCATCGCCGCCTGGATGGAGGCATTTGGCTGTCATTAGAAAGTGCTCGTTGAGCTGGTGGGAGAAGCGCCCATCAATCTTTCGACTCATCAGACACTCTTTCGGGGACACAACTTCTCGATTTCACTTGAGTCCGCCAGGGTCTGTGCTCGAGAAGTGTCAGACCTGAGAGATTTAGTGGCCATTTCTCTTCAGCTCTTGCTGGAGTCGCTGATAGAATGAAGGGAACTGACCCGGAATCCCGAGGAATACAAAGTGGTTATTTGCTCGGTCGTCAAATTGGGTGAAAACAATCGTGTCGCAATAAAAACAAAACGAGAACCAAAAACAAACAAAATTCTGAGAAATGATTGGATGAAAAGTTTTCAATTCGACCGAGAGGCTGCTGCTGTGCGCGAGTGTGTCGGGCAACATAAATTAGAACATCAACCTCTCAGGTGTGGATGTGATTCGAATTGGATCGCGTCAAAATTGAGACATCACATGGGAATGATTTGAACAAGGTCAACCCAAAAAATAAGTGGCGAAATGCGATAAATGTCAGATGGGAAAGTAAATTCATACCTGATGAACATACCCGCCAATTTGGAAGCTGTCCAAGGAGGTGTGGAAAGTTTTGAGGCGGTTTTGAGTGATGGCCGAGCAAATTCTGGGGCAAATCCAAGGGGAATTTTTATGAGATCACGGGGGATTTTATGGAATTTTTAAAGTTTGACACTCGGAGGGGGCGTACTTTCGGGGGTCTGTCAGTTTGGTTGTTTATTAAAAACTCAACTCAACACAGACAAAAATCAATCATTTTAGACCAAGCTGTCTATGAGATACTCAGACGTCACTCTCGAACTTCAAAATGCGTTGCTAAATAGAACGTGTTCTGATTTTGGTGTATTTTCAAAAATTTTAGGGCTGTCTGTCTACAGAACATTATCACAAATCCACGACAAAAGTGGACTCAGACTGAAATGAACTCCGTTTTGGTACAATCTGTCGCAAATATGAAAGACAGTCTTTTTAGAAGAGTTCAACGGAGGCCGTGGAACAATAAGTTTTCGAAGGAGACGAAGAAACAGTAGAAGGGAAGGCCTTCCCAGTAAACAGTCAACAAACGTCTAGAGTCGAACCCTTAGTTTTCTTGCGAGTCGACAAAACTCGTCATGCAACCAGCAATACGTCAAAATTCTAGGACGAATCCACTAAGAATTTTTGGTAATTAGGGGGAATTTTGTAGAATTTCAAAAATTTTACACTCTAAGCCTGTGGCTACCCAATGAGCGATGAGCGATTGAGCGACGAGCGAAAGAGCAAAGCAAAACAATTAAAACACATGAAATCGTATGACCGCTGAGCGATTTGCGATTTTTTTAAGCGACAGAGCGACGTCGCTCGGCAATCAAATCTGTTTTAATTTTTTAGTCGATCGCTGAGCGACGAAAAATGAACATAGAGAACTAAACGTAAAATACGACTGGATGGCGCAGTTGGTTAAGTGCCTGCCCCAAGATAGAGGAGTCCCAGGTTCGAATCCCAGTGAAATTGAATCTGGTCCAGTCACCATTTGCCGTTGGGATTAAATTAACGGCACTCGAGTAGGTTGCCACCTGGCAGTACAAGGACCAATTTTGAGTCTGAGTGCTCCAGTAGTTTCAAAAATCCTCTAAAAAAAAAACATAGAAAGTTTGATCTCAGCTGTTCAAAATCGCCCAGTTCTATGGAATGACAGCCACAAGGATTATAAAAATAAATATGTCACCGAAAAGCAGTGGAATGAAGTTGGACACATTTGTAATTGTTTTTTTTTTTTTTTGGAATGGTGGGCTTTGTGAAGCAGACAGTTGTTCCAGATCCAACTGTAGAGAATCTGCGACAGCCAGAGGATTATTCATATGAACGCGACTTTCAACTAAAAGACTACGACGAACTGAACTTGAAAATGATATTTTCAGAACTAATCGCTCAGCGATGACGGTCAGTAAATGGCCACCCATCGCTCAAACTCGTCGCTCTATAGCCCGTCTCTCAATCACTCAATGTCTTGTCGCTCATTGCGTGGCCGCAGCCTAAAGCGGACATACTTTCTGGTGTACGAAGGCTTGTCAGTTTGGTCTGTCTTTTAATTTTGTTGGCATGTAAATAAAGAAAACGTGTTGGTCGTCGTTGACGCACTTTTGCCGCACGGACTCTTATTTAAGGTCCTTTAAGAACCTATGCAAATATGCGGCTTACCTTTTCAAACACAAGCCATACTTTTCGCGCCTTGGGAGTAATCATTCGCAACTTTCTCAAAACTCCATCAGAGACTTGCTTTTATGCGTCTTGTCCCTTTGGATGGGAGACTCAAACTTCAAAATGCATCGCTAAGCAGCACTTCTTCTTAACTGCGCCGAGAGAGCTTTATCAAGAGTCTATGATGAAAGTGAGCTCAGAGTGGCATGATCTTCGACTTTGGTACCCTTCAACGTTGAAATAAAAAAATTATTTGTTTGACAGAGTCCAACTTTAGCCGGGGAACTATTCGATGTCAAAGAAGACGATGAAACAGAAGAGAAGGTCTTTGCTGTAAGAAGTCGCAAGACATTGAGAGGCGATCCCTTTGTTTTCTTGTGAGTTAACAAAACTCGTCATGCAACCAGCAATGCTTCCAAATGCATTCCAGAGTCTTAAGATATGCTTTACTTTTAACAGTTTTATCCGGATTTTGAGGAATAATTGTGACCGCCATCTCCAACAAAGTTCCGGGTTTGATTTCGAACATAATTTTCGCATTTCGAATTTTTGCCGTGACGTAGTGGTTAAGTTCGACGACTCCTACACTTCAAGTCTACGTTCACGACCTTCATGTTTCACGGTATGATCTCTCCCGAGACACTGACAATACTCATAGCAGCAGAACTGTCATATAAGCTTCTCAAATTTAGATGTTTGTAGAGGGCATATAATTCTAGTTCGCCTCAACTCGTGAGGGAACAATAACACGCAGAGTAAAAATGCCTGCTGTTGAAACTAGGCTTAAATCTACGCCAAATAAGAAGAAAAAGTTGTGCCAACAAAACTCGCTTGTTTTTGGACATATCGGACTCCGAATAGCAAAATCCCCTTCAAAACGACGTTTTTTTAAGTCTACGATAGCGAATCTCTTGGAAACTAGTAGAAATTTCTGCGTGCGACCCCGTTTACGTTTTTTTTTTGAAACACTGCTGGAGTACTCACACTCAAAACTGGTCCATTATACTGCCAGGTAGCATCCTACTCCAGAGCCGCTAATTTGATCCCAACAGTAAATGGTGACTGGACCAGATTCGATTTCACTGGGATTCGAGCCTGGGACCCCTCTAACTTGGGGCAGGCACTTAACCAACTGCGCCATCCGGTCGTTTAGGGACATAATTACACGGGACTGTACAGGGACATGAGTCAAACCAGTGGTATGTAGATCCAGTGCGTTGAGAAGTTGTTCCATGTAAGGGGCACCAGCAATTTAGCCCTAGTTGGAGTACTCTTAGACTTCTGATCTGTGGGACAACGCAACAGAGGATGACCAAATTTTTTTGGGTTTTTTTTTTTTTTTAATGGAGAAAGTAACCTCAACCAGCTTAGTGTACTGGATAGCTGAAGAAAAGCATGTAGGTTGAGATTCAGGTCCTTCCCAGCTTGTAGCGGCATGCAAAAACAGAAAACCCGTTGGTACGTCGTTGACGCACTTTTGCCGAACGGACCCTTATTTAAGGTCCTTTGAAAACCCATACAAATATGCGGCTTGCCTTTTTCAAACGCAGACCATACTTCTTGCGCCTTGTGAGTAATCATTCGCAACTTCCTCGAAAGTGCTTCAGAGAATTGGTTTTATGCGTCTTTTAGCCTTCAGTACTACAGCCGAGGACCACTAACTATTGATGGGCAAGATTTGTTATAGGGCCCAATTTTTGTGATAAGTCCATCGAGTTGTTGACGCCGATGACATCGGCATCATAATGAGATCTCGGAAGACATCATTGGTGGAAAGTTTGGTTATGGGGTTATGGCTGAGACTCACATGGACTGTTTTTGATCCATAGTGAAAAGTCGTAGATGTTAAGTTGGCAATATTGCATAGGTCACATCAAACATCGGGTTAGGTAAATAATGTTGGTACAGCCAGATAACTGGGTCCGCTTATCAAGTTTGGTAGACCCAGGCTTCTATATTAAACGGAAGAGACAAACATGATGTAAGTAGTTTTGAATTGGAAATCATCAGTGAAAGAGGATGCTTCTAATCCAGACGCTACATGATTTCTGTACTGTCTTGAGTCAAACTGAGTGGTTAAAAGTAGCTTGGCAGGAATAAAGTTAAAGTCAGCTTCTGTGACCGTTGACAGGGAAGGAGAAAACTAAAAAAATAGTTCTATGAAATTTGGGAAGTGTTTGACAGATGTCTAAACGATAATAGGAGTCCGACTTGAAGGAAAGAGTAAAAAAAAAATTAACTTTTGATAGCACATGTCATTTCTAATGACCTTTTGTCTCAACTTAAGGGTCTGAGCAGCTGTTCGGCAGTTGAGGCAATATACATATGTATGTCGCCAGAAGTTACGAAAATATTTTAAACAAACCTTCTATCGCACATAAGTTTAATACCCTGAAGAATATATTTGCATTAAAGTTCCATGCCACAACGTCCATTTTAAGGCAAATTTACTATGCCTTAGTAGAATCAAAATTGAGGTATGGAATACTTGCATGGGGCAATGCATCTGCAACGCACATACAAAAACTTGCAATATTACAAAACACAGCGTTGAAAAAGATACGTGTTGATAATCGAAATGTTCCTGAACAAGACCGATATAAAGTTCTTCCAGTAGAAGACATATTTAAGATGACTCTAATACTCGAGTATTACGAAGACACGCGTTTCATCACACCAATCCAACATGGGGTTAACACGAGAAGGCGGGCGCAATGTATGCTTCAAGAACCCCGATTCTTCAACAATTACGGGAGAAAACAGCTTAGATGCAGTGTACCAGAAGTCCTCAATACACTTCCACCAGAATTCAAAACCATCCCAATTATAAGAAATAGGAAAAAACACATTAAGAACTTTTTTCTAAATTCAAATTCAAATATGTAACGATCTTTTAAATTTAATGCTTTCTTATAATTTTCTGAATTGTACAATTAATGAATTTAAGAAATTTTAAATCACTACTAAACTTACCCATCTAAAATCAATATTAAAATTTCTGAAACACAATCTTCTGCAGCAAAGCCTTTATAAGGCTTCGCGGAAACAAATAACTACTGTAACTGTTTTATGAAAATAAAAATGAATTAAATTGTCAAAAAAAAAATTAACAGAAGTAGTTATTCCCTTCTACTTTCTTCCACTTTACCGACGTCGAAGAGCTTGTTTTTGAACCGCAACTTCACTGCCCGTAGACTCCTCACCGTCAATCCTTTGTCGGCGAATAACTCTTAAAATTTTGTTAAAATATTCTCCCGCGATTGCCCCCAACGCTGTCGGTACCAAAGACTGAATGCAGAACGCACCCAGATCTTTATATCCAATATATATATTTTAGGACACATTTAACTTGATGGTCCCCTTAGCGCCCTAAAAAAAGTTTTAAATAAAAACAATAAAAGTGACCGCTCAAAGTGAGATTTTATCTTAAGAGCACCATTTTCTCAATTTCTGCGTCGAATATTAGGCCATGATATACTCTTGCGGGTGACGATTTTAGTGTATAAGCTGCTACTAGAACCTAACCTATAATAATAATAATAATGGCGGCGCTACAGTCCGAGGTGGATCTGGGTCTAGCTTCTCTGCAACCACTCATGTTGCTATTCTCTCACGAGTGGAGGGGATTAAATACCTAACGCCATGAAAAAGTAGCGACAGCTACTCTACTCTATTCAGGAAATTCAGTTGTCATCTGATCTTAAAAATGTTTGTCATTATCTGATCTGAGACAAACTTGCACAAATTTTGAACAAAAGTGTTTTAAAAAAACGTGTGTCACTCCAGTCGTGATAACATCTCTGCAAAGTTAGGGCCTAAGCTGTGACGACTTTGTAAGAGTTTACGAAAATACGAGTAATTTAAGAACAAGGCTTTTATATGTAGGTCTCACTTTTGGGCTTAAACGTTGGCACCTCACGTACATAGTAACAAATTTGATAAGTTGCCATAACTAGTCTGCAAGTTTCAAAAAAAATTAAAAATAGAATTCCTGTTCAAATTGAACAAATAAGAGTCCTTCGAAGTGTTCTAGAAATTCAAAGAAGTGCATCAAAAACTATTTTAAGTAGTTTGTAGGGAGATGCTTGAAATATGAAGGAAATCGATGACGTTCCACAGGAGTGCTGACTTTGCCCTATACTTTTTTCTCCATTTCATATCATTATGCAATTTAAATTAAAGGGTCGTTTTTAGAGCTTTGATTTTTATGTTATCAAAGCTCTAAAAACGACCACAGGAGAGTGCGTTATACATAAGTGCATATAAAAGTGTGACCTCAGAGCTCACGGACAGTCATTGCCTTGCTTCTGCAGTAAGAGACTTGCGTGCGTCTTCCTCTCGCACGAATGGAAGGAAAAACAGTTTTATACCTAAAAACAACATTTTATAATGGTTACCTGACAGTTATGTATACACTGGGTGTATTGCCAGTGACTCGCAAGGAGTGGCAGTGTTAAAATGAAAGTTGATGTGTTTGCCCCGGAGTCAAACCACGAACCTCTCGCGTAGGAGTTGACACATTTATTCTCTATGTCGCGGAGGAGGGTAGAGAGTGGCTTGGGTTTAGAGATGATATCAGCACTTTTTGTTTTAAGTTCTTGTCGGTTTAAGACTTTTCTAAATGTTCATTTAATGAGGCAGCAGGTCATCAAAAAGTCAGGCCTAATCAGAATTTTAAACTAGACCATGACTTAAACTGTTGTGGAGACAAGCAGAGTTTGCTCGGACTTCACAGTGGTTCTTTAACATTTTCCTTCCATTTTAAGACAATGTCTTAGACTTTTGTGAAGACAATCAGAGTTTACTTGGACTTTACAGTGGTTCCTTAAGGCTTTCCTTGGTCCAAAACCCTACTAGAATTCCACTGACCAACAGGTGGCGTTAGCAATCGCTTTAAAGGCTTCCAAAGACTACAATGTTTTTCGGTTTTTTAAAAATCTGTTAAATAAATCTGTAGACATTAAAATACCCTACGATGGGTGGTCTTTTAGTCAAAATGTATGGACCAGTCTAAAGATGTGAGGTAAATCGTTCGCATTAAGGAAAAGACGTAAACAAAAATAAAAGAAAATTCCTCGTCCACCTGGTCTAAATCAAAAATCCACCACAGCTCTGCCCACATACCGCTGAGGTGCACACTCACACACACCGATTCCACCACCAATTCGAGTAAAACTGCGCAAGACCCCCCTAAAAGAACATTTACTCTCTCCTCCTGTGTTTGTCTCGCACTCTCTCTCTCTGTCTCTCTTGTTGGCATTTCCAATTTGATTTCATTCCAATCCAATTCATTCTCTTTCTCACGTCTCGTACACAACAAAACAAAGCACCAGCCACCACACCACACTCACCGAAGAGAAACGCGACGCGACATTAACCACAGCGCGCCCCAGCAGAGAGCCAAAACACAGAGCCAACAACAACACGAAACCCTCATGGAAGTCGAGGAAAGAAAAGTGATTAGATAAATATCAGACTTCCAACGACGACGAGAACTCTCCACGTTGAACACCATCGCAGCGCGACAGTTCGCGATGGAACTTTGAAGATTGTGGATCGTATCAAAAAAAGACGAGAGAAAAAAGAAGAAAAAAAAAAACAAACAAAAAATCCCAGTCGAAGGAAAAACAAAACGAAGAAGTATTTATCCAAAACAGTACACCACCGCGGATACTTCATCTGTTCTCGGCTCGGGGATAGGTAGTTCTTGTGCAGAAGAGGAAAACAACAATCGGTTTCGGTCGCATCTCCTCATCCTTTCGCTGCTGCCTCTGTGTGTCCTGAGTGTGCTGGAGCTTCTTGTTTTTTTGAGAAAATTTCTTTATTTTTTGTTGATTTGTTTGTCCGTAAAAAGTGTGCCTCAAAGTCCGGATTTTCATCGAGAACCCAGTCTCGTCCTGTCGTTAGAGGGACGGTCGCAAATAGAAAACAAACATTTTTACGCTTAATCGTTGGTTTGCTGGCAAGGATTTGCTTTGCATTAGTCGCTTGTGACGCTTGTGCCAGTGTCTGTGCACAGAGAGGAGGAGAAGAGTGTGTAGCCATCGACTCCCGTTCGTCACCACCACACAGACACACACACAGTCGCACGCACACCACTTGTGGAGTGGAAACAGGTGTGTTTACTCATTCGAGAGTGTCGAGGATTTAAATTTAATTTGTGTTCGGTCTATCGGGCGACGTGCATTCGAATAATTTAATTGGATTTAGGATCATCAGGCAGGATTTTCTTTCGTATTTTTCTCAGCCACCACCCACCAATCGACCCAACGCCCACCTACGCCCAAGTGATTGTTGTTTTTTTTTTTTTTTTTGTTGGTCTTGTGTTTTCCCGATATCCCTCGGTTCGGTTTAGAGTCGCCTTACAAGCCCTAATAGATGCTGTTCTGCTAAATGTCCTCTCCGCTGTGTGTGATAAAGAAGGGAAAGATAAATAAATCTATCTGTATCTGTCGATGTGAATTTAAGTGTCAAATAGTATCTAAATAAATAAATAAATCCAAAGTGCTGTGATACGTGAGAGAAAGGCGTTAAATCGGGCCAACAGAATAAAAAGAAGAGAGCAAATCGAAGAGAAGAGATATTTACGCAAAACCTTTTTCAAATAATAATTCAGATATATTTATACATATTTATCCACTCATTTAAATAATCTTATATTTTATAAAAAAAAAAAGAAATAATCGCGTGCAATTCATCGTTTGTCGTCGAGTTCGTTTTGAATCTTTCACCTCGATCTTGTGTGGTTTATGCTTCTTTCAAAAATAAATTAAGTGCTTTAAAAAGTTAAAAAAAAGTGTTAATTTAAAAAATAAAAATAAATTAAATTTAAAATTTAAAAGAAAATAGAGTTCTATTTTCGCGTGTCGCGTGTGAAATAATTCATAATCTCGCGTCTTTCGTTTGTAGCAAAACAAAAAGGAAAGAAAATTTAACAAAAATGGTGGTTTTAGAAACTGCCTCCGCCCTATTGGGCGGCCCTTACGCACAAGGGGCACCAGCTTTAAAAATGGTACAAAAACGTTATATTGGATTACATCAATGGTTGGGACCACTTCGCACCAAAGAACTTAAGGAACATATTGTAAGTTTATGTGAAGTCTTTAAAGTTTTACAATTTTGTTGAGGATTTAGAAATAAACGAGTTTTTTTGTTTGAGTGAAAATAACCGGCTTGACGTAGGTCTTGACTTTGAGATGAAGTTTGTTTGATTTTTAGACTGATGTTGTAGAGGACACTCAGTCGATTCCTTGTTGAAATTCACGTTATGTTGATCCGAATAAAAATAATATTGTGACGCCACAATCCGGGGTGTTCTTCGGCCTAGCTTCTACAGCAACCACTCATTTCGTGCGCGCTGTTGTTCACCCACGAGTGGGGCGGACCTACAATTCAATGACAACTTCGAATGGCGAAGTTTAAGAAGCATTTTCTAGACAATTTAACCCTTCGAAGATTGTCAGTGACTCGAAAGAAATGTAGTCGTGAATTTTTAAAATTGTTCTTCGCAAATTGAACCTGGAGTCAAGTGAAAAAGTCGAAGCTCTTATCTTCTACATCACAGGGCAACTTTATGCCAGTTCTTTCAAAAGTACGTCTGTTTTCTGAACACGAGTTAAATTAGTTGTACGCCCAATTGGTGACCAAAAAGGATCCTCTTGCTATTGCCCTTATCGCAGCTGAGTAATGCAGAATGAAGAGTTTTGAGGTTTCAAACTTTTGAAATGTGAGAGTTTTGAGGAAGCGGTATAAATGTCAATTAAGTAAGCTTTAAATACGAAGCGTTTGAAGTTTGTCTTCATTTAAAGTATACGACCTTCCTCTAGCACAGTCCTGTGCTATTTGCTTTCAGCTATAATCAGTCGTTTCCTTGTTGACAGTCACGTTATGCTGATCCGAATAATCAACCTATCGTTTTGTGTGCACTATTATTATCCCACGAGTGGAGCGGACCTACATTTTAATTATATAATTTACGAAGCATTTTCTAGACAATTACAAATTTTTGAACAGTGTCAGCGACTCGAAAGAGGTGGAGCCGTGAATTTTTAAAGTTATTCTGTGTCGATAATTGAATCTAGACTAGGGCGTAGCATTTATCCACTATACCACGGGGACCGTAATATGGCATTCCTACATCTGTCGAGAGTACACCAAGGCTTGAGCTTTAAACTCGAAGCGTTCGTTGTCTGGCGCTACAGTCCCGGTTGGATCTGGGCCTCAGCCAACATGCCTCTCCATCCAGCACAGTCTTGTGTTAGTTGCTTCCAGCTACGCACGTTTAGCTGATTGAGGTCCCTTTCCAGCTGCGTTAGCCACCGTAGGCGTGGTCTTCCTTAAACACGTTGTCCCTCGGGATTGAAATCGAAGACTTTTCGGGCTGAAGCATTGGTGTCCATTCGTTCTACATGACCTAGCTATCTGAGACGAGAGATTCGAACTCGTTTGACCAGATCGATGTCGCTGTACAGTTCGTCGTTCAGTCGTCGCCTCTAAACACCATCAGTGCATACGGGACCAAAGATAATACGAACGACTTTCCTCTCGAAGCGACCAAGAGTCTCCTCGTCCGCTTTGGTTAGCGTCCATTTTTTTTTTTTGTAGGATTTTAGAAACTCTACTGGAGCACTCAGACTCAAAACTGTTCCATTGTACTGCCAGGTAGCAACCTACTCCAGTGCCGTTAATTTGATCCCAACGGCAAAATGGTGACTGGACCAGATTCGATTTCACTGGGATTCGAACCTCAGACCTCGAACTTGGGGCAGACACTTAAACAAATGCGCCATCCAGTCGGGTCTCAATTACTTTGCAGACAAAAGCCAATTCCTGTTAAATTCGAAAATAGACTGCCTTCGAAAACAGAAGTTTTTGACATAAAATTTCATAAAAAACGTGCTTAATGCCAAAATTTGGTAAAAAAAAAATCAGGAATTCATTGACGAAACCCAATTTTGTTTATTTCAAACCCTGAAATCGTACAAAGGCCTCCCCATTGCCTTTGAAACCCCGTCCGCATTTCAGTAACGAGCCCGGCCCCAAACCGCAGGCGAAGAGAGAGACCGATTTCGGAATCGAACCTGGGACCCCTCGAACTTGGGGCAGGCACTTAACCAACTGCGCCATCCAGTCGTGTTATCATCTATGGTAAAATAATCGGAGTCCTTAAAGGACTTCTTCTGGAAACTATCTGCAAATTTGTGACCATACAGTGACCCTTGCGGAAGGTCTTTTTATGAGTTTGAGAAAGAAACACCTTAACTCCTCTTCAGTAGCAATGTCCTTCTTCAGAAAACGTATTCCGACAGTATACTTCATCAAAGATTTGACAGACTCGCAGAAAGGGAGGTCAGGCAAATCTGAAATCACATAGTTTCCAAGAGTAACGACCTGATTCCGTTCTAGTGTCAACACATTGGACTTTTCGGCCTAAGCCAAATTTACCGAATTGCGTTGGAAAGCCTTATCAAACACCTAGATCTTCTGATCAAAGTCTGACAAGCTGTTGTGACAGTTCGTGTTTCTTTGCCCTTAGGAAGGTAGGTAGGTATGTGGGTAGACGGGTTAAGCCACGTCTCACTTAGGTCCTTAGGGACCCATTGTGATGCCCAATTGGAGGATAGTGTCCCCTTTTTTAACCCTTGTCGCACTCATGGTCCTTCGTTGCGTCGGAGCCATCCCGATTCCTTGCCCTTAGATGGTCTTTACTTTTTCGTCCTCCTTGTTCTTCTAGTCTCTGCTACTTCTGTAGAAGTCATTATATCGGAGTCTTAACCTAGAGACATGCTTACCAAGGCGCCTTGTCCTGTAAAAACCGATGATAGTCCTAAGTGCTGGTCTGTTCATTCTGATTAAGTAAAATGAAGTCTGTGTTTTGGCTAAGGAACTCGAAGTGATGTTGCCGGCGACGTGGTGTTCAGAAGCATTTTACGAACTAGGGTCTGGAGAAGCGCCAGCAACCACTCATATTGGGAGTTGTACTGTGCTTTCAACAATAAAGTGGACCTATCATTTTATACCGACTTTAAACGACGGTTGAAGGACAGAAAATTAAGGGAACTGAGACAACCGTGCGAATACGCAGAAATTAAACATTGTGACTGCAATGTTTCGTTAAGTTCGTTCAGTTTTGTTTACCTATTCTACTTAAGTTTCTATAAGCAATTGCGACAATCTCTTGTCTATGTGCACTACCCAGCCACTTCAGCCTAGATTCCATAGGCAATTATAGACACTCTGAAATTTGACGATGCTTCTGATTACTTTTCGTTTACTTTTGACATAAGCTTAAGTTTTCATACGGCTATTATAGTTGGCCTTTAAGTTTCAGAAGTTCTTACTTGACAGTTATGTTCTCTGAGAATTGTCAATGACTGGAGAGAGGTGCCATCAAACTGAGAGGTGGTTTGTTGATCGGAATTTAAGAGGCGGTCCTTCGGTGTAGATGACGGTGCACTTTTTTTGGAGGATTTTTGAAACACTACTGGAGCACTCAGACTCAAAACTGGTCCATTGTACTGCCAGGTTCAATCCCAATGGCAAATGGTGACTGAACCAGATTCGATTTCACCGGGATTCGAACCTGGGACCCCTCTAACTTGGGGTAGACACTTAACCATCTGCGCCATCCAGTCGTATCAATGACGGTGCACTTATTTACTACCTAACACCGGCTTAGGTATCCACTTTTAGTACAAAAAGGGGCAACATTTTAGGTCAACTATTGGATCCATGGACAAGGTTAGGTTAGCTTAGGGGGCTGCTAGTGAATTCACCAGCACACTTAGACCATGTTGGTCCATTGTGATATCCACAGTCAGACTACTGCCACTGATCGACCACTCCAGTGACTTTAATTTTATCCCAAATGGTGATTGGACCAGATTTGAAAAACCGGATAAAGGCGTATTAACTTTGCTTTCACTGTGATTCGAACCTGGGACCTGTCTAACTTAGGGCAGGCACTTAACCAAGTGCGCCATCCAGTCGTCGGACAAGGTTAGAAAAAACAAAATCTGTACATTTTACTGTCTACAAGAAACTGCGGTCTATTTTGACTCGATTTGTTGTACTCATGTGAGGTTTTTGAAGAACACTTCGCACGACTTAGGATGTACACAAGCAGAAAAAAGGATGAAATCAGTCTTTGGTAACAACCACAAATATGGAGTTTAGTTCCCCACATTGAAACAGGTGGAGAAGTTCAAGTATCTCGGGGTCTTCTTCACGAGTGATGGGAGGAATAATGCTGAGCTTTCCTGTAGGATTGGTCGAGCTGGGTCAATTTTGAAACAGCTTGGTCGATCTGTAATCAGGAAGGCCGAGCTTGGTGTCAAAGCCAAGTTAGCGCTTTTTAACGCAGTATTTGTTCCAACTCTCACCTATGGTCATGAAATTTGGGTAATGACCGAAAGAATAAGATCGCGAATACAAGCTGCCGAGATGAGATTTCTTCGTGCTGTTGTGGGAACTACTCGCCGGGATAGGGTGAGAAACACGACAGTGCGCGGGGAATTGAATGTTGGGCAGCTGCTTCTTCGAACGGAAAGGGCTGTACTTCGTTGGTTTGGTCACGTGGCACGAATGTCCCCATCATCACGACTTCCGAGGCGTGCCTTGAATGCGATTCCATCAGGTAGGCGACCGCTTGGCAGACCTAGGATGAGATGGTTGGACCAAGTCCAAACACTCGCCTGGTTGCGCTTGGGCATAGCTCCTGATGAGTTAGAGTCGATGGCGGAGGATCGAGTGGCCTGGAGATCTCTCGTGCATGCATTGCCCCCGCGACCCCTTTAGTGGAACATGCGGGTCATTGAAAATGAGATGAGATGAGAGATGAGTTCCCCACAAACTAGAGAGTTCAGGAAGGAAACTTGAAGATTTGTGTAGAATGACTCAAAGACCACTCCATTTGAAACAGTTCGCCCGTTCGTTTATCGAGTCATTACCTGAGATCAGTTTGTCTGTCGAATGAGTCGTTGAAAGAGACTTTAACGCAAGCGAGTGACTCACTGACCACTAATTCGGTTAAGTTTTGAAATGAGTTTTGCTTTACAGCTTTTGTGGTGAACGCTAGTTGGTGCCATTAGAGCTGCTTTGTCCGTCGAGCTAAACAGAAAAGCAGCAAAGGTGACGCCGTCTTCGACACCGATACCCAAGCTGCTCCAATGGCCCTTAATATGCATCACCTTCGCAAATGTTTTCGTAAAATATTCGTGATCGTTAAGCATAGTCCAAAATATTGACTCCACATTGACTCACTTAAGGAGAATGACGAGTGCTCCTTAAGGGCATTCATTGAATCCCCTGGCCAAACAAATGACACTTGTTATCCCATCATCGCCCACCAACTCCACAAGTCTTCTCCCTTTTCCCTTCATTCCCAACCCCCACCGCCAGCGCAAAGTTGAAAAGTATCTGTAACTTCAGTTAATCCCACGAAGTCCATTCCAGTCCATTGCCGACGTTTTCACTCCCCCATCGGTGTGACCGCAAAGAAATCTATTAAATTTGCATAAAAAGGTTCAAGGACATTCATTTTTGGTTTCTTGTGCGTTTTTTTTTTCTTTATGATTAACAAAGTTCTCTCCGCTCTCATATCGTGTCCACCTACTTACGCATTTCAAGTAAGCAAACCACAAGAAGTTGACGTTTTTTTTGTCAGCTTTCTGGTTAATTTACGGCCGTTAGCTCACAGAGGTATTTTGAATACGAATGTGTCCGTCACGAAATATGCGCATAAGTGCGTGTTTATGTTGAATCAATACGACGACTGTGTCAAATAAGGAGGGCTGAACAACAAACACATCCACACATGTCGTTTTGTATGCGGAGAAAAAAAAAAGAGGGTATAAATTAATTTTACACACGATTTAATTTAAGTCGCAAATATTAACATATTTCCCGAGAAAGAATTAAATGCGATAACTTTTTGTGGAGATTTGCGCTTTGTTTTGTTATTTTTGGACGGTGGGGGGCGCGGTGTGATTCGGATTTTATCGGATACACTGGCTGCTGCAATGTGGTTTGTTTTGATTTTGAGCGGTGTAGTGTGACCTTTGGTCTTTTTTTTTGTTTGGGATCATTCAAATTCATAGTGATTTGTTTGATCAAATTCATAGTGAGCACATCTCTTGAAAAATTGTGATGGAAAATGGTTCGATTCTTTCAGTTTTAAGGTCCTGGGCTGCAATCATAAAGCCTGTTTTATTCAACTGCCGCACGCAAAGTGAGTGGTGTGACCGTTTCCTTTTTATGCGCCTTCTTAAGGATCAGTGCCAAGTGTTGCCTTCTTTAAAGCGTGATGGTGCTCAATATTGAAGCAGTTACAATTTTGTCAAACCTCAGGCCTATCCCTTGCTCAGCTCAATTGCCAGAAATCAGTCAAAACTAAAGTTGAAATACGAGGGTGATTCACGTAGAGGTTACAATTTAAATCGGAAACTAAAAATATTCGCGACCACGAAATGATTTATATCCATTTGTCCCGAGAGCACACCAAGGCTTAAGCTTTAAACTCGAAGCGTTCGTTGTCTGGCGCTACAGTCCCGGTTGGATCTGGGCCTCAGCCGACATGCCTCTCCATCCAGCACAGTCTTGTGTTAGTTGCTTCCAGCTACGCACGTTTAGCTGATTGAGGTCCCTTTCTAGCTGCACCGAAGCATTACATTACCTAGCTATCTGAGACGGCAAAATGAAGACATTTAACACAGAAAATGGTATCAATCGAGTAATCGTCATTTTCAAGTTACAGATTTGCGAACATGGTACACTTGCTAAGTTTACTCGCATCATGTTCGTGTGTCTGCAGCTCATTACAGGTTCATCTGACTGATGTCCGTTTCCAACTGTCTACGCCACCAGAGGATTGGAATGGAGTCGAAGATTTTCCGGGTCGTAGTATTGGTCTCCATTCGATCAACATGATCTAGCCATCTGAGCCGAGAAAGTCCAGTTCGTTTGACCAGGCCAATGTCACTCTACAGCACGTAAAGTTCTTTGTTCAGTCTCCTCCTCCATGGGTGCATATGGGACCGAATATAATCCGAAGGGTCTTCCTCTCGAAGCGACCTAGAATCTCTTTGTCCGCTTTGGTTAGTGTCCATGCCCCACACAGCAGGACTCGGACTTCATTCAAAACCCATCTTAGCCGCTTCCTTCTTCATGCTCACATGTGCCCCACAGACAGCACGTTGTTTCCTCTCGACGGTGTGAACGTCATCGGAATATGTGAGCTTTTGCACAGATTTGTGGAAGATCGTACCTCTGGTGTTGACGTTTGAGTTGTGCACCATCTTCTTCGATGAGCTGGAGGATCTGAATAAAATAGATAGGGCACAATGGACCCAACTGTTGGTCTCCCCCCAACCTACCTACCTACGCCCGAACTCCTTAAGAATGTTATTAAAAAAAATTGCATGACAGTGCTTCTGTTTGCCTAAACTGTTTTTGTGGAGTGTCCCTGTAAGGTTGGGCAGCTGCTTCTTCGAACGGAAAGGGCTGTACTTCGTTGGTTTGGTCACGTGGCACGAATGTCCTCATCATCACGACTTCCGAGGCGTGCCTTGAATGCGATTCCATCAGGTAGGCGACCGCTTGGCAGACCTAGGATGAGATGGTTGGACCAAGTCCAAACACTCGCCTGGTTGCGCTTGGGCATAGCTCCTGATGAGTTAGAGTCGATGGCGGAGGATCGAGTGGCCTGGAGATCTCTCGTGCATGCATTGCCCCCGCGACCCCTTTAGTGGAATATGCGGGTCATTGAAAATGAATGAAAAAAATGAAAAAATGTAAGGTCTTTGCAGACATTGACGAAGCAGTGATCATTTTCCATCGTAATTCTGTAAAGACGGACGAGTTTTGCAGAGATGCCAAAGCTAGAAATTCGCTCTTTAGCTGGTCCCTATAAATACCTTCATAGGCGGCCTTAAAGTCGATGAACATACGGTGTATATCGACTTGAAACTCCTAGGTCTACTGCAAGGTTTGTGGCAGATCGTGATTATGACTTCCTAAACAAACCCTACCGCGTGTTTCTGACACATATTAACCATTAGATTGCAAATTAAGCAATCCTCTCCTCTGTACAATCCGTCAAATTTACGTGCCTTAGATGCATAATTTCTCATTCTCGTTCTGGATAACAACATCATGTTAAAACCACGAGCATCATGTAAACCATATCACTCTCGCCTAAAAACCACTTCACTTAGATGCACTCATATCTCGTCTCCCAAAAAACCTTCACCCACTTCGACTGGTGTGAGTTAGTCTCTATGGAAGACGATGCACAGACTTTTTGCAGTTCTCCTCTACGTGCCCAACCCCCAAGAATCTCTTCCAGATGAGTCGATCAGAAAATGTATTTATAACACGTTTTGATTTCGTGAAGAAACTACCCTTGAACTGAACATGAGCATTATTTGTATTTGCACGAAAATCGAATCCATTCCTCCTTCCGGCGAAAAACAGCAGACTTTTTGTAGATGAATTGATTGATCATGAACTGTCGGTGTGGGTTTTCATGGCTCGGAATGCAGTTATTTTGTGAATTTGGAAAGAAGTCTGGGGAGTCTGTGGGACCTGTACTTTTCTGGTTGTTCAAAATATTTGTTCAAAGAATTTGCATACTTTGTGCTGTAAATAAAGATGGCTGTATTATTCCCTCTCATATGGTCCACAAATTATTTATTTAGGTGCATCAGAGTCTTCGTTGTCCAAAGATTCAAATGTAACCTCCAGTTGAATCATGACTTTCATCCGTAGCATAGAGCTTTTTATTCCTCTTCTCTTCCTCTTCTTCGTCTTTTCCTTCATCGTTTTCTTCTTCATCGTCTTCTCCTTCATCGTTGTCTCCCTCACCGTCTTCTCCCTCATCGTCTTCTCCTTCATCGTCTTCTCCTTCACCGTCTTTTCCTTCACCGTCTTTTCCGTCATCGTCTTCTCCTTTATCGTCTTCTCCTTTACCGTCTTCTCCTTAATCGTCATCTTCTTCATCGTTGTCTCCCTCACCGTCTTCTCCCTCATCGTCTTCTCCTTCATCGTCTTCTCCTTTATCGTCTTCTCCTTCACCGTCTTCTTCCTCATCGTCTTCTTCATCGTCTTCTCCCTTACCGTCTTCTCCTTCACCGTCTTCTCCCTCATCGTCGTCCCCCTCATCGTCTTCTCCTTCATCGTCTTCTCCTTTATCGTCTTCTCCCTCATCGTCTTCTCCCTAATCGTCTTCTCCTTCATCATCTTCTCCTTCATCATCTCCTTCATCGTCTTATCCCTCATCGTCTTCTCTTTTATCGTCTTCCTCCTCATCGTCGTCCCCCTCATCGTCTTCTCCTTTATCGTCTTCTCCTTCACCGTCTTCTTCCTCATCGTCTTCTTTATCGTCTTCTCCTTAATCGTCATCTTCTTCATCGTCTTCTCCTTCATCGTCCTCTTTTTAATCGTCTTCTCCCTCATCGTTTTCTTCTCCATAGTCTTCTTCTTCATCGCGGTCTTCTTAGCCTTCTCTTCGTCGTGTTCTTCTTTCTCTTCTTTCTTTTTTTCTTTATCGTCTTCTCTTTTTTCCTCTTCTTTTTCTCCTGATTGTTCTTCCTCTTCTTTTTCCTTGCAAAACACTACAGTTTGTTACATTCATTTGTTGTATAGAATAACCGATTATTTCTCAGGAAAAATATAGTAGTTAACTCGTAGCCTTGCGGTACTCCATTTTTTATGAATTTGTTAGAGATTTTTAAGTTATTGTTACGAAAAATTGGAGGACTCATGGCACAGCTCCAGTGGTAACCCTCGGCTTTTGAACCATTCCGGAGAAGATTGAATTCTTTTTCGGTTGCACCCCGCCTTCATTCGGGTAAGCAACATTTTGTGGAAAGGGCGTCTTACTCGTACGTCAGAAAAAGATACACTTGTGCCACTTGCACAGGAATTCAACGCTATTTCGCATCATTCCACGGTCAATTCGACAACCATTTCGTGTCTCAGCTTGACATAGCACATGAATCGAACAAGAACATTGTCCCTTGTGGGCAAAAAATAAAGTAGTTAAGTCACAACCTTGTGGTACTCCTTTTCGTATAGTTAATGTTTTAATGTAACAAGATTCTTAACACGTTGAGTGCCGCCATACAATCCTTTTTATTGACACTTCGATTACACTCTGTTCTCACGCGGCACGGCAAGTCCAAATTCGTGTGAGACCAAAGTGGTATCATGTGGCACTCAACGTGTTATGTTACAAAAAGGCACGATGACACAAGTGATATTTCTATTCCTTCCCGTGAAAAAAGCTGGGCATTTACAGCGCAACCCTGTGGTACCCCATTCAGTTGTGCATATGAGTTGAAAAGCCACCGCATCGAACAACCAGTCGCAGATGCCTTCAGTTTAAGAAACCGAGAAATAACTTGGATTCTCTCATTAGTCTTGCGGTACCCCTTTGCAACACCATCAGCAGATTACTTCGACTGAGCCGTGAAATAACCGATAGAACTCAGTGATGTATTCACCAATAGATCTTCCCCTCGGACATGGAACTAAACCCGATTCACAGCATCTCCTGATTTGAATTTATGCGATACACTGACATCTCAGCAGTAAATTAACCATCCATCTGCGGACTTGGCCATCACTGGACAGGTACCTGAAGTTCACTTAATGCGCTTCAGAACTTTTGCAAATAAATCCTAGACGACTGGTTGTTGTGCAGATAAACGCTCTCACGAAGTGTCCATCGCGTCGTAAACGATATCCTGCCCAACGTATCGAATCTAAATTAATTAACTTTCAATCACGACGCGGTCTCTGCATCCGCTCGTAAAATCACCGATCCGAGCAGCGATAAAAAGAGCGCGCTCCAGAATGCTGTGAGCGGGGGGGGACCAATAACGACCCGGCGATGATTTCATGCAGCAAACTCTTATGTCAGAGGGTTCCGTTCGTTGTGACGCGACGGCGATAGGCCGCGAGTGACCTTACACCGTCACCGCCACCGCCACACCTGAGACGGTCTGACCAATAAATCTCCCGAGTGAGGATAACTCAGCCCCCGTGCTAACAAGTTTAGCACTTCAAAAGTTGTCACACCTTGTATGCAGTTTTTTATGCTGCCACATTCCGGGCGCATTTTTCATTGCGAAACACACGCTCGACGTGCAGCGAGGCATTTTCATATTTCCATGGCAAACAGTGTGTTTTGTTTGTTTGCTTGTAGTTTTTCGTTTCGCCACAAGTTGGACTTCGGGAAAACTGGTTTTTGAAAACGTCGCCAATTTAATTCGCTTACCTCGCAGCGCAGCGCTTTCGTGCTCGTTTTTCCCTTGTGCGATGCAAAAGGTTGCCAATTTAATAGACCACCAGCTAAAACGGAGACACAACTAACGTAAAATCAATTCTCTTGGCAGTGCTCGTGCCTCGCACACATGACAGGTCGACAAGGGGGAGTGTATCTATCGAGACTATCTGTCACAGGAACTGTGTTAAGAGCTACCCCAGACCTAGTCCCGATTAGTGGCAATTAAATGCATTGCACAGCGAAATTTGTCATGGCCTCTTGATGCATGTGTGTGTAAGAGATACATCACCAGTAAAAGGTTCAAGTTAATTAAAAAGTTTTTCCTGTTTTGCTGTGTGTTGTGTTGTGTTGTGTTGTGCTTTGCTTTTGGGTGAAATGTCGAATGAAATTCAACTCGTAAACCGTTGCATGAGAAGATCCGATGAGGTTTTCGAAGTGAAAACCACAACCTGACCATGGCAGTGATGTATTTCATCGATTATCTCGAATATTTGACTTGCAGATACATTCGATATGTCTTACGAGAGTGTGCTCATTTGGATATTTATTTTAATTATTTATCTCTGAGGATGCAGATAGTATATCTTTGTTATGTGACATCTGGTCTTGGGCTTGGTAACTGTTGTGTTTGTGGCTTGAAGGTGAAAATCGCTTTAAATTTTCGAGTGCCTGGGAAGGCATTCAAATGAACCGAAACTAAACCAGTTTCGGGTCGTGAATCATCAGAAATGCGTTGTTATTCAGTCGGCGGAGGTTATCCATCACATAATTGTCTGGTTTTGGCAGTGAGTTGGAGGAGGGGAGATGCGACTTTCAATGCCAAAAATGTGTTTTGCAACAGAAATTGCACAACTTACAAGTTTTTTGGAGGTTTTTAAGACCATCTGTTAATTCCCCCGAGGTGACTGATGTCACAAAAGCTCTTATTCAGATGCGTGTTACTGACAGAATGAGGATACTGGACCAAAATCTACCGCGGACTGTAGTGTCACAATTTTTATTTATTATTAGGGCTGGCAGAATGCAAATTAGTACCTAAGGTCCAATTGAAAGGGTGCCTGAGAGAAGCCAAGCAACTCTCTGGAGGCTCATCTCATATCAGTCTCATGCCCTCTGTTCAAATACCCCCCATCAAAGTCCTAAAAGCAGTCTTGCTGCAGCTCTTCTGATGACCATGGCCTATTTTTGACGGCAGATCAATCTCTTCGCTTAATTTGACAGCTCAAGAAAAGCCTGACAATCTTCGGGATTGTCAATATAGTTCACATTTTTATGAACTCATTTTATCAGCCTAAGTTTAGACTTCTGTTACTTCCTTTCTCAATGCCCGAGATAGGGTCATAGGAAAATCTCTTGTTTACACTTGTTTAGGAAAGTTATTCCTTCACAGAACAAATAGACCACTTAAAGTGCAACCTTGTGGTCACACGTTCTTTTGGTGATTTTGAGGCAGACAAATAATAAGAATGGTGGGCAATAAGTTGCAGTTAAGTCTTGTCTTATGAAAACAATGAGTAGAGAAGGCACCGCCTTGTGTTACATAATTTCATTTCAAATTTGTTGAAGTTTCAATTTGATGATTCAATTTCATTGAAAAAAGACAGTGCTTAAGTCACACCTTTTCACAAACAAGCAATGAAACTTCTTTCTCACGAAAAATGGGGCACCTAAAGTGGAACCTTGTGGATATCCCTTGACACTGTGAATTCGAAAATGAAAACAGAGGAGCACTAAACCACAAAACTGTTCCTTTCATTTTTAATTGTGAACTTGCCAGGAATTTATGAATGTTATCTTATGAAAAGGATGAGTACTGAAGGCACCAACTTGTGGTACACCATTTCTTTTTAAACTTGGTTCAATTTCAATGAAAATGAGACTCAGCTTATGTTATTCCCTTTCACTGTGTACTTCTCAGGGGCTTGGGATACATTAGCAACAAAAATTTGGGTAGCTGTTGCTCCTCATTGTGGTAGCTGTACTTTCTACTGAGACACATGAGCCGTTGAGACCCAACTTTCGAAACTCGATGCAAACCGGAGTTGGCATGTTTGGATCAATGTTCCTAAATGCCATTGGATGAAGCATCTTACCCACCAACTTCCCGATGGAGGTCTATGTGAGGGTGCCTATGCTGACACACCAACAGTGCATCCATTTTATCGAATAGGCAAGCTAGAAACTAAAATTATCTGTTGAATATATTAAAATTTAAAAGAAGTTAAGGTCCTCAGGAGGCAGGTATAAACGTTTTAATAGATATCGAAACAAACCAACTCTTCGTCTCTCTTCCACGGTTCCTCGTTGTCACGAAGGCTCTTCTCTGATGTCGATTTCTCGTGCTAGCACAAGCATCTGCTTTTTGTTTTTGTTTTATTGACTGGGTATACTTACTTACTTAGCGGGCTCCCGACCCGTGAAGGGTCTCTGCCTGAGACACGGCAGCCTTTCATGCCCTGCAGTCCCGGGCACGCTGTTTCTAGTTATCCAGACCAAGCGCTCTGGCATTCGCGAAACGCAGGTTCGGTTTTCCTTTTCTTCTCGAACCTGTGGGCTGTGATTCGAAGATCCTCCTTTTGTCCATTCGCTCGATGTGGCCGAGCCAGTGTAGTCGTCGTTTTTTGGCTTTGACTGAGTATGCATTCAGTAATGACTCGAGATAACTTTTTTTCTGCTGACTAGTATCGGACGTGGGCGCCGTGGCGTAGTGGGTAGGTGCGTCGACTCCTACGCTCGAGGTCGTCAGTTCGAATCTCGAAAAAAACATCAATCATTTTTTCACGGCTCCACCTCTTTCGAGTCACTGACAATGCTCAAAGAGTATAACTGTCTAGAAAAGAGCTTCTCAATCTCGCCGTTCGGAGTCGGCATTAAACTGTAGGTCCCCTCCGCTCGTGAGAGAACAATAGCACGCACAACACGAGTGGTTGCTGAGAAGCTAGGCCCAGGTCCACCTCGGACTGTAGCGCCGCCATTATTACTATTATTAGTATCGGACATTAACACAGCTGCTTCCTCCTCTAGGGCCTAGCCCGCAAGCATCATCATCCAAAAAAACTAGCTTTTCAGATTATGCTTTTATTATGGTGATTATGGACAGCGCCATCACCCATTCCAATGTTCCTTTCTTCGAACTCTCTGAGCGAATCCGGTGGGTATTTTTGTTGCCATTTCTGCTTTCTTTCATCGTTCCATGGTTTACCACCTTCTTTGCTGTTCGGCCATGCCCCATTTCTTGATTCGGTAATCAACCATTCGTCTGCCTAAGGCACCAAATGATTCTGTAGCGTTAAGCTATGAGACTGATCCCTGTTTTGCAAGAGAGCCTGTTTTTTTTTTTATTGTATTCGATCCTCCAAGGTTAAGACGGTATGCTATTAAAGTTGTGACCTGAAACATATTAGAAGCCTAACTCTCAAAACTTTCAAAACTTGACACCAAACTAGTCGGAGCAGGATTCGAAAACCACATTCGAGACGCAGGTCCACGTGAGGGAGAGTTTTGGGCAGACACATCAAGACTGCTGGGACTAACGTCTTGTCAGACAGCAAAGCCTAGGGCTTGTCTGGAAATTTCTTACAACTCGACCAACTCGAGAACCCTGATCACGAAGGTTTCAAAAACAATGAAGGGGGACATTTTCTTCCAAAAAGAAGTAGAAGTCTTCTTTTTGCGGGATCCTAACCCTTTTACGGTGCCTCTCTCTGCCATCAAATACGTCGGAAACAAAGGAGCATGAAGAAGTAATCCAATATTGGACTAATACTTCCGGGCTAAGGCTGCCCAAATTCTTCAACCATCTGGACCAGTCAGTCTGAAAAAGTTCTTGAACTTGGAAGAAAAGACTTTCAACCCTTGACAGACTATATCTTGGGCCACTGGGGTTTGGGAATCAATGAAAGAAACTGGGAGGTCCACCTCGGACTGTAGCGCCCTAAGAAGAAGAAGAAGAAAGAAACAGGGTCTTGGAAAAATGTTGTGAGTAGAAGGAAATATTTAAACATGTGCTCTGCTGTTGGCTTGTCATAGACGGAAAAGGGGTCTGTACTTTGGTACCAACATGCTGCTTCAAACCGAAATTTGGAACCTACATCTTGGCACTCTGGTTTAAGTTAAGACATTTAAATCTCTTTTATGGTACTCGTATCCAGGTACCGGTACAATAGATCTGGAATTTAATTGGTGGACCGTATAGGACTCTTTTTTTCGCCTAAAAAAAATTATGGGGCCAAGGATTTATGTGTTTTGAAATTTGTTAAAGTTGTCTAGTTCCCTCTTTTTCTGATGGCATTACAGTCTGTGAGAGACCTGGGGCTGTGTCCTAATTCTTCTTCTTCTTAGGGCGCTACAGTCCGAGGTGGACCTGGGCCTCACTCAACATGCCTCTCCAGCCAGCACGATCTTTTGCCAGCTGTCTCCAGTTTCGCACACCAAGCCGGGCGATGTCCCCCTCGACTTGTGTGCGCCACCTTGTACGTGGACGTCCTCTGTTGCGTTGTCCCACAGGCTCAGAGTCCTAATTCCATTCAACTGAAAAAACAGAGTACCTAAGACACAACCTTGTGGCAGTCCAATTTATCAATTATCGTCGGAAAAACTATGTCGGAGATCCAATCATAAGTGCTTCAGATTCAATAAGCAATGAAGAGGATTAGTTTCTGAAATATTTTATTGAAGCCATAGATTCCTGAAAAGTCATGCAAAAAGAGCATCTTTGACGCCTTTAAAGTCAAAGCCCCACGAGCTGTTAGTACGAGTATGTTAAGTCCTCACCTCAGACTCGTTGAATTTAAGTTTTCCTTGCATACAATCATGAAAATCTCCTGAAAAATACCTGAAAACTTGCTTTGGATTGATGACTACACCTTGTCACCATGAAGTCAATGATCGGATTCACTCCTCCTTTGCATCGTATTCCCATTCAGTCCAAGCTTGAATGGAGAAATAAATTCAAAGCTACACATGCTTTGCTGGCACTTCTTGTGACTGTGCACCGCATTCTCAGCAACCATCGCTCAGTTCAATGATTTCTTCTTCCTCTTAACTGTATTCATTTATAAATATTTCAGCTTCTATTGCACGTATACAGATATCGTACATAACGACGACTGAGGCAGCAATAAACCTCAACTGAAATGATTTATAAATCATTCGTGTAACGCAGCGCGCATATATGACTCCACGTGCTATGCAAGAGGCATCGCGTATCGGTAATGTAACCCATTAACTGAGAATAATTCTTTTTGTCGATTTTGTTTTTTGTTTTGTTTTTCGGATCTGCAATATAAAACGCGGTACGACGACGTATACACTTTAGAAGTACGGCTTGTTGTTTTATGTTTATGGGACATCAACGGCTAATGTACCATGCACTCGGTCAGGTTATTTCTAGCAATTAAACACAAAAAAAGGGGGAAAAATGCCGTACGATGGGTAGGTACCTACCTGAGAGGTTGTTTGTTGTGCAAACATGGATATTAAGGTGTATCTGATCACTGCGGTTGGGTAAAGTTAATAGGAAAAGATACTTGCATGATTAATGGGCGATGCAAGAGTCAGTTTGCACACGAACGGTGGGCGCTCGCTTGTGCGTGATAGTTCATTTTCATGAGTAACTGGTTGCTGGCTGCTGGTTGCTGGCCTAAGGGGGTCTATTAAAACTCAAACACCTCGAATGGGTGACACTTCATGTGACAGAAGTGGAATTCAAGCGGAAAATGTGTCCGATGTTGGGCGCCATTTAACATTTTCTTATCGATTTGCGTGTAATTTATGTTCTCCTTTGACTAGAGTGCTTGCAAATGGTAATGCGATACAGGATTTTGTATCCAGGTCACTTTTGGTGGAAGTAAATCGATGGTTTTTTAAGTTGAAAACCCCCTCTTTCGAAGTACGTATCCCCAATTCATGCTCATTTCTCTCGCCCACTTGAACATTTCCTCAATTAGATTCACTCCGCATTCACAATGTATCCTTAACCTCTTTCAGAAGCATCGTAGATGCCACACACCTGTCGCATCGATAGAGAAAATTTATCCATGAAAACTTTTGAAAACCAAAAATACGGCAGAAAAAACTGAGAAAAAATGTATTCATTCTGATTTGCATTTGGAAAATTTATACAATCGTAGCCGCATGAAATTTCTGATAAATATTTCATGAAGAAAGTTACTTTCGGAGCTCGGATGAGATGATTCATGGCGAAGTTCGTTTTGCCTAAGAAACGTGAAAGAAAACTTCTTTCTGATCGTCCCACAGAATGTATGGAGATTCGTAGAAAATGTGCATTTCTGTTTTTGTATATCGCTTGCGTGTCTTGATGAGATGTTCGAGGGAGATTCTAGAAATCACCGAACCAAACGCTGGGCTAACTAAGTAGAGTCGCCCTTTTGTGGCTACCTCGCCGTGCTCACAGAGCGTGCCATGAATCCCTACTGCTGCACACTAAATCAACAGACGACGACGATGATGACGGGTGGTTGCGGTGAAAAGGGCCAGCAAAGGGGGATGGAGGGCGGGCACAAATGTTGAAGATGTACATATTTTGTTGTGCATCAGTCATGTTCTGTGGTCACGGAGGGCAACCGTGAATCCGTGTCCACCAAAGAAGGGAATCACTCAACTGAGACTCGAGAACAAGGGGTTCAACGAATCCCACTTGTTGTCGTCATCATCATCATCAACATCATCCGAACGAGTGCCCGAATGCGGACACCGTAGACAATGAAGCATTTTGGCCTCTTATCCCCGTTTCTTTGCTTCGCTCCGTGTTCGTCTTCGCCGTCTCATGGCTGTGTCCATGAGAAGAACTGTGTCCACCATGCAGTGCGTGAAATGGAGTTCCTCTTCGAGGTGAGACTCCGGTGAGGTCATCGACTGGTTCTGTCACGACTTAAGTCGTCGTTTTGTTTTGTTGTCTGATTTCTTTTTGTTTTCGTGTTTCCCTGTTTCACTGGCTATTCGCATTCATTGTTCTGTTTCTGGAGATGATGACATGGACGATGATGTCGTTGGGTTATGTAAAATGGGTCCCATTTCGGGCTTGCTCAGCTGACATGCTTTTTTTTTCATTCTTTTCCCCTTCAAATCTCTCATCTCGTCGAAACGCGAGCGAGAGGGAGATTCCCCATTTGCATTCGAAGTTTAATTGAAAAAGTTCTTCAAATGAATTTGCATCTGACCTGGATTTACGTAACGTACTCTTGGTGGGGTGCGGAGAGGGTGTGTGCGTGTGCAAGTGTGTGGAATGGGAACTTACAATGGCATACGTGTGCAGGCGGCGGACGGTGCTGGTTGATGCTCGTTGCAAGGTTGATTCGGTGCGCGCAGTATTGGAAGTCGATAAGCTAACGAAATTTAACGAGAGTTACTTAAGGTCTTAAGGAAAGACGGTTAAGATTTGCTGAAGAAGATTTTTAAATGAATTCTTGATGAAAGTTCCATCAGATGGTGCTGAGGAGTGAGAATTATTCGTCTTGTGAGTGGTCGAAGGAGACGAGAACGTTGAATTTGAATGAAGAGTTTGATGTAGAGTATTTTCCTGAATCAGAGGCTGTCTAGTTTGTTCGGCTGCCCAGCAAGATGAGATTGTGTAGATTGGCGCCCAACGTTGGTTCAACTCAGTTCAGTCAACAAAACAAATTTACTGACGACGACGTGTTAATTGGACCTCATCGCTGATCGGTAAGATTCTCTTCTGGACTCAGTTTGTCTCTTGAAAACTTAACCTCCCGAAAACTAGGCATGGATTCGATTAGGTTTGAGAGGCAGCCGTAGCCTCACAACGGACGACAAGGGTCGGACGTTGTAAGGCTTGTTTTCGTTTAGATTATAACCACCTTGCAGGGCTTTGGAACATCACTAATTCCTTGATGGTCATCTGGGATATTTCTTCGAGAGATTCGATAAAAGGTCTTCCAGAGAGCTCGATGTCTGGCTCTAGCCAGTGGTCGGGGTCTCTCTTTCTGATGCAGCATCAAAACTATGGCATCGGTGGTTATAGGGGATGCCCAATTTGGCTGCGTGTTTGCCTATAGGTCAAGGACCCCTGACGATCCCTATTATTCTTGCGACATCGGTCGGGATTCTGTGAAGGAGATCTGTTGTTCTAGCCAAATTATGCCCCAGTCAAGTTTGCGTTGATGTTGCAGTGTTCTTTAACCTGGCCCATGTACGGCATGTACGGCTGGTATACAACTTCGGGGTTGTACTAAGAGATGCAGATGTAGGGCTGGTCATTTTCACGGAGTCAGCCTGAGCGGAATCGGCACTTCCATTGAGGCGGCACGATAAAGTGCGTGTCTCTAGTCTTTCGAGTTCGTCAGCTTTTTCATTTTTCAGAATGTTGCTATGACTTGGAACCCAAGCGAAGGTGACGCTGCACTATTCCATCAACGAAGGCAACTTGTAGCTACATTCCCTGACTGTCTTTGAGCTTAGAATAGAGTGCTTCAGGGGAAACACCCGCCCCGACTCCACAGTCAATTTTTGAGCCGTCAGTGTATGCGTCCATGTCTGGGACGGGACCGATACCGATACCGAGACTGAGACTGAGACTGAGACTGAGACTAAGACTAAGAATGGGACTGAAACTGAGCTTGAGACAGATCGAGACTGAGACTGCGACTGGGACTGAAATCGAGACTGAGACTGAGACCGAGACTGAGACTGCGACTGGGACTGAAATCGAGACTGAGACCCCTTTGGCATGCATCCCTAGTTGGTTTGACTGCTTCGCTTCGTGTTGCACAGTCAGGTTTGCGAAAAACAAAAACTGAATAATAGGTTTCTTTTTCTTGTCGATGTTTAATCCCTTTAAACATCTGAAACTTCGTGAAATGCGTGTCTATCCAAGTTCAACTATCTTGACCAGAAAGTTCAAAAAGGGCCGGTGACCATAATGGGTTTTATTTTATTTGAGTATATAACGCTGAATAACCACTGGAGGTCCTTAAGATGTGGAAGATCGGAACAGAAAGTAATGATGATAGGCCTATATAAGGCCTTAAGAGCGGAAATATGTGGAAACAAATAATTTTTGCCTCTGAAATATGGTCGAGGAGTCCTCATTTTGACTAAAATTTTTTAGTTTTTGAAGAAGTATTCCTTAATTTTCTAAGTTTCCGTAAAAAAATGTTAGCAAATGGAATAATTTCCAATTAAAAAGGGGCGTTGTCAGTACAAAACTATCAAAAAACAGCTTATTCATTGATTTAGTGACGGAAATTCTTTGATTCCGTACACAAATTGTTTGACTTATTGAACAAATTCCTTGATTTCTTAAACAAATTCTTTCATTTTTAAACGAAGTCTTCAATTTTTTCGACAAATTCCATTATCTCGTAAACAAATTCCTTGATTTCATCAACAAATTCCACAATTTTTTAACAAATTCCTCGAAATTGTGAAAAAAATTCTTTAATTTTTGGACAGATTTCTTCATTTTTTGAGCAAATTCTATGATTTTTTTAACACATTCCCTTAGTTTCGAATCAATTATTTGATTTTGGGAACAAATTCGTTAACTTCTTAAAAAAAATTTGATTTCTTTGACAACTTTCTTCATTTTTGAACAAAATTTTACATTTCTTGAGGAAATTCCTTGATTTCGTGGGAAAATAGTGTAATTTTTGTACAAATTCTTCCATTTTGTGCGCAAATTTTCCAATTTCTTGAACAAATTCTTTCTGTTTGGAACCAATTCTTTTATTTTTCAAAACAAATTTTTTACTTCTTAAACAAAATTTTTAATTTTTTGAACAAGATCCTTAGTCTCGTGAACAACTTCCTCGATTTTATGAACAAATTCTATTATTTTTGAACGAATTCCTCCATTTTTTAAACAAATTTCTTGATTTCTTTAATAAATTCCTTATTTTTTTTTAACAAAATTCCTCGATATTGTGGAAAATTCGTTTATTTTTGGACAAATTCTGTCATTTTCGAAAGATTTCCTTGGTTTCTCGAACAAATTTCATAATTTTTTCCCCAAATTCCATGATTTCTTGAACAAATTCGTTCATTTTTGGAACAAATTCCTTGATTTCGTGAACAACTTCCTTCGTTTATCGAACAAATTCATCGATTTCTTGAACAAATTCCTTCAGTTTTGAACAAGTTCTTCCATTTCTTAAGCAAATTCGCTGATTTCGTGTAAAAATTGTGTACTTTTTGGGCAAATTCCTTGATTTTGTGAGCAATTTTGAACAACTTCTTCCATATTTTGAACATTTTTTTTAAATTTTTTTAACAAACTCTTGTTTTTAGTGAACAAATTTGTTCATGTCCCGAAGAAATTCTTTGATTTCGTGAACAATTTCTTAAATTTTGTGATTTTCAATGGCTTTTCTTGTTGGAATGAGCTACTTTCTAGCAAAAAATGGGCGTGGTCTTTCATATTTTTCTTCCAAATAAGTGTAAAATAGTGAAACAAACAAGATTGTCGAGTTTGGGACGTTACCAATCCATATGAGATCCAAAAGCGTCCAATGCATTCCGGATTTTTGGCTGGCGGATTCATCGGTCCTTATTTCTTTGAGAACTACATTGGCCAAACCATCACCGTCAACGACAATCGCTATCAGTCGGTGATTATCAATTTCTTTTGGCCTTGGCCGGAATTGGATGATATGGATGCTTCAACAGGACGGCGCTACGTGCCACGCAGCTCTCGTCACATTGAAAATTCTGCACAAGCGATTCGAGGGTCTGGTCGTCTCAGATGGAGGTGATGTGAACTGGGCCACGAGCTCGTGCGATTTGAACCTGGTAGACTTTTTCTTGTGGGGTTACAACTTTCTTGTGCATGAATAATTCTGCATTTTTTCTTACAGACTAGACCCTCATTTTTTGGGCGTGGCTTTAAGATTTCTTTATTTCTGCAAAAAAATCCATTAATTTGTTGTTTGCCTAATCAAATGAAATGATTTCAACTAAAAAGTGGGCGTGGTAACTCTACATTTCACGCACTTTCACTCCCACACTTCGTCATTCGATTTCAATAAAGCAAATCCATTCAAGAGCACAGCTAATTGCACACATCCATCAGCAGTGAGTGAGTTAACGAAGTATCTGCATATCCTCATTGTGACCACAATCACTTCCACTCATTCGTTTGTGATTCACATCCGTTGCCACTCTGCCCATCCGCAGATTTCACCAATTCACCGCCAATTCTCCCTCCTGTCTGCCATTCGAAAGCATGACAAATTCCACACAACTCCGGCTGGACAATTGAAATTTTTATGTTATTGACCCCAAAACAATGACCACCACAGAGCGCGACAAATGCCATCGGCGTGGAGTCACTAAGTCAATTCAATGTTTGTCCAGAATTTCAAGTTTTTCACCAACCCCCCACCGCCATCAGTCAACAGCACAGCAGGAGGGTGATGAGGGGGGCGGGCGCATATGTAATAAGTCAAATCGAAGAAGAAAGAAAAGCCTCTTAATTCGGCTCACAAATCGAATTAAGCTGTTTGTCTTCGGAAAGGAAAGAACAAAAAGGGCGTTGTACTTGCACACTCAGTGTATCCCGCTCGAGAGTCTCCAATTACAATTGATCCAATCAAGCGGATTTTCCTTTAGCCAAAGACACACACTCACCCACACTCACTCACATCCGCATATGGTTTTATCTCTTTTGTAATGTCTCTTTTTTCATTCCACCCGAGGTTCGCTCTTTTATGTCATCGATGGCGAATTTGCACCAGAAAAAGAAAAAAAAATGAAAATCACTAGAAAAAAGGTCTAGCATGTGCTTTCTGCCACTGCCGCTGTGTGTGTGTGTGTGTGTGTGGGTGACAGAAGAGAGAGAGGGGAGATTGGAAAAAAATCCTTAAAAAATTATAGGCACACACTTAATGGACTTTTAATATGCACTCTAGTTCCATATTCAGCGTCCTCTTCCGAGTACTCAGCCGATAACTCAATCAATTTCTAGAAGCACTCTCTGCCAGTGTGACTGTATCTATGTGCCGTATCTTTCCATTTATCTGCGTATCGATGGGAAATAATTTTTATTCATAGCCTCCATCGATTTTTAATTAGTGACTCCGAGAGAGAGAGAGAGCGAGGCAAACCTTGGCATCAAATAGTCGTTTTACCCTTCAAAAAGTACACGAGGAAGATGTCCTTCTTCCACCGACCACGAGGATGACTCGACGGGGATGTTGTCATTGTAATCATCTTGAGCTGGGGGAAAAAAACCGTTTAATTACTCTCCGTTTCGCCATTTTGGCTGATTAAAGTTACAAAATTTAACTTGCAATCGGTTGGCCGGTGGGGGGGGGGGGGGGGGGGATATAATAATTTTCCTCATAATTAACGCGATAAAATTTTACCTGACTCCGAGGCATGAATCCCTTTCCCCGGTGAGCCGTGGGGAAGAGGAGGAGGGCGCGGTAACAAAACAGATGCCCGTCAAGCCAACCACAGCAGACACAATAGAAAAGTTTTGTGAAGCGAAGTTCTTCGGTTTGTCGTGTCTCCTCCAGTCATTTCAAAGATGAAAGGCCGATGCTACTGCTGCTGCTGCTGCTCTGGCTGCGCCTGCGACGACTACCTCTAAAAACGGCACTCCTAATGAATGAATAATGATTCCCAGATACCTTTTGTTCGGAAACGCCACGGGAGCACACACAAAAAAAACGAAGGAAACATCATCTTTTATGTTGAACATTCATTTTTTTCTCTTCTTGTGTATCTGTGTATCCTTCCTCTGCCTATGTGGTGTATCTAAAACATGAAATAACTTCACCGTCATCCGATGAATGATGTACTTCACATTCTCTGAACTTTGTGTGCATCATCCTCTAGTTGTGCTGTTGCTGCTCCCCTGTCATTGTCCTTGTCAGGAGCGTGCTCTCCTCTGCTCTGCTCTTCTCAAAGTTGTGATTTAATTCTATATAAGTTGGTAGTATCTCTCACCCTTATCGTCGTCCATTAGTAGTCGTCAATTTGCATTCACTGGCCTAGTTTATTCCCATAATGTATCTCCTTCTGTTCCTCTCTTCCCCCTTTTTTTTCGAAAAGTTCCATTTGCCCACTTATGGCTGTTGCCATAGACGTTGCCTCTCTCACATCACTCAACAAATTGGTTTTATTCCCTCCCCCTCTCGGTGTCCCTCACTCAAAGGCCATCTTTGAGTCCTTAACGATTTAAAAATAAAATAAAGGGCTGCACAAAAACATCGAGACACAGGAATAAATAAATTGGAAGGTCTTTCCCTCCATCGGACGAGGATGATAGGAAATCGAGTACTTGTCTGGGGTAATTGTTTTGCTTCGATACACAAAGGCGAACAGGTGAGACTATGTTTGTGTCAAAGAAAGGGTTGTATTCCCATTGGGGCATGCCTCATTAGGTGACCCTAAGTCGATCTTTTTCAAGATGTTTCCTTGTTTGTTCATCTGGTTGCTCCCTCTTCTGTCTTACAAAGACCGAGGGGATGAGAGTGACAAACGATTTATTTGAACAAAAAGGAGAGCCGGCCTATCTTCCATCATTTGAATTACCCTCAAAGTTGTCGCTTTGGAAACCAATTGCTTTCAGTCTGTTTACTTAAATTCAAATCACTGTTTCCCACTTCCCTGTAACTGACAAAGCTACAAGGAAGTGAAAGACATAGGCTCTCGAAAGATTTTGATACCTGCGAATGATCAATCTGACAAAATGTGACTTTGAGGATCACAAGATCAGTTGAGGATCAGCGAAGATCGTTTGATCAGTTTGACCAGGCTCGATAGACAGTAACAGCGGCTACAAAACTTCCAAACTCTTGGTCCACGACTCGTGAAATCACGTCATTTCTGTTTAAGAAGCTCTATGCAGGGAGGGCCAAATACAAGTTTCTTTTTAAAAATGCAATAAAATGAACAAAATTAAATTTCTTCCATGTATGTATGCTTTGCAAGCATTTTTCAGGCAGAAGTGCTTGCAATATATGATGCGTGTTTTGAAATTAAAAACAAAACAGAACCAACACAGCGGATAGCAATCTTTTCAGATAGTCAAGCTGCTATCAAGGCTCTAACATTCATAACCACAACGTCTAAACTAGTCGATTGCTGCTGCAAGGAACTATCCATTATAGGTGAACGGAGCCCGGTCTCTTTGATCTGGGTTCCCGGGCACACGGGTATAATAGGAAACGAAGCAGCAGACGAGCTAGCCAGAAGGATCCAAACTCGATAGTCTCGTTGTGGAACAAGTCCAGGCTCCACTAGGCTTCGTAACAAACAATATCTACAATCACTTCCTCAAGATCGCCAACGAAAGATGGACCAAGCTGGAAACATGTGTTCTATGCAGAAGCTTATGGCCCAACTACAACCAAAAGAAAACAAAAGACCTGCTTAACAACAGTAGAAGAAATATATCCAGAATCACAGCGGTCTGCACTGGACACTGGGCTGTTGGCAGGCATGCTGAAAGACTAGGCATACCATTCAACTCACACTGCCGCAGCTGCCGGGCGGAAACTGAGTCAGAAACCCCCGAGCACTTTCTGTGCAAATGTCCGGCTCTAGCTAGAATCAGGCAACGCACTCTGGGCAAAGCCTTCTTCAACACCCCTAATAATCTCTCAGAAGCAAACATTCACAGTCTGCTAGCCTTCATAAACTCCACGAAGTGGTTTCAAAATTAACCTAATCTGAGTGAATACACACTCTTTTTCACCCCCATCTTACAAATTAGGTATCCCATAGGATGTGGTATCAAAACGGCGCTTTCATGGCGCTAATTGGGTGCGAACACAGGATCTGTATGTCCACCGCCACTTTTACCTACATGCCTCTAATGAGAGCAACCATTTACAGGTTGCGAGGGGCATACCCAAGTTACTGTGTTTTGGAAGTAATGGCTGTGAAGTTGCGATCTTGGCAAGCTCGTTCGCTTTGCAGTAGCGCATTCTGTCACCCCACATTTGCCAAGACCTTGTTTATGGTTTCTGGCTGTAACTCACGAATAGCTTGGAAGATATTGCCCTTAAGTGCTTGAATCGTTTCCGGATTTTTGGCATAACATCGCTCCTTCACGGTTCCCCACAAAAAAAAAAAAAGGTCCAAAGAGGTCAAATCGCAGCTCCAAGGCGGTCAATTGACATCGCCAAGACATCTGATAACACGATTTGGGCATTTGGTGCGCAAAAGATCAATTGTGACATGGCCTGCGCGCCATCTTGCATGAACCAAACGTCTAAATTCATGTCGTCAATTTCAGTAAAAAAAAGTTGGTTAACATGGTTCTGTAACGCCCACCGTTGACCGAAACATTTTTCCCAGCCTCGTTTTCAAAGAAAAATGGTCCAATGATGCCACCACTCCACAATCCGCAGCAAACTGTCACTCTCTGTGGATGCATTGGCTTCTCCACAATAACGTGCGGGTTTTCCGAGCCCCAGATATGGAGGGCAATTTTGTTTGTTAACGTAGCCACCGAGATGAAAATGCGCCTCGTCAGAAAAGGTTATTTTTTTTAAATGACTGGATGGCGCAGTTGTTTAAGTGCCTGCCCCAAGTTTGAGGGGTCCCAAGTTCGAATCCCAGTGAAATCCAATCTGGTCCAGTCATCAGGCTCTAAAGCTGCTCTAAGGCTCAACTTCGAAACGATAACGAAGCGGATGGTCACGCGCCTTCAATTGCTGAGTCAATTGGACCTTGTAAGCGAATAATCCGAGATCTTTTTGCAGAGTTCTCCTCAGGCTAGTGCGTGAAATGTTGAGCTGTTGAGATCGATGGTGAGTTGTTGTTCGTGAGTTGAGTCTCACACTCTCGGCCACAGCAGCCACATTCTCATCTGTGCGCATCGTCCGACGACGGGGACCATGAGTGTTGTCCAGTAGCATACCAGCCTCACAAACTTTTTGCACAAATTTGCGTACAACAGTCGCGCTTCATTTCGGTCAAACTTCTTTTGAAATACGCGCTGTTTGGGCTACACAGCACTCACTTTGGAAATAAGTTTTCATTATTTCCCAACGTTGTCCAAGCGTAAAGCGACTCATTTCGTTTCGCGAAGGTATGATACTGACTTTCTGTGAAGATTTCGAGCGGGTAACAGGTGTCAGTGTCAAAATAACCTATAATTTAAAAAAAAACACTAGATGACCCACCCTGTACGCACTTTCCCGTCCATCTCTGTCACTTAGAGATCGATCACTCGATCAGTGATCTTTATTTTTCAAACACCTTCTTCTTCAATTTCAAGATGTGATACCATAAGTTTCTGATCATTTCTCGTACTGATCAGTTAACACTCTATCTCACAAATCGCTTGCAAACTTCCGTCAGTTTGAGGATCATCTGATCGTTTTCTTGATCACTTAATAATGTGATGCTACGGCTTATCTCGAAAGATCGTATGGACGGAGTCGACACCAAGAGTATAATTGTGACGTGAGACCGTCAATTTGATCCTTTTTGTGTATCGACTGAGGATCACTCAAGATCATTTGATGTTCAAATTTACTTCGAAAGATGTAATCAGGAGTGCTGCGGTAACTAAGGCCTGGACCTTGGGAAGTCTTTATGGTGATCACTTGGAAACCATTTTCTGTCTCTATCACACGATGACTTGATCATTTAATGATTTGATCACTTGATCCCTTGTACACTTGATCACTCAATTTTTCACTATTCACCGCAAAAGAGATTACGAATAATCTTGAGTATCCGAAGTCAAGCACGTGCCGAGGATATTGAGTAGGAAAAAGGAGAGGAAATATTGGTGCACATTGCTCTGTGAATGGATCGCTTGATCATTTGACTCCGATGATATTGAGTGGGAAAGTGAGAGGAGGTACTGGTGAACATTGTTTTGTGGATTGATCGCTTGATCACATGAGTCCGCGGTCGATCGTTACTACACTTGCTCATATGTCACATTCTGTTCCTTTATCGAACTACTCGAACCGAAAAGTGTGTAATTGGACATTCAAAAATGCTGATTAGTTTGAAGATCAGTCGATCACATGAACCAAGGAGACTATGATCGTTTCTCCGCAAATCACTCCCAGATCCACATCTTCCTTACATTTCTGTAAACTTGCTCGCACACCAGACCACTTGATCTTTCGATCTTCTTGTGGCACGATCACTTGCTGTCACGTGATCAGTATGCACTTTATCTACTTCGAACAGATTAAATGATCGGAGTTCGCTTGTACTGTCGAGGATCATTTCATAAGATCACTTGATCAGCTAAACACCCTCTTCACATCAAAAAACCGTACTCCCTCGACGCAAAGATCGTTAAGCCACCTTAGACTGCTTGCAGATTTCCGTCATTTCCAAGATCACTTGCGATCACTTGCGAATGCACGTTCAACTCCGTCGTCATCAATGAATATCAGTCCGAACTGAATTTTCCACCAGCAAACGCCACATAATTGTCTATCAGTGAGGTTCATTGTAGTTTCAAGTTGTTTCCGTGTGATCACTGGCAAGAAGATCTTCAGACATGATCTTTTGTTTCAAAGTTCAATTGGAAGCACTCAAGACAAGTTGTTCATTGATCTCCGTTGATGATTGCTCGAAGCAATCACTTCCCTCGATCTCATCGAGTCTCATTTGCCACCCAGAGGCAGTTAAGTTAACATGACAAGATCACTTGACAAGATCACTTGACAAGATCACTTCACGAGATCACTTGACAAAGTCACTTGAACCATATTGATCTGACTGAATTCGATTTCGCACATGGGATTGTTTTTGTTTTCCTCTAGGAACGAAGATCACTTTTTGGGAGATTTGAGGCGGCGAAAATCAAGGTTTGAGGGATTGAGAGTCACAAATGCTCGATGAGAGCACTCTCTGGATGACTTAAGCTGTCAGCCATTACCAAATATGCTTCATGATGATGGTGGGAAAAGTATTTAATGAAAAACTTCGCAAACCTCCGATTCATCCCAGAGGCATTAAGAGACTCGCATCCATCCAACGGAATGCGAACGTAATCTGTTGCAAAAGTTTGTCAAATTTCCTCCACCCCCCAAATTCCAGCGCCCAATCTGTGACGGCAATAACCACGCCCGCCCTCGCTGCCAAACCCCCCCCGCAAAAGCAAAAGTAACAACTATTGTTGTTGAGATTTAATTTCCACCGCAACATGTCCTGCACGACGAACATGTGTACGCTGCGTGTGCTTTATGCCCCGACGACCTGCTGTCTGGTGGATCTCGTGCAGCATCTTGTGGCCATTTCTTTCGGTCCGCTCCTAATGAAGATACATTCGGAGTTTTAATATTTCTCTCTGATATAAAAGAAAACGTAATAATCTGTCCACGACTGGATAAAGTCATTTCATCCAGACACCCCTTGAGTGTGTGCCAGCAAATGTCACATGTCGTGGACCCGTCCCTCCTCTCTCTGATGCCACTCAGACAAAGAGTGTTCGTTGTGGCCTTGCAAGATGACGACACTGTTCTAAAACGGAACTTAACAAGTGGATTATTGGATTTATTTTCCAATTGGAGATACAAAGTATGTATCTGCTGTGATGTCTGGTCAAGTTTTAGCCAATTTTGTCCATTTCCAAGGTCCATCAAAAATGTATCTGTGAGAATCAAATTTCTTCTTCTTCATCTGGGTTCGATTTCGCATTCGTCTCTGCACTCGGAGATAACTTTTCAAATCAAATAAACATGAGGGGCAGAGGGGTTGGGGGGATTGGTTGGCTAAAAACTTTCGGATATCGAAGATCTTCTAATGGGACAAAGTGAATTTGTGAATAGAAACAGCCAGTGGTCCAGAGGCACAGTCTCGGGGTGGGTGTGTGGGTGGGGGGCACACAAGGGTGGATACACAACACTCGGTATTTGGATAAAGTTCGCACTTATTGGGTTAAATATTTTCAGATGCGAGGGAGGCAGACGCTGTGCTGTGTTTATTCAATGTTGTGTTTTGCTTAAAAGTTTCGATAGCCTTTTGATATAAAATTTATGAGCTTCAAGTTATCGAGTGAGTGAGTGGGTGGGTGGTTCAAGAGTGTGTGCGTGCGTTGGATTAAGGGTGGTGGCTAAGCCAATCAGAGATGTGTAGAGTTCAAGAAGGGATTCGCTTGATAGCACTCAGATGAGAAAGGAAATAGAGGAGAACTACTCGACAAACTTAGCTGTTGACTCAAACTTTTCGGGCAGATGCAGGACTTTGAGATGCCTCCTTTGATGTTCGGAAGAAGACAGCTTCATTTTTGTTCGGAGTTTTTATGAGTTTCCAGGAATTCATGTCAGTTCTTGTACGATCTTCAACTTTGTCAAGATCGTCAACTATGTCACGATCGTTTTTCTCCAACGATCACCTGAGTTATGTAAAGCATTTTCATCAAGGGTTTTCATCTGATCTCGAGAGTCCTTTCCAAGAATTCATGTAAAATCTCTTTAACCACACAATTTGGCCCTTTTTGAGTTTGAGTGATCGAGGGGCAACTGATCTTACATGGTGGGCGATCATAACTTTATGACATTTCATCATTTTCTTAAGAATTTCGAGCGATTGCTTCTCCACGTCGTGACGAATGTCGTGCTTTTCACCATAAAAAACCCCATAAAAAGAAGTCTGCGGCAATCGAATCGGGTGATCGTGCGGACTAATGTAATTTGCCAAATGAGGAGATCTTGCGGTTCAACAAAATTCGTCTGTCTTAGAATCTTGGTTTTGTTGCCTGCAGTATGTGCCGTTCCTTCATCCTCCTGTAACCAAATGTCCTTAATGCGCGAAGAGCAATACTGCGTTGTTGCCATCGTCGATTGACTTTCACCTTCCAACCCAAGAAATACAATGGAACAGTCCAATCCAGTCCAGTCTTCGACTCTGAGCCTCTGGGACAACGCAACAGAGGACGTCCACGTACAAGGTTCTTGGTGTGGCTTAGTGTGCGAATCTTGAGACATCTGACGAGCGATTGTGCTGGCTGGAGAGGCTGTTGAGTGAGGCCCAGGTCCACCTCGGACTATAGCGCCCTAAGAAGAGGAGTCCAAAATACTGCGTTGTGCTAGCGATCATAGCTCTGTATCGCTCACCATCGGCAGTGATCGTTGAACACTCGTCGTTCTTCAACACTTCGTGAGGCCATATCTTCAAGACTTTCATCAAGATGTGCCACAGTTGACACAGTGACACAGAGCTTCAATGGCATCTACAGCCACAGCAGATGCACCTTCTCGTGACGCGTACTTTAGCGTGTGTTTCTGAGCCTCAACCAAACAAGTCTCTCCACGATCTTTTGCTAGTTGTCTCCAATTATGCATGTCAAGTTGGTTGCGCTCCTTCTACGCCGTCATCGGTCCCGTACTGTTTCGATATCTAAGAATTGAGCAGCTAAACGCCAGTGGGAGTCTGTCTTTCAAAAGAACCCTGGAGGGCCTGAGCCTGAGCACTAGCCTCCTTCCATCGCTGATGTTCCCGGGCACTCTGCTTCCAGTCATCAAAGCCAACCAGTTGTCGCCAATTGCACACGCCAAGTTGATTCAGGTACCTCTCCACTTGCGTGCGCCACCTTAGACGTGAACGTCCTCTGTTGCGTTGTCCTACTGGATTCACAGTCGAAGGTACTCCGGGCCGAAGCCAAATTCTCCACGTGTTTTACACGGCTTAGCCGTCTTAGGTTTTGAATGCTTTGACGCCTGGCTAGACTGATGTCGCTGTATAGCCTACACATCTGTTCTTGTGATTGTCCATGTCTCCATGCAATAGAGCAGGACAGGATTATGGTGTAAAGTAAACTCGGTCCTTCGAGAGAACCATTCCATTTCAAATTCTAATTCAATTTGCTTCATAAATTTTAACACTGAAGTGAAACTCGACGAGATTTGTCGAATCCTTGGTTATTTTCTGCTTAATTCTGGCCCATCTTGCACTTGTTTGTGGGCGTCAGAGGTTCAAATGATCAACTATAGGTCATTTCAATGACCTTCCCAGATAGGCGACTGAAGTTTTAACGATAGATCACGTGTAAACAGAACGCATCTGAAAGTCCGTATGAATCATTTCTTTTTCGTAGAAAATGCTAAGTGATCTTCAATGCGACGATCTTCCCAGTTTGGTGATCATTAGATCGTGCCCTCCGTCACAGCTCTGGGTTCCAAATGCACCCTGAACTCGACATCTGCCCTTCTGCGACAGAAAAGTGAGCTAAAGTAGTCGGTGATCGTTTGAGCTGATCTCCGATCTTGTCACGATCAGCAGCAGATCACATTTGGAGGTGATCTTCTGATATGTGGCTTGCAGTCCGTCTCTTAAAGATCGATTGAAGATTTATGTACGATCTGCGACATGGACGAATGACTCGATCAATGATCTTCGCGTTCATCTATTTCGGACCCATTTTTAGGATTAGTGTTCTTTCGAACTGTGATCTATTGGAGTTTTTTTCTTTTGGACTTGCTCGACCACGCTTAGGCATGATCAATGTCCAAAGGGGATAAAGAAGCTCTTGGTCTTGGTTCTGCTTGCGATCTTTGATCGTGTTAGCGTGGTTGATGATTGGAGTAAAGACACTTCTGCGAACTATGCCGTCTGATAGCATTGCTGCCGATTGGAGTAGAAGATTGAACCACGAAATGTAGGAGCTGCAGCGACGTGACTAGCTAAGCTTCTATCCATGCTGGGCCACGTCGAGCACTTTGGACGGAAGTACCTTCAGTTCTGAGCCAGGGACAACACATCAGAGGACGTCCACAACCGACGTGGGCGCATACAAGTAGAGAGCGCCCACAAGTGCAACTTGAGACAGCTGGCGAAGAATCGTCCCGGCTGGGGAGTTGGAACTAGTAAGTTGGTGTCCAGCTCGGACTGTAGTGCCGGACAAAAAAGGGAAAGACAAAACTTCTGATCAGGACGGCGAAATGAAAGGTTTCTTCTCCCACTTGTGAGAGTTAAAATAACACTAGCCATTTAGAAATCAAATTAAGTCACAGCCGAAAGGCGTCTTGCAGCCAAAACAGGACTGTGGTTCGATTATTCCTTTGTCGCCGCTGACAGAATTGATAATCAGAATTTGTTCCATCGGATTATCCATTGTTTCGATCATGATTTGTAGCTCGCGCCTATTTTATATCTATTTCTGCCGATTGCTTGACTGTCTTGAAATGAGTTATCGTCCTTACTTCCTCATTTTTAAAATTTTCGAAGAATTTTTTCCACTCAAAAACTGTGATTTTCAATCATACTTATGCTACAGATCGTCTGGATTCGGGAAATCTACCTCATTGCAAACGACTCTCATGTGAATACGATGTGTTGCTGAGACGTTATGGTCGTTTTCGACTGTTTTTTCATTCGAAAACAGGGACTTTTTCAATCCAAAATTTCAGATCCCTCATTTTTCAAACGAAAACAATGAATTCATTCGAAAATTGCCCAGGTTGATTTGCTCCTTAAAGTCTGTGAGACGTTTTCGAAAAATTTAGTTTTCAAAAACCCCTGTTTGTGTTACTAAATTCACATCAGATGTTTCTGAAGATATGGAGAGGACGGTATCTTGTCCACTATCATTCAAAAGTACAGTGACTAAAGCCACAGTAACTTCCAGAGAAAATGTTTGACTTTCTAAGCGTTTTCAACCTATTTCTCCTTCAAAAATTGCACACGCTATACATTCATTCTCTTAAATCCAATTTCAAATTCTTATTTTCGCTCGCAATTCTTTCACAAAATCACGGTTTTCCATATGCCACACACATTCACGGCTAACATTGCTTGACTGTCTTGAACTGAGTTATCGTCCTTTCCTACGGTCTACACCTGGGTTTCCTTTATGATTCTGGAGATAATCACTTCAGCCATAGCCCAGTTGCAGTTTCCCACAAGGAGGCGAGTGCACTTAGACCCAAAGAGGTCCATTGCGTCGATATTCTCCTTAGTTGCACGCAAAATTCATTAGTTTCTCGAGATACCCTAAAGTTCTGCTGCAAAATGTGAAATGTTCACGATCATCCTTCTTTCTGATTCTCACACAATTCAATGACATTTCCACCTCGCTGCCCAAAAACCCGCATTTTTTTTTGATTCTCTTAGGAATCCCTTAATGGAATTGTAAATGGACCAAGGACACGCTTACTTTCTTTCCCAAAGAAACATCTTTCTTCAAGCTTAACATCTTTTTTTTCTCTCAGTGTTCAGTTCAAACGCAAAAAAACCGCCTCAATCAGCACTCTATCCGCTGAAACAAAGCACAACGCGCGAGGGATAACCGAACAAATTAATTCTAATTGCTGAACAAGGCAAACGAAAGAACGAGGAATAATTAAAAAAGGACCAGCTCGTTCGCTTCGAAGCGAAAAACGAACAAATCCCACGTCTCCAAAAGGGAAACACGAAAATTGCATGGTGTTGCTGATTTCGGAGCTCCTCATACCATTAATTGCGCAAAAAAATTCTCTCGCCTATTAAAAACTGCTTAGCGGAAATTATCCCTTGTACAACACGCCCGACACTGCACGGCGCGGATGATGCGGCGACGAGAAGTGTTGAGTAAGAAAAGGCAATAAATACCAACAAAATCAAAAAAGGACCCCTCCGATAAGAAACTGGAAAAAATTAAAGAAAGAAAGAAAAAAGGAGAATAACAGACGGAAACAGAACTAACCAAGCGTGAACTTAAGTTTGCGCTCTGTTGTTCGGCTGTACTGGCCCAGTTTATCTGATTCGTTTTGTTGCTTAAAACCTCTTTCTTGCGCCGTCACACCCACACTTTTTGGCATCGTTTTGCTATCGCCTTTATTTCGATCCTTTGTGCGGGAGAAGGGTATCCTTTTGCTTATGGTTTTGTGTGTTACTGAGTTTTTTTTTTGTTTCGTTATCCCCCGCCTTTTCTTGACTTGTCGTCGATTTTAGTAGTCCTTTCATCGTGAAGTTGGTTATGGAAGTCTTTGGAAAAGAAAGAAAAGGAACTAACCAGCGGATGATGGGCAACCGATTTTGCAGAAGATATGCTCAAAGTGGACATTGATTGTTTGAAAGGGGATACGCTGATATCCTGTCAATGAAATATGCTTTTTGAAGAAGTTTTGGCAATGATTGGCAATTGATGAGGAAGTCGTTTTTGAAGTATTCTCGAAAACTGTGTGAAGGAGCGCTTTCGACCTAATTTTCACCGGAAAACAAGAGTTCCGGAATTGTGATTCTTTTCTTTGGGTTTTTCTCAAAGCTTATACAAAAAACTTTTTGAAACTTTTCGAAAATCGTTCTTCGTAGTGGTTTTTGACCTACATTTTGTGCATATTTTTAAACGCCAAAGGTGTACAGATCGTTTTTAAAGGTTTTCGAGTTTAGTTTGTTCGCATTTTGTCAAATATTTTCGAAAATCCTTCTTTTTAACCGTTTTTGACGTACAATTTTGGTAGCCAAAGATATAGAAATTGTTTTTGAAGGTTTTACATTTTAGCTTCGTCCCATTTTTTCCCACAAACGGATGGCTGTCTTATTTTTTCTCAAGTTTGGAAGTATTTTGTGGGCCTTCAAAATCTTTTTCCAACAATCACTGTTCGTTTTCGCGCCCAACTCAAGTAAAAGGGCTCATATATTTTTATTTTAGTTTCCCAACATTTAGAACTCATTTTTTAAGACCTACAGTTTAATGCCGACTCCGAACGGCGAGATTGAGAAGCTTTTTCTAGACAGTTATACTCTTTGAGCATTGTCAGTGACTCGAAAGAGGTTGAGCCGCGAACAATTTTTTGTTTTTGAAAAATTGTTTGTCTGAACTTGGATTCTTGGAACCTCAGCTGTAAAAGTCTAATGCGCATGGGTGGACGCACGAACCCACACGGCCACGGCGTTTTTCATTTTTATTTCTCAAGTCTGGAAGTATTTTTTTTTTTAGAAATAGGGCCCTACTCAGTAAAAAGCGCTCAAGTAAATTTTGTCCACACATTTTCCCAACACTCAAAACGGGTTTCGAAAAAATCGAGTTTTGTCTTGCTGTAACTCTGTCTGTAGTATGGAGTCACAGCCGTGAATGTCCTCGAATTCGAGCTGAATTGATTTGAGTGGAAGGATTTAATCATTCCTAGGAACACAGTACGCACAGATCAAGGCGTTTTCGACCTACTTTCTCACTTAAAAACTGTGTTATTCAAATAAGGGATTTCGAAGTTGTTCATATGCAGTTGAAAATCACTGAATTCAAGCGTCATAAGTAGGCGTAGATATAAGGGTTTTCGACCTACTTTTTTACTCAAAAACTATGTTTTTCAAAAAAGTGATTCCTAGATTATCCATATACGGTTAAAAAGTCACTGAATTCAACCGTCATAAGCGTAGAGATAAAAATTTTCGACCTACTTCTTGATGTAAGAAGTATGTTATTGACATAAGGGATTTCTAGGCTAGTCCATCTTCAATTGAAAAATCGCTGAACTCAATTCCCCTTTCGATTTCATTTAATGTAATAACTTGAGGCAATCATTTTCCAACATTTTGTGTGCATGTTCGGGAGTAAATTAGGCGTGTTTGAACAGTTTTCGAAGTAGAAAACGGTCTGTTTTGATACAAAAATATGAACTCAATTTCCCTTTGAATATATTTTAGTCTTATAACTTCAGACAATCATTTTTGACAGTTTGTGTGCATTTTCGGGAGTAAATTAGGCGTTTTTGAACAGTTTTTGAAGTCAAAAACGGTCGTTTTTTTATTCAAAAAAATTAACTCAATTTCCCTTTGGATTTATTTTAATCTTATAGCTTGAGACAATCATTTTCCACATTTTATGCGAATTTTCGAGATTAAATTAGGCGTTTTTGAACAGTTTTGAAGTCGAAAACGGTTGTTTTTTGATGCAAGAAATTCGGAATTGATTGAGAGGCCTCGGATTCTCTTAGATTCTCACAAAGAAAACGGATTTTGTATCTTATACAAATGTTGTCAAATCGGTTTCAAAACGTAAAAAATGACATTTTAAACTGAAAAAATAAATAACTCTTAATGTTCAGTTCTACGAGTGAAGGCTTAATATATCTTTTCTCGTGAATTTTTGTATTTTAATTCATTTCCATCGCTTATTCCTTCGAAACTGTCACTAATTTCGAATAATGTTCGTTAGCTACTCAAACAAACTCTCATTAAATCCTAAACAACTCGAATTCCCCAACAAGCACACACTCCCCTTCATCTAGTCTCTCACATAAATCCGGTTCTTCGAGTCTAAACACCCCCGTTTGTCCTGAAAACACTTGCAAAGTCTTAAACTTTTAATTAAATAATGAGTTCAAAGACTCGCACCACCACAAGATCGATTGATCAATAAAATACGAAATTCGTTAGAGATTCCATTGACTTCAAAGTTTTCAAAATAACAAGTGATCATATCTCTCGCCGATCAAGATTGATCGTAAAACTTACCGATCGTCAATAGCGCAGCGCAATGAAGGCGCTCGACTGCAAAATACGAGTTCTTTGATCGATTAACAACAATCAATTGCGTGCGGTGTGTTTCAAAGGTAAACGATCGTAAACGATCGCGTCTCGTTTGAGAACAAGATCAAGTCAAATAGACGTCCGATGTCATAAACATTTACATCCATGGAGATTAGGGGTGAAATCAGGCTTCCATGTGATCCACTGCTCGTCTGAGGACTCTTTAAAATGTTTATGACGGCGGTTACAAGGACATCCGCCACCGGGAATGTTAATCATCATTCTCACGAAAGTCATTTACGCACATCCACCTTTCGTAATCTCGTTGTCATTTTACGACTGAAAAAAAGGAAATCCATAAAACCATTGTTTGTACGTGTTGCTGTCCTGCAATGATTATCCTTGCTCCTGATCCTCCCAAAATGTAATTAACTTATTTGTTTAGCGCAGTGTTTTGTAATTTTCTTCGCATCTTTGTGATGTTCTCCTCCTCTCCCGTTCACAGTCGTCGTCCGTGTCCCCCCTGCGCTCGGCTCCCTCCGCTAAGTTATGAATTTTAATATCAAATTTGAATGTTCATAAAAAGGAAGAGAAGCCATCGCGGTACAACAAGGGCGTTGATTTTCCATAATCCCCGTGTACTCTCAACCCCTCGGGGGTGGGGTGACTCGTCGGCATATCAGCTTCGACTTCGTGTCGGTGGCAACGGCACCAGCACCAGCACTGGCAGCGGCAGCGTTGTATAATGAAATCTGTGTACGCTCTTGGTGTGGTCTGTTATTTTATAATGTAATCTGTCAAAAAGGATGATTGTAATCGCAAATTTTCAGCATATTACTGCATGGTGTGTGCGAATCGCAGCCACAAGCAGCAGCAGCCGCACACACATGACCAGAAGTTAGACAGAGCGAGGACGAGACGAGGGGAACAACGAACGTCAGTCGCTGTCGAAACACACATTTTATTCCCCACTCGAAGATATATTACACAAAACTGCAAGAATATCTGGGAAAAACGTCGAAACTATTATCCGCATCCTTGCGGTTAATATAATGGCACTAGAAGCGGTGAGGATGATGCGATAAAAATTTTTGGGCGGCAGAGGCACTCACTTCCTCTGCATGTGCCTCTGAGATACGCTGTGGTGGTGGGAAAAGATAGATCTCCGGTTCACAGTGTGATGGGGACATCGGAGATACGAGGAACCGAATCGATTGGCACTCTTGCACGATGGTATCCTGGGAATACATCATGAGGCTGCTTATCATATTGCTCTACAGATGTTTTTTCTTTTCGTGCTGAAACTTTTCCCTCTGCCGGTATCTTATCGGTTGGGAAATGATTTTTCAATAGAATATCCTTTCTCACACTCTCTTACGTTTCTTTTCCGTCCATTGTGCCCCTCGTTTGGTGGCTGCCTTGCAGATACATCGAACGTCCGTAAAGTTTGCTCTCCTCTGCTCCTATCGCAGAAAGTATCTGAGATGTGAGGATGTGACATGGAATTTGTGTACCTGTCGCTGTGTGTTACAAAGTACTGCATTGAGTGCCGGTAGTCAGTCCTATCGTCCTCGTTTTTCAATTTTTTCCCTTTTTTTTGATGATATATCGAGAGTGATGAGAATTTAAGTACCCCCGAGGAGGGAGAGAGTGTGAAGCAACATCCGAATGCAATGCTGTCGAGGAGGAGTGATGTCCGCCTGAGGGGTGGCTCCTTTGCAGGACCGGCCAACATCGTTTGGGTCGGGATGAAAAGAATGCAATTTTAAAGGTGTCCGGGGAATTTATCAAGTGTCAAAAAATGTATGAAGGATACAAATATGAACCATCCTTCTGCATGAAAATTGAATGGGGCTTAGATGAGTTTGAATATCCGCCGTATGAGGCTGCCTCTCGACCGAACGGAGTGGTGGTAAATGAATAAATCATCGTCCTGCTGTGTTTTATTCGTTTTTCCTTCATCTCGGTCGACGAGGAGTGAGCCTATGCGGCAGGAGTTGTTGAAGGATAAAATTTGACTATGATGACCATACGGAGAATCGATGGAGACGAGAGACAATAGCTGCAGACGATATATGCTCATATGTGTGTGTGTCCAAGTGCGGCAAACTGTCACTGCTTTGCAGCATTTCTGGGCGTACATTTCTTTCGGACAAAATTCACTTGACAATGGGTTTTCTCCAAATGACAGCTTTTTTGTATTCTTTGGGGAAATGTTGAGAAGTCTCTTTTCAATTTTACGCCAACTCAGGGGCATTTGTTGGTACCAGAACATTTCTTGTATTGATTCATGCTTCAGTCGATAGTCATTTGAGTGTAGGAAGGCTCCCAATTTAACCTAGTTTCAATTTATTTCTAATCACGAAAAAACTGAGCCAATCTTTGGCAAATGATAAGAGATTTTTGTCTGTAAACAGTTGCAAGCCATGAAATGTATTCAAAAATCAGATGTCGATGTGATTTGATGTACATTTTTCCCTATTTCGAAAATGTATTCTGTATTTAAGTTCAAAGTTAATAACTTTTTGAAATTTTCGAAAAAGTTTGTGACCTATTTTTGGGTATACAAAACGGTGTTTTGTCAACTTGACCCATGTTCACATACAAAAACACTTGGCCTAAACCCTTTTTGGATTTTCATTCAAATATTGAAATTTTCGAAAAAGTTTTTGGCCTGTTTTTTTGGGTATATTTGGGTGTGTTGTTTAGTTTAACCCATGTTCACAATCAAAAACACCTAGCCTTAACCCGTTTTGCATTTTCATTTAAATTTTGAAATTTTTTAAAATTTTCGAAACGTTTTTGACATATTTTTGAACAGATAAGTCAGGTTTTTGGTGTTGTCAACCATGTCTGCAGACACAGTAATTGAAAATTGTCGCAAATATCTTGAGCTTGACAATTTTTATCTTATTTCGACCCATTTTTTAAAGTTCACATGCGTTTCTGACATGTTTCTTGCCTCGAAAACGATGATTTTTAGTGATGTGATCCATATTTTGTATGCAAATCAGTGAGTTAGTCTATATGTTGTCTAGAGGTCAACAACTTTTTCCGATTAAAACAACCTTTTTTCGTTTTTCAAAATTTTCTAAGTATTTTTTGCACTCAAGATCTTTGATTTTCAATCATATTTACGCTACAGATCATCTGAATTCGGGGAATCTACTTCATTACAAACGACTCTCATGTAAATATGATGTGTTGCTGAAACGTTATGGGCGTTTTCGACTGTTTATTTATTCGAAAACAGGGATTTTTTCAATTTAAAATTACAGATCCCTCATTTTTCAAAGAAAAACAATGAATTTATTCGAAAACTGCCCGGGTTGCTTTGTTTCTTAAAGTCTGTGAGACGTTTTCGAAAAATATAGTTTTCAAAAACCCTTGTTTGTGTACAAAACTCACGTCAGATGTTTGTAAAGGTATGGAAAGCACGGTATCTAGTCCACTATCCTTTAAAAATACAGTGACTAAAGCCACAGTAACTTCCAGAGAAAATGTTTGACTTTCTAAGCGTTTTCAACCTATTTCTCCTTCAAAAATTGCACACGCTATACATCCATTCCCTTAAATCCAATTTCAAATTCTTGTTTTCGCTCGCAATTCTTTCACAAAATCACGGGTTTCCATATGCCACACACATTCACGGCTAACATGAGTTACTACGTTTATCGCATCTCACGATCTATGCGACAAACACTGAGATACGTGCTTTACCCTCGATTCTGCGAAAAAAAAAACCCAAATCGAACAAAAAAAAAAAGAAAAAATTTCCTATGACCACGCAAAAATTGTCGCACACCACCCGTCGCCAACTGCCTAGAAACCATTGTTTGCTGAAATGATTTACACTCCCGGCGACCAGACCCCATTCAGGCAAACAATCGCAAGAGAAACACAGTTGAACACGAAACTGAGGAAAAAAGGACGCCCTCTCCTCCTATCTGTGCGCGCGTTAGTTTGCCCAGCAGTCAGCACAGTGTCAAAACTCTGGCGGAAGAGGGAGTGTATAAAACTAACCGAAACCACCGTCAGCACTGACACTAGACTCCATGCAACACCATCACCACCACCACCAGAGGTGGGTAGCCCAACTTGGACTCAATTAGATCGGAGGAGGAAAGTTATGCTTGCCACTAATATAATCAGTTTTTGCTTCCCGAATATCCTGCTGCTGCTGCTGCTGTTGCCGGCGGATGGCGGGCAAATGCCATCCACCAGGAGTGCGCCGCCCTCCATTCGGTCCCTCCGTCGAGTTCGTCTGGCGGACACAGGGACAGAAGATTATGCTGGTAATGATACACATTAACGATGTAACAAACAGACGACTAGAGAGCGTGTAAGCCCGGTCAAAAAAGGGGATCCACTGTGCGGTGCGGTTAAATTATCAGCTACTGAACAGTGCTGAGTGCCCTCCCGTGCTTTGGCTGTTTTTGAAACCCACATTCCAATGTTCGCCGATTGGTCGGATGCCTCTCGTTGTCCAGGGAGATGATATATGGACGCGGAAGCTGGGCATTGTTCTGCATTCCTCTCGTTATCTGCTGCCTCATGCGGGTGCTGGCCCTGGCCGGCCATACGCTTCAACTCAAATTTATTGCAATTTAAGTCTTAATCATACATATTCTCTTTTCCGCTGAAAGTTTTTTTTCTTTTTGGACTAATTTGATGTTCTTCTCTTGTCTTTGCAGGTAGGTGACAATGTACGTTTATACGTGGTGTAGATATTGTATCTGGTTTGCGGTAATGTACATATTTTCTAAGATCTTATGCAAAGTGCCTAAGGGAGGGGGACATGTGGTTCTGGGCGAAAACGAGGTCAAGTTTCGCACGGATGACGCGGATGCAGTGGCGTTTGGTTCTGGGAAAGACCACAAGGTCTATGTCATGGAATGCTGCCGATTCAGTGGGGGTTTTTGTGTGCGATTGTCTGTTTTTTTGCTTGCGGTGTGACTCATTCGATTTTGTCGATGGCATTTCACCACGTCATGACCTCATTTCTGGCGTCGGAAAGTTTTCTGATGGCAATTCGAAATTCTCAAAGGACCGGTTGAGAAGTGAAATTTTGATTTAGATAAGAAAATGGAAGATCGACGTGAACATTTTGACGATTAAGTGTTCTAAGTTTTGAGCGAAATTCATTTTGCTTAAGTTAGAGTCTGAAGAAACAACAATTATAAAGCTGTCGACCCTCGGAATAGTGCCAAGGGCCAGAAGCGTTAAAAAAAACTCGTTTAACTTACTCTCCGCTTCGTACTCTTCCCTAACTATCAGGAAGCACGGTTGCGCGGCTTCATAACAGTGTATTCATTTGTAGCAACTTTTATGATAATTTTGACACAGAGCTGTACGAAATTTGAGTTGAATTTATTGCGCCTAAAGTTTTACGGATCATCAGTCTGGTGGAAAGCGCTGAAGAAGAAATACCTTCTTTCTAGCTTGACGAAGGTCCGAAGATCGACCTGCTTAGGAATCACGGGTGCCCTAAGCACAATGCCGACAGCAGCGCTCGAGGTCCTACTCCATCTTGACATCTTCTATAGTAGAAGAGCGGCTATAACCGCAATGAGACTCAGGGAAGTCAAGATGTGGAAAGACAAACCATATGGGCACGCGTCCATCCTCTCAAAATAGACAGTATCGTAAGATACAAAACGTCGGATTATCTGCCACCAACCCTGACTGCCACGAGGAAGTTCTCTACCCGAATTCCGGACAGGAGAGGTTGGGAAGACCTATCAGCAAATGTCGGTGAAGATATCCCTGATGGCTCAAAAACAGGTGCAGGAACGGGGGCAGGGATCTTCTGCGATCGCTTTGAAAGATTCCTAAACCTAAGCGACGAATGTAGCGTTTTCCAAGCAGAAGTGGTAGCAATAAATGGGGCGGCACTTACGCTTAAGGAGCTTAGTTTGACTGAAAAACCTATAACTAGGAGTATATAGTCAGCCAAGCGGCTATAAGAGCCATAGCGTCGGTATTATAAAGTCGAAACTAGGTAAGTTGTGCAGACAGAACGTCAACGAAATCTCCAATGTAAACACGGTGACTATCTGCTGGGTACCGGGACACACAGGAGTTCAAGAAAATGAGAGTTCAGAGTTAGATAAATCTCTAGCACTATCCTATGTCTACATGTCGTTAAGTTTCCTAAGGAAAAAAATAGAGGCCGAAGCCTTCGAAAGAGCAATGGCGAAATGAGCGATGGCTGAATCTGGACATTGGGTCAATGACGAGAGTCCTATGGCCGATGTTGAACAGGAAGAAATCATTATCAATGGTTAGCAAGAGTCGCAAGGATATACGGATGGTGGTGGGAGTTCTCACCGGACATTGTCCGATAGGCACCCATGCGATTAGGTTAGGTATCCCCCATAGCGACTACTGTAGGAGTTGCAGGGACGAGGAGGAAATAGAGTCCATTCGCCACCTGCTATGCGATTGTCCACCCCAAAGGGGAAGGAGATTGCTAACACTAGGGAGTAACTTCTTCGACGAGCTGGAGGATCTGGAGGATCGCAAGGGCACCCTACCTACCTACCTACCTTGCGCCTAAAGTTTTGACAGAAGGACTTATAATTATCAGCCTACCGAGCAGCGAAATTGTTAAAGCCCAAAAGCCCTAATGAGGCCTATATTCTTTTGTAGCACATTTTGTGTCAATTTTGACACTTCGGCCCGTACTGTGTCTTGACAGATAAGGGTATTCGTAACGTTAATGGACAGTGTTTGCGCTCAAGTCTTGCTGTTCAGATTGCTAGACATGGATTTCCTAAATTCTTATGGATATGGCCATAACTATGGAGGGTTTATGTCATTATGTCAGATGTCAGGCATATGCCGATGACATAGTAATCACAGCCAGAGGAAAAATGGAGGAAACCCTACGCGATATTATCAAATGGGGGCTAACTTTAACTAAGGAATGATGCCCGTCGGCTGGGCTAAGCCCAAATCCGGCAAAAACCACCATACTACCTTTCACAAGAAAACCAAAACTGGAACGACTAAAGCAATAAGTCTGTCGGGTACAACACTGACTCCGGTAAAAGAAGTCAAATATCTGGGAGTAATCTTGGACAGCAAGCTCATCTGGAAAAATATACAGAAGAGATAACCAGGAAAGCGACGCGTACTCTGATGATTTGTCGAAGCTTGGCGGGCAAATCCTGGGGATGCAGTCCAAGTATTCTAAGATGGATGTACATCTCTATTGTTCGACCTACCTATGGTGCAATAGCATGGACCAAGAGAACCAATCTGATCATTGCGAGGGAGACTTCATCACAGCTCAGAGGTTGCCATGCCTCTCTGTAATTCAGGAGCCATGAGAACTTGCCCAACTGCGGCCATGGAGGTGCTACTGGAGCTGACTCCTTTGCATCTAGTGGTAGCAGAGTGTGCAAACAAAACAATCATGAGAATGGCAAAATGAGGGATAGGAAAAGACAGGTGCATTACATCGAGGCAATTCGACACACCAGTCAAAAAGCTACCACTCCTGGCCATTCCGAAGGATGACGTGATTAGGAAATTCAACTTCCAAAAGAAATTTACCAGTAAGCTCAGCACGAAAAGGGACTGGAGCAATGAATCCATGCTCCACAGACTGAGCAGCAACACGGTAAAATGGTATACAGACGGATCAAGAACTGATGAAGGAACTGGAGCAGAAGTTTTTGGACCCAGGACAAAATACTTCGAATCCATGGGTAAGTGTGCCAGCATCTTTCAAGCGGAAAAATGAAATGCCATAGACAGATGCGTTCAGATGAATCTTGAAAGGAACTATACCAACTGCGACTTAGCAATAATGTCGGACAGTCGAGCCGCTATTATGGCACTAGACTCCTACATCATCAAATGCAAGCTTGTATGAGAATGCTTGCAAAAGCTCAAAGAGTTGAGTAGGAGAAACAGTAAAACTCTGCTGGATACCTGGCCATACGGGGATAGAAGGCAATGAAATGGCCAACTCCCTGGCATGGAAAGGAGCATCAGAACCCAAAATTTGGGCCCAAGAATTGGAGCCAAAATTTGGACCCAAAATTTGCACCCAAAATGTAGTACTTTCTCCACAGAGCTGCTTTCAGTTCGTGCAGGGGTTACGCAATTGGGTGGCACTCTGTGAATTTGCTGTTCAGATCTTAGGGCAGATCTTTAAGCAGTTTTTGATCGAAATTTTGACACTTTTGACGTTTTTTGAAGTTCACTTCATTTTTGACATTTTTGTGTCGCCATTCCTTGGTGATAATGTACAACTTTTTCGAGTTTCTGCTTAAATCAGTTTGCTTCATGCATTTCCCGAGACGAATGGCACTTAAATCTGCTTCATATAAAGTCAAAACCCGTCGCAATGACTTCAGGGGTCTTTCTTGAGCAGTCGACGTGTGGTCCCCTCATCACATGCCTCGTCTATCGGTCAGAAAATCCGGCTTTCGCTTTAAAATTAAGTCTGCAATCCACAATAATTTCCCATCGTCAATGCCGTTTCAGGGCAAACTGCCGCTGCATATCCTCCTGTCGGTCATGTGACAAGAGCAAAGACAGCTCAAAGCTCTATTGACACTTTCAGGTTTCAGGAATCCAGGCCGTGGTCTTGAAAGTCTTTTTCTCTCCCTGACAGTCTTTGGCACCACCTCTCACAACAATTCCAAGAAATGAAACCTTTAAGTGAATTTTCCTGCTCAAATCCACTTCACGTCCGTCCAAAGCACGTTCCCAGGTGACAACCTAATCAGGTTAAGCATATTCGCCCAACCGAGGGGAGAGAGGGGAGTGCCCTTCCCATTGTGCATTGTCAACCCACCGGATTCTGGCTCGTCATGACACGGCACAAAATCCAATTCAATGGTCCATTTACCTCATTTGTTGTCCACAGGTGGTGTGCATGTGAGCTTGTGTGTTCCACACACGATTACGCGCCCCATCAACGGCATACCTGTTCCCCGAGCAGCGTCGACTGGCAAAGTGGGACAAGTTGAGGTACTAAATTACCTCACCGGCATAACGCGTGCATCGGACCGGTTTTGAAGAGTGAAAAATCCATTAGATACTGTGAATGCGGCATGAATTACAGATTTCCTGGTTCGATGACCGGGGCAATTACATGCTCTCTGGCCTAAGCAGCTGGCGATCAGAGCTGCTTTGAGACGGGATAGGAGATCGTCTTGACATTCATTTGAATCCTTTCCTGGGTGAGACTCGATGCAGAGCATGCGAGCATGACACGAGCCATTTCTCATTCGACTTCGAGTGGTGAATGGGGTCTCCGTGCTGATGTCAAATCAAAATTCCGAGACACTTCGTGTGTCCTTGTCCCGTGAACAAACAACAAATTACTCAGCACGTCGTGGGTAATTTAAAATTAATTGAATTCCTATCCTCGTGCCAGACAGTTGACGGTAGCGGCGGTGGAGTATTGCCGGGCTCAGGGGGGCGGCGGAGGGTCATTAAAGGAAATCACTCCCAATCGGTCAATCCTGCAGTAATTGCACTTCGGAATTGAATGTTTTTGTGTGCGGGAAATAAAAGGAAAAACCCACTTACCTCTCAAAACGAAAATTGAATTGCCCTCTAAATCGATAGCCAACAACGAGCATGACATCAACAGCGACGACGACGAGAATTCGGACGAACGACAGTGACGACGACGAAGACAAGAACTCGAACGAACGACAGCAACGACGACTACGACGACGAGAACTCGAACGAACGATAGCGACGACGACGACGACGACAAGAACTCGAACGAACGACAGCGACGACGACGACGACAAGAACTCGAACGAACGATAGCGACGACGACGACGACGACAAGAACTCGAACGAACGACAGCGACGACCACGACGAGAACTCGGACAGGAACGACGAGCATGACAACAAGGACGGCGACGACGACGAGGACACAAGAACGTCGAAGGCGAAGGCGAAGGCGTCTAATTCCAAAACAGGGTCCGCGAATGGGCGCCGCGCACACACAGTGAGCAATTATTTAATCCTTCCACATTATTACCGGTCCATGTTGGCATTTGTACGTTTCCTTTTCTTGTTCTGTAATTTCCTTCCTCCTCGGTGCCTGGCATACCCCCCCGCCCCCAGCTCAGGCAGGGGGGTGTGGTACGGTTGGTTTATGTAGCGGAAACCACGCGGGTAATTGAAGGATAGATCGTGATTGCAGATTCAATTTGAGTCATTATGACAGACCGCACATCCATCCACCATAATTGAGTGGTGGTCATCACACAGAGCCTGCCATCAATTGACGTCGTCTTTCCTCTGACAAGGGTCCAGCCTGTGGGCTTGATCTGGATCTGGTTCTGCTTCTCCTGCCACGGATGCGTCCCCTTTAAGTCACTCAGTCAGTCGCTCGGAATCTGATGGGAAACCCTCCGAAGTCAGTGAAGTAAATCATAAAAAGAAACAAAAACCGAGCCACCACGGAGCCATGAGATACGCAGTCACCAACCGGAATGGTGTTTGTTGAAAATGTCAAGCGAACACAGACCATGAGCGGGGAGGGTCTGTCAACGCGCGGATTTTTTGTTTCTTTGTCGCGTATTTTTCATTTTCAACGCCGCGCGTCCGTGTGTGGGGGTGCGATGGTTCTGCAGACTGCACCCGATTTTTTTTTCCTCTAGTTCCCATAGGATTGTCCCCTGGGAATGAGAATGAGATACTTTTTTCCCCATCCCCGTGGATTGCACCGATACGCCTTTTCACCGGTGCGCGGCGTATATTCGGGCTGCCAGACTGCAGCGATGCAGTCATGTGTTTGCCTATTACCGAGATACATTTGTTGTTGTTCTATTTTGACAAAGCTAGTTTCATTTGTGAAAAAATCAGCGGAGCGATACACAACTCCCACAAGACGCTGCACAGATGCACACGGCGTCTGTTGTTTTGGCTGCGTCCTCGTTCGTTTGCTGGTTTACTTTATTAGAACGACAAAATCTGATTTTTTGTTGGTTTTTTTTTTGTGTCTAACTGCTACATGAGCAGAAGTCTGTTTGTCGTCCCCCCGGTCGGGGAGCAAACACTGGGAGTATCTGTGTATCTTTCTATGGGTGGTCTGTGAATTTTTGGCCGGTACAAGCTGCAAATGGTAGATAAGGACGATGATGACCAGGGAAAAATAACACGATAGAGAGACGAGACGCAGACGATGCAGAGAGAGGGAGAGAGATGGATTTTGAACGTTTTGTTACTCTGCTGGTGGTGGCAGGAGTGAGTGTTTTGGTGTTCAGTTGTTTGGTCATTTAATTTTGAATTTAAAGCCGAAGCCGGGGGATGTGTTAAAGGATGTGTTTTCCCCGAGGATCTGGCGTAGTTTTCAGTGATAATTGCTTCATTGAAAGCGGCAGTGTGTGGATGGTTGTAGCTCGGGATGTGGCACGTTCACTAACGAGGCAGAACTACGTATTTCAAGGAGTCTCGTGTCTCTGGGTGATTTGTTTGGAGAAATGATTGAAGCAGACTTGGGTATTTAATGATCTCCGTCGGAGAAGACGGTGTCTCTGAAGGCGCTATGGAAGTTTTTGAATGGGTGCTAAGCAAGATGGATGCCAAGTGATTTCGCGATCTCCACTTGACCGAAGGGGGCATTTCATCTTTAGAGGGTTTTGGGAAGATATTTTTTGACTTTTCGGTAATCAGAGCATTGTGTGCGAATCGTGGTCAAATAAATCAGTGATTCACTGGAAGGATGGCATCACACGCAAGACTCATCGCAAAATAAAGGGCGGTTCAATTGGAGGTTTCAACTTGAATTGTATACAGCTTATGGGCCATCTAGTGGATCTTTTTTAAATCATAGGTTATTTTGACACTGACAGCTGTTTCCCGCTCGAAATCTTGACAGAAAGTCTGTATCATATCTCCGTGGAACGAAATGAGTCGCTTTACACTTGGACAACGTTGGCAGATATTGAAAACTTATCTCCAAAGTGAATGCTGTGTAGCCCAAACAGTGTGTTTTTTGAAAATAAGTTTTGGCCGAAATGAAGCACCCACTGTGCCTGCTGTACGCCAGTTTGTGCAAAAAGCTCGTGAGACTGGTATGCTAGTGGACCACACTCATGGTCCCTGTCGTCGTACGGTCCGCATAGATGAGAATGTGGCTGCTGTGGCCGAGAGTGTGAGACTCAACTCACGAACAACAACTCACCATCGATCTCAACAGCTCAACATTTCACGCACTAGCCTGAGGAGAATTCTGCACAAAGATCTCGGATTATTCGCTTACAAGGTCCAATTGACTCAGCAACTGAAGGCACTGGACCATCCGCCTCGCAATTTGGGCCTTTAGAGCAGCTTGAATTGGGCAACGATTTTGGGCGGAAAATCGTCTTTTCTGACGATGACGAGGCGCGTTTTCATCTCGGGGTCTACGTTAACAAACAAAAGTGCTGCATCTGGGGCTCGGAAAACCCGCACGTTATTGTCGAGAATCCAATGGATAGACGGAAGGTGACTTTTTTTTCGGGGGTTTTGAAATGCTGCACGGAGCACTCAAACCTGGTCCATTGTACTGCCAGGTAGCAACCTACTCCAGTGCCGTTAATTTGATCCCAACGGCAAATGGTGACTGGACCAGATTGAATTTCACTGAGATTCGAAGTCTGGACCCCTCAAACTTGGGGCAGGCACTTAAACAACTGCGCCATCCAGTCGTTTAAAAAAAAATCATCTTTTCTGACGAGGCGCATTTTCATCTCGGCGGCTACGTTAACAAACAAAATTTTCCTCCACATTTGGGGCTCGGAAAACCCACAAGTTATTGTCGGGGAGCCAATGCATCCACAGAGAGTGACAGTTTGCTGCGGATTGTGGAGCGGTGGCATCAATGGACCATTTTTCTTCGAAAATGAGGCTAGGAACAACGTTTCGGTCAACTTTAGGCTTTAGAGCGCCATGTTAACCGACTTCTTTTTTTTACTGAAATTGAAGACATGGACTTGGACTACCTCTGGTTCATGCAGGATGGCACGCCATGCAACAGCCCATGCCACACAGCCCATGCCACAATCGATCTTTTGTGCATAAAATTCCCAAATCGTGTTATCAGTCGTCTTGGAGATGTCAATTGGCCGTTTCGAAGCTGCAATTTGACGCCTTTGGACTGTTTTTTGTGGGGACCGATGTTATGACAACAATCCGGAAACGATTCAAGCACTTAAGGCCGATATCATCCAAGCAATCCGTGAGCTACAGCCTCAAACCATCAACAAGGTCTTGAAAAATTGGTGTGAAAGAATGCGCAACTGCCAGGCCAACCGAGGCAGTCACCTGAAAGACGTTGTATTCCATAAATAATGGGAATGTTTGTTCTTACTAATAAAGCGATAATACAAGGAAAACATTTAATTTTGTTCATTTTATTGCATTTTTAAAAAGAAACTTGTATTTGGCCCACCCTGTATAAACGGAAAAGGCACTTAACCAACCGAGTGTGGAAGATTGTGTTAGATGGAGAAATTTGTTGGTTAAGGACCAACACCCGGACTGAAGCGCCATTCGAAGGAAAGGAAGTGTAAAAGTAGTGTACAGTGAACTCTCTCATAAGCGGACACTGACGGTACCGAGACATTTGTCCGCTTATGAGAGGTGTCCGCTTATGAGGGGTGTCCGTTAGGAGTAAATATAATGTGTATACTTTTTTGGTCTCAGAAATTAAAGAAATTATTACGAAAATTGCTTTAATTGATCGAAATGACTTAAGCTGTTAGGTTTTTGGCGTCTTCTACTGTCACATTGTAGTATGCTTCAAAACTAAAGAATCACGTTAAAGACTCGATCACTCAAAAATGAACCATCAACTGACTAAAAGCTGAAACCTGAAGGACGTGCAGAGTTGCCTTCGACTCCGCGGCTGAGGAACGACGCAGTAGAGGACGCCCGTAAAGCCGATGGTGCACACAAGTGGAGAGCGACTTCAGCCAACTTTGCGTGCATAATTAGAGGCAGCTAGCTAAAGCACTTGCAGCTCTAAGCCTCTTGAACAACGCCGGGAAATTCTTACGTGTAAAGTTGCGTGCCAACTGGAGAGACTTGCTGGTTGAGGCCCAAGTCCATCCCGGACTGCAGCTCTATCAGACGAAGACGAACCGGCTTGGATGACCAAAATCTCACCTTAAACAGGTTTCCTCACCCAAACGCCAGTCTATTTCTTGTTTCTGCTCCTTTTGAAGACAGACAGGAGTCCCCTTAACTAATTTTAATGCAAATTAATGAAGAGTCTCCCCCTTCATTTACGAAGTCGATCGATTCTTCCACCGGACTACCCGTCCCGACATCATCTAAGTATCTGTCGCGACGAACCCCAGCACCGTTTTAAATTGAATAAAGAACTCATTAAACAGTAATTATACGTGCATCCATCCGGGGAGTGTCGCGGTTTTTTGTTTTCGTTGCTCGTGGAATGTAATATTTTCACCAGACCGACCAGCGATCGCGTATCGTAGAGCGAGCGCTTAGTCTCATCACGCACACAGATGCAAACACACGTGCGCCGCCGTGTGTACATTGAAACCACAGAAAACGTCTCTGACTTTGGATATTAATTAAGAATCCTTCCTCATTCAGGCGGCGTAATGACTTCTCTTTTTCTCCGTCTCCCCATCTCGCTCTATCTCGTTCGCATCTACAGCTCGTGGATACGCGAACGTGCAGCAGCGCCCAACTGACCCGCCTGCTCAATACCCAATTAGTAATTTTTAATGCCCGACTTCGGTTGCTGAATTTGTAATTATCGTGTGTATCTGGCACGGGTGTGTGCTGCGGATAGGTCATACCCACAGCTGCCACCTGCGCCCATATAATAACCATGAAAGATACACCAAATGCCGGTCTATAGATAGCCGGGGATACGAATAGATTGACTGCAGATACATAAAATTTCGCGAAAATTCACCTCCGTGCCTGTGTGCTGGTGGGGAGATGGATGAGATGTATCGACTGACACCAGCACACAAATAGACTGCGAAACAAACAGCAAAAAGAGCGACGTCCACCGGAGAGCAGGAGGAAGTGGAGACATAAAAAACGCGTCCAAGCGGGGGGCGGGGGATATTGGGAATAATGCTGTCACGTCACTTATGATTGATGTCAATGATCTTTAAGCTTGAATTCGGTCACGCTGTGTTTTTTCTTTTTGAGTGAAAACACACCTTCATTCGCGCCGATCGTGCTCGGCGATCCGCCGATGCTGGTGTGTAGACAATCAATTTGTAGCTTATTTTTTGGCTTATAACGGTGACTGCTGACATTCCTTTATGGTGCTGGTGCTGTTGCTGACTGACCATTAAGAGGCGACACCAACACGGCGTTTAAATGCAAATTTGTTTGTCAACGAAGGAGGACGAAAAGAGGCCAAACGACAAAAAAAAAGAAGGAAAATTCTTATCACGCTTGGATAGGCCTTTAAGTTTTGTATCTGCATCTCGCTCTTTTTTCACGCAAACTTATGTGTGCTTTGTGTCGTTCTTTCATCCGCGAGGCGGGGTCGCTGAACTTCTTTCGATTGAATTGTCAATTTGATATGCAATCTTCAGAGACACCGATCGGCGGCGACGATATAAAGAAGAGAGAGAGAGAGAGAGGGAGAGCGGAGGTATAGTCGTATTTGGGTCGGTTCGGGGATAGGGTGACAATTCAGATTCATTAAGACCGTAGAATATGGATTTGGAATTATAATTGTTTCGTCTGATGTCAGAAGTGCGATGGGGGGTCTTTTTTGGTCTGGTTTTGAGTTGGTGAAAGGGGAGATGACGTTTGGTTCATCACATTTTGATGTTTGATGTGACAGATGACAATGATTTTCAGCGAGAAATGAAGTATTTTTGACTTTTTGATAAAAGTCTCCTTCACTTTCTCAACGCCACATCTTCCGTATCATCAAATGTCACAATTCCGTTTGACACTGTATATGTACAGGGTAGACCAAATACAGGTTTCTTTTTAAAAATGCAATAAAATGAACAAAATTAAATGTTTTCCTTGTATTATCGCTTTATTAGTAAGAACAAACATTCCCATTAATTATGAAATACAACGTCTTTCAAGTGACTGTCTCGGTTGGCCTCGCAGGTGCGCATTCTGTCACTCCAATTTTCCAAGACCTTGGTGACGGTTTCGGGCTGTGGCTGACGGACTGCTTGGATGATATCGGCCCTAAGTGCTTGAATCGTTTCCGGATTGTTGGTATAACATCGGTCCTTCATGGTTCCCAACAAAGAAAAAGTCCAAAGGGATGAAATCGCAGCTTCGAGGCGGTCAATTGACATCGCTAAGACGGCTGATAACACGATTTGGGAATTTGGTGCGCAAAAAATCGATTGTGGCATGGGTTGTGTGGCATGGCGCGCCATCCTCCATGAACCAGAGATCGTCCAAATCCATGTCTTCATTTTGAGTAAACAAAAAGTCGGTTAACGTGGCTGTGTGGGCGCCGTGCCCGTGTGGGTTCGTGCGTCGACCCATGCGCATTAGACTTTCGCAGTCTAGGTTCGATTCCAAGTCCAGACAAACAATTTTTCAAAAAAAAAGAAATTGTTCACGGCCCCACCTCTTTCGAGTCACTGACAATGCTCAAAGAGTATAACTGTCTAGAAAAAGCTTCTCAAACTCGCCGTTCGGAGTCGGCATTAAACTGTAGGTCCCCTCCACTCGTGAGAGAACAATAGCACGCACAACACGAGTGGTTGCTGAGAAGCTAGGCCCAGGTCCACTTCGGACTGTAGCGCCGCCATTATTATTATTATTATAACGTGGCTGTGTAATGCCCACCGTTGACCGAAACGTTGTCCCCAGCCTCATTTTCAAAGAAACATGGTCCAATGATGACACCACTCCACAATCCGCACCAAACTGTCACTCTCTGTGGATGCATTGCCTTCTCGTTAATAACGTGCGGGTTTTCCGAGCCCCAGATGCGCCAATTTAGTTTGTTAACGTAGTCACCGAGATGAAAACATGCCTCGTCATCGTCAGAAAAGATGATTTTTCCCTCAAAATCGTTGTCCAATTCAAGCTGCTCTAAGGCCCAAACTGCGAAGCAATAACGAAGCGGTCGTGCGTCTTTTATTGCTCAGTCAGTCGGACCTTGTAACCGAATAATCCGAGATCTTTGTGCAGAATTCTCCTCAGGCTAGTGCGTGAAATGTTGAGCTGTTGAGATCGATGGCGAGTTGATGTTCGTGAATTGAGTCTCTCACTCTCGGCCACAGCGGCCACATTCTCATCTGAGCGCACTGTACGATGACGGGGACTACGAGTGTTGTCCACTAGCATACCAGTCTCACGAACTTTTTTCACAAACTTGCGTACAGCAGTCGCAGTGCGGTGGGTGCTTCATTTCGGCCAAAACTTCTTTACAAAAAAACGCACCGTTTGGGCTACACAGCATTCACGTCGAAAATACGTTTTCAATATTTCCCAACGATGTCCAAGTGTAAAGCGACTCATTTCGTTCCGCGGAGGTATTGTACTGACTTTCTGTCAAAATTTCGAGCGGGCAACAGCTGTCAGTGTCAAAATAACTCGTGATTTAAAAAAAAACACAAGATGGCCCACCTTGTATATGTGTTTTCCTGTGCCTCAATTTTGTACAGAAGAGTCCTACATATTAGTTCCGAAGCTATCCCCAGTTGCACCTCTACATAAGCAACACTTGACAAATAGTACTTGCCTTGGGGTTCCTGAATAAGTAATTTAAGTGTTGATCCTTCGAATCCACAAAAAGTTTGCGCAAGCACCAGCTATGACAACTAATTAAGAAATACTTGGCCTTTTGGCGCTACGACCCGAAGTTGGATATCTCGTTCTGCCAGAATTTCTACGTGAAGAACGAACATGAGTCCAGTGGCATTTTCTCTCGATGTTTAAAGCAGCTTATTCACATGTTGGTCCTTCGAGCCGGATATATCGCCTTCGACTAGATTTTTTAATTCCAACTCATCTCTTCATTCTTCTCTTCTCATCTTTCGATGCATCTCGAATTGATTGCAGTGTAGAAGGAGTCTGTCTGTCTAGACCATTCTAGCCTGACACTTGGGCATTTAGACTATCCTATCCTGACTTTCGTGAAGCTCAGACTGCCTTACAGCAAGACAACCTAATTGTCCTTCCGTTGCAGCAGAGTCAAAGTCAAACTTCTGTGCATATTTCTGACGCCTTTGTAAGGTCGTTGAAAGCAGGAACGATCAGGGGCATTTACTTAGAATTTTCACTTCCGGGCCAAGCTCAAATTCTTCACTCATTGAGACTGCAACAAGTCCAAGCAGCTCCGTGAATTAAGAAGAAAAATTACAAAATGAAAGGGCTGGCTACTCTAGTCTATACAGATAATCTTCTTCAAAAAAAATTGGGTCCTATGGTCTTTGCTGTCCGGAGAAAAAAAAAATCTGAACGTCTTCGGCTATTGTCATTGCCATGGTCAAAAGCAGGCTTCTGCTCTTCGGTGGCGACATTCTATGTCCATTAGCACCCCAAAATGATGCTAAAGTCCATTAAATGCCTTCACGACATCTAGGGCAACTACGCGGCAGTGCAATCGATCTAATCTTGGTCGCGGTAACTTCCTGGTTTCCTTCTTTAATAATAACACCTATAGCCTCCTAGACTCACGCCATCGACTGAATCTTTACACAACCACCATCCGCGAGTCCACTCCACCTAATGCACTTTTTCATCAGTTCAAATATCCCGTCTATCGTGTAAGATACTTCCTCCTTCCGGCTTCTCTTGATTAACTTTCATCAAAAAACGAAAGACTCCTCGCGCAGTCCCAAGACCAAGGAGAGAAGAGAAGACCTCCTTGAACTTTAATTTATATCCGTTCGGTTAATTTGCTGATCCCAGTTAGATTCAATTAACAAAAAAACCAACAATGACAAGTTGAAATGACCAAAAGGAGAACCCGAAGATGAGGAAACGAAAGAAAACCACAAATCCAATGCTGTTACCTGTCGCGCACCACTAAGAAGCTGCACAAACCGCACAAGAGGCAAAAAAGATGTGCATGCACCACCGGCGGCACAGCAGGAACATTCTCAAGCAACGGTACCTCGTGGAGTCATTATTTAGCCACCTCGCCTGACATTTCAGACTTCAGTTCTCCTCTCTGGCCAGTTCTTTTTTCTCCCTTCCCCGTCGTCATTCGATTTTAATTCGATTCCAGTTAGTTTCCTGAATTTTCACTGAAACTTGCTTTCCTTTCCGTCTTGTGCAGCGGTATTCTTTGGTCAAGCATTCGCGCGAAGCGTGTGTGTGGGGTGGCGAGTTTTCAGATTAGTCTTAGGCGACACAGACCTGCTTCCAAGGGGACAGACATTTACTTCCCCTCGGGCACACATGACGACGCCCTCACGGTGGAGTGGCGTACTTTGTGTCTGTTCTTTTTTTTTTTTCCTCCGCTCGCACTGCGCTGCGTTGCGGAAAGTATGTTGCGCATATTGATTCAATCAGTAATCGTGGCAACAGTGTGTAAACAAATCTCAGATACAGTGTAGCCAACAGACGAACACAGCCCAGAGAGAGAGAGAGAGAGAGACCCACACACACACGCGCGCGCCTTGTATCTGTTGGCTTAAAATGCCGTTGGTCATGTACCCGCACACACCACACGGAGAGACGTAAATATTCACTCATTAATCTACCGTTATGTTGACCGATTATATAACGGGACTCTTTGCTTCCGCCAATGTACGTACCCGGGAGCTCTGTTGCACAACACACACTCAACCACACGCACACACACACACACGTCCCCATGCCTTATGTATCTCCCGTATCCCGCTTTGATATGAAACTTGTATCTTAGCCGATCTTGTGTACAGGTTGTGAATATTTTCAGGTTAAGTAATCGTTACTAAGATGGTTCTTGGCTTGTGGCTCCCCCCCACCCTCTCTCGTGTAGGCTTGTTGTTTTGTTTTTGTTTACAAAACGGTTTGTGTGCGCCTTCTTTGAAAAAAAAAAAAAGAAGAGACAAGTTGTTTATGCAGCTTTGTGTAGCTGTGATCCGTTTTTTTGGGACCGGTTCTGTTTGTTCTTTTCTTCTTTTTTCTGAAGATTGTCTGTGGAAACGGTTGCTTGGTGACTAATGGGATGATGGGTAGTAAATTAAGTCAAATGTAACGTTTGCCTTTACGAGGGAATGTGGGAGGGAGGGGGGAATTGATGGGTTAACTGTTTCTCTTGAGGTCGTGGCTTTACCTTAGATCCAATCGCAGCGACTCTGAGATTGAGCGAATTTATCGGCAGTTTGTATCTAACTCACGTAGAATTTGACTTAAATAAAGATGAAGTGTCGATGGCGGTCTTAACTGGAGTAGATTCGTACGTGGATGGAAAGGCAAATTTGTTGGAATTTGGAACAAGATCAGATTTCACTGTGGACCTACTTTAGATGGGCCTGATTGGTTCTGAGTGTTTTTTTTGGAAATAGAGTAGACTTCGCTTAATTGCATTGAACTTAACTGGAAACTCTGCATAATTGAACGAAATTTTCTACAATTTTGGTGTTGCTGTTAAGCGGAGTCAATTGTACCCGGTTGCTTTTTGAGTCTTTTCGAGATCTGAAGGTCTGTAGTGGACTGAGTCTTAGTACATCATTTCTGTAGTTCAAGGGGAAGATTATACCCGTACGGTTACATTTTAGGTTATTGTGAAAGTGGCCCATTTTCAGCCTGATTATGTTATTTTCGAAATTGTTGAACTTGGCGTTTAAATAATGCTGGAGTGGAGTGGAAAAAATCAGGCCTCAGTTAGCCATCTTCCATTCAAATGTGGCAATAAGTCTGGCAATAAGAATAAATCGTGTTGTAGTCTCCCTTTTCCATCTTTTCCAAAGAATCTCTTAATTTGTCTCAGTCTCGACAGGTGAAGTGCCGTGTCCTTCTACTCGTACATCAACTGGCTGGAAAATGTCAATCCCTTTCAAGCAGACCGGATTTTCAAAGCGCGACCCTTAATAGAATTGACTTCTTAAAAATGTTCAATGTCGTCGACTGGTGGCCATATTGTCGTAGTAATTAAGCCCGTAAGCTGAAAGTCTAGACTCAATTCCCGACACAGAAATCTTTCGAGAAACTGTCAATGCTCAGAGAAAAAAGTCAGAAAGAAAAGCTTCTCAAGCTTAGCCGTTCGGAGTGGTTTTAGCTTTAAGACTGTTTATCCCCTTTATTCGTGAGAGAAGAATAGCACGCGCAAGACTGGTGTTATGGGCAACTCGAAAATCTTCTGACAGGCGGAGGTCTACGCCATAGAAGTCTATACGCAGGATTGCCAAAGCAAATGCAACGGCAATAATTACATCTATGTCTTTAGACAGACAGAAATGCTCTTGAATCTTATACGATATAGCCGACGGCTGTCTCTTATAATTAGAAGAGCACAGAAAAAATCACATGATCACCGTAACATTGATTTCTGGCCATGAATGTCTTGAAAGCAACAAAAAGAGAAGATTGTCATACATAAATAAGTATTAACCGTCTTTAAATTGGTGCCTCTTTTTACTTCTTTGGCTTGAGCAACAGCCCCGGGTGGACCTGGGCTTTAGCCGACATGCCTCTTCATCCATCACGGTCTTATACTAGTTGCTTCCAGCTACGCACGTTCAGCTGATTGAGGTCCCTTTTTAGTTTTTTTTTTTTTAGTTTTAATGCATTTTTTTATTTTTATCTTTTAAAAATCTTACATTCTAGAAAAAAATACTTAAACTAGATATACAAAACGGGATTCTTATATACTATCTTACTGGCCCTATGCGGGCACTCTAAGTTTATCTATGAATTTACAATTTACTTTGCCTTTCGGCTTCTTTTTGTTTATTTTACATATATTTTTAAATAATACTAAAAAAAATACTTATGCTAAGAAAAATTAATTAAAAACTTAGTAATCTAAATTTTTTTTTTCTATTTATATTCTTAAACTAACTTAACACTAACTTACCTAACTTAAACTTACCTAAACTAACCTATCTAAATTTTTTTTCTTGTTTTTACTATTTTTTGTATATTTTTTTTGATTTTTTTATATTTTTTTTTCTTAAAATTACCCTATCTAATACCCTAACCTAAATGTAAGTTGGCCGTAAGGGACCAACAATTTGCTGATTAAACTGACAAAATCTGAGGCGTCTGATGGGGCTGCAACCACCAATAGAACCCCCGAAGCTTTTTACAATCCCTTCTGTCGCGAACTGAGATGGATCTACTGAACCGGAGATCACCCGGACTAACGCTTGCGACATCGCTCTCGTAGAGGAGTCGCCTATCTACTGTCCTTCGCACCACGTGGTAGATTAATGGACATCCCTCCGCATCCTGGATTAAGCCAATCCGGTCAAGGTACAAGAACGCTTCCGGCGGAATGAATCCACTTCGGCGAGCGTTCTCATGATATGCTTCATTGTGGTAGTAAGCTGCAAATATGAGCTCGTTTTCCGAGGTCATGGCTCGTGCAACGTGCCTTCGGATCAGCTTAATAATAAAATTATCCACCCTGTTCACGTTTGCTTCGTTATACAAGAACTCGTTGGAATAGAATTTCTTGTACTCAGATTCTGGGGTTCTGTACTTCTTGAGACAAGCGCGGAGACATTGCCTCTCGAACAGCCTCATCTTTTCCATCTGGGAAGGACTCACGTTGAACCACACTGGACAACCGTACGCCATGACTGGCCGGATGAGGGCCATGTAGCAGATAACCTTCACCCTGGTATCAAGTTGGCTGCTATAAAACAACCTCCTTGCCACAGCAAAGGCCTTCCTGGCTTTCGTCAGTGCAGTAGCTATATGTCTGTCGAAATATAGATACTAATCCAACCAAATGCCTAGGTACCTTACTACACTTTTCACTGCTAACGGCTCCCCTTCCGGGTCAACTATGCCGAACTTACGCCAGTTTTTTTTCGTGTCCCTTGAGGCCTTGTATAACGGAGTTCGGAAAAGGATGGTTTCACACTTCTGGTAGTTGATTTTCAACTTCCAGTAGTCGCAAAATCGCTGAATTTTGTCGAAGTCACGTTGCAGGAGGATGTTGATGTCCTAAACCTTCGGCGCTGTTCTGAATGCCACCAAGTCATCGGCGTATGCGATCAAATGCTGCATGGGGCCAATCAGTTCACTGGTGAAAATAGTGAAAAGGATTGGTGAGTTAACTGCACCCTGCTGGAGCCCATTCTTTATTTGGAAAACATTGGTGGAAATCATGTTGCCACTTTTAACAATAAAATTTCTACCTGTTACCATGTCATAAATCGTGTAAAGCAGCGACTTGCTTATACCCATCCTCGTCAACTTAAGGAAGAGACCTTCTAACCATACGGTGTCGAATGCCTTTTCCAAGTCAACGAGGCAGGCCTCGGTGCACTGGGATTTTGCTTTGTTCCATTGAATGTCCGACACCAGTTTTGACGCGGCATGTACAGTATCATGCCCCGCCCTAAATCCAAATTGGTTATTCGGTATTATTTTTCTGTCCTCAGCCGATTGAGGTCCCTTTCCAGCTGTATATGCCACCGAAGGCGTGGTCTTCCTTTACCGCGAAGGTTGGAGTCGAAGACTTCCCGGGCCGGAGCGTTTGTGTCCATTCGCGCTCTACGTGACCTAGACATCTGAGACGAGAGACTCGAACTCGTTTAACCAGCTTGTCGTTTAGTCTCCTCCTCCAAACACCATCAATACAAATTAGTGCCTCTATCACCTATATTAACGAGGCTATCAGAAACAAGGCACAATGGAAGCAATGGATCAACACTTCAGCCCTAAAGCAGTGCAAACTTTACATGCATTGAGACTGTAGCAAGTCTAAAACCAAAGATTCTCTTGAACTAGGAAATACCTTTAAACACTAATAAGGCATTTCGCTATTCAATGGGTATTTAAGAAACTTCTGAAGAAATTGAATATTTCATTCATTCTTATTGGCTCTTGGTTAGGATGAACTCTTACTTTTTGCCCCTCTACAAGTAGATCCATTTGAAGCTAGGAATTAAGATCCTAAGGCGTTGCCAAAGTTCATGAATTAGCTTAACCTCCACGTACCCACGGCAGGTTAAATTAATTGTTAAATTGTACAGGGTCATTCATTTCGTAGTTTCAAGTTGGTAGCTCTGGCATTTGACACCTAGCAAACTCAGCTGTCATTTGAAGTGTCATTATATTTGTTGAATGTTTGCCATTTACAATAATGGATCGCTTGAAAATCTCTCTCATCTCATCTCATTTTCAATGACCCGCATGTTCCACTAAAGGGGTCGCGGGGGCAATGCATGCACGAGAGATCTCCAGGCCACTCGATCCTCCGCCATCGACTCTAACTCATCAGGAGCTATGCCCAAGCGCAACCAGGCGAGTGTTTGGACTTGGTCCAACCATCTCATCCTAGGTCTGCCAAGCGGTCGCCTACCTGATGGAATCGCATTCAACAACGCGTTAAAATAATTAAAACTTACTACAAAAGTGGTGATTCAAACGTAGCCACTTTTCGCGTATTACGCGACATTATTGTCGTCATAATCGCCCGACTACGCAAGTAATCGGTAAAATTGTGAAGAAATTTGAAGAGAGTGGAAGCGTTACTGATGTTGTGAGGTCTGTGCATCCAGACAAAGTGACTGTTTGGTGTTCTCTATGGTCGAAAAGTGTCATTGGTCCGATGATGATGCCAATGAGCGACATGGTCGAATTGAAGATCATGACTTGGACGATATGTGGTTCCAACAAAACGGAGAAATATGCCACACAACATGCCCAGTTACGGCTTTATTGCGTGAGAAGTTTCCTGGTCGCGTAATTTCACGTTTTGGCGACGTCAATTGGCCACCACAAGATCATGCGATTTGACACCGTTCGATTTTTTTCTGTGGGGCTACGCAAAAGACCGTGTTTACGCAAATAATCCCCGAACTCTAGACGCATTAAAAACCAACATCACTCAAGTTATGGCCGAGATACCGCCCGAAATGTGCATAAAAGTGGTTAAAAAATTCCTCAAAAGAACCGCATGGTGCGAATCTTCCCGAGGCGGCTATTTGAAGATATCGTTTTTCACACTTAATGGGAAAGTCTAAACTTTATAATGATTTAAAATTTTTATCAAAAATGTATCGCTGTGTGTGTTTTATTTAGCTTTACTTTCGAAATCGAAGATCGACCCTTTACCTGCTCGGCCACTTCTACAATAAAAGGAAATGCAGTATTCTCCCTTATTTAACCTTATTTTTCACTCGCATTGCTGATACCGAATGACTTATAATGGCTCATTACAGAATTTCCCTCCAGATTTCATTTATTTTACTATTTATCCATTTCGAAACATTTTAATAATTTCTTTTTTTTTTTCTGCTTTCAGGTAAGTCCGCATAAATAAACCAACAAAGCTCTTAAATTCGTAAGTACATGGAAAATCGAAAATCTCTTCGATCCTCAGCGAAGTGACTAATTACTGTTAGCCACTTGAATATATTCTTTACGGATCTTGCTGTTCTTCGTTGTGTCTTACTGCAACTCTCCGACCTAATATTTGGCTAGATCGAGGTTTAAACTTATCAGTTTCCTGACCAGTAAAGAATAACGGGGGCCTTAACTGACAAAGCATTGATTTTCTGATTGCCCTTTGATTTGAGAACTTCCAACTCACAACTTCTATCCTTAGGCCCATTTGTAGCTGAAGTTTTACCTAAGCCTTTGATTGAGTTTGAATATCTTTTTATTTCAATTTGTTTCAAAAGATTATCAAAATTGGAGTTCAATCCCCACCGAATCGACGCACAAACCCACACAGCCACGGCGCCCACTTTTTTGTCAGGCTTTATGCCTTCTTTTTCGACAACGCCACCCGACCTTATGCCTAAGTCTGTTTAGTGAATGCTGTCCAATAAAAAATTGGGTCAATTTTCTTCGGGCTGAAGGTTTAGGTTCGATTCCGAGCACAATAACTTGCAAATTCGCGGCGGTTAAATCTGAGTGAGTGGTGGTTTATATTTCCTCGATCAACAGGGCTTAAGTTTGACTTGCATTCGAAGAAGGTAAAACCCATTTAGTCGCTTCTGGAAGAGTTAACCGTGAATCCTCTTCTGTTTTGTCAAACTTTTGTATTTAAAGAAGATGAGGGTTCAAATCACACCGAATATCGAATTTTTTTTTTTTTTTTGGGATTATTTTTTGAAACTCTACTGGAGCACTCAGACTCAAAACTGGTCCATTGTAATACCAAGTAGCAACCTACTCCAGTGCCGATAATTTGATCCCAACGGCAAATGGTTCGATTTCACTGGGATTCGAACCTGGGACCCCTCGTTCTGGGGGCAGGCACTTAAACAACTGCGCCATCCAGTCGGGTCTCTATTACTTTGTAGACAAAAGCCAATTCCTATTAAATTCGAAAATAGACTGTCTTCGAAAACTGACGTTTTTGACATAAAATCTCCTAAAAAACGTGCTTAATGACCAAAATTTGGAGAAAAAAATCAGCAATTCATTGACAAAACCCAATTTTGTTTATTTCAAACCGTCAAATCCTACAAAGGCCTTTGCCTTTGAAACCCCCGTCCGCATTTCAGTAACGAGCCCGGCCCCAAACCGCAGGCGGAGCGTGTCAAAAACAAAAAAAACAAACAAATTGTATACATTTAATTATTTTTGCGTATTTCCCTGTTTCCCCATGAATTGGATGGAAATTCCTAAATGATATTAATCTCCTTCCGCCAGGGGATTTGCGAATTCAAAAATGATTTAACCGGCCTGCGAATCCTCCCCCACAAATTGCACATTTTCCATTAGTTTACGGTCGAAACCAATTATCTTTTCGGTTTTTTTTTTTTGTGCCGTTGTCGCTGTTTTGATTCCATCTTTCAACCGAATTTCATCAAAATTTCCAATTACAATTCCCCGAATGTGTTTGGCGAGAGAGATGTATCTACACTCGATGAAGAAGATGGGCGAAAAAAATTGCGAGTAATGAAATATGACAGTGCAAACATAACGCAATTATCGTTGGAAAACCTTCTACCTTATTGGACACGTACACACAGATACACAACGCATGGTGTGTCGATTCACCCTCGGCCCCGGCCCACACGCAGAAACGGTGCAACATTATTAATCATCATCAATCAATGTCGAGGCCTGTCATCGCAGTCCTTTTGTGTTGAATTTAACGGTATGTTTTGGTAATATTTTTTTTTTTCACACATCCTCCGTCGTCCTGCGGCCGATCCGGAGTCCTCGGGGTGGAGGGGCACACATTTGAATTAAAAAGGAAAGGAAATTTGAAAGCATAACCACATTGGCCGCATTAAGCGAGAGCTCGATGATGTGTGGATGTGGATGTGTGGGCGGAAAGGGGACGCTGTGCCGCTTAAATTTGATTGACACTGGTTTCGGAGGCGATGACGAGAGGGAGACACAAGCCGCACAGAGGTCGATGATGACAAGCCATCCAGAGGCGGCGTATCATGCTCGGCGCTGTGTGCTTGTGGTGGTGGCTCACGCCCTCTCCTGTTGGGTGCGGGCCCATTGTCACCCTTAAACTTCAAGTCCAATTTGGCGGCGAATTGATGTGATGTATGGCCCACTCGGTTTTCGGATTGGTAATTGGTAGAAAAAAAAAAAGAAAGAAGAAGAAGCAGGAAGGAAAAATATTGGAGTTTGTAACTATCCAAATGTTTGCCTAAGGCTGTGGTGTGTATTTTGTCATTGTCAGCGGTTTTGATGAAAGGTTCTTGTAGACCTTGTTAGCCTGGATACACACGCGTCTGAGTGTGTTCGACAAGGTGTCAGGTACTCAATGTGTCTTGTGGACGTGTGGGCAGGTGCTATCAATTTGTTGTTTGCTTTGGACGCACTGGCGTCTCGCAACACACAATTTGTGTCATAATTGGATTAAGTATCTATTACTTGTAAGGAAAGCAAATATTATCTATTGCGTGCAAGGAAGTAATGATCTAGATGTTGTTTTGGGTAAACTAACCGAAGAAATATGCGCTCATGGCCTAAAACTTCTTTTGGCGGAAGAGGAGGTTACGACAAATGAATCATGACGAAAAAATTTGTCACTGATGGCCATCGGTTGATCGAACGCGTACGCGTCATATTCAGAAGCTTGTCAGAATATCACTTTCTTGACTTTGCCGATGGGAGGAAGGGCTTTTTACTTTCATTTGTCTTAAGATCCGCATGAAATTGAAAACTTGTGGTCCAAATACACCCGCCTGAGGTACTCCATGTGATTACTCGGCTCCCGGATTTCACCACGTGGAGGTGAGAGTAGGAGTTCGTTAATAGAGGCTAGGTGCAGACGCTTGTCTGCATGGCTCGCGTATTAACGCTTCGAAATCCTAAAGAAACGTCTATGAACTACGAAATTAACTGAGCTGAACTGAACATTTGAAAAAAATGCTCGTGACCACGGGATTGAACGGCTTCTTCTGTGACTAATGCAGATATTTTTAGACCTTCGTCCAAATCCACTCCTTGTCCCTTAGGCAGTAAGCCAGTGATTGGTCCCCAATCGTCTATCAAAATCACGTGGCTGGCAGTAAGACAAGTATTGTTCCATGGTCTTCTTCTACTTCTTTTTTTTAGGGCGATACAGCCCAAGGTGGACCTCGGCCTAACCCAACATGCCTCTCCAGCCGGCACGATTTCTTTCGACATCTGTCTCTAGTTTAGCCCACCGCCAGCCGGCTGAGGCCCCACATGACTTGTGTCCCACAGGCTCACAATCGATGACTCTTCGGACCGGAGCTAAGTTGTCCACACGCTGCACATGGCCTAGCCATCTTAGACGTTGGATGCGGGGTTCGCACTGGCCACTGTTACGATAGGTGCAATGGCTAAGAGACTAAACCTCCCGGCGAACGATTTCTGTAGGAGCTGTAGGGATGAAGAAGAAATTGAATCAGTGGTGCATCTTCTTTGTCATTGCCCTGCTCTACAAGAACGACGGTTCACTCACTTGAAGGCAAGGTTCTTTCACGAGCTCAGCGATGTGGCGGAGGTACAGATCCCTAACCTAAGGAAATTTCTAACTAGAACGGGGTGGTTTTGGTAATTGCATGCTGACCCTTACAGAGCATACACAATGGACCTCCACGGCCTCTGCGTGTAATTGCTGGCAACAGCATAAAGCCCTCCTGACGTAACCTAGCCTAAGGGGCCATTAGTCTTTGGCCTAAGCGATGAAAACCTCTGCGACGCCTGTGAAGAAGAAGATAACACTGCAGAGCACTCCCATTGTCCGGCCTTTGCTGGGATCAGGTGGTTTTGGTAATTGCATACTGACCCTGGGTCAATTATCGGTAAGCATGCAATCCTTACAGGGCATACGCAATGGACCTTCGCGGCCAGTGGGTGTAATTGCTGGCAACAGCATAAAACCCTCCTAACCTAACCTAACCTTAAGCGTTGGATCCGTAGACGCCTGGTTAGACTCATTTTCGCTGTACAGCCCATATAGTTCGTGGTTGAACCTTCTCCTCCAAATGCCAACAACGCAAACAGGACCAAAGATCGCTCGCAGAACTTTTCTCTCGAAAAGACCAAGAGACTGTTCATCCGCTTGGGATATTGTCCATGCCGCTGCGCCGTAAAGCAGGACTGGCATGATCAAGGTCTTATACAAAGTCAACTTGGTCTTCCGAGAGAAGGCTTGAGTAGCAGTCAATTGCCTGTGAGCCCAAAAAAACCGCGGTTGGCAAGAGTTATTCTGCCTTTGATCTCGATACTGATGTTGTTTGTACTGTTTACTGTGGAGCCAAGGTAGACGAAGTCCTTATCTACATCAAGGTCATAGCTGCCTATGGTGATGTTCTGTCCAAGTTGTGCGTCGATGTTGTGCGTCCTTTCTCGATGACAGCATATCCTTGGTTTTGCCCTCGTTCACCGCCAGATCCATTTTAGCAGCTTCCGTTTCAATGCCAGCAAACGCATCATTGACGGCTCGCTGTGTTCGCCCAATCACGTCAATGTCATCCGCGTAAGCTAGCAGGTGAACGGACTTTTGGAAGATCGTGCCTCTTGTGTTGGCCAGTGAGTTTTGCACGATCTTCTCAACAACGATGTTAAAGAAATCACATGACAGCGCGTCGCCTTGTCTAAAATCTTTTTTGACATTGAAGGTCTCGGTGAGTTCGTTACCGACCTTGATGGATGAGCGAGAGTTTTCCATCGTCATTCTGCTTAGTCTGACGAGTTTGGCAGGAATGTCAAAACTAGACTAGACACGCTGTCATATGCGGCCTTGAAATCGACAAATAGGTGGTGTGTGTCAATCTACATTTCTTGGGTCTTCTCCAGGATCTGCCACAGTGTGAAGATTTGATCGATGCTAGACTTTCCCGGCCTGAAACCACACTGCTACGGATTAGTGACGAAAGGTTTCAGGCGTTCACAAAGAACAGCAGAAAAGATCTTGTAAGCGACGTTGAGGAGACTTATCCCTCGATCTCCTTTTCACCCCCTTCTCACAAATTAAGCGATAAACAAGATCCGTATGTCCACCGCCACTTTTACCTACCTACCCAGTCAAAGTGGTCTCCTTTCTTGTGGATCGGGCAAACGATACTGAGATTCTACACATAGGACATGCTTTCCTCTGACTATATCTTACAGATGAGCTGGTGCAGGCGCCCGACCAGATCATGTCCAGTTGCTTTAGATATTTCAGCGGGCAGACTATCTGCACCAGCAGTCTCGATATCGCTTTCTTGACTTCGTCTATGTCGGGGGGACGGCATTCTCCTCTATCATCGTCCGTTGTGTTAAGTGGAACATTCTGCCTGACAGCCGTATTTGTGTCCTCGTCGCCGTTTCCGTTTAAAAGTCGGGGGAAATGATTTTTCAAAATTCGCAGTATCAACTGCCAATCTACTACTAGTTGTCCATCCACATCCTGGCAGGCTTCTGTCCGAACTTTATACCCATTCGAAGAAGTTTCATCCTTTGGTAAAACTTTCGGACATCATTCCTCTCCATCTTCTCGATCGCGCTCTTCTCGTGCTCTTTCTTTTTCTTCTTGAGAAGCCGGTTCTCTTCCTTTCTTCTCTGTTCGTAGAGCTCACGAACAGCTCTCGTAGTTTGATGCAGTGTTGTCTAATAGATTTCTTACTTCCATCTTCGGCTCATCGGGGTATACCTTTTTTGTTGCATTATCGATGGGTTCACTTGCCATCCATTCTTGCCTAGAGGAAAAGTAGCAAATAAAATGTTTTTCAAAATCGAGGAAGGGGTGTCTTTAGTCACTCACAGGTTCATCTCCTAATGGCCTGTTGGCCTGATGCTTGCGTGACCTGTCGTGCCTAAGCTGTAGTCACTAGTTTGACTGTACTCTTAGCGGCTTATGCCTGTATTTTAAGGTCTAGCCGATGTGCCCTGCACTCTAGACGCTAGAAAATTTGCTCAGATATTTCGATCACTTAGAACAAATTTTCCATCACGAATTCAGCTGCTTCTTTATTTTTGCAGACTTGCGATGGTATTGCCTTTTTTATGCCCGCCTGGTGATTTAAAACCGGTCTTAGTTCGAACTCTGTGTTTGAACATGGTCTCTTTAGAAAGCTAACTTTTGTCTCAGAGGACGAGAATGTACAGTATCTGTGAACAATTTATAAGCTTGATGATTAAAGTCCATTTATCTTTATTTTTCAATTAAACTTTCCACTGTTTTCTCAAAAAAAAAAAAACAGGTCTTAACCGGTTTCCTTGTGGCACCCCATATTTCTCTTCACATAATGACCACAAATTAATGTCTTACCTCGTATCACATTCCACGCCCATTTAATCATTCACAATCGAACATTTAGCGCAGATTAATTCAACTTCAGCATCGAACTTGGATGCAAATAAATTTTGTTCTGTTAACAAAGAATTAAATTGACATTTCGACTCTTGCATCTAATTATCCCGAAACAGGCTTAGCAGCGGCAAAAAACAAAATCCCATACTAATTCCCATCGGTGTGCTACTTTCACCAGTCACCTAGTGATTTAGATAGACCCTCAAATCCCACTCGGAATGTATCTATGGAACACTGTTTTACATATCATCCCAAAATCCCGGTTTATTTGTGACTCTGTACACTCCCTGTGGTCATTGTTATTCCATCCAAAAAAAGGCCTCAGATCTACCTGAGATACCGGAGAAATTATTCAAACCAACACACACTCGATACATTCGTGCCTCGCTCATCTGCCTAGGCTCTCGTGTGGATTGAAAAAAAAAGACAGTAAAGAAAAAAGTTGAAATTCTGGTGATACCACTGAAACCATTTTGAAATGTGGGGTTGTGTGACTCTAGCTAAACCAGAAAAACCACCTAATTTTGGGACGAAAAGACGCTAGAGCCGCTTGTAAATTAGCGTCCTTAGGACCATCACTTCTGGGATCAATCGAAGGAAGTTTGTTCGGTCAGGGCGTATCTTCAGCTGTCCGATGGAGGTTCTGAACCCCAACTCTGCTCTAAATCCGCGCCAAACTCCTGCCCGTGATTCAAATTTATTCCCAGTCCACCACGATTTGACGAAATTCTCAGACAGACGATACCGATATCGATCGAATGTGCTGACCTTGATTCATCTCATTAAACGCTCGCTGCTCAGACTTTCCGACTTAATTGGTCGCTGTCATCTCTATCGACCAACAAACGTATCTCATGGCATTTTTTATGAGCTCTCGAGCTGGTTATTACGAGTATATAGCTGTTTTATCGATTCACGCAAATGTATGCAAATTTGTATCTAATTAGGTGGATGGCTTCGCATGCGTTTACAACTCTCCAGCTCGAATCTAGATCCAAGCCGAAAAACCTGAATGCGCCGTGGAGGCACTTAAAATGTCTGCCTTCTGGACAGCTGCCGATGGTGTCGATGGGAGCGGTGCCTTGTGTGTGTGATCTGAAGTTAAATGAGAGATTAAACGAATCTCGTCTGTGTCTGGTGACCTTAGGCGCTTTGCGAGCGAATACAAAACAAGAAATCTCCTGAAAGTTGCCGCCCAATTGACCACGAGGTGAGGGTATTCAAATGAGAATCCATTTCGACACAATTTTCGACAGAAGGGCTTTGAATCTTGTAACACCAAAACAAAAAAAATGCTCTGAGCTTGACATAAATTCGTCTTCAGATGGTGTTCACTTCCGTGATCGGTGGTTTATCAGATCATCAATCTTTAGGTGGATTTTAGATGAAATTTTATGGGTGATTCAAGGCGTTGCTCTGTGTCGCGTATAAATGTGTGAGAAATGTCTTGGCTGAAGGCTTGTGGGTTATTGCGCAACGAAACTTTGAAAGTGGTGAATCTTTAGCACGTCTTGATGATGGTGTGAGGTAAGAGTTCACCAGCAAGAGAAGTTGGTACTTTCAAAATGTAAACAAAAATGTTTCGCAATCGTGTCTGTGCAAGGTTCACCACGGAAGGTGACCAGTTCTGGGTTCATTTTTAGGCATTCCAACGTCGGGAGTGGGAAAATTGAAGGAGGTTAATGCATTGCTTTTCAAAGACCCTCAATTGCCTGAACTTTGGTGATTTCGAGCTCAAATTTTGACGACAAATTTCCAAAAAAACGACTGATTCGGATTCTTAATTTTTGACAACGTGGAGAGTGGGGAATTTTAGGAAGGTTGATGCATTGTTTTTCATTGACCCTGAATACTCGATAGTTGGTAGTTTCGAGCTCAAATTTTGACGACAAATTTCCAATACTTTCGAAAAAAAAGTCCAATATTTTTTTAAAAAAAAAGTCCAATATTTTTGAAACATTTTGTTTACTATTTTTAATATTTCTTAAAAAAAAAAAACTTTCGAAAAAAATGCCCAATATTTTTGGAAAAAAATCCAATATTTTTAAAACATTTTTTTTTTAACTTTTCTTTAAAAAAAAAAATGTTTTTACAGCGCTTTAGAGGCTGATTAAAATTGTTGGCAACAACGACTGATTTTCTTTTTCGGAGGATTTTTGAAGCACTACTGGAGCACTCATACCCAAAACTGAGTCCATTGTACTGCCAGGTAGCAACCTACTCCAGTGCCGTTAATTTGATCCCAACGGCAAATGGTGACAGGACCAGATTTTAGATTTCACTGGGATTGGAACCTGAGACCTCTCGAACTTGGGGAAGGCACTTAACCAACTGCGCCATCCAGCCGTAAAAAAAATGACTGATACTTCGGATTCTTAATTTTTGCCGGTCCTGTGGCACTCCAAAGGACCTTTTCTTTGCTGCCTTTGAGTCATTTCCTGCTTGAGCCTTCAAATTGCAGCAAATTTCTAGTTAATTCGAAAAAAATGGATCCTCGACAAGATCACACAACACTACACGAGACTTCTGTTTCCCTAGACTTGTCTAAGCAGCAGAGTGATCCAGCTCCTTTATGAATCGTCCAGAATACTACATGAGATGTCTGTTTGCCTGGACTTGTCTAGGCCGCAGTCTCTTTTTGATAATCGTCCACGTCTTACATGGACACCTTACAACGCTTAGTTAAAAGCCGAGTTAGAAGGCTTGAACAAATATCCTAAGAAAACTGGTTCCCATTCTCGGTTCGAGTTTCTAGGTTCCTAACCTTGTTCTGTCTTCTTTTGCAGATGGCGCTGTATTTTCTGTAGTATCTCCCTACAGCTCTGCTCTGTTTTCTTCTCTAGATGGCGCTGTACTTTCCGTAATATCTTCCTACATCTCTCCTCTGTCTTCTTCTGCAGATGGCGCTGTACTTCACGTAGTATCTCCCTACAGCTCTGTTCTGTCTTCTTCTGCAGATGGCGCTGTACTTCACGTAGTATCTCCCTACAGCTCTGTTCTGTCTTCTTCTGCAAATGGCGCTGTACTTTCCGTAATATCTTCCTACATCTGTGCTCTGTCTTCTTCTGCAGATGGCGCTGTACTCTCCGTAGTATCTCCCTACATCTCTGTTCTGCCCTGTTCTGTAGATGGCGTTGTAGCATCTCCCTACATCTCCTCAATTTTTATTTCTTAATGACGCACTGCAGAAACTCCTACCTAAGATCTCACCTCATGAATTCGAATTCCCAACGTATCCGCCTAATGGCCCCACAAGAAGCCAATTCGATCAATTCACTTCGATCATTTGTATTTCAATTCGCAGTCGTCCCAATTTGTCTGCGAGGATTGAAAACTCTTCAAATACTTCGCAGCTAAATGAAGTCATCGTTCAAAGCTCATAACATTCACCCTCATCACCGATCATTCGGATCGATTTACCACGATCACATGAGTTTCGATCTTTCACCCACTTGCGTATGCAAAGAGGTGAGGACTCATCAAAACGTTCCCAAAATGAGGTATGATGTAGTCATGCGATCGACGAATATCCATGCACTGAATGGTTGATTGTTTGGGTCAAATAACTTGACAAGATCACCGGCAGATGGTTTGATTAAATTTGAATGCGAGTATCGATTTGGGTTAATTCAATAAGCCATTATATGGTGATCACGTCTACAAGTGCCGAAGAGTGTTCTTGTGAGGGATCTCGGGGTGATTTACTTGGTTAGTGATCTTGCAAAGATCATTGAGAGTGAAGAAGTCTTGTGATTGTGCAAATGTTTCTCATCGTTCGTCTTGAATAGGAAGACTTAGTCTTGAATTGGAAGACTCAGTCTTGAATAGGAAGACTCAGTCTTGAATAGGAAGACTCAGTCTTGAATAGGAAGACTGCCTTGAAATGAAGATTTTGAAAGAAAGGTTGAGTCAAAAACTTCCTAAAAATTTGATGACGCGTCACATGTGGTGATTGGCTTCAACTGGCACTAACTAATGGCGATTGCAACCAAAAACTTGTCTAGATCAGTGATCGTCCATGTGAGGGATCGGCAAATTAGGTGAATATTTAAATCAGTTATCGTTAGCCAAAAATGATAAAAACTTGATTGTCTCCTGCTTCTGTTAAGCTCTGCTTCTTCTTTTGATGGTGGTACAGCCCGGGGTGGACCTGGGCCTCAATCAACAAGCCTCTGCAGCTGGCACAATCTTTACCAGTTAAGCTCTGCTAATGCAACCAAAAATCTGTGATCATCGGCAAAATTATGAAAGTTTGACTTTGGTCTCCATTTTAAGGCTGTAATCGACTGCTTGCTGAAAAATGATCATTGATCCTCGCTGAAAATAGAGAAGGATTTAGCGACTGCCAGCATTATCTAGCCGAATTCATCGCTGTTGCAACAAAACAATTTGTCAAGATCAGTGATCGTCCATGTGAGGGATCGTCAAATCCTGTGAATGCTTAGATCAGTGATCGTCAACAAAAAATAAGAAAAATGTTGTTATCTCCTGCTTCTACTAAGCTTTGCTTCTTCTTCTTCTGATGGCGATACAGCCCGGAGTGGACCTGGTCCTCAACCAAAAAGCCTCTCCAGGTGGCACGTTCTGTAGCAGTTAAGCTCTGCTAATGCAACCAAAAATCAGCGATCGTCGGTAAAAATGATCAAAATTTGACTATGGTCTCCATTCTAAGGCTGTAATCGACTGCTTACTGAAGAATGATCAACGATCCTCGCCGGATATAGAGAAGGATTTAGCGACTGCCGAATTTATCGCTGTTCCAACAATACAACTTGTCAAGATCAGTGATCGCTGATCACAATCCACATTTGGTTTGGTTTGCTAGTGTCTAGCAGCTAGGCTCTAGCAGCTAGGGTCTAGCAAGATCACTGATCTTGACAAGTTGTTTTGTTGGAACATGGCTAAGGATCAAATGCCTAAAACTGCAGGTGTGGCATTGGGGTCTGACAATATTTGATGCCATAAAGCTAGCTCTTGGTCTGAACAAAAGTCCATCAACACAAGCATCTGTGCATCATTTGAAATTCATCCACAACAAATCTCAATCAATAGATTGAAATGAAGTTTCAAGGAAAAAGGTGACAAAATCTGCACACAAAATTCAGCACAAGGGATCATCCTTCAGTTGGCGCCTCGAATTTTCCCACAGCCAGCATAGTTTACACTACCCACCCCTGTGGCACCTCATTCATTCATCAAACAAAACAACAAGAAACAAGAAAAACTAGGCCATCAGCAATCGGATACTCGCTCTCTCCGCGAACATTGATCACAACATCTGTCAAATATTTGCGTCAAAACTTAAGAGATGCCACAGCAAATCAACGTACAAATAGTTTCCTGCTTGCACTCTCCTCCCCAGACCCACGGCACGCCCACCACCTCAGGCCATTCATTCTTTTTGCTGTTGTTCTCTATTTAACGCCAAAAGTATCTTTTCTTCGATAAACAAGCGAAAATGTGAAAATGCAATTAGCGGCACAAAATCACAAAAAAACAAAAATTAACAAGCAAGCAAAGTGGTTGACAGCGAAACAAAAGAAACGAAAAAAAAAAGATTTGAGAGTATCTAGATACTTTAACGCATAAGTGCGCGAATCGCTGACTAGCATCGAAGAGTGAAAATTCATACGAAGGTGTGACGAGGAACAAGAGCGACCAGGCCACCGACGACCGGCGCAGCGCAAAAACAGACATCAACCAGCAACAACAAGAGGAACAGCAAAGACAGCGACGACGACACATTCCGTGGAATATTGCTTGAGGTTCCTTTGTTGATTTTTGTATTTTTATCTTGAGTCAACAATGTCACAAAGTGAAAATAGATATTCTGCGTGCGTGTGTGGGCCGGCGTCTAAGATATTTACTTTGGGCGAGCATGTGTGTCCCGTGTCCCCGCACAGGTATCCACCAGACCACAGGAACTTGCTTAGATGTCTTCTTTTGGATTTTATCTCTTATCTCATGTTAACAAGATACAGCGCCTACCACCAGAGTACACCCCAGAACGCACCCGGGGATGGGGATGTGTGACTGAGCCAAACCACCACCGAAGCGGGGGGTGTACAAAAATTGAGATAAATTACTCTAAAATGAAATAAACTGTCAGAAGCATGACATTCACTTTAGTGGCATGTCGTAGAAATTATTACGTTCCTGTTGCGCTCTGATTTTGTGCGGGAGAGGACTCATTATGACAAAGCGATGTGAAAAGACTGCCACGACATGAGTAGGGTTGTGATAGATGCACGAGCTTTCCAGCGCTACACTTTAACTGCGGAGGGATGATAACAAGCTTATGCTGCTGTTGATTTAGAAAAAAACAAGAAGAAGAACCACCCCCTCTCTGCACACACCCACACAGCAAGTATCTCTAGCGAGCTGCTGTCATCTCATGAGAAACGTGACATTTTGTTCATCATAAATGGTTTTACATATTGCACACAATAGCTGATGGGGAGGGGGACGTTGATGGTGAATGGCAGTCATTTAGTCGAGCGGGGATTGGCGATGGGATAGAAGTAAATTTAAATCTTTATTGCACCATAAAAGTTCGAGAGATACATGAGAATTTATCTTTAATGCTGCACTAGTTGTTTGAGCTCAGTTGCCTCTGTACGGAGAACTCTACCCCTCCCCAGCATTGGGGCGGGGCTTTTATGATTAGATGCGCAATCAACAGCGATGACTGGTAAATGGGGATACAATGAGGATTTTTTTATGAGTGCCGCGAGATGTCACAGAGAAATGTGATGATGGTTCTTGGCGAGGACACAATCGAAGGAACCTGTTGGTCTCCAGGGTACACTTGTGTGATCGTGTCAGGTGCGGAGAGATACACTCTGGGGAATTGTTTTTCGATTGAATTACGATCGTCATGGGGTTCGGTGATGGTTTAAATATTTTTGCAGGACAATTAACGAGAATTTGTTGCAAATTGTTGGTCATTCGAAGTGGTGATCAGTGATCTTGGTGAGATTATGTTGCATGAGTGATCAAGTAGAAATTTGAGGTGCTTAATGAACACGCGTCGCCGATGATTACTTAAATTTTGGGGAATCCATGTACACGATCAGTAATTGTTTAAGCTTTGCTCATGATCTTTGATCTTGACAACATCTGTAAGTCATGCAGACGAACAGGAAATGTTCCTAAACCTTTCTCGCGATCGTTGATTTTGACAAATTCGTCAAATATTTTTGATTAAGGCAAATCATGACGTCTAGTCAGTATTAACTTTTCTCGTGATCATTGATCTTGACAAGATTGTCAACGATTACTCATTTTAAAGTCAGGCGATCACGAAATTTTCTTAAATTTACCTTACAATCATTAATTCGACGAAATCGGCGACGACTTTTAATTTCGGATTGAGTTATGAGGATGATCAGTCATTTTTTTAAACTTTCCTAGTGATCATTGATCTTGACATCATCGATAAGTCACGTAGACGACAAAGAAATGTTCTTAAGCTTTTTCCACGATCATTGGTTTTGAGAAGATGGTCGGCGATTACTCATTTTTTAGTAAAGCATCAAACGATCATTTGATTGGGAACTTTTCAAGATCATCAAACGATGAAATTAATTCCGAAACTTTGATTATGTGGCTGTACTTCAGAATTTTGACTCATTTTCAATCCAAGAATTGATCAGGATCAGGAATCATCTCATATGATCGACATTTGGTGATTATAATAATAATAATGGCGGCTCTACAGTCCGAGGTGGACCTGGGCCTAACTTCTCAGCAACCACTGGTGTTGTGCGTGCTACTGTTCTCTCACGAGTGGAGGGGACCTACAGGACCGATTCGAGAAAATCGAGCGTAAGGGTCGACGCACCTATCCACTACCCCACGGCGCCTACTACATTTGGTGATCGTCCGCATAAAAAACTTATGAAGATCAGTGATCGCTGATTAATTGGAGCAGATTTTGAAGGTGTCTTCCAATGCAAAGCCGTTGCCGATTGCTAAGGGCATAAAATATTTGCCGAAGATCAGTGATCGTCGTCTGAAAAGAGTACAGACTCTAGAGTTTTTACTAAATTTTATCAAAAACATCAAATAACTTTTAAAAAGGCCTAGACGTTACAAAGATGGATGATGGCTCCAACGCCTCGTGTGCATAGGAACTACAGGGGCACTCAAACCAACATCAACTACGTCACTAAACCTGATCTTACATTTACTCTCTATCGGCCTGTTCATCAAAAGCACTGTCCACAAGACGGCATTGAGACTTACGGAGGCACTGAGACTTACTATGCCTTTGGGCATAGTAACATATTAAATATTTCCAATATCAATACAGATTACCACAAGCCCGTGACCCTCTTCGATCGTAGACTTAGAATAAACAAGGGAGTATACTGGAAAGTACGCACTGTTGATCCAGAAAAGAGCATCAACATTTGTACTGATGGCTCTAAGCAGAATGAAGCCGTTGGTGCTGGAGTCTATAACGCCACGCTCAACCACACAATTTTCTACAAATTCCATGATAGTTACATCATTTTTCAAGCCGTTACTTACTTGATGACACCAGCGCCGAAATCAAACGAAAAATAACTCATGCTAATCGCTGCTTCTTTGGGCTAAGAAAGTAATTGATAAACACAACCAAGGTACAAGACCTTAATCGTATTCCGCAGAGGCATGGACCTTGTCAAAAGCGGAAGAGGTTGCTCTTGGCAGAGAAGCAAACTTAGAGTGCTGCAGCATCGGGAATAGGTGGGTCTGATGTGATAAGGTCAATCGCCATAACCTCGAACAGCTTGTCCACGGCGTCGATATTGTCTGTGTCATCACCCGTGTTTGACGATTGGAAGATTTTTAGTTTGGTGTATCTTACACCAAAACGTAGCTTGTTGTTGGCCTTCGCTAGGCTTGGAAGGCACTCTTCGTTTATGGACAGTAAGTAGGTCATACTGTTGTTCTGAGGAGGTTTTGATTTAATTACCGTCCAGTTATCCATATTGATACTGGGACTATGCATTTTTAGACACTTGAGAAGCTCCTCACTGTCTAATTTCATTTTCGGTAACCAAATACGAGCTCTCGGTCTCCTGGGGATTTCTTTCGCTGGGATGAGTCTGAGGCTTTGACCTTCCCATTCATTGCTGATCTTAGCAATGCATGCGAAGAGGAAATCCTTGGAGAATTGGTCCTCGCATTTAAAAACCCTATAACCTCTAACGACTTCGGCTGAGTCGTATCCAGGTAGGGACTTGTCTTCCGAGTTGAGGAGATGATCTATGACCAACTCGGACAACCTGCTTTCTATTTCGCTCCAGGTTTCAAGGACCTACTTTGCGTTGGCAGGCAGCTTGTCCGCTAACGCGACCTGAAGATGGTCCCTTACTACCTCGCTCATGGAGCGCTTTGCAGTTTCACTGCTGCTTGAAGGCAGGTTCGTATTCTCACTTCCTTTGCTTCTTTTCGGAGCCGAACTGATCTCATCTCGAGATCTATTTCGTTTGGAAGACGTTGTTGGTGCTTTTGTTGCGGTTGTCGTGTCTTTTTTCTCCGCCATGTACCTAGTGTATTCTTCCACTATGGCTTGGTACTTTGGCTTATCCTTGGAATCCTGCTCCACTACAATACCGGCTGCTTCGTTTTTAGCAATCTTGCTTAAAATGAAGATAGCCTTCTGGTATTGAAGTTTCTGCTGGGTTCCAGGAGATTTGTACTTCTTTCGCTTCTGGTCGCTATGGCTGGCAACCTTGGCGTCTGAGTTTTGGGTTGAGGCAGGGTGAGACTTCGCAGCTGTACTATGGCAGGTACTGCTGTAGTCTGTTGGGGGGATAGTCTCCTGGCTGGAGGCTAAAAGCTCGTCTTCCGACGATGGGCCGATTGGCTCATTCGCTTCTTTATGTTTTTTATTATTATTTTTTATTTGTTTGTTCATTTTTTTTTTGGTTAGGTCCCACGAGTACCGCGAGAATTAATGGGGTCCACCATACCAGAGCTCCGGATTAGCATGGTAAGGCTAGATTTAAATGAGGCCTCGCCTGTGCACCTCAAGTCCTCAAGCTAACGACTAGTCAGCCCACTAGCCATGCATCCCTCGGCGCTTGATGTTCCACCTTGGATTGGGGGATTTGTTCGGGATTTCTTTCATTCATTCCTCTTACATTCGCACATTCAACACAAACATACACCCATTCACACCCAGGAAGTTAACCTTCTTCCCGCCTGCTATGTTAGCTAATCCGCCAGTAGAGACATGACCTGCTGGTCGAATTGTTTCCGGTGGCCACCACTAGGAGGTCATAGCTAGACTTCCATGGAAAACAATAGTTACGGCACGTGCAGCTTTCAGGTTGCTACATGTGATTCCCCCTATTGTAATCCATGGCACCTAGGTCTGTAGAGCGAATGGAAACCAATGCTCCGACCCGGAAAGTCTTCGAATTCATTTCCGAGAAACAGTGCAGTAGAGGAAGACCGTGACTCAGATGGCATACGCAAGTGGAAAGGGACCTGAACCAACTGTGCGTGCGAAACTGGAGACGGCTAGCTAAAGATCGAGCTGGCTGGAGACGCTTGTTGGTTGAGACCCAGGTCCACCCCGGACTGTAGCGCCACCTTAAGTAAGTAATATAGTATGTATATATTGGGTTCCTGGACATGAAGGAACTCCAGGAAATGAAACTGCTGACGGAGTCCTAATCGCTACAGAATCAATCACCATTGCAGCGTCAATTCCGTTGTTTTATCCCCCAAAATTGATACCGAGTCATATAAAGTGGCTAGCATAATATGGAACAGGAGGAACACCTGCTGTATAACTAAAATCTTCTGGCCAGACTACGACATCCGCAAAACCAAGCACTTAATCTCGTTACCCAGAATGCACTGCAGTACACTGGTCGGTATCGTTACAGGCCACTGTCTGTTGAGCTACCATGCTCGCAAACTTGGCCAAGTCTCTACCCACATGTGTATAAACTGCAAAGATTCAGCGGTCAGTGCAACACTGGAGCACTTCCTCTGCCCTGCTCTGGCCAAAACTAGACAAAAAACATTAAGACAACTTTTCTTCAAATCACTAAATGATACGGCGTCCGTGAAGCCACATCTTCTCATCAAATTTGCCATAACCTCAAAATCCTTCTGTCAAGGCTATGAGATCAACACTTAGGTTAACTCTGTAAGTCTGTAAGTGGTAACTGTATGGACCAAAATTGGTCTATGTGAGGCTCAGCCACCACCCCTAACCTAACCTACAAAGATGAAAATATGGTGAATGTTTAGATATTTTTTACATAATCAATGCGATTCCATCAGGTAGGCGACCGCTTGGCTGAGCTAGGACAAGATGGTTGGACCAAGTCCAAAAACTCGCCTGGTTGCGCTTGGGCATAGCTCCTGATGAGTTAGAGTCGATGGCGGAGGATCGATTGGCCTGGAGATCTTTCGTGCGTGCGTTACCCCTGCGACGCCTTTAGTGGATCATGCGGGTCACTGAAAATGAGATGAAATGAGATGCATCAATCAATTAAACTGATGATCGCACTAATTGAAACCGATCAGTCAAAGACAAGGTCCGTAATCCCGTCCCTAAATCTCGCCTATCGGGCTACGTCTATTTATTTCTTATACGAATGGAAAAGAAGTCTCAACAACATGCTCAGATACAAGCTTCTGTGCCGAAAAACAATCTGTCATGTCGATCGGTACACGATCACTTAAGAAAAGTCATCGATCTCGTGCTTTTTGTGTTATTTTCTGGGAATTGATAGGAAAGACCTTTGATTTTTGGACAAAGAGACAAGAAGATACAGAACATTTTTGTATTTTGATGGAGTTTGATGATCAGTGATCGATATGCGATCATCAGGGATCATCAGAAATGGTCAGAAACTTAACCTTTTGCCACGGTTGCTGTTGATCAATAAGTTGAGATGTCAGAAGTGGACTTATGATGGTTGGAAAGGATTGTTCAATAACCCAAAGAGTAGCTGAACTTGTGAATTCATGGAAAAAGACTCACCGAGGAGAAGCAAAGAGACGGGGATTTTCAAAAGGTTTTGGGATATGAAAGGGTCTTTAATAGATTCGAATGGATTCTTGGGAGTTTGGGGGAACACAATGGAACTTGGCGGCAGTTGTGACACCTATGAAATGCTCTGAATTTTCTTTGGCGTCGTTGTAAGAGTTGTTCCTGACACCATCCGATTGAAGAGTCGAACATCCAACAAAAAAACAAAAAAAGCCTCCCCAATTCCAGGCCATTACATATCCATTTCCCAAATGAAACCCCCCCGCCTAACTTTGCCCAAGCACGTCTTAACTGACACACTTTAGCTGCATTCGATTGGCCCTCAATGAGATGAAGAGCCTCATCCATCCCGTCACGTCATCCCATCCCACTGACGGACGGCCGCAGATTTTTTATTTATTCCCAATTTGACACACATTTGTTTTGAGATATTGCACCAATTATTCAACCCTCACTCGGAGGCGAATAATTCTAACGACCCACCCGCCCACTCGATCTGTCGCCCACCCAAGGGGGTTAATATCCTTGAAAGGATTCCGCAATAATCATCTTTAGATAGCGCATCCATTAAGGGATTAAACTTAGCCACTAAATCCGTTCAAGTTGAAGCCAGTTGTGTGTCGCTCGCTCCCACCCGCCATCCCCCGATTCGAGGGCGAATCTGCGAGCAGCTAAGTACACATATCCGCTGTTTGGTTGACTTCGGTTTTTTTTTATGAGATGTCCTTGGAAATTCACCAGAAACTACACCGCAAGCAGCAGTTGGCGGGGAGTGAGATCAAGCAAACAACGCCACAAAAGACACTCTGGAAATATTGTGAAAAATAAAATTATCCCCATCCCGTGCAATGTGTGCGCCGGAGAGTATCTGTGCGTGTTCGTAAGTACACTCAAGAAACAGATAAAAAATACGAAAGAGAAAATATTCACAAACACATCCCACATCCTTGTGCATTTTTTATGGAGCGGACGGCGGATATCTCTGCCACACCACACATATGCTGCAACAGCCGAAAAATTCGCCATTCTATGCTCGCAGATACCCCGGCTGCTTCTCACTTTCGTTTTATGTCCTTTTTTTTTGGCTGTTGTCTTTGGCGGAATCTGTTTTGTACGCCTTTCCCTGGCCCTATCGTAGCCAAATACAACAAATTTTTATCTTCGTCATTTCTTTTGTCTGCAAAGGCGATAAATTTAACAGCTGTACACAAGTAGTTATTGTATCTGGTGGTAGATATCATTGTATCTTGATGTGTTTATGTCTGACTCTCTCTCTCGCTCCGTCTCTGTGCGGCTCTCCGTTTCACTTCCATTCAATCTTGCCTATGTAGACCCAAACGTGTTGTGCTGCTTGGCGATATGAATAATATAATTCATTCGGTTGAATTGCAGCCCATTAAGGGGCATTTCTTGGGTTGAATTTAAAATGATTGTTATATCTCATCAAAAAAGAGGGAAAAGAACCGAATGAGAGATACCCTCTTGAGTAGTTAGTGACGCCGGATGGGGGTGGGGATGACGTAATTATTTGATGCAATGATTCCAGCAAAGACGACTGGAAATTTGAATGTGTTCTTGAACAATTTGTTCGCATTATTAAGCATCCTTGAGCTGAAAGTTGGAAAGTTTTCTTGAAGCAGTGCCAATAGTTCTTCCGTTTGTCATCCTTCTGTTTGTCTTGCTTGTTGTTGAGCGTGCTTGAGGAGTTGTTCTTTCGTACTCTTCAGTTGGTTGTGGAACAGGACCTCTATCTGGGTGGCATTTCGAACGAATCTTTACTCAAGTCTCTGAACGATCTTCAGCTAGATCAATTGGCTGCCTCTGTTGACTTTGATGATCTTCTCGGACTCCAAATTACTCGTGGGTCTGAAATGTGGACCACTCTCCTCCACCTCTCCCAAATCATCTACCAATCGATGCTCATTCTCCTTCTGTGCTGATCGTGACAAAATATGATCGTTTGTTCTAAAATCAACGAAAATTCCCTTGATATCCCTTTAAATCCCTTGAAATCAAGAAAGACGTCCAGAGTATCTTATGAATCAATCGTTTTCCTTTGTCGATTATTTTCACAAGATCACTGAGAGAAGCTGATCTTGCAAGACTGAAGATCACTTGTTTTCAACCGAATGTAACCAAAATACCTAATGGCGTCTTATATTTGGAGGTAGTGATGATATCTAGGAAACTTTCCGAAGTGTTTCTTTAAGTGGTTTCTGCTTTAATGCTTACCGTGATCATGACATAATTTTTTTTTCATCTTCAGTAGCCCATATGTTCCATTAAAGGGGTCGCGGGGGTAATGCGTGCACGAGAGATCTCCAGGCCACTCGATCCTCCGCCATCGACTCTAACTCATCAGGAGCTATGCCCAAGCGCAACTGAAGATGATTTTTCGGTGAAATTAGGACTCTGAGACTCTGAGAATCTGATACCCTGAGACCCTGAGACCCTGAGAGACCCTGAGACCCTGAGACCCTGAGACCCTGAGACCCTGAGAGACCCTGAGACCCTGAGACCCCGAGACCTTGAGACCTTGAGACCCTGAGACCCTGAGACCCTGAGACTGAGACCCTGATACCCTGAAACCCTGAGACCCTGAGACCTTGAGACCCTGATACCCTGAAACCCTGAGATCCTGAGAGACCCTGAGACCTTGAGACCCTGATACCCTGAAACCCTGAGACCCTGAGACCTTGAGACCCTGATACCCTGAAACCCTGAGATCCTGAGAGACCCTGAGACCTTGAGACCCTGATACCCTGAGACCCTGAGACCCTGAGACCCTCAGACCCTGAGACCCCGAGACCTTGAGACCCCGAGACCTTGAGACCCTGAGACCCTGAGACTGAGACCCTGAGACCCTGAGACCCTGAGAGACCCTGAGACCCTGAGAGACCCTGAGACCCTGAGACCCCGAGACCTTGAGACCGTGAGACCCCGAGACCTTGAAACCCTGAGACCTTGAAACCCTGAGACCCTGAGACCCTGAGACTGAGACCCTGATACCCTGAAACCGTGAGACCCTGAGACCTTGAGACCCTGATACCCTGAAACCCTGAGATCCTGAGAGACCCTGAGACCCTGAGACCAGAGGCCATTCAGTGAACACACGTCGTTGTCTATGATCGTTTACATTCAGCTCCTGGGCCAGTTGAATTTTGTACGGGTGCAGGGCCAACTCACGGCGAAAGTTGTGGTCTGCGAAAGGCCGAGTTCTTGTGAGCGACGAGAAATCGACTGCTTCGGATTCTCCTGCACAATCTCGGACAGCGCTGAAGTTTCAACAGATCTTGCGTTTCGTCGACACACAGGTGTTGGTTTATCGCTTACTAAACCAGTAGGCTCAAATTTATCCACCAGACTGCGAGTAGTCGATTATGGCGGTAGGACGATTATGGCGACCGTAAAAATCTATGCCTTGCTTGCAGCCTGAGGCAAAGCATCATGATTGATAGTATAAAAAGGAGTTAAGGACTTTATTGACCTCCGAGATAGTATAAACTCCACAAATTTAAGTTGCCAACAACTAACATCTCTGACTATCATTCCTTTCATTCATAAAGGGGTCACATAAAGGCAATTCATAAAGAAAATGCAAGCACGCGAGATCTCCTGGCTACTCGATCGTCCGGCATGGACACTCGATCCTCCGCCATGGACACTAACTCATCAGGAGCTATGCCTAAACGCAACCAGGCGAGTTTTTGACCTTGGTCCAACCATAAGGTCCGGGTTCTGCCAAGCGGTCGCCTTCCCGATGGAATGGTATTCAAGGCACACCTCGGAAGTCGTGATGATGGGGACATTCCTGCCACGTAACCAAACCCTCGAAGTACAATCCTTTCTGTTCTAAGAAGCAGCTTCCCAACATTGAGTTCATCGCGTCCTGCCATGTTTCTCACCCTATCCCGGCGAGTAATTCTCACATCATGACATGATCGTAAATTCGACGGGATCACTTGATCACTTATGGATGGACTTAACCAAAGTTCCATTAGGATTAATTCGTTGGACTACAGATGCGGTATCGGAATGCATTGAAAGAGACCTCATCTAAATTGCAATGCGACTCTGGAGACACCTCTCAAATGATCACGGTGGCTGCAAAGAGCCATGTTGGTCCACTTCGGAAAGTAGCTCCACTTAAAGAAGAACCAGCATTTCCATATTAAACTGGTAGATCACATTAATCGTTGAAGTTCGCTTGAATTGACGTCACGTTCGCTCATAAATGATTGCATCTTTTCAAAGATCAACGCGTCTAGATCATAAGATCTAGTTGCTCTGATGTAGGAGAAAACTGATTTACCTTGAAACTCTCCGCAAAGAGACAGTGGAGACAGTCATGAGACAACTTTCACGAGACGAGACACCAACATATGGATATGATGGGAGTTCGCATTCATCTTGAACTCAAAGATCAAATAGGGTCCTAGCCTGGTTAGGTTAGATTAGCACACTTAGACCATGTTGGTCTATTGTGATACCCACAGTCCGACTACTACCACTGATCGACCGCTCCAGTGATAGTGCCGCTAATTTGATTCCAACGGCAAATGGTGACTGGACCAGACCGATTTTACTGGGATTCGATCCTGGGACCCGTCTAACTTATAGCAGGCACTTAACCAACTGCGCCATCAGGTCCTAGCCTGAGCAGGACTGATCTCCCATCACTGACTAGAAGCAAAACGTCCGGTTTCCTATATAACTTTCGACAGCCCTATCTACTGTCATCTCATCTGCTCTCATAAGTCGAAAATATCTCCCAAATGTTAGTGATTTCACTAGATGATCTTGCTGACTAACAGGGTTCTTGTAGTCTCGCTGCTTCACACAGACAATCATTCATTAAAATTTCCGCGTAGAGATTCGTACCAATTTGTGTATCTTCAGTCATCTTTGGTCTCCAGTAAAAAATTGTCCACCCTCATTGTTAACCAAACTGAACTTGACGATTATACAAGTTCCAAAGGTTAATTTGATGAGAAATGAATAAAGTGATTCAATTTTCTTAAGAATAACTTCTGATTCACTTACAGGTTACAATTTTAACTTTTCATATAAAACATTCGTTTCTTCGAATTGATGGACATCTATACATTATTTTTATCGTGGGACTCTGACATTTAAGACTAGAAGACCAAATTTTGTATATGACACAAATTATATGAGTGCTGCATAAGTTTATAGTATCATTTAAAATGTGTGGTTCATTTAGAGGTGGCAGTTTCAAATTTTCATTTAGAACGTTGATTTCTTGTAAATGGTTGATATTTATGCATCATTTTTATCGTTAAATACTGACATTTAAGATTAATCAAGCTCATTTTCTTTACGACCAAATACATTTGAATGCTGCAATTATTTTTAGTATCATTTAAAATATGTGGTTCTCTTAAAGGTTACAATTTATACTTCACGTTTCAAATGTTCGTTTCTCGCAATTGATTGATACATCGTTTTTATCGCGAAATACCGACATTCAAGATTAACAAACCAAATTTTGTATATAACACAAATCATTTAAATGCTGGAATTGTTTATAGTATCATTCAGAAGATGTGATTCACTAGGAGGTTACTATTTTAACTCTTCATATAGAACGTTCGTTTCTTGCAATTGATTGATATTTATACACCATTTCTTTCAGAGGGTACTGACATTCAGGCTTGACAATCAAAATGTTCTATCTAACCCAAATCACTTGAATGCTGCACTTCCATCATTCACCCTTAAAACATATATGATTCACTGAGAGGTTGCAATTTAAACATTTTATTCATAACGTTCGTTTATTGCATTCGGTTGATATTTAAACACCATTGCTATAGTGAGATACTGACATTTATGATTGGAGAAAAACAAATATACAGAATGACGTAAATCATTTGAATGCTGCAATTGCTTCATGTATCCTTGAAACATATCTGATTCACAAGGAGGTTTCAATTTCCATTCAAGACTAAATATGTACATTTTTAATAAACGTCATGTATTTATACTTTATTGTCATCTTGACTGACTGACATTTAAGATCAAAATTTAAGTAACAAAATTGGGCCCCTTCGGTCAGAAATATGTAAATTTATGGTCTCAGGTTTGTTGAGCATACCTTGATTCACTTAGAGGTTACAATTCCATTTCTAAAATAAACAGGTATATTTCTGATGAATTGCATGAATCTGTACTTCGGTGCCATCGGGAGAGACTGCCATTAAAGATCAAATAACAAAATTTTACCCCATCGGTCAGAAACATATTGATTGCTTCAGTTTCGTTAAAAATCCCCTAAATCGTGATTCATGTAGAGGTTACAATTTAATTTCTAGAATAAATACGCATATTTCTGACTGACTCCATAAATATCTATTTCAGTGCCATCTTGAGAGACAGACATTAAAGATCAAATAATAAAATTGGACCCCATCGTTCAGAAATAAATTGACGGAGCCTCAGTTTCGTTAAAAATCCCCCAAACCGTGTGATTCATTTAGAGGTTACAATTTCATTTCTAGAATAAATACGCATATTTCTGACGAACTGCATAAATATCTATTTCATTGCCATCTTGAGAGACTGACATTAAAGATCTAATAATAAAATTGGACCACATCGTTCACAAATAAATTGACGGGGCCTCAGTTTCGTTAAAAATCCCCTTGGTCGTGTGATTCATTTAGAGGTTGCAATTTAATTTCTGGACTAAACATATATATTTCCGATGAACGTCATATAACTGTACTTCAATGTCATCTTGAGAAACTGACATTAAACGAAAAATTACAAAGTTTGACCCCATCAGTCAGAAATTAATTGGTGGTTTCAATTTCTTTAAGCCTCCTTTAAATCGTGTGGTTCACTAGGTGGTTACAATTCCTTCTCAAGGCTAAGTATGCACATTTCTGATGAACTGCATGAATAAGTGCTTAAGTGCCATCTTGAGAGACTGACATTTAAGATCAAATAACAAAATTGGACGCCATCGGTCAGAAATAAACTGATGACTTCAATTTCTTTAAACATCCCTTAGATCGTGCGATTCATTAGGAGGTTACAGTTTGAACTTTTCATATAAAACGTTTGTTTCTTTCAATAGCTTGATATTTTTCCATCATTATTATCGTGAGATATTGACATTCAAGACTGGCAATCCAAATTTTCCATATGGCATAAATCATTGGAATGCTTTAGTTACTTCTTGTATCTCTGAAACATGTGATTCTCTAGGAGGTTAAAATTTTTATTTAAGATATAACATGCGTATTTCTGATGAACGGCATATATTTATACTTCAATGTCACCTACAGAGACTGACATTTAAGATCAAGTAACAAAATTCCCCCTTCGTTCAGGAATAAATTGATGATTTCAATCTCTCTAAGCTTCTTTTACATCGTGTGATTCACTTAGAGGTTACAATTCCATTTCAAGACTAAATATTCAGATTTTTGATGAACGGCATAGATCTGTACATCATTGTCATCGTGAGAGATTGAAGTTAAAAATGGACTAACAAAATTTTTACCCCATCGGTCAGACGGCAGTTAATGTCCTCAATTTTGTATAAGCATCTTGTGAGTCACTTAGAGGTTACATTTGGTACTTATGATAAAACTGAAGTGATTTTACTAAGTGGTTAATGTTTTGATTCCAGTATCATCGTGGAATATGGACATTTTAAATAGAGAACTGGAATCTCTCTGATGAGCATCTGAATGAAGTTCGTCGACTACACTTTTGGTGTAGTTTCATGTAATTTTTGGTACAAATTCTGTGTAACATAACGTATTCTAAGTGTCCTTTGACTTTAAGTTGGTTTGAAGACGTTTTTGCTTAATTTTTGCCTTTTTTTCGGAGCATTTTTGAAACTCTATTGGACTCAAAACTGGTCCATTGCACTGACAGGTAGCAACCCACTCCAGTGCCGTTAATTTGGTCCCAACGGCAACTGGTGACTGGGCCAGATTCAATATGACTGGGATTCGAACCTGGGACCCCTCGAACTTGGGGCAGGCACTAAACCAACTGCGCCATCCAGTCGTATGACATTAAGTTTGCTTGAAGACGTCGTTTCCTAAATTTTGCCATAGGGAAACAAATTTATCGCAGTCTTCTCATACATTTTGGACTGTTTAAATACAGTCTTGTTTAGAGAATTCGTTATAGTTCTTTTATACAGTTTCAGCTGTTTATATACAATCTTCTTCCAAGACAACCAGAAAAATAGGAATTTCTTCTGACGAAAGTGAAGGCTAACCAAATTTCGACATCACATTTCTCAGCTTTCACTGGAGAACACAAAAATCTTGTATTTCCATTCGACAAGTGGTGCCACGCCCACTTTAACAAGAAAAACTCATCCGACAAGTGCTGAAATTTATTTTTCCCCAAAACCAAACCTAGATACATAACCAATTCGACATGAAATGTCTGCGAAAAAGGAATAAAAATCCTTCATCTGTTGCTGGCTCCGACGTATCCCTTCAATACCACATGCGCCTGAGTGTGACATTTTCGTCTTGTGTCGGAATTCCTTTTTTTTTCTCCTGTTTTCTTCCCAAATTCAGCCCAAAGGGGTCATAGAACTGAGGCTTTAATGATGGATGAGTGGGTGAGTGAGTGAGTGAGCGGATGGGTGGGTGGGTGCACCTTAAAGAAATTGAATCACTCACAGATAACTCTTCGTTTCTGTGTATCTCGACGTACATCACCCAGTAACTAATCTATTTTGCAGGCTATGATACATGTCCTTCTCCTTCCTTCGTTCTGTGCCTGCTCGTCTTCTGGTTTGGCTTCCTGATGGATAGGGTAAATGTCCTCATAAAAGTGCTGCGCCATTCCCAGTGACTGCATGTATGTGCTCTCGTGTGTTGCTCGTGTGTCATTTGAGGGCACATTTCATTCTTTTTACGACATGCAAGCACGACAAAAGGGGGAGGGATTCATCTTTGTACTCGTATCTTCCCATCATGTCCACCAGCATCACCATCAAAAAATTGTTTCCTCTCAACAGAAAAAAAATTATTATCCATCCATCCCTATTCTCGCACTCATCATACAGATACTTTGGGTCTTATTAGTCATTCAGTTCTACTGCCGCTGCAATGTGTATACAAAATAGACGCAGCAATTGCCAATTAAATTCGGTTTACGTTCGCATTGGCCAAGTCACTAAAGCCCCCGCCATTCGCGCTGGAGGGTCCGATGAGAGAAAACGTTGAGTGGGAGAAAAAAATTCCGTGCAAAAGATACACAGCAAAAATTTGAGTGAGAATATAACTTTTAACGATTAATGCTTCGATAAATTTCACACAAAACAACTTTTATCCATTATCGTTGGTGTTCAATTGGTTGAGATGTTAGATATGAACTCGACTGTCCGAGGGGGCAACGGGGCGAACGGGTGGGAGAGGAAAAAGCTGAAAATGCGAAAGTCTGAATTATCTGTCTACAATAAGTGTATTATTTCGGTTGGTTTTTTTTTTCTCCATTTAGCTCTTCCGCTATGCCCATCGCTAGTGGATTGGAAGGGATTTATGGATGTTTCGACGGGAGGGGCAGCGGCAAACACTGAGAGGGACATTAGGATAACTTATTTAGTGCTGAGATTGGGTGCCAATGAAATCGGCAGTTGGTTGGTGGTCGATTTGTTTTCTTTCTTGTTTGCTTTTGACAGATGTCGTCGGCAGTATGATGGACTTCGAGAGATGTGAAGAGATGGAGGGAAATTTGAGCAACAAATTGGAGGTTTTTTCTTGTATCTTTTGGTGGTTGTAAGCGAAATGATGATATTTTTTGAGCTTCGGCTGAAAGTGAGAGTAGCCATCTAGTCCGGAATCTATGAAAAATACAATCTGTGGTAACGCCATCTAGTTGTGAAGCTGAGAAAGTCGTAATTTTGATGACGCCATCTAGTTGCGAATCGGAAATGTTTTCATTAACGACGCCAGAGGCTAAGACGGTTAATATTTTAGCCTTCTACGTTGCAACACAAGGGACCTCGGTGTATGTTCATCTCTCCTAAAGGGCGACGGCCAGTATAACTTGCGTACTTGCCAGTCAGAGGCTAAGACGGCTAAAATTCTGGCGATCAACGTGGCAGCACAAGGCACCTTGGTCTATGTACATCTCTCCTAAAGGGCGACGGTCACAAAAACCTACGTACTTGTCCGTCAGAGGCTAAAGCGGCTAACATTTTGGCGATCTACGTGGCAACAAGGGACCTTGGTCTATGTTCATCTCTCCTAAAGGACGACGGCCACTATAACTTACCTGCTTGCCCGGCAGAGAGTAAGATAGCTAAAGTTTTGTCGACCTACGTTGTAGCACAGGGGGCCTTGGTCCTTGTACATCTCTCCAAAAGGCCGACGGTCACTATAACCTACGTACTTGCCCGTCAGAAACTCAGAGGGTTAACATTTTGGTGATCTACGTAGCAGCACAAGGACCATACCTCGGTCTATAATCTCTCCTAAAGTACGACGGCTACTATAACCTTCCTCCATTTGTTGAATGCCTAACGCCATCTAGTTGCGATTCCAGTGAACTGCCTTTTATTCGAAAGAAGTTATCATCGTGTCAGGGTGTGAGTAAAACATGGGGACTAAGTGGATCTTGTTCACTCTCCTAAGATACAACGGCTACTATAACCTTTCGCCGTTCGTTGGGCACTTAGCGCCATCTAGTTGGGGTTCCAATAAACCAACTTTTATTCACAAGGTGTCATCGTGTGGGAGTGTGAGTAAAACGTGGGGACTAAGTGGGCCTTGTTCACTCTTTTCTAGGGTACGACGGCTACGACATCCTTCCACCGCTCGTTGATCACGTTACGCCATTTAGTTGTGCCTCCAATCATTTGAGCACCTAATGCCATCTAGTTGTAGTTCCGATAAACTGTCTTATTCAGAAGAAGGTACCATCGCCTTGGAATGTGAGTAAAACATGGGAACTACATAAGTGGGCCTTCACTCTTTCCTAAGGTACGATGGTCACTATAGCTTTACATCGTTCGTTGACCACGTAACGCCATCTAGTTGCGCTTCCAATAAACAAACTTTTTCTTCACAAGGAGGTGTCGGCCTGTTCGAATGTGAGTAAAACATGGGGACTAAGTAGATCTTGTTCACTCTCCTAAGATACAACGGCTACTATAATCTTACACCGTTCGTTGGCCACCTAGTGCCATCTAGCTGGGGCACCAATAAACTGTCTTTTCTTCACAAGAAGGTGTCATCGTGTAGGAGTGTGAATAAAACATGGGGACACTCTCTTCTAAAGTACGACGGCCACTATAGCCTTCCACTATTCGTTGGCCACCTAGCGCCAGCCTCTTCTAAGATACGACGGCCATTATAGCCTTCTATCATTCATTGGCCTCCTAGCGCCATCTAGTTTTGACTCCAATAAACCGTCTTTTATTCACAAAAAGTTGCCATCGTGTATGAATGTCAGTAAAACATTGGGACCAAGTGGTCTTTTTTCACTCCCTCCTAGGGTACGACAGCTACTATATCATTCCACCGCTCGTTGATCACCTAGCGCCATCTAGTTGGGGTTCCAATAAACTGTCTTCTTATCACTAGAAGGTGTCATCGTGTAGGAATGTAAGTAAAACATGGAGCCTAAGTGGGCCTTGTTCACTCCCCTAGGGTACGACGGCTACTATATTCTTCCACCGCTCGTTGACCATCTAACGCCATCTAGTTGTGCTTCAAAAATAAACTATAATTTTCTTAACAAGATGTCGTTCTGGCGGAATGTGAATAAAACATGGGGACTTAGTGGGCCTTGTTCACTCTCTAAGGTCCGGTCACCATAACAACATTCTACCATTGGTTTGATCACCTAACGCCATCTAGTTGTGGCTGTCTTTTATTCGAAGGAAGATGTCATCGCGTTGGAATGTAGTTAAAACATGGGGCCCAAGTGGTTCATGTTCACGCGGTAACATCCTCAGACAAGTCTAAAGCTTTAGAACCGACTAGTTGATGAAAAATCTCTCTCGAACCACACAATTCTGTGGTGTATCTACCAATCATTTAACACCTAATACCCATCAGCGACGTTTAAAATTATGACTGCACTTCATTCTCCATGAAGATACATCTTCATTTTCGCTCGAAAAATACACCTCAGAGGTACACACCTGCCTGACCATAAATCTAGACACATCCAGGCGCATTATTTCGATTTTTTCAACAATTTCCCTCGCCGCCATCCATCGGATTTCTGTCTTTTAGGCCATAACATTTAAGATCATCATCAAATGCGTACTTAAATCGGATAAATACTTGAACATTCTATGCTCCATTAAAACTTCTCCTCCAATGGACGCCCATCACCCGGCTGCTTCAGGTCTGCATCCGCGGATCACCCGCCCGGCATCCACGCCTCACCTGCGTCTCTCACCCTCAGGGTTTATATTTACCACCTCACATAATCAGACACAAAGAAAAACCTCTCATTTAATTCAATCGCTTACGGCTACCTTAGGATACACGACCAAGCGACATAGACTCTCTCGTCTGTGCCATAATTAAGTTCACCTTTAAACCGAAGTAATAGACAACCACATCTCCGCGGGCACAAGTGGTGCACAAAAAAGGAACAATACGCTCCACTTCTCCCGGACGGATGGAGGCTGGCGGATACTCATCTTCCGAGTGTTGTTTATCTCCGTAGGGGAAAAATAAATAAACACAAGCGAGAAAAAATGTGTGTATCCAGGACCGACGCACACACACACACAATACCCGACGAAAGACGTGCTATCATTTTTTGTTCGAAAAAAATACAATAAATTGCCGAAAATTTACATTTCGACTCTCACCCCATGGCCCATCTCTCACCCACACGTCCGCCCATTCATCGTCGTCGTCGGCCCGTCCGGTGCGTTGTGCAACATCTCACTCAGCCTTCGGTGAGCCTGCACATCCTTGGAACACATATTCTCTCTGTGCGAGAATAGAGAGAGGGAGGGGGTGCTTGGTGGTGTGTTTTCTTTTCAACTTTTTAATTGTTTATCTTTTTTAGAGAGCCCCGTTCGGACTCTCCTAACACTCCGCTCCACTTTGGACTGCAAACTCGTTTGACAAGGACCACCTCTCCGGCTGGGAGAGAGACAGGTCGCACCACACAACCATTGGCTATCAAAACGCTTTGGGGTAATTAAAAATTCTCTTCTCTCTCTCCTCAAAGACGACGAATGGGGCTTTGTCGGGGGTGGGTGGTGATTTTCATGAAAATGAAATCAAAACAAAACGAAAGTATATCATCGGTGCGTTCCTCTTTTTTTTCGCTCCGACCCGATGGGGGTGGGATATTTTTTTGTTTATTGTTTACTTACGTGAGGAAGCATAAACGGGGGGGATGACACAACGACGCTTTGGATGATGAGACATGGATCTGTGTGCTTTCAGATAATGCACGGGGATGGGGTGGAGCAAGAAGAAGACAACTAAACTGAGCATATGATTATTATTAATGAGATGTGTCAAGTGGGATGTGTGTCAGAGGCTTGGGGACGCATCCCTCTGCAGGAGGACACATGAAATATACAAAAAACGGAAAATTCACGACAAAGATGGAAGCAGAGACGTCAGAGGAGAGGACTGTGCAAACACTGAATATCCATGTCACAACGCTAATAGATTTCAGATTGAAGCTCACAGAGACAGAGAGTGGGGGGTGTCTTTGGATTCGTGATGATATTTGCATTTTTTGTTGTTGTTTAACTCAAAACTTCCGTTCAATAATTCATGACCAATGAAATGGGTTGGCATACGGATTTGTTTGTACAAAGCTCTCACGTGCAAAGCGCAATTGGGTCCACAGCCGATTAAAGAAGTGCGACTGTTTGCGCTCGGAGATCGACTCAAACGTGGGTACGACATGATAAACTACTTTTCCTTTTGTTCTCGGTGATTCAAGGCCATGCAGACAGAAGGAGGTGTGCGACGCTTTGTAACTTGCAAGGCTCTCCGAAGTCGGAATCTTTTGACTGATGCTTGGTGCTAGGCTTTCCGAAGTCCACGTTATCTTCTGACTAGACTTTTGGTGCAAGTCTCTTTGAAGTCGGAACTTCGGTATCTTTTGGTTGAAGTTTGGTGCAAGCCTTTCTGAAGTCGTATTCTTGGTATCTTCTGGTTTTCGGTGGAACTTTGGTGCAGGGTTTTCTGAAGTAGGAACCTCGTTATCTTCTGACTGAAGTTTGGTGCAAGCCCTTCTGAAGCCCGAACCTCGGTATTTTTTGGCTGTACTTTGGTGCATGGCTTCCCAACGTCAGAATCTAGCCAAATTTTGTCTAGTGCCCTTTTGGTTGCCAGTTGAAATCAAGTCAAAGCTTGTTCGATCTCATTGCTACAATACGCTTCCTTTTTATGCTTGTCCTTGCGTTCTCTTTATTTAACTTAAACACAAGTGCCTTCTGCTAATTTAAAGTCAACTAAATTGCAATCTTTTCCGAAGTCAGAATCTTTTGACTTTCGTATCTTCAAAGACAGAACCTCGGTATCATTTGCTATTATTTGATTTAATTTGGTGCCAGCCTTTCTGAATTCGTAGTCTCGGTATTTTCTGTTTTTCGGTGCAAGTCTCTCCGACGACCGAACCCGGCATCTTTTGACTGTACTTCGGTGTAAGACTTTCCGAAGTCAGAATTTTGAAAATTTTGTCTGATGTCCTTTTGGATGCCAGTTGAAAGCGTTGTACCAGCTAAAATCAAACCTTTTTACGTTAGTCCTTGTGTCCTCCTTACATTACTTGAGCACAAGTGCCTTCTGCTAATTCAAGCCAACTAAGGAGACTGGGTCTTTTTTAGATCGAGGCTATATCTTTTGGTCGTCGTTGCAAAGTGAGTGAATGAGTATGTCCATCCCTGTGTCAACGGTTTGTGGTTCAAGTCTCTTCTTCTGTTTCCGATGGCGCTAGATGCGGAGATGGACGTGGACCTCATCCAACAATCCTCTTCAGCTGGCAATGTCTTTAGCTAGCTGCCTCCAAATACCAACGCCTAGTTGGCTGAAGTTCTTCTCCGCTTATGTGCGGCTTCGGTTTCGCAGGCGTCCTCTATTGCGCGGAATCGAAGACTACAACATTTAATGGAACACGAGTGGTTGCTGTAGGGACTAAGTCCAAATTCAGCTCAGACGACTGGGCCACTCAAAAAAGGAAATGTGGAGAGGTAGAGGAGACATTTTTTAAGCCACAAATTGGAGGTTTTTTCGAATATTTTGGTAGATTTTTATCAAAATGGAGATTTTCTCTTAGTTCAAAACATACGATTATGGTTGTGCATCTGAAGGCATACTTTTTTGACACCATTGCTGACGGTCTCGGACACTCAGCATCCAGTCGTCAAGTCCTTGGCCAAGACCTGAGGTTCTGCCTTCCTCATCTTCTCGAACCAGGAAACTCGGATTCGAAGACTCTCTTAGCTGGAGCATTGGTCTTAATTTGCTCGACGTGGCCAAGTCTACGTTGACCTCAATCCGCCTTGTTTTTGAAAATATTTGGTGATCCTCAATAAATTTCAGTGATCTTCCATGTTCTCATCTTCAACGACGATCTTCGAAGATCTTCGGTGATCCTTGATGTTCACCAACGATCTTCCACAACCATCTCCAATGATATTCTACAACGAACTTTGGCCAAGACCGGAGGTTCTGTCTTCCTCTTTTCCAACTAGGAGGTTCGGATTCGAAGACATGGCTAGAGCATTGGTATTCAATCGCTCGACGTGGCCGAGTCTACGTTGACCTCAACTGAGAGTTGCCTTATGCGCCTTCTTTTTGAATATTTGGTGATCCTCAATTAATTTCAGTGACCTTCCATGTTCTCCAGTGGTCTTTGATGATCTTCGAGAATCTTCGATGATCTTCGATAATCTTCGGTGATCCTCGATGCCAACAAACGATCTTGAATGATCTCCGGTGATGCTTGACGTTTTCCAACGAACTTCGATGGTCTCTACCGAACTCTCACCTGGTATTGTCCGATAGGCACCCATGCCAGTAGGTTAGATATTCCCTATAGCGACTACTGTAGAAGTTACAGGGACGAGGAGGAAATAGAGTCCGTCCGCCACCTGCTATGCTATGCTATGGTCTCAGTGAGCCGCGACCCAGTCGCAAGGGCACCCTACCTACCTACCGAACTCTTATGATTATCGGGGATCCCCAGTGACCCCGATCTTCAGTGATCTCGGGCGGTCTTTAGCAAAGTTCGATGTATTTCTAGGTGTCTAGTTGCAAGGCACACCAAGCTGATTGAAATTCTTGTCCTATGTGATCGTCTCCGTCTGCGTTGTGCCTTTAGGGGTTTCTTGAAAGACTTTCTGTGGTGTCCATTATCCCTACAGACGCATACGGACGCCTGCCTAAGTAGCAGAGTCCATTATGGAATCTTCTTCTCTATTACGTAGATCTCCAGATTTTCCTCATCTGCCTTTGAAAAGGGCTATGCTTCTGCTCACCATACACCAGGCTTGCGGTGATCGCTTAGTTTTACGAGAGAATGTTCCTCTACTCAGTTGTATCAAGCACATTGAACTGACTAAGTGCTTTCTCATCTGCCTCTGGCAAGAGTCATTCTTCTGCAGCATGCAGCAAAATCAGGATGGTCGCTAGGTGTTGCGAGGCAGAGCTCCATCGAATTATAAGGCCAAAAAAAAAAAACAACAATTGGCAAGACTGATACTGCGCTATACTCACTATAGCCTTTAATCCTTTGCTTCATCTTTGTGCAGATGTTGTTTCTTGTCGTCACTGCGGAGTCGATGTAGAGTGTCTCAAAATCATAGCTGCCCATAGTGACATTCAGGCAAAGTCGTCGACGGCGTGCTTAGTTCTTTTGATGACAGCAGCGTATACATCTTCAAGCCATCATTTACCTCCGATTCCGTGTCGATTGCGCGTCTTTAACCAGACTTTTATAAGAAGCTCACTCAAGGTTAACTGTTGGGCGCCATTTTTCGTATGTAGCTCTAAAGAACTAAAAGCAAGACAAGAAGCAAACTTATTGAGGGAAAATCACTGCAGTGCTAAAATGTTGTCTTTCTACAAAATTGAGTCCCTATTTTAACACGAATATGATTTTCCCCTAATCAATTTGCCACATGAACTGGAATCTGAACTGAAAATCATCGGTTCAGCGAATCCTTTCCGCCCTTTGAAGCCTCAGATTGGATTCATGAGGAAATCCGTGACAGCAGTGGAACCGCACGAGTTTCGATTGCTCTCGATGATGATTTGCGTTCCACAGAACCGTTAGATAAACAAGAGTTCCAGCCTCTCAACGACAGCCTTGATTCAAATGAATTCCCTTCACAATCACAACGTCCATCTGGTCACAACGTCCCCTCCACTTGAAAACCGAAAAAAAAAGTTAGTCGTTAAATCAACGACGTAACACGATGCTTACCCCGCCACAAAACAGAGCCCTCCTTTCTATTCACGATGCCATGTCATGCATCAATTGAACCAAAACTCAAGTGTGAACCTAAGGGGAACTCGCTTGAAAAGTGATTGAAGCGAACCACGATCCAACCCCCAGTTCGGCTCATTAGCGTCCCCTAACAAATGAATGCCACTTTCATTCTCCTGGCCCGGACAACAAGGGTAGCCTCTTAATAATTTAACCAAACGGCAATTACATAACTCATCGTTATCATTAAGGCCATCACCCGACACGTGGGTGTGTGTGAGTGCGTGGGGCAAGACAAACGAATCGTATGACGAGTGTATCTTTGGCCGTTCCGTGTGCGAGCACGGAAAGGGTGTGAAAGGGTAAACTTTGACATTTATTGACCGGATAATTATGGTTTATGAGGAAACCTGTCGCCCACCCCTCGCTCACTTGAGGCTGTGTGGGGGTGGGGTTTTTTTTTTTCTTTCTTTGGTTTGGCCTTATGATTAATTGAAACGTTAACTCGCTTGTACTGGTTGTCGTTGTCGTCGATTGGACGGGGGGTGGCTAATATTTACCTGAAAATGAAGTTCGGCTCATTAGGGGAAAACGCTGAACGAGAATCGAGGTCAGTTCGAACGAAAAAAGCGAACCGCGCGATCGATTTTTCCACGAACTAGATCTCATGACCGGCAGCCTGCGTGTGTGGCGCTTGTGCTCATCTTGCGCCTATGCTTCTCAGGCGGTGGTGGTTATTAACATTCTTTTCCGTCTGCCTGTCTCCACTTGAAAATTTCAATTTACACCTCAGGCCATTTGACACATGAGTTTATGACAATTGTGTCCGGAGTTTTGTCATGTATTCGGGACGGAAACTTGTTTTGTCACATCTCGCCCGTCGTGTCGGCGGCTGTTACGTAAACGTCTTGTTTTAATTCAATCATTTGTTGTTAATGATCTTTTTGTGTTTTGTGTCAAATCACTTTTAATTGAAAATCCGAACAAAGATGCGACATGATTGAGGTGAAGGATACCATTTTTTTGGATTCACTTAAAAGCAATTTGGCGCCTCGACGGTGATTGACGACGGTGTGCTGCGTCTCTCTTGGTTTGGTTGGGGGAATTCCGCCCAAGGCACCTCGGTGAGTCTGAGGGGGATTTCGTAAGACCCCTTCGGATGTTTGGGCTTTCATAAATCACCACATAATCGAATCAGTGTGACCTCTGCGGACACATGGGACTCGACTGGTGGTTAAGTTATTCATGGGTTTCCATTTTTTTTCTCAACTTGCTATCGATTGTCTTTGAAAAATAAACGAGAATGTTTAGTTCATAAAAAAGACTGGTTCTCTATTTCAAGAAGCTGCGGATGCCCCCTGCATCCCCTGCTGTCTGATCCACCGATGAATCTGCGTCAATGAAAGCATTAATTCGCATAAATTTGAAATAATTTCTCATGAGGAAGGTGCCTTGTCTTGCCAATATCAACTGCTTCCGACGCGATCTTCAGTAGACCTTAACCAAAGCCGACCACTTTGTTCGAAAAACCAGCAAAACGGCTGACAACTGGTGATCTGTTGGCCTGCTAATTTTGTATATTTCTGCATTTTAATATGATCTCCAAGCATTCAAATGATCTCTCCAAGATCGGGTATATCTGGATTCCTGTGATCCTCATCCAACGATCTGCGATAATTTCTAGTGATACTAGATGCAAAACGGTGTGCAGCGATTGACAGTTATCTCGAATGACGTGCGATGAATTCCAGTGATCCTCAATCAATGAATTTCAGTAATCTTCGATCTTCTTTAATGATCTTCTGCGACAATCTTCGAAGATCTACAGTGATCCTCGTGCTGATGATTTGCATTTGACAAAACCGTTCGATAGCCTGTGGGACAACGCAACAGAGGACGTCCACGTACAAGGTGGCGCACATAAGTCGAGGGGGACCTCGGTCGGCTTGGTGTACGAAACTGGATACAGCTGGCGAAGGTTCGTGCTGGCTGGAGAGGCATGTTGAGTGAGACCCAGGTCCACCACGGACTGTAGCGCCCTAACAAGAAGAAGGGGAAGAAGAAGAAGAAGAAGAGGAAGAAGAAGAAGAAGAAGAGGAAGAAGAAGAAGAAGAAGAATAACCGTTAGATAAACAAGAACCCAAGCCTCTCAATGACGACTTCAAGCTTGCCAGCCTTGATTCAAATGAAATACCTTCACAATCACAAAGTTCATCTCGTCAAACGTCCCCCACTTGAAGACCGAAAAATGATCGAAGAACTTCAGCGATCTACAATGATCTTCAGTGAAAGAATGTCTGATTCTTGAGTGAAGTTCGATGAATTCCAGTGACCCTCGATGTTCACCAACGATCTACCGCGACGATCTTCGACGATATCCAGTGTTCTTTGTATTCTCCAACGAACTTTGGTGGTCTCCACCGAACCTGGGTGATTACTGAAGATCTTCGGTAGCGTGCAATGATCTTTATTGATCTCGTTCATTGCGTTCTTTGTTGAATTCTCCAACGATCTTTGGTGGTCTCTATCAATTTTTCGTGATTTCTGAGGATCTTCAGTAGTGTGTAATGATCCTTAGTGATCTCGCACGTTCGTTTTGGAAGTTCGATAAATTTCGCTGATCCTCGATTTTCTCCAACGAACTTCATGGTTATCGAGGATCTGTAATGGTCTGCAATCATCTTCAGTGATCGCGGACGTTCTTTAGCGAAGGTCGAAGATCACCAGTAATAGTCGATGTTTTCCTGAAGACGTTTATGATTCGCAAGGATCTCTAGCAGTGTACAGTGGTCTACAACGGTCTCCGACATTCTTCATTGATCTTCGACGATCCCTGGAGATCACTTGTATTCTTCAGCGATCCTCGATAGCGAACTTTTGTGAGGATTTTCAAGATGTTCACAATAGTCTTCAGTGATCTAAGATGTTCTTGAGTGATCTTCAATGATCTCTGGAATGATGGAGACTCTTAGTGCCCTTCAGTGATTCTCGATGATGTCCAAAGATTTTTTATGATCTTCTGTGGTCGTCGAGAATATGCAGCTTACTTCGATGATTCCCGTCAGTTCAGTAAGCGTCCGCGTTATTCGAATATCCTTTGACTATGCCGTTAAGTGATCCTCGATGATCTCTAAAATTTGTGTACGATCTTCTGTGATCATCCAGGATGTGCAGCCCACTTCGCTGATACCCTCCAGCCCCAGCAATCACCCGTGTCTTTCAATCATCCTCCTTTTGATATGACTCAGCAGTGATCTGTCCAAAGATGTTCAATAAAACCCCAAATGTTCACTGATCTCCATTGAATTTGTATGAACTCCCATAAGGATGGAGGATATTCGGTGATATAAGATGAACTCCTGATCACCTGTAATCTTGTTATGCTCCATACATCTCCATTGATCTTCACTGATCTTCAGTGGTCATCCCTGACTTCACGGAAGTTTAGTCATCTTCCGTGATCGTTTCTTGCCCACACCACAATCACAATCAGATCCCCCTGGCCTAGGTTTCCCTCGTGATTCCAATAAAATTTCATCATCTTCATCTCAAGCCTGAAGCCTGTTTAATCGATAATTGAAATTCGGTATAAAAGTTTACGATAAAATCTTTTTGTCACGATTAACATATAATCTTGTCCCAGTTACGCAATTCGTTTACGCACTCTGGGAGATTAGTTATAAATTAAAATTTTACAATCGTTTACAGACCACGCGATCGTGAATCGTTAATTCTGGTTCGAATTGGCCATGAGTTAGCTGCTGCTACGATCTTCTTTGATCTCGATCATCTTCAAACCAGAAATTAATCTGATTTATTCAAATTAAGGGCTGTTTGGAGGGTATGGTGGAATAATGGTGATGTTTTTGCTAAGACACACTGACATCATTTTTAAAATACGAAAATTGTTTATGTCAAATGATCGTTAAAAATCGTTTTGACGTCAGATAAGCCGATGAAGGTAGTCCAGATGGAGGCAGAGAGTATTTGTTTCCTGGGAAGTGAGCTAGGAGTGCGTCAACGGGTACTTCCACTTTTTTGTATGTAAGATATGGTCCAATTCTTAGCGCCGCCGTGTCCTGTTTGTCTTGAAAAAGCTTCTTAATCTCGCCGTTCGAAGTCGGCATTAAATAGTAGGTCCCCTCCACTCGTGAGAAAACAATAACACGCACAACACGAGTGGTTGCTGAGAAGCTAGGCCCAAGTCCACCTCGGACTGTAGCGCCGCCATTAATATGGTCCAATACTACGGTCAAAGAGCGTGGAATGTGGAAATTCAGTAACAAATATGAGAATCTTTCAATCATTACCCAGGACACAATGGATCGAACTGTTGGTCTTTGTGAGCCGCGACACAGTCACAAGGGTACCCTATCACCTATTTCCCTTGAGTCATTACAGTGAAATAGCAGTCAGACATTTATACGAAAAAAAAAAGGAGAAACAGTATGGGTGACAAAACAGAACCTTGGGGGACACCAGCTTTTTTATATGAATATCGAACATGACGCCATCCAAAAGAACTTAAAATCAGCCTCGACTAGATATTCGAAACCCCTTTCCCTTGTGGATTTGATTCCCCTTGCGGACTTGATTCCCCTTGTTCCCTGCTTCAGCCTTGAATGTGTGAAAATCGCGTCAAAAACATAAAAAAATCACCAAACTTCGGCTTACCTCGGTCTAAGGGATCCCCTTCAGCTGCTTAGCATGCCTTGCAGTCATTACTCCTGCACCGAAACCCCGTTAGCAATCAAAAACCGTCTGAGTTACGTCAATTCTCCTTTTTAAAGAACAAAAAAAGGAGAAACAGTATAGGTGACAAAATGGAACCTTGGGGGACACCAGCGGTTTTATGGTGAATATTAAGCTTGACGCCATTCAAAACAACTTGATATCAACCTCGACTAGATTTCGACTAGATGAGAAACAGTATGGGTGACAAAACAGAACCTTGGGGGACACCAGCTTTTTTATGAATATCGAAATTGACGCCATTCAAAACAACTTGAGATCAGTCTCGACTAGATATTCGAAACCCCTTTCCCTTGTTGATTCTCCTTCTTTCCTGCTTCATCCTTGAATGTGTGAAAATCGCGTTCAAAACATAAAAAAAATCACCGAACTTAAGCTTACCTCGGTCTAAGGGATCCCCTTCAGCTGCTTAGCATGCCGCGCACTCATTACTTCTGCACCGAAACCCTGTTCGCAATCAAAAACCGTCTGAGTCACGTCAATTCTCCTTGTGTGCACCTTATTGACACCGTAGAAAACCAATGTGACATAATTCAAAAACGTTCCCCGCCCTCTGTTCCTATTTTCATTGAGAAAGAAAGAAAATCAAAAATAAAACCACAAACACCTCAACACCTTTCGCGCTTTCACTGTGCACCCTCTCTCCCTCCTTTCCTCCCTCTGTCAACCGTTCGCAACATTTCCAGACGCGCCCAAGAAAATCATCCAACTCGAGCACACAGCGCGTCTGAACACATTCACGCACCGATGCGAGAAAGTATTCAAAAATTTGGAATGCTGTCATCAGCGTTAATAATTATTGCGATACGAAATGAAACTTATGAATTTTCAAACCGTACACCCAGCCACCTCCACCACCAGACACCAGTCTCGGCTCAGTCGGAGCGGCGAACGACAGCGACAGCGAAAGGGTTGCGACTAACGCACTCGAGAAAGGCAAAAAGCCATCGCCCAAGGGTGTGCAGGGGGTGGTGGAGGCCGGGGGATAAGCCAAGCCATCCAAGGAAAACAGCGTCGCACCAAAGTGCCAATCGAGTTGTTGTAATAATAATAATATTTTCCACCTGACAGATCTATTTAATTTTAAACTCGCAGATATTCTCGAGTGCGCACTGATGGATGCGGCTGTGTGCGTGCGTGTGTGTGTGTGTGCGCGGTGGGGGGGAAGGGGAGGGGATGATGCCGTGTATCAAACTCTGTAGCGAGCCTATAAATAATGCAAGCAGAAGTTTATTGAAGTGAAAGCACCAACAGCAACATCAACAACAAGGAGTGGGGGAGAGAGAGAGAGATACTCTCGCACAAAAAAAGACTCGAAATTGAACGAGCAAGAAGCGGTGTGGGGGGCTGGACCTGGGGGAGAAAGAAGAAGAAGAACGAACGAACGAACGAACGAACCATCAACCCTTCGTGAATATATAATGCACGGACCATTCCATTCATTAGGGTCGATGGGAGAGGTTGAGTCAACGGTTGTTCAGATGGTTATTACCATAAAACTAATGAATATCAAATTTCCAGATTGTGTGCGCATCCCTTTCCCCATCCAGGCTTTTCAACAGGCACATCCAGCACCAGCAGCAGGAGCAGCTAACGTGGCCACTGGTGCGGAACGGACATGTGGTGTGTGCATCGGGCGATGGGGATGATGGGGTGGGCATCACTTAGAGCGACAAATCGGTAGAAATTTGTTTCGAGGACTCGAAGTCAATAAAAATAACACTCAACTTGAAAGTTAAAACCGAGACCTTAAGCTGATGCCATGGCAACTGGTGTGGGTGGTGGCGGCGATGGCGTTTGGGTGGTGTGTTTGAAGACGAAAACAATTAAGTGTCGAAAGGGGTGGACATTTTGAAGAATGTGGGGATCACGCTTGAGGGGGAGGTCTTAGGGGTAGAGAATCCGACATATGGATCAAATTCCGAGATGAATTGCTTAGGGTCGTCTTAGGCGTATGATTTCAAAGCCGCATCGAGTTCTGGGAGGAAGTGTCAATCTTTCACGAAAAAATACCCTCAATTGACATGTGAAAGCTAAGAATCCTTATTTTCTCTGGTCTTGTCCTTCAAGCCGCGCGGGAGACCTCAAAAATGTTGGCATCTGATCAAGACTTCATTCGGAAACGGCGAGCTGTAGCCCAAGAGCAAGATGACGTTCGTCTTCAAGACAGTTTCTGTCTCTCACAAAAAGATGGCGTCCGTCTTCAAGACAGTTCCTGTCTCTCACAAAAAGAGGCCGTTCGTCTTCAAGACAGTTTCTGTCTCTCACAAAAAGAGGCCGTTCGTCTTCAAGACAGTTTCTGTCTCTCACAAAAAGATGGCGCTCATCTTCAAGACAGTTTCTGTCGCTCACAAAAAGAGGCCGTTCGTCTTCAAGACAGTTCCTGTCTCTCACAAAAAGAGGCCGTTCGTCTTCAAGACAGTTTCTGTCGCTCACAAAAAGACTGTTCTTCTTCAAGACAGTTTTTGTCGCTCACAAAAAGATGGCGTTCGTCTTCAAGGCAGCTTCTGTCTCTCGCAAAAAGATGGCGCTCATCTTCAAGACAGTTTCTGTCGCTCACAAAAAGAGGCCGTTCGTCTTCAAGACAGGTCTGTGTCTCACAAAAAGATGGCGCTCATCTTCAAGACAGTTTCTGTCGCTCACAAAAAGATGGCGTTCGTCTTCAAGACAGTTTCTGTCGCTCACAAAAAGATGGCGTTCGTCTTCAAGACAGTTTCTGTCTCTCACAAAAACAGGGCGTTCGTCTTCAAGACAGTTTCTGTCTCTCACAAAAAGATGGCGCTCATCTTCAAGACAGTTTCTGTCGCTCACAAAAAGATGGCGTTCGTCTTAAAGACAGGGTCTGTGTCTCACAAAAAGATGGCGCTCATCTTCAAGACAGTTTCTGTCGCTCACAAAAAGATGGCGTTCGTCTTCAAGACAGGGTCTGTGTCTCACAAAAAGATGGCGCTCATCTTCAAGACAGTTTCTGTCTCTCGCAAAAAGAGGCCGTTCGTCTTCAAGACAGTTTCTGTCTCTCACAAAAAGATAGCGTTTGTTTTCAAGACAGTTTCTGTCTCTCACAAAAAGATGGCGCTCATCTTCACAAAACTCCAAATGTCACTTCTTTGACCTCTATGCCGTTAGAGTAGGAATTGAATGTTGACATTAAGTTCTCTTGAGTGCATTCCTGTCTGCCGTTCACTTTGAAATCGTAAAAGAGTTTTTATGACACTACGTGCCTCTGATCAAGAACGCTTCCTCTGACAGCTGAGTCACTCGAACAACGTCAATTTGATTGCCACTACATCCTTGACCTATCTTAACTGCCGACTTTCACAAAATGTCGACTACAGTCCAGACCTCCACTTCCAGGTAGCGTTTCAATGCCACCACTCCACCAGCAGCACTTGCTTTCCATACCTCAGCTTAAGCACAACATCAACCGCCATTCGAAATGTTAACTTGCCAACTCATCGGTTTGACAGCTCTCTCAAATTGTAAGCACTTCCACCGCGAACCCCCATTAAGTCAGCAATCGGTAGCAGCACATCTCTGCTCGTTTTGAACTCACAGCGGCACAGTGTCAGCATACACATCCGTCAAGCGGTCGAGTGCGCGACCTTTTCTGCGTGATGCGTGAGAGTTCAAGCGGCGTGGCAACCCTGTGCCGCTGGCTTTCATATTTTTCATTTCCATCGGCCCCTCGCCGATCCGCCGACAAGGTGTGTGTAATAATTGGCGTTTCATATTCCACCTCATTCGCGTCGGGTGTTATTTTTGGCCGTTTGATTATATTTTAGTTGGTGAAACGACGACGCTCTCTTTTCGGCCGAGCAACTGAGGCGTTGGGGGGTTGCGTTGATGGTTATTGTGATGCTGACGCCAATATTGCCTCTTGCATATTTCAGTGGAAGGTAGCGGTGATTACTCCATCAGCGGGTTCCTTTTCGGCGGTGGGTGTGCCTGCCTGCGTGCGTGTGTGTGCGGCAAGGGAAATGCCAATCTCCTGAAGCTAATTAAATTTTCTCTTGGTTCTCAGAAATGTTTTCACTTTTTTTTTTTGCTCATTTTTGAAATACTAAATTTCTGGTTCTATTTTTATCCACCAACATTCCCAGAGCGCGAATATAGAGACTAATTCGTTTTTTTTTTCTTTTCTTTTCAGGTAAGTGATTCAAAGGCGAGATGTCTAATCTCTTCCGAGTGCGAGAAGGCGGTCGATGAGGAGGAAAATTCGGCTGCTTGTCAATCAAATGTGAAGCAGTTTTCAAGCGCAAAACATTGTCTAGGCAATCGCAAACATATTCCATCTGAATTCGACACTTTTGGCGATGGAGCGGGATTTCTTTGTTGAAAGTTTGTATCTAAATTTGGAAATGAAATCCTCCGTTGCGACGGTGGATTTGGCGGAGTGTGTTTGGCTGGGTTTTTGGGGGGCAATCAAAAGCAGATTAGATTTTTATGGGTTTTGAGTTGCCAACGAAAGGTCTAGACCTTTATGGCAGAGAGTCGTTAGATGTCTTCGGAGTCATTTGTGCATGCAGACAGACGTCGTAGTCGATTTAATTCAGTGGAAGAGACCAGACATTGACGTAAGAGCTTTGTGGGGAGTCTCCTTTTCGAATCTCATTTGACATGCATGACTTAGCGGAGACTTTAACCTTTTGAGGTGAAATAGAACACAGATGGAGCTACAAATGTGGTTGGAGGTTTATTTAGAATGACCGACACGTTGTAGATCACTGGACTGGAGAACTAGAGGTTAATTGAATCTAATAAATCTGATGGACAATATCCAAGCGGATGAGCAGTGTCTTGGTCTTTTCGAGAGAAAAGTTCTGCGCGAGATCTTTGGTCCTGTTTGCGTTGATGGCATTTGGAGGAGATCTTTGGTCTTTTCGAGAGAAAAGTTCTGTGCGAGATCTTTGGTCCTGTTTGCGTTGATGGCATTTGGAGGAGAAGGTTCAATCATGAACCATATGGGCTGTACAGCGACAGGCGTCTACGGATCTAACGCCTAAGATGGCTAGGCCATGTCGAGCGTATGGACAACTTAGCTCCGGCCCGAAGTGTCTTCAACTCTGAGCCTGTGGGATAACGCAACAGAGGACGTCCACGTACGTAGGTGGAGTATACAAGTCGAGGGGGACCTCTGCCGGCTTGGTGTGCGAAACTGGAGACAGCTGGCGAAAGACCGTGCTGGCTGGAGAGGCATGTTGAGTGAGGCCCAGGTCCACCTCAGACTGTAGCACCCGAAGAAGAAGAAGAAGAAGATAAATCTGATACACATCAGACGAACGACTCCTGGAGAGTCTGAGCCTGAGCATGATAGTCCCGGGCACTCTGCTTCCAGTCATTATTACCAAGTTTTCTTGCGTCCCCATCTCTTGGACGTTATTCCAAGGTCTTCCTCTTCTTCTCGAGTCAGGAGCCTCGAATTCGATGACTCTCTTAGCTGCAGCATTGGTGTTTTTTTTGTTCGATGTGGCTGAGCCCTTTTAGTCTACAGATTTTTGCCTACAGCTCGAAGAGATCGCGGTTGGTTTTTTTTTCGGAGGGTTTTTGGAACACTGCTGCAGCACTCAGACTCAAAACTGGTCCATTGTACTGCCAGGTAGCAACCTGCCCCAGTGCCGTTAATTTGATCCCAACAGGAAATTGTGACTGGACCAGATTCGATTTCACTGGGATCCCTCGAACTTGGGGCAGGCTAAACCAACTGCGCCATCCTGATGTCCGGCGATGGGTATTATATTGCAGAGGCTTCGATTTGTACCCGCGTGTTAAGGGACACGCAGTTGTTCTCTCGATTTTTTTTATAAAACTATTCCAGAACCTGCTTAAGACAGTTTTTGATGCCATGAGGCTCGTGACTTAGGAAGCCTGGTCAGAGGTTTATCGGCAAATTTCCATTAACCATTTCTTGTCCAAGCATTTATTCCTACACATTGACTGAAGACTAGCGTTTAAAAACAAACGTGTGACTGCCGCAGAAGTTTAAAGATTCAGCGCCATTTCTAAGTGATGAGAATTAAATCAGCTGCTTCACCTCACACCTTCACACGGCGATTGAAGAACAGGCGAAACGAGCTGGTCTTAAGGTCAATGAGGATAAGACAAAATATATGCTGTCGAGCAAGAAACAATCCGCCGCACACCACCTAGGGCAAAACATCACACTAGACAGCTTCAATTTTAAGGTAGTGAAGGAGTTTGTCTACCTCGGGGCAAACATGAACTCCACGAACGACATCACAGTGGAGATCCGACGTAGAATCGCCCTTGGCAACCGATGCTACTTCGATTTGTCAAAACAACTGGGCTCAAAACTCCTGACTCGAAGGACCAAAATCATGCTCTACAAAACTCTTATTCTGCCAGTCCTGCTGTACGGAGATGAAAGCTGGACATTAAGCAGAACTGCGGAGTTGATTCTTGGTGCCTTCGAAAGAAAAATTCTACGGCGGATATATGGTCCCGTCTGCGAGGAAGGTGAATGGAGGAGAAGATCGCGAACTGTATGAGTTGTACCAGGATGTGGAAGTAGTCCGGAAGGCAAAAATCCGTCAACTGCACTGGCTCGGCCACATCGAGCGCATGGACAACAACGCTCCAGCTAAGGGGACCTTCGAATCCAAGCCTCCTGGTTCGAGAAGGAGAGGAAGACCGATCCTCCGGTACAAAGACCAAGTCATCGCGGACGTAAGCTTGGTCTTGATGACTGGAAGCAGCGTGCCCAGGACCGTCAACGATGGAAGGCAGCGATATATCAGGCTCAGACCCTACATGGGTCGTAGGCCTCCTAAGTAAGTAAGCTTCACCTCACAAGTAGATGGCACTCTTTTCGTTCCACATAACGTTTTACCGTCATCTGTATTATTTGGCTGAATATTTTTAGAGAAGTACTCAATTGACTTTGAACGATAAAGGTTCTCCATCTTTCTTTAGAGGGCGCACCAAATTGAGGCGGACTTGAACCTAGCTTATACAGCAACCGCTTGGTATTGTTCTCTGACGAATGGAAGGGGCCTACACTTTTATGCTGACTCCGAACGGCTAATTTTGAGAAGCATTTTTTGAAAGTTGTGGGTACTCACTGAGCATTGTTCGTGACTCGAAAGAAGTGGTGTCGTAAAAAAGAGAGTTGGTTGCGATTTGATCCATGGACCTTTGTTGTCGAATGGAGATGGCCTACACTTTTATGTCGACTCTGAACAGTTAACTTTGAGAAGCTTCTCTTGAAAGTTCTAAGTATTCTCTCTCAGCAATGACCGAACGAACGACTCCGAACGGCTAATTTTGAGAAGCATTTCTTGAAACTTGTACTCTCTGAGCATTTTCCGTGACTAGAGAGAGGTGGTTCCGTAAAAATGAGAGTTGGTTGTCTTGATCGGGATGTCAAGGCCCTATTCACTACGCCAGTGCTACCACGACAAAGGCCCGCTTATGCGTTTTAAATTATCAAACGTCCAGAGCCTGATCTAAGTTTTTGAAGTTCAACAAGTTGTTCTGTTTTTATGCGGTTGTTTCTCATGACAAATGTCGATCCATTCATCAACATTCTCAAAAATGCGGGATCTACGTCCTACAAATGATTTAAATTTCTCAAGAACCACATTTACTCCCCTCCTCCCAGTTCACACTCAAAACGACTTTAATCGTCTTGAAGAATCCCCCGAAAGCAGAGATGCAAATTCAAACTTGAAACCGCCTCAAACATTCTCCGTCGAATTAATTTCTTCAAATTAATCAACTCACCCTCAATTAACTTCACCGATCGTGTATGAACTCTTGCCTAATGTACTGCCCGATAATTACACACCATTCGCCCCCCAAAAGATACAAAACCCAAACTGGGAATACATTCGATTAATCTGAGCGGTAGCCTTCCCAGGCTTTGTGCTGCGCTCGTATATCAACAAGACATCGATGTGTAGATGCGAATCAGCACAAGTGTAGCTGGTTTCTCGAAGCTTTTCGGTTGATTTATGAGATAATTTATCGCATTAATGTGTCGCATTATCACCGAAACGAATAAATAATTAACTCGCACAGACGGTCGGTGGCAATGTTCGGATGTATCCGATACCGATACAATTGATCCAAAACAAATACGGGTCATTATGGCACTCTGGGATATACGCAAAACGATGAAAGATAGATTCCACTCATAATGACCCACCACCACCCACCCGCTCGTTGTTTACCTAACCCGGGGCAGTAGCGGCAAAAAAAAAACGTGCGCAAAACAGCGAAATTAGCTCACCTGATGTAATACGGTGGAGAAGAAACACAAATATTCGTGTGTGTATTTAAAAAAAAAAATAATTTATTTTTTTTCGCCTCGAAAATTATGTTCTAACGCATTTTTCCCCCGCCAAAACGGTGATTAAGAGGTGAAAAAAAATGAAATTATCGAAAGCAGTCTGCGCGGCTGTGTAGCGTTTCCAGATATTTTCGGAAATATTAACGTTTGGTCATAAATTTAATTTTAAGTGTTTATTTGTTTTTTTTTTTTAGTTTTTGTTTTTAAGAGTTTTTTTTTGTTTTTGGCATAACACACATGGCTGGGTGAGAGTATACCACCCAGGTGGGATGGATGAAAGCGGCGGAACACATGTAGAGATACAATGCAATGGAGAGCAGAATGTTATGAGAGAATGGTGGACGCATAGGCAGATGGGCATTTTCGGGATGTGGCGGGATACGTTTTTGTTACGGCCAACATCAAACGAAATTCGCTTTGATCGTCTCGGGGGTTCTGGGGATGGTCGAAGAACTCGACCATTTTAATGAAATATCTGAATCTTTTGATTCGTTTGAGGAATTTTTGGAATTCGTGGGGATTTTCTTTTGTGGTACGCTTTTGTGGGGGAGGCCTTTTTTTTGCTCTCTTTTGTTTATGTGATCGAAATGCGGTCTTTGGTTGTGAATTTATTCAACTTCTCTTTGAATTTCATGGGGTTCCACAGGTTTCCACCATAGGTCCACATGCACTTTGGACGGAAAACACCTGACTGACATCCTACGGAAATTCTCTTAGTCTTCATGAACGAATTCCGGTCTGTGATTGAAAATTCATTCAACTTTTCCTTGAATTTCATAGAGTTCCACAGGGTTTCAGGTTTGGTCCACATTCATTTTGGAAAGAAAACTCGTGACTTCGTGCTCAAAGCCTTCGGAAATTCTTGTTGTCTTTATGAACGAATTCCGGCCTGCGATTGTAAATTCATTCAACTTTTCCTTAAAGTTCATGGAGATCCACAGGGTTCCATCTTAGGTCCGCAATTAATTAAGATAAAATAATGACATCCTGCAGTAATTCTCCGTGCGTTTATGATCGAAATGAGGTCTGTGGTTGTGAATTTATTCAAGTTTCTCTAGAACTTTATGGAGTTCCACAGGGTTCCATTTTAGGCCCACATTCATTTTTTAAATAAAATGTTTCCCTCCGTGCATTCTACGGAAGCATTTGTGATCGAAATGCGGTCTGTTGCTGCTAATTTAATAAACTTTGCTTTGAATTTGATGGAGTTTCACAGGGTTCCACTTTAGGTCTACATTTATTTTGCAGGGAGGACCTCTAACCTTCCATGCTCATTGACATCCTATGGATATTCTCCTTGTCTTTATGATAGAAAAGTGATCTCTGTTTCTGAATTTATTCAAATTTCCCCAAAATTTCATGGAGTTCCACATGGTTTCACCTTAGGTCCGCATTCATTTTGAAGAAAAACATCTGAGTCTCTATTTTCAATAAGATGCTACGGAAATTCTTCTTGATTTTTGATCGGAATGCAGTTTGTGGTTGTGAATTGACTCACACTTCCTTTAAATTTCATGGAGTACCACAGTGTTCTATTTTTGTTTCACATTCATTTTGCAGCGAAAAACATTTGACTCCGTGCTCAATGACATCTTACCTCTTTATGATCCTTAAGTGGTCTCTGTCTCTGAATTTATTCAACTTCCCTTTGAATTTCATGGAGTTCCACAGGATTCCATTTAAGACCCACATTCATTTTTCAAAGAAAACATCTCAATCTGTGCTCAATGACAACAGGGAAATTCTCCTTGTCTTTATGACTGAAATGCGGACAGTGGGTGTGAATTTATTGAAGTATCACCTGAATTTCATGGAGTTCCACAGGGTTTCACCTTCGGTTCACATTCATTTTGCCAGGAAAACATCTGAATACCTCTGCTCAATGACATCATACGGAGAATCTCCTTGCATTTATAATCGAAATGCGGTCTGTTGTTGCTCATTAATGAAACTTTGCTCTGAATTTTATGGAGTTCCACAGGGTTCCACTTTAGGTCCACATTCACTTTGCAAAGAAAACATCTGAGACTGTGTGCTCAATGACATCATACGGAAATTATCCTTGCCCTCAAACTATGCTCTAGCTCAGACACTTTCAAGTGAATGTTTTGCAAGGCCAATGAGTTTCCGCAAGGTTCTATTTATGGGCACTTTCTGTCAATTTCTACTGAAATACAGACGGGAAATATTAAGTCGCTTCAAAAATTAGAAATCGGTCTTCTAGGAGAGTTAATGTTCAAAGTGGACGTCGGGCAAGCCTCATTCGATACACTATCATCTGCCTACGGTGGCGTATCTTCAAGGGGGGTTGCAGTTCGAGATGGACGTCGTGTTTACCTACCGTTGAGGTCCCTTTCAGTTCGAGGTGTACGTGGACGTCAGGCTCAGCCAACAAGCCTCATTCGATCGTCTGTCTGCGGAGCCACACCTTCGAAGAGAGTTACAGTCCGAGGTGGGCGTCCGGTTTACCGTTTGTACGCAAAGTCAAGTTGGTTCAGGTCCCTTTCAAGGGAGAGTCGGGCTTAGCTCACGGGCCTTATTCGGTCCTCTGCGGTCTGTCTGCGGAGCTGCATCTTTGAAGAGAGTTACAGTCCGAGGTGGACGTCCGACGTCTGTACGCAAGGTCAAGTTAGTTGAAGTCCCTTTCAAGGCGGAGTTACAGTTCGAGGTGCTCAGTCAACAAGCATCCTACGATCCCATGCCGTGTATCGCAGAGCCACACCCCGGATTGATTGATATCCCTTTCATGGAGGAGCTGCGATTCTAGGTGGATGTCGGGCTCAGCCATCAGGCCTCATGCAATCCATTCCCGTCTTTAAGCACAGTCGCACATTGAGTTGGTTGAGATCCCTCTCAAGCTGGTGTTAGAGTTCGAGGTGGTCGTCGGGCTTAGCTCACGGGCCTTATTCGGTCCTCTGCGGTCTGTCTGCGGAGCTGCATCTTTAAGGAGAGTTGCAGTTCAAGGTAGACGTCTTGTTTACCGCCTGTTCGCAGAGCCGCTCCCCAAAGTGGTTGTAGCCAACGAGCCTTATTCGATGCTCTGCCGTCTGTCTTCAGCTTCGCAGTCCTAGTTTGTTGAGGTCCCATTAAATTTATGCGCGTCATGCCGTCCATGGTTGTCACCTCTTGCTGTGCCCCTCGGACTCGAAGACTACCCGGGTGGACGCTCTGGTGTTCATCCGCTCTGGCCTCTTGCTTTTGCTCTTTCTGTGATCGGAGTCCCCGGCTCTTGCCGATGTCCTCTTGCTGTGCCCCTCGGACTCGAAGGTTCGCCGGGTCGACGCTCTGGCCTCTTGCTTTTGCTCTTCCTCTGATTGGAATCCCCGGCTCTTGCCGATGTCCAAACGCCTTTAAGAGTCAAAGAAATCACCGTCTCCATCGGCAGACGTTTCTGTCATAACTCTGTCATCAAACTCAAGTCTCCACCAAAGACCTAGACCCCATCGAATGGGATAAAGTTTCCCCTGTCATCGTGGGCATTCACTCGGAAGGCATAAACTCCGTTGCTGTTGGCAGACCACTAAATCAATTTCGAAACTTTCCCATCCGCCCCCGCTGCCTTCCGCCATTCAACATCGCATCTCACACTGAATCGCTCCCTCAGTCGTGGACAAACAGCGATTCGTCATCCGCTATGACAGGTAACACACTAGCATTCCGCAGTGACGTCTCGCCCTCGACTTGTTGCTGCCGCTCTTAAGTGATTCACAGCGTCAGCGAGAGATGTACGAGCCCCACCCAGTCATAGACTGTCATTCCGTGCCGGCAGCAGCAGCAGCAGCAGCAGTAATCATTAAAATGTCTTGTACCCAGGTGCCATTAAAATTCCCCGAGCAGCCAAAAACGACAAGTGAAATCACAGAATTCCTTCCTCACCGACGGATGGGGCTCTGGTCTGCTGCGCTCATCCGGATCGCCTATGAAACGCAATCAAAGAGCGCTTAGTCAGAGCAACAATGAGACTTGCATCTCATTAGGATCATTTGTTTGGCCGTGTCCGCAGGACCCTTCACCGGCCGGCGGTTGCCCAACCGCCTGCGAGAGATTTATGCGACACGCCCGGGGGGTGGTCGACGCTGCAGTTTGAGTGATGTCCGACACGACATCTAATGTCCATTGTTGCAAGACGAATGAATTTAAATTTGTTCGTGCACTTTGATTACTCATCACGTCAGCGTACATCATCTTCGTCCACTCGGTGTCGGAGTCGGAGTCGGGGCGGGGACGCGCCTCTGCCCGGCGAAAGTCTTATTAATTTAATTAAATGTTTATCATCCATGTTTCTGCTGAGCGTGACGAGCGTGTGCTGTGGCCGGCGGCGGCGGGAGAGCAGGAGCAGCCTCTCATGTTGCCCGAAACAGCGTGACAGATGGGTCGTCTCCTCGGAATGTGCTCCTCCTTAAATCACATTTAAATGTGACAATTAATAGCTTCGCACATACTTAAGGCGGTCCGCACACAGATTTAATTGAACTTAATTGCCATTTGCCGTTTGGCCGTATGCGGCAGTGACGCGATAATTTAATTATGTTACATTTGTCCGTTTCAATGCGCATCAGTGTCTGGCCGGTCTTGCGGCGGCCGGCGGCCGGCGGAGGTTGGATTGGGTGTGTGCGTGTGAGGTCGTCTTGTTGTCGATTTGTCAAATGGACGGCGGGTCTCATGTGCCGCTCATTGGTGAATTGTGCTAATTAATTGGATAAGTAATTATTTGCGGTCGTCTGTTTCATTTTTTTTGGTCTGAGGTGTAGTGGGCGATGTGCTCTTCTCGGGAGATCTGCTTCGTTTGACGAATTGAATGGGTGCAAGTGTCAATCGAGTGGAAATTAGCTGAAAATTGCACGTTTGTTGAAGATTTCTGTCAGGAAATGATGCGAGGGGCAGTTTGTTGAAATGACGGGGTCTCTTGTCGGGCGCCAGGTGGGCCTTGTCATCATTTGATCTTCAGTGGCAAAGGAGACCCACACTCGGGGACTAAAAAAGAGATTTCTGTCAGGAAATGATGCGAGGGGCAGTTTGTTGAAATGACGGGGTCTCTTGTCGGGCGCCAGGTGGGCCTTGTCATCATTTGATCTTCAGTGGCAACGGGGTCCCACACTCGGGGACTAAAAGAGATCAGGGAATCTATTTGGAGGGATCTGATCAGCGATCTAAGACTAAAAAAGATTTAAGACTTAAAAATAACTTTGTGCAACGAAGCCACGATCTTGTGGTCGCAACTCTTCGGTGGGCTTGTTCAATATTTTGCAGGAAACAAAAGAACATTGCCCCTACTTTACATTCTCCAGTCACCGATGCCTGAGTTTTTGCCTAATTCTTGACGGTAATTTGCCTAATTCTTGGCACGTTGCTTCCAGTCATCGAGACCAAGTTGTCTTGCATTACGATTACTTGATCTTATCACCTGAGGTTCGGATTTCCCCTGCTTCCCAAACCAGGAGGCTAGGATTCGAGGGCTCTCTTTTTTTCGGAGGATGTTTTGAAACACTGCTGGAGCACTCAGACTCAAAACTGGTCCATTGTACTGCCAGGTAGCAACCTACTCCAGTGTCGTTAATTTGATCCCAACGGCAAATGTTGACCTGACCAGATTCGATTTCACTGGGATTCGAACCTGGGACCCCTCGAACTTGGGGCAGGCACTTAACCAACTGCGCCATCCAGTCGTCTACCTCGGACTGTAATGCCGCCATTATTATTTTTATATTATTCTGGACCGAGTCATCAAAAATTGGACCGACGGTTTTAAGCACTGCCAGCGAAGCCGAGGTGGCCATTTGAAGGACATGCTGTTCAATTCATAATGGCCTAAATGTAACTTCAAAATAAGACCGGAACAAATTTTATAGCTCACACCGTTGTTGTCTTATTCGAATTATCTGGTCACCCTGTAGAACATTCTCCCGAATCTGAATTTAATCCCTTCTCCTTCATCCCACTCGATCCAAGGGGCTAAAAATCAGTTTGTGGCCATTTGCCATCTAGTGGTCAAAAAAACTGGTTGTGTCCCTTGCTAAGTCATATTTTGCTAACAGATGGCGCACCCTTAAAGATCTCGTTACAAATTTCCGTCCAAATCTCCTTCGCTATCGCTGCACACTTCACATCCCCATCCACACGATGTGTGTGACCCTCAATGATATAATTCGGTAAATAACAACCACAAATTTATTTCCTTTCGAAATACGGAGAAAAATAACCGAACTGCCTGACTGTGGTCGCGTGGGCAATTTCCGAATCCTTACAAAATGATTTATGAGTAAACTTTAGTTAGAAGCTTGAGTTATGTGAGCTCCCTTTGGAGACAGGCCGCACACGGCTCGCTCTCGCTCACCCCTTCCCTGTCTCTGCTGTGCTCTGTGTTGTGGATTCCTTCTTTGAGCGGGTGAAGTGCTGGTGTTGAGTGTAACGCCTACCGCAAGGAACAATGAACCGCCAAACTTATAGATACATATCGACCGATTAATCATTATTTATTGTGGTTGTTTTTTTTTTTTTCCTTTTCTCTTCATCCCATTCTTATAACGCTCATGTGTGCTAACCGGTCGTCTGATTTGGCCCGTTCGACGTGTGGGTGGTGGAGGACGTTCCTTTCATCAAGGACTTCGTTTTTCTTCTCGCCTCCTTTGCTGCGCGCTCCGTGAATTATTTCCATGGCACGTATGATGAATGACACTCCTGGCATTGGGGCGTAGGAGATCCCATTCTTTATGCGCCTTAATTTTTCTTTTATTTTTGTCGTCGACATCGTGTGTGTATGTGTGTGTGTGTGTGTGTGCGTTATGAGTGTGTGTTTAAGTTTACTTAATCGTTGATGGATGGGCCTCTGAGTTCGTCTCGTCTACCACAAAGAAGCAGCGGCGGAGTAGCTACACCCAGCAACCAACCAACCAACCACCCATTGCCTTGGTTCATTTAACACTTCCCCAGCAACATACTGATGTGCCCAAAAACCCTAAGCAGACAACCAGAAAAGATCTAAGACCTTGCGGAAGCGCTCTTTCACTTCGTCTGGAGTGCTGCATGGTTTGAGATTAATTACTGCTTATGAGTACGAAATTTGATACAATTTTTATGGGTTTTGGTTGAGGTTTTCGCCTTTTCCTTTTGTTTTTTGATTAATTACATAGCAACGGCGAAAGGTAAATCAGAGATGGTCTCATAAAAATGTATTCATCGTGGCTGGTATTAAAACGCGTTGCCAGAGGTGAGGCTGTGCGCATCGCTGGGGAAACGGGAAGCTGATTTATCTGCCAGGCGTTTGATGGTTTATTTTTGACTTGAGGTGTTTGGTGCTGGAGGCGACTGTGGAACATTTTGTATAAAGTTCTTTCGTGTCGAGGTTCTTTGTGTTTCTACGAAATCTTGACAAGATGTGCTTAATTTCCTTTAAAAGGTTATTGAGAATCAAAAAAGCGTATCAAAAATGTCAGAAGTCTATAGAAAACATTATTTGTGTCACTAGATGGCGCTATCTCCAGAATTACAAATAAGCAGATTTTCATAAAAGAAACTGAGAAACATAAAAACTAGAGATTCCTTATGAAATTTTGAATATGCCTTCAAAGTCGGTATTTACAAGAGTGGAAGAAGGCAGAAATTTCGAAGGGTGAGTGTAACAGTTGGAAAATACATCCCTATTTTCGGCACACAACCCATCTCTTTCCAACTTTTTCGAAAATCGTACGATCTCACTTCGACATTTCTGCCTCCTTCCCATCATGTAAACGCCGATAAACAGTTCAGAGATTTGTCCGATTGTCACATGTGACACTAGATGGCGCTGTTGTCATTCATTTTATCACTCAAATAGGGGACATACATATGTGTATTGCACATTTGTGAGTTGCCAAAGAAACAGAACACAATTTTCTGATAGAATGGCAGACAGGAATATGAAGTTTCGCAGATTTGTTTAAAAGTGTGGTGGGAAACTAGATGGCGCTATTGTTGAACTTCTAATAACTCAAATAAGGGACAAGTAAGGAACTCTACAGATAGAAAAAAAAAACGAAAACGGTTGCTCTAAAAGAAAGGAAAAGAATGAGAAGATTTGTTCGAGAATTCCGGTAGAAACTAGATGGCGCTGATTAACCTCATCAGATACACAAAAATTTTTCACTCTGAGCTGGTAGAACAACGTAAGAGAACACGCCTACGTCTAAGGCGGCACGCAAAGTTGGAAAATGACCACAAGCAACAGCTGACGAAAGAGCCTGCAAAAGGCTTGTTACAACGTACAGTCTTGTGATACGGTAAGTGGGTTGGGTGATTTCCTGCCCATTGAACAAATCATAGCTTGCGACGAATCGGTTAAGTTGGCCGATGTTGACGTTCTTCAGCTCGCGCAAGTTATTGAAGTAATGGGTGGGCCATCTAGTGGTTTCTTTTTAAAATATGAGTTATTTTGACAGTGACAGCTGTTTCCCGCTCGAAATCTTGACAGATAGTCAGTTCATACCTCCTTGGAACGAAATGAGTAGCTTTATCCTTGAACAATGTTGGAAAATATTGAAAACTTATTTCCAAAGTGAGTGCTGTGTAGCTTCTTTTTGAAAAGAAGTTTTGGCCGAAATGCTGCACCCACCGCGACTGCTGTACGCAAGTTTATGCAAAAAGTTCGTGAGACTGGTGTCGGACTCAGGGTCCCCGTCGCTCAGATGAGAATGTGGCTGCTGTGACCGATAGTGTGAGACTCAATTCACGAACATCAACTCTTGCCATCGATCTCAACATTTCACGCACTAGCCTGAGGAGAATTATGCACAAAGATCTCGGATTATTCACTTACAAGGTCCAATTGACTCAGCAATCGAAGGCGCGCGACCATCCGCTTCGTTATCGCTTCGCAGTTTGGGCTTTAGAGCAGCTTGAATTGGACAACGATTTTGGGCGAAAAATCATCTTTTCTGACGATGACGAGGCGCGTTTTTATCCCGTCGTCTACGTTAACAAATAAATGTGCCCAGATGCGGCACGGAAAACTCGCACGTTATTGTCGAGAAGCCAATGGATCCACGGAGGGTGACTTTTTTTTTCGGGGGTTTCGAAACGCTGCACGGAGCACTCAGACTCTAAACTGGTTCATTGTACTGCCAGGTAGCAACCTTCTCCAGTGCCGTTAATTTGATCCCAACGGCAAATGGTGACGACCAGATTCGCTTTCACTGGGATTCGAACCTGGGGCCCCTTTAACTTGGGACAGGCACTTAACCTACTGCATCATCCAGTCGTTTAAAAAAATCATCTTTTCTGACGAGGCGCATTTTCATCTCGGCAAACAAAATTGCCGCATCTGGGGCTCGGAAAACCCGCACGTTATTGTCGAGCAGCCAATGCATCCACAGAGAGTCACAGTTTTGTGCGGATTGTGGAGTGGTGGCATCATTGGGCCATTTTTTTTTCGAAAATGAGGCTGGGAACAACGCTTCAGTCAACGGTGGGCGTTACAGAGCCATGTTAACCGACTTTTTTTTTTTTACTGAAATTGAAGACATGGATTTGGACGATCTCTAGTTCATGGAGGATGGCGCACCATACCACATATCCAATGCCACCATCGATCTTTTGTGCATCAAATTCCCAAATCGTGTTATCCGCTGTCTTGGCGATGTCAAATGGCCGGCTGGGAGCTGCAATTTGACGCCTTTGGACTTTTTTTTGTGGGGACCAATGTTATGCCAACCATCCGGAAACGATTCAAGCACTCATCTTATCTCATCTCATTTTCAGTGACCCGCATGTTCCACTAACGGGGTCGCGCGGGCAACACACGCACTAGAGATCTCCAGTCCACTCGATCCTTCGCCATCGACTCTAACTCATCAGGAGCTATGCCCAAGCGCAACCAGGCGAGTGTTTGGACTTGGTCCAACCATCTCGTCCTAGGTCTGCCAAGCGGTCGCCTACCTTATGGAATCGCATTCAAGGCACGCCGTGATGTCGTGTCGACGGGAACATTCGCGCCACGTGACCAAACCATCGAAGTACAGCCCTTTCCGTACGAAGAAGCAGCTGCCCAACATTGAGTTCCTCGCGCACTGTCGTGTTTCTCACCCTACGATTCAAGCACTTAAGGCCAATACCATGTAAGCAATCCGTGAGCTACAGCCCGAAACCATCAACAAGGTCTTGGAAAATTGGGGTGACAGAATGCGCCACTGCGAAGCCAGAAGCCAACCGAGGCAGCCACTTGAATGATGTTGTATTTCACAATTAATAGGAATGTTTGTTCTTACTAATGGAGCTATAATACATGGAAGAAATTTAATTTTGCTGATTTTATTGCATTTTTAAAAAGAAACTTGTATTTGGCCCGCCTTGCATAAGCGGGGAAGGACTTTAACCAACCGAGTGTACGAAACTGGAGGCAACAAGCAAAAGATTGTGTTAGTTTGAGAGACTTGTTGGTTGAGGACCATATCCACCTCGGACTGTAGCGCCATTTTGCAGAAGAGGAAGTGTAAAAGCACCTCGAACAAGGGCTTGAATGGAACAGTCTAACGAAAGTCTCTATCTCAAGTGTCACTTGACACATTCTCCTTATCGAATGGACGGACTATTGTTTCGAAATTGACGGGACCAGTATCAAAATTCAAGTCCTTTTCCCAACGCAAACCACAAGCTTGTCTCGGAATTTCAATTTTAACGACTTAATCAGCTTCAAGCACCTCAATTCCCGTCGGAATCTGCAACAATTCTGGACTTCCGCTGTGTTAGCCTCTCCACAATTCATCCCCCATCTGCAGTCGATGGGGGGGATCCACCTTCAACACTCTCTTGTCAAAATTCAAATCGCTTCTGAATTAGTTTTGTTAAGGATTTTCCACCGAAGGATCTCCATGTAACACAATTCACTTCACAAACACACCGCCCTTCCTGCCAATGTAGCACTTCCCAAACTTCCCGCAACGACTGCGAGAGCGGGGCGGGGGAGGAGGCGGATACAGGACAATCGCTGTTTCTGACACATCTCCACTGGACGTGGAGTCTGAAGTCCACTTCCTCTGTAAGCGGCGGGGCATCAATTCAAAGTGGCCCATGAATTTCAATTCTCCCCACTTCACAATTTTGAATCGAACTCATTTGCACACGTTCGTTTTCTCGTTCACATCAAAACCAGACGTAATGGGGGCTGCTCACAAAGGCAGCCCCCTCGCCCACCCACGCACCCTCATCAAGTCATTTAACAGTAAATTAACTAAAAGTCCATTCCCCCATTCCGACTCAAAATCTGTGCGCACTTAACGTCATCAGCAGCAGAAGCAGGAGCCGAGTCGCAGATATGAAGAGCAGAAGTGCTCGTTCGACCACCACCACCACCACCAGCAGCAGCAGCAGCATCAGCAGTCATCAGGGCCAGATGCAGGAGCCGAAACAGAAGCCCGCTGAACACGCAATGATGCGGCGACTTCCATTTTATTAATTAAGCCCGACCAAACGAGTTCTGTGCGCTCCTGTAGAGATACCCCTCCTCATAGGCGAGAGCAGGGCCTAGATTGAACCGACGACTGATGGACCCCACATTCGACCATGATACACGTATCTGTGTATGGATTTAAGTGAATTTTCTACCCTCCAAGGTAGCAATTCCCTCCGCACACGATGTCCGCGTCCATCTGTACATCTTCGCAATCTGTACAGCATCATCTTTTAGTTACACTCTCCTCTGGCGAGTGTGTGCTGCTCGGACAAAACTAATAAAAGTTAATCAAGCTCAATCAACTTTCATTAAAGTTCATCTGAGCCGTTCTCAGTTCATGCCGCGCGCTCGCAGATGATGGTCATAACGACGATGGTGATGATGTTGACTACAATCGTGTGTACATCGTGCATACGGGGCGGGTCAGATACAAGCCCCATCGCTCACATCGTGAGAAGTATCTTTGGTGGCAGTGGCATACTCTCCCAGAGCAGCACGTTGATTGAATGAGATCGTTACTAATGGTGCTCCACGTCGTCGTCGTCGTCGTCCTCCTCATGTACGTACCGGTTTATGATGGTTTCAGGTTGTGTTACTGTGTGAAGTGGAGAAGTTTCCTTTTTCTGTCAGTCAATGTGAGTACTGCTTGCTGCCACTTTCCAGGTCATCATCAGCCATCATCATCATCGGCATCGGGATCAGAGGCAACAGCCTCTCACTCTCTCTCTGTCTCTCTCCCTCTTTCAATTCAATTTACTGACGAAAATGACCATTTTACTGGTGAAAGATGAGAGGATACATCCACACCGAGGGTTACTTATTGAATGTTGATTGGATTAGTTAATAAGAACTGAGTTGTGGTCGAAGTGTGAGAGGCGACGTGAGGGGGTTTTTCTTCCTTCTCGCACCCGGAGCGGGCCAGGAATCAGTTTGAATTGGGCATATGGACAATAAAACATTCTCATCTTCATTACTTCGGTTTGGGTTACTTTTTGGGCTCTTCGTCGAGATAGTTTTGTTTCGAGCGGATGAAGGTTTTTGTGTTCATTTGGAGATGAGTGGATTTTGGCATGTGGACTGACGGGGGAATTGTCTGGAAAGTCCTGTAAATTTGCAGGAAGTTTTATGGTTGAGGAGATTTATTGAATGTTTCCCCTTGATGACTAACTTTGGGCCTTTGCCGATGACACATTAGGTCTAATGAATTTTGAAAGGACTAACACGCGTTGGTCTTAAAAATTTTTTATTCCATTTGCCTTCAATTTAATACTTTGCAATTAATCGAGACTGATCTTCAGTCTCGAACTGATCTTCAGTCTCGGACTGATCTTCAATCTCGGACTGATCTTCAGTCTCGTACTGCTCTTCAGTCTCGGACTAGTCTTTAGTCTCGAAATGATCTTCAGTCTCGGACTGATCTTCAGTCACAGACTGCTCTTCAGTCTCAGACTGATCTTCAGTCCCGGAATAATCTTCAGTCTCGGACTGATCTTCAGTCTCGGACTGATCTTCAGTCTCGGACTGATCTTCAGTCTCGGACTGATCTTCAGTCACAGACTGCTCTTCAGTCTCAGACTGATCTTCAGTCCCGGAATAATCTTCAGTCTCGGACTGATCTTCAGTCTCGGACTGATCTTCAGTCTCGGACTGCTCTTCAGTCTCAGACTGATCTTCAGTCCCGGAATAATCTTCAGTCTCGGACTGATCTTCAGTCTCGGACTGATCTTCAGTCTCGGACTGATCTTCAGTCTCGGACTGATCTTCAGTCTCGGACTGATCTTCAGTCTCGGACTGATCTTCAGTCTCGGACTAATCCTCAGTCTTGGACTGATATTGGGCTGCTTTCCTGTCCCGAAGTGAGCTTCAGTCTCGAACTCGTCTTCAATCTCAGACTGCTCTTTAGTCTCGGACTGATCTCCAGTCTCAAACTGATCTTCGATATTGGGCTGCTTTCCTGTCCCGAAGTGAGCTTCAGTCTCGCACTCGTCTTCAATCTCAGACTGCTCTTCAGTCTCAGACTGCTCTTCAGTCTCGGACTGATCTTCAGTCTCGGACTGATCTTCAGTCTCGGACTGATCTTCAGTCTCGGACTAATCCTCAGTCTTGGACTGATATTGGGCTGCTTTCCTGTCCCGAAGTGAGCTTCAGTCTCGAACTCGTCTTCAATCTCAGACTGCTCTTTAGTCTCGGACTGATCTTCAGTCTCGGACTGATCTTCAGTCTCGTACTGCTCTTCAGTCTCGGACTAGTCTTTAGTCTCGAAATGATCTTCAGTCTCGGACTGATCTTCAGTCTCGTACTGCTCTTCAGTCTCGGACTAGTCTTTAGTCTCGGAGTGATCTTCAGTCTCGGACTGATCTTCAGTCTCGGACTGATCTTCAGTCTCGGACTGATCTTCAGTCTCGGACTGATCTTCAGTCACAGACTGCTCTTCAGTCTCAGACTGATCTTCAGTCCCGGAATAATCTTCAGTCTCGGACTGATCTTCAGTCTCGGACTGATCTTCAGTCTCGGACTGATCTTCAGTCTCGGACTGATCTTCAGTCTCGGACTGATCTTCAGTCTCGGACTGATCTTCAGTCTCGGACTGATCTTCAGTCTCGGACTGATCTTCAGTCACAGACTGCTCTTCAGTCTCAGACTGATCTTCAGTCCCGGAATAATCTTCAGTCTCGGACTGATCTTCAGTCTCGGACTGATCTTCAGTCTCGGACTGATCTTCAGTCTCGGACTGATCTTCAGTCTCGGACTGATCTTCAGTCACAGACTGCTCTTCAGTCTCAGACTGATCTTCAGTCCCGGAATAATCTTCAGTCTCGGACTGATCTTCAGTCTCGGACTGATCTTCAGTCTCGGACTGATCTTCAGTCTCGGACTAATCCTCAGTCTTGGACTGATATTGGGCTGCTTTCCTGTCCCGAAGTGAGCTTCAGTCTCGAACTCGTCTTCAATCTCAGACTGCTCTTTAGTCTCGGACTGATCTCCAGTCTCAAACTGATCTTCGATATTGGGCTGCTTTCCTGTCCCGAAGTGAGCTTCAGTCTCGAACTCGTCTTCAATCTCAGACTGCTCTTCAGTCTCAGACTGCTCTTCAGTCTCGGACTGATCTTCAGTCTCGGACTGATCTTCAGTCTCGGACTGATCTTCAGTCTCGGACTAATCCTCAGTCTTGGACTGATATTGGGCTGCTTTCCTGTCCCGAAGTGAGCTTCAGTCTCGAACTCGTCTTCAATCTCAGACTGCTCTTTAGTCTCGGACTGATCTTCAGTCTCGGACTGATCTTCAGTCTCGTACTGCTCTTCAGTCTCGGACTAGTCTTTAGTCTCGAAATGATCTTCAGTCTCGGACTGATCTTCAGTCTCGTACTGCTCTTCAGTCTCGGACTAGTCTTTAGTCTCGGAGTGATCTTCAGTCTCGGACTGATCTTCAGTCTCGGACTGATCTTCAGTCTCGGACTGATCTTCAGTCTCGGACTGATCTTCAGTCTCGGACTGATCTTCAGTCTCGGACTGATCTTCAGTCTCGTACTGTTCTTCAGTCTCGGACTGATCTTCAGTTTCGGACAGATCTTCAGTCTCGGACTGATCTTCAGTCTCGGACTGATCTTCAATCTCGGACTGATCTTCAGTCTCGGACTAATCTTTAGTCTCGGCTTGATTTTCAGTTTCGGACTCATCTTCAGTCTGGGACTGCGCCTTAGTTCCGGACTGCTATTCAGTTTTGGGCTGATCTTTAGTCCCGAACCGCTCTTCTGTCTCGAATTGAGCTTAAGATTCCAGTCCCGGACTTATTTTTGGTTTCGAACTAATTCGTGATCTCGAATTGTGTGGTGCCTGAGAACGAAACGTCAAAAATTTAAGAAATCTGACCAACTTAAGACATAATCCAAAATTGTGCTACCTCTGTGAAGTGTTTTCTTCAATATAAGACAAAAAGTGCCTAGAACTTAATATCGTATCGCACACACAAATTTCGGGGTAAGAAAATACAAATTTGGACGCATTGTGACTTAAAGAATTTTCTGATCTTTCGGCAGAAATTTCGACATTGACCAATGATTTCCGCAGTGAGACTATACAGAATCAACCACATCACTTTGGTCTCAAGTTATTTAGGTCGTTTGTGCAGATTTTTGGATCAAACCCAAATTTGTGGCATATGGTCCAAATTTTCTTTGCCCCCCACACAGATCTACAAAATGAAGACAGCGCCGTGAAATGTGATAAGAAATAGGATGAGAGCAACAAGGAATGTATTTTGTACCGTCGGACTTTTTTTGGGTTTGGTCAGAAAATTTTTAACTTTCTGTCTTACTTTTTTTTTGGCGACCTGCGCTCTTTGAATCATTGAAGTCATCCGAGGTCTTAACATAGATCTTGCCAATGTTCTTTCTCACTTTGGAGCTCTGTTTAGTTCGAATGAAGTTTTGTCAAAAATGTTGACATTTTGTCAAAAATCTCGGCATTTAACAAGAAATTTGGACGTCATACCAGAAATTTCGATTTGATCTAAAAATGTTCACCCAAGACTTTGAACTGAAGATTGCATCATGAAATGTGGTAGCAAAGAGAATAAATGCAATGAGGAACTTGTTTCGTTCGATTTGGAATTTTTTGGCTTGTTCAAAAAATTTTGAACTTCTGACATTTTCGACGGCTTCGCATTTCATGGCATTTTCTTCACCTTGGAACGGTGCATGAACGGAAGCTTGAAGGTTTCGTCACTTTGTCAGAAATTTCGACAGTTTTGGTAGAAATTTTGACATTTTTCCCGAAATTTCGATTTGATCCAAAAATGACATTTTTGATTTATGAAATCTTGGAATTTTATGAAACCTTGGAATGGTGCATGAAGGAAACCTTGGAGGTTCCGACATTTTCCCAGAAATTTTAACAGTTTTTCCAGAAATTTTGACATTTTGCCTGAAATTTTGATGTTTTGCCCTAAATTTCGATTTGATCCAAAATTGTTCACAATCGACTTGAATTTCTTGAGATTAAAAATTCCCCTCCCACCACTCACTCACCATTCTTCGCCATCGACCACATTCTTGGCTGTTCTTGTACGCTCGCCAAATTTTGAATTTCTGACCGAGTCGAATATTTGCCAGAATATTTCGCTCGTTGATTTCCTTCATAGAAACTCCACAGAAATCCACCGCTTGTCATCTTCCCTGGATCTCTTCCACATCCTTGCATTCCTCCTCTTTTCCTTTTTCGTTTCTATCAAATCCATCCCGGAGAAGCATATATACCGACGACGTATTCATGTGTTAATTTACCACAACAACCTTTAGATCTCACCATCACCGCTGCCGCGCCCTCTCTCTCTGCACATCCACTACCTAAACATCAACCCAGAGAAGCAGCAGCAGCAGCAGCAGCAGCATATTTTTCCTGTCGAATACTCGAAATTCCATTCCGGATCAGAGGCGAATAACGAGCGCAAGGATAATCCTTTTCCTCGTACCTGTTATCGTCTAACCTTTCAGGGTACGCTAAGTTCTTGTCCTGGCACTACACAAACACGAATGCATATCTATAAACTTCTAATAAATACCTCGCATGCCATCACCGGTCGTCCTTATCCTCGCATCACGGTATGTGGCCCGAAGGGAGTGTGGGCGGTGGGCGGTGGGCGGCTGTAGCTTGGCCGGATGGGTTCTCTCTTAGTCAAAATAAATAAAAGTCCTTCAGGCAGATTCAGAGACAGAATGAACAGAGAGAGAGGGGGAATATGTGAGAAAGTTGAAAAATTATAAATCACGGCAAGCAGCAGGCAGGTAGAGGAATAGAAGAACCAGCCAACCGCCGGCTAGAGAGGATATTTCATTCGTGTGAAAAATCCTTTCAAGTTTGTCCTCACTTTGCGTTCGCTGCTGCGGCACTGCGGCGCTGCGACGAGAACTCCCGCTGTTGCTGTGTCGTCGAGTCCTGATGCTGAGTGAAATGTGAGAATGTTCACATGTTCGCACCTGGATGGTGTTCTTCTGCACTCTAAACCCTCGGTGTTATCCTCTCGATTTTTTTTTTGTTGTCTTGAACATTTTACGGTTTCGAGGAGTTTTCCAAACTTCTCTGCTGATGTGTGTAAGTAGGTTAAGCGCACCCCAAAGATACCACACGAGGCGGAAGTACAAACTTTAAAGCAAACACCGATCCGAGAGTAGGGGATGTGATAAAAAGGTCGACCGCAAAAAGAAAAGAAACACCTACACACACGGACCTTGGCAGATCCTTGCCGGCAGGCATGCCACAATCGTTTAGCTTAAGACATGCCAACAGAAGGTGAGGGTTGCTACCTGCAACGTCATGTGTTGCCATCCGCCCAGCGAACGTCTTGAAGAATGCGTAGCAACAATGTTTCATGGTCCAGAGACGACGGGTGGATATCAGGATACACACAGCCCCTTCGGGCGGGAATAAGGAAGCGAAAGATTCCGCCTCGGGTAATAAAACCAGGGGGTGGCGCATTTGCGGCAAAAGTGATGAAAAATTGTTTGATTTGATTTTATTTTATTTTTTGGGTTGATTTCCTCTCTCGTATCTCACAGATACACACCGAACAGGGGGACGACGGGCCAGTGAAGCATATTGTATCTCGGTTCGATGGGGAGTGGTTGTTGAAAGGATATTTTCTGTGATTTTTTGTTTTACTTCCCTCGTCTGAAGTGTATTAGTGGAATCCGAGGGACGTGCTGTAGCCAGGTCCAGGCTTTACGACCCTCTCCTCTTGTGGCGAGGAACAGATTGGGTGTCTGTGTGCGCCTTTTTTTTGATAAAAATTTAAGCTCTTAAAGATGATGTCTTCTCTCGTTGGGTTCTCAATCTTTTTTTCCTTTTTTTTTTTTTGTTGATTTCCCCCGAGGATTTGTGTGTTCGTTTGGTTGAGTTGCTTTTGTTTTTGGTTTTCGTTTGGCGTTGTTTTCACCCTGTTGTCGTGTTGCTGCGTGCGCCTTGCTGGATGGTCTCTCGCTCTCTCTGTGTCGTGGTTTTGAATGAATGGGTATCTGCTACTAAATGCCGATACAAATTAGGGGCTTAGTGCGGAGAGTACATTTTTAAGGATGTAATTTTGGGATGTAATCGAGTGAATAGCGATGAAAATTAGGCATTTGAATATTTCATCTCTTTTTCGTATCGGTGGTACGGGGGGTGGCTTTGAAAGAGGATTGAAAGGTGAAGAGAGTTGGGGTTATAAATCGTGACTGTGATTGAAGTTTAATTTAGTTTCTTTTTCTTTTGGTTTTGAGAAAAGGGAATGAGTTGTGTTTTTGAATGGAGTTGCGAAGATACTCTGGCTGGGTGAACGGACTATCGTCTGAGAGATTTGTCATGTTTTTCTTTGAGAGGAATCCTTTCAATTTCGATGTCTTCCGCCTATTTGCTTCTTGGCATACCACAAGGTTACAACATTGGGCCTTTTTTTCAGATTGTCCTCTAGCGACGTGCCACAAGGTTGCAATATTGGACCTTTTCCTTACATTGTCCTCCAGCGAAGTGCCACAAGGTTGCAACATTGGACCCTTTTCTCAGTTTGTTCTCCGGTGACATGCCACAAGGTTGCAACATTGGACTGAAAACATTGCCAAGACCAACGCAGGCTACCTTTCATTCAGTTTTCTTCAAGAAGTCTTAACAATTCACAGCCAATCAACTAGTCCACTTCGCTCTAAGGATCCCCCTCCATCCAATCCATCCAATTTTTCCATCATTCATCAAGTGAATTCCTCAAGATCTAACGAACAGAAATATTTGCCCCCGCGATTCGTGCTCCAAACAATGCTTTTGGAAAGAGTGTTGCACATTCTCTGACCCCCCGTCCCAGACACGACACCCTCCCAATAAGCAGGCTTTCCTTGCGGGTGTTGGTTGGTGTGTGTGTGTGTGTGTGTATTTGTGTGAGTTTATTTGGAAAACAAAAGCAGCTCATCTCCTTTTCTCATACACTTTTGCCAGCTCTTTTGATTGTGAGGAGAACTTTTTTGAAGTGCAAATACTTTAACCGACAAATCCTTTTGTACATCAGTTGAGAGTTCTTCTTTTGTGCGCTGCTGAAGGCACTTTTGTCGCGATACACACTCCGTACAGAGAGTGAGTCCCCGCCGCTCGTATTCAACGGTGTACACGAGTACTTTTTGAGGATTTTCTGTGTTTTATTTTTTTTTTTGGACCTATTATTTTTTTTCTTTTCTTGTTCTTCTTCTGGGTGGCATACTTCAGCTACAGATGTTTTAAGCCAGTGTTGAAGGATGACAGAGAGGCAGATGTCAGGGAGAGAGAGAGAGTAAGTGAGTGGGAAGATTTGTGAAGTAGGTATCCGAAAACTTGCAAACAATGTGATTATGAAAATTTCGTCTCCGGTGCAGGATTTAGATTAATTTCAGTTTCAATGGGGGAAAACAAGAAAAAGAGTCGGGAGAGAGTGCCTCTCTTTTTGTCCTGTTTTCGAGTGCAGTGCAGTTTGTACAACAATGATAGCTACTCAGCGGGTAATGGAACGAATCATACTTGATGACTGCAGAAGATGAAGCGAAAGCGTCTGTTAAATGACATCTGCAGACCTCTTCGCAGGTTTTCCTTAGCATTGTTTTTCTACTTGAAATCATCGTCGAATTTTCGAAATTTTTGTACATTTTTGAACCACGAAATGTCACCCAAAGCAGGACTAGTGGTCAGGGGAACAAGAAAGTCTCTGTCAATTTATGATAGCCTTGAAAAGACACTCAACCATTTGCAACTTGTCGTCCGATGACTTCTAGGGCCCCTTAAAAACAATTTGCCGTCTAAGGCCTTTCAAAAACTATCCCAAAATCTTAACGAAACCTCAAAATGTTTCGCTTCTTCGTGTTCACCATCTTCCTACCTCACATATAAAACGATCAGTCGCAAAAATGGACCTTACTTTGAATGGCGCCCAACACAAGGCTCATCTTTACATTAGCGCCTATGTAACATTGAATGGCGCGCGACACAAGACTCGTCCTTACATTAGCGCCTTATTATTAGACATTAGCGCCTATGCAAGGACGATTCTTGTGTTACCTTACCTTGGCGCTTACATACGCGCTAATATAAGGATGAGTCTCGTGTTGGGCGCCATTCAAGGTAAGGTCCGTTTAGCAAGTTGTTTCTGGCTCAATCGCACTATCTTCAGTTCCAGAACTTCCAGGAGTCTTTGTAGGCATATGTAGCCGGCAGTCGTAGACTTTCGACCCCAAACTCGGAGGCATTTCTGTTTTATTTACCCCAATAGGTTCTTGTCCGTGATAAGTTCTTCGTAATTTCCATTCATAGATGGGAATGACTGTAATTTTCCTTTAAGAAAAGTTACCTATCGTCCTCCTTGTTCGCCTATGCATCGTTAGAGACAAAAATTGGAGGCTGTTCTGCTTTACTTACCTCAACGGGTTCGTGTCCATGGTAAGTTCTTCGTCATTTACAACAATAGATTGACTTTTTCTTCACAAACAAAATGCCTGTTCTTGCTCCTTGCTCCGTTTTAAGGACTTTACTTAGTTGGACACTAAAATTGGAGTCTGTTCTGTTTTACTTACTTCAGCAGGTTCTTGCCTATGATAAGTTCTTCGTCCCTTCCACCAATAGATGGGAATGCCTGCAATTTTCCTTTAAAAAAAGTTGCACATCTTCCTCCTTGCTCGTCTTTACATCGTTAGACATCAAAATTGCAGGCCGGTCTTTTTTATTTGACGCAATGGGTTCTTGCCCATGGTAAGTTCTTCATAATTTCCGACAATGGATGGGAATTTGCTTCATTAAAAAATGCGAGTCCTACCTCCTTTCTTGGTTTTTACGTGTTCACGTCGTTCGAGACCAAAAATTGGAGGCACTTCTCTGTTGTTTACCTAATTGGGTTCTTGCCCATGATAAAGTCTTCGTTATTTCCACTCATAGATGGAAATGACTGCAATTTTCCTTTTAAAGAAGTTGCCTGTCTTCCTCATTGATTGTCTTCACATCGTTAGAGACCAAAATTGGAGGCTGTTCTGCTTTACTTACCTCAGCGGGTTCTTGTCCGTAATAAGTTTTGGGGCATTTCCAATTTATATACAAAAAAAAAGCCTATTCTTCCTCCTTGCTCCGTCCTTACATCGTGAGAGCCTAAAATTGGAGGCTCTTCTCTGTATTTACGTCAATGGGGTCTTGTCCATGATAAAGTCTTCGTTATTTCCACTCACAGATGGTGCTGACTACAATTTCCTTTTCGAAAAGACAGGATTGATCTCGTATCTTCGTCCTTGCTCCAGTATACAACTTCATGTAATTTAGCCGTTCCATCATAAAATATGCTAAACCGCCTCCAAAACCTGTTCAATTTCAAAATGGCAGCTTCCAGATCAATATTTGCACGTCCATGCTTTCAATACTCGTCACCATTTTCATCAAATTAAGTGGAATCTCAGTCTGTCGTCCCATTCGACTCTCTCCCCGCGATCAAGCAGACAATTGAGCTTCACTGTCAACAACTAGATGACTCTGACTGCACCTACCCAACGAACGCATCCCTCTCTGCATTTCAACAAATTTCAACGTCTCCATTTTGAAGGTGCCTCTAAGTTGGTCCCTCCCCGTTGTCATTCGCGTCTCATTCACTTAATTTCCTCGCTAAGCATCTGCCAACGTCCTGCTTTAGACATTACTTAGTCGTCCCTCCCCCTCCCCCCACCAATGGACCGCGCGCATAGTCCAGCTCCGCAGCTTGCTCTCGTCTCTGGGGTGCTTTTCTAAAACACTTTTGCAATCTATTCACAGCTAATTACATTCAAGCTCACCCTCAAATGGATGTCGACAATCACCATCTCGTCGTCGTCGTACTCCTCCGCAACACACATCCACGCCCCGTGCCCCTCCGGGGCCTGTGTGTGGCTCTGTATATATTTCGCATGACGTAAACAACAAAATGAATGCGCTTTGCATGTGGAACCACTTCAGGCATAAATAGCGTAAACTATGAGCACAGAGAGCACCTAAAGAGAGAGAGAGGGGGAGGCAGCTTCTCGTGCGCCCTTAATATTTTCCTTTTTCCATTTTTTTCTGCTGTGTTTTCGTTTCTTTTTTGGTTTTTGCTGGTGCTTGTTGGTATGAAGCAGCAAGAGCTGTCCTTTTGAAGCGTTCAGCTGCATCATAAGTTTCTATTTATCGCTGTCACCGACGACACAGCGACGGCGACGACGTACGACGTGTACGACGACTCAACTCTCATATTCGAACGATGAAAAGTGTGCAAGGACTTTTCTTTTATTTTTCCTATGCCAGTTGGTCCTCCTCTCACCCTCACCGTCATCCCCCACCCATCGTCGACGTCCTGCGTCTCCATCTATTTTCTATTTTCGAACGAGAGGCGGTGTAGATGAAAAGTGTCAACAGAAATTTACATCATTAACCAACTGAGCAGGCAGCAGAGTGTCGACGGCGTTGGTGACGCTGGCGGTGGTGGTGGGTTGAGTGACGTGCGAAAATGGGACGACGCTGAAATGGTGTTGGATACTTTCTAGGAGCGCCCCAGCATCGGAAGGTGGGTCCTAGTAGTGTGCACATGAATGATGGTAGTGTTTGCTAGCCGAAGCAAGGATCATTTAGCAAATATGCTTCCTCTTCACTACTCCTTCGTCCTTTCGCTCGTATTTCGTGTTGGTCCTTGTTGGGAAGAAATTTAATTGAAGACGGCGCAACGGCAATGAAGTGTAAAGTTTATTCAAAATGGCGCGACAGTCATTTATCATGGGAAAAGCGTTTCGTCCTTTATTTATTTAAAAAAAATGTGTTTTCCTGGTTTTTTTCTTTTTCGAATGTCACGCGAAAAGATGCGAACAAATTGGATGGGCGCCCGATTGCTCGGGAGGAATGGTGTCCGTCTCCTGTTCATCGGAAGGGGCAGAAAATTAATTAGGAAATTTCATTCGTTGGATTATTAACCGGTGTTTGCTGAAATTATGGGATTTCCTTGTGACGTTTTTGGATTTCAATTGCGAACTGGGGACGGAAAAAAGGAACAGGCTCACCTCGGAGGTAAATCTGTTTTTAATTGGTTCCGTGAGATAACAAATCCTGGGAATTTATTGCAAATGCCTTCGAGCGATGAGGGGGATGTTCATGATTTCTGGCAGATTGTTGAACTGCCATTGAGGTCTTGAAGAGGTTTTCTTTCAATTTAAACTGTGCCGCCTCGTTTATTCTCTTCCAGGGGAATTTTGAGGTACGCAAAGTTGGTGATTTTGAATTGGTCATTTCAGAAATGTCAGAGATCCTTGCCCACAGCCATTCATGAACTGTGACTAAGGAGCTCAAGTTCTGAGAACCAGAGTTGAAATGCGTGTATAATCTGCTGATGGAACTCTGCTTTTGTCAGTTGGGCACCTTTTGGTTTCAACTTCATTTGTTCCCGAAATGAGTTTCATTGTACCCTGACGAATGAGAGATATGACAGTCCCCAAGCGCCTTACAGGTTCGATTCACGCAGACCAACAGTTGGAGTAACCACGAATGAGAGAAACCTTTCACTTCAGCGTACAACTGAAGCCTAGTTGAAGCCACCTTCATTACCTTGAACGAAAGGGTTCGCCATCATGATCAGAGCTTCATCTTCTTTTGGGCATAGTAGCATATTGAATATTTCCAATGTCAATTCAGTTTACCACAAGCCCGTCACCCTCCTTGATCGTAGACTTAGAATCATCATTCCAACAAGAGAGTACTGGAAAATACGCAGTGCTGATCCAGAAAATAGCATCAACATTTATACTGATGGCTCTAAGCAGAATGAAGGCGTTGGAGTCTATAACGCCACGCTCAACCACAAAATTTTCTACAAATTCCATGATAGTAGCATTTTTCAAGCCGAACTCGTTGCTATACAAAAAGCAGCGGAAAGCCTATCTAATAAACCTGAATCTTCTCATATCAATAACTATGTGGATTGTAGTCGTACTCTGTTACGTTGTCGCGAGTCAAAGATCAGAAGCTTGGTGCAGTTCGAGTAATCACAGGTCACTGCGCCATCGGAATAATGCTCCGGAAATGAAATGCAGAATCCAGCAATCTCTGGCGGAGTTGCGGCGATAAGGAAGAGACTGATGTGATCCAACATCTGCTTTGCCACTGCCCAGGTCTCTAGCTCGTCTAGCTTCGGTGGGTCAAAAATTCTTCACAGAGACTGTGAATGCAGATATATCGAATCGTCAAAAATTCCTCTTTATGAATTTTTGGGGTAGTTTCCGCCACCACGTTAGAGTATAGGTTAACAGAGTGTGTACTCCACAAATGAAGGGATTCGCAATGGGCCCTATGGCCTTCAAGTCAAGTGGTTTCACCTTTACACTGCCCTTTCTAAACCTAACCTAGCACAGTCCAGGTTGGACCTTGGCTTCAACCAACGGGCCTCTTCCTCTCGAATTTTGGCAAACCAAGTTGTTTGAGGTCCTATACACGTGCTCCAAATCAATTGCGGTCATCCTTTATTGCGATATGCCGAGCCCATCTGTCAAAAGCTTGGTTTCATTAAATTCATGTAAATTTAATGTAAACAACGTCAGCTACTGAATTATAAGTGAGCCTTCCAAATCACGGCTACATAAAATAGAACCCGTTATTGATCCCAAGACTTTCTAGGAAAGGCCACAACAGATCCGAAGCTTAAGCGACTAACATTAGTCCCCAGCAGCAGCTGTACTTAGCCACAGATGAACCAGTCTCCCTAGCCCCATGACAAGATCTGCTCTGATCAGGCTAACTTCATCTGCCACACATTCTGTGAAGTCTTCAAATAAAAAAGTCCATTCCCTTGTGATTCACACCCCAGGCAGGCTCAAAAACTAAAAATTTTTGTGTTTCAGGAAGTGTTTTCGAAATCTGAAGAGTGACAGAAATTCGCACTGTGACTTGCCGCTAGGCTCAAAGGCAAATGGCGAATGTACCACATTCGATTTCACTGGGATTCGAACCTGGGACCCATCTAACTTTGGGCAAGCACTTAACCAGCTGCGCCATCCAGTCGTCTTTAAAAAAATGTTAGATCATTTCTGAGTTTTCTGTGCTTGGGGTTCACATTTTTGGATCTTCTGCAGCCCTAGCTCATATTTTTGACCCTTAGCGAGGTTAAAATGTTTGGCCTTCTATCATCGTGGCTCAAAATGTTGGGCCGGTTTTTATTAGTTAGAGTAGAAATCTTAAGTCTTTCTAAGAAGCATCGAATTTTTAGGCTTTCTATGATTGAGGCTCCAAATTTTGAACAAAATATAAATTTTAGGTCTTCCTTAAAAGCATCAGTGTGTTGCAAAATCTTTGGACCTTCCTTCACAATGTTCCAATTCCCTTGATTCGAACTTTTGAACTTAGACTGTACTTGCTGTTTTTAAGATTCTACACAATTTTTAGGCCTTTTGCAACTTGGACACAGATTTGGTTGACTTTCGATACTTTTCGTCCAACGTCTAAGACAATCACTTGACAAATTTTAGATCTTGCTTAGAATCACTCGAATGTTCACAACTTTTTTGTCCGAAATTGAATTCTAAAAATTCAGTCTAATTTTGGGCCCAATTTGACCAGAATTCTTCTACAAATTCAGTCTAATTTTGGGCCAAATTTGATCAGAATTCTTCTGAAAATTCAGTCTAATTTTAGGCCCATTTTGACCAGAATTCTTCTAAAAATTCTGTCTAATGTTGGGCCAAATTTGACCATAATTCTTCAAAGATTCTTTGTCTAATCTTGGCCCCAATTTGGCCAGAATTCTTTTACAAATTCAGTCTATGTCTTGGCCCAATTTGACCAGAATTCTTTTGAAAATTCAGTCTTATTTTGGGCCCAATTTGACCAGAATTCTTCAAAAAATTCAGTCTAATTTTTGGCCCAATTTGACCAGAATTCTTCTAAATCTAATTTTGGGCCCAATTTGACCAGAATTCTTCTAAAAATTCAGTCTAATTTTGGGCCCAATTTGACCAGAATTCTTCTACAAATTCAGTCTAATTTTGGGCCCAATTTGACCAGAATTCTTCTACAAATTCAGTCCAATTTTGGGTGAAATTTGACCAGAATTCTTCCAAAAACTCAGTGTAACTTTGGGCCCAATTTGACAAAAATTCTGCTGAAAATACAGTCGTTGTTGCTTGAACTTAAGCCATGTTCTGAAACAGGACTCATGCACATAATCTTTTAGGTTGTGTCAATTAATTGTCTAGCGGGTTCAAATTTGGAACAACAATTTCAAAAAACTTGGCAGGATCTTGAAAAATTCTGCAGTTTTTAGGTCTTCGGTCATCGCGTCCCAAAGTATTCATTTGATTAACTTTTAGACCCTTACTACGAACTGATTCAGATGAAGTTAAAATGTTCCTAAATTTTTTGGACATATCACAACATTTTAGGCCTTTTGCAATTTTGTCTCCATTGCACAGAGTTGGCTGGCTTTTGACCATAAGTTTAATTTGTGCTCCTTTAACTATAGTAGAGCTCAGAAATTGCTGTCTTGTATATTCTCTTTTCAAAAGTATTGACACAATGTCTTAAAGGTCCAAATTTCGATTTAATATTTCGACACGACATAAGATTCTACAAAATGTTTATGCCTTTTGCAACTTGGTTTCTTGGACGCAGATTTGGTTGACTTTCGATACTTTTCGTCCAACGCCTTAGACAATCATTAGACAAATTTTAGATCTTGCCTAGAATCACACGAATGTTCGAAACTTTTTGGGCCGAAATTGACCAGAATTCCTCCAAAACTTCAGTCTCTGATGCCAAAACAATCACTTGGCAAATTTTAGGTCTTGCCTAGAATCACCCGAATGTTCACAACTTTTTGGGCCGAAATTGACCAGAATTGCTCCAAATTTTTAGTCTTTGATGCCTAAACTTAAGTTAAGCTCAGAAACTATGGTCTTGCATATTGTCTTTCAGGCTGTGCCAAGAATTTGGCTCAAATTTATAATCTGACAGAGCCTCGTCCATCTTGCAATTGAGTCACAAGAAGTCAACTATTTTGACAGACATTTGTACATATTTGTGACCTAAAAACGTCTACCACCAGAAAATCCATTTTAAGATTCAACCAGATCAACCATTTCCAGAAATCAAACGACTGGCTCCATTCCCTCCCCAGCACTTTGAGATGTCTGGCGATAAATTGATCTCACCGCTGCCCACTCCGCCAAACAACCCCCCAACAATCAATCTATTCCCAATTCATCAAAGTACTCGTGAAAGGAACTACGCTGAATTTCTAATTGAATGCTGATGGCTCAGGCACCCGCATCTGTGTGCAGTTTTGATGTAAATGAACGTCACGCACTTGTGTAGCTCAATTAAAACCCAACCCGCTGCAAGCTGTGTAACTAATGGAATAGATCCATAAATCAATTCCCCTCAGCGGTTCATAGAAAATTTCGATAACCCCCAAGAAGACTGTTTCTGTTGCGAATGCGGAGGGAATTAGTGTCGCGACAGCGTGTTAATGACGACGCCTTTTAACAGTATAAACTGCTGCCGAATGAAATCGATTATCGATATAAATTGGATTTTGATGTGAGCTGTCAGCTCGGATTGTGTGCATGGAATGGTATCGATTGATTAGGCGGACTTGGACATTTTCGACTAAATCTGCGACCGAGGCACGTCTTATTCGAATTCGCTTCGGCTGAGTGTGGATGCAGTGATTTGAAATTAATCTCGAAATTCGTTCGCAGTCAATTCAGACGACATTCCCGTTGAATCAAAAGAAATTCCTCGAAGAAAGCTTCCGTCTAATTTCCATCAAGTCTGTGTTCGGAATTTTCACGACAATTCGAACAATTCAGACGCCCTGGTAGGCTGTCACTCCGCCGGCGAATCTTTATGCAAATTTCCACTCCACTCGCAGTCGCATCACTGTCCTTTGTCGTCCTTTTGTCTGAGATGACGCAATCAAATCTCAGTCTCCGTCAATTGATGGTCCCCGCCAATGTGAGGTGATTAAATGAATAATTGAATTAAATTGTGCGTCCCAAGGTTGACAGATAGATTCCTCGGAAAAAAAGGACACGACGGAGGAAGGGTTTGGGTTCTCGTCATGAATATAAATCCTTTTCAGAGGAACTGCTTGCGTTCTTTTTAATATCCCGGGGACACCTTCCTCCTGCTGGGCGAATGAAAAATTCAGTGTTCTATGGTCATTGACAATGTCGTCTTTGGATTTGGTTGCTGCCTTCAATGGGAACGGTGATTTGTCTCGATGCCACAGAGAACAGTGGGAATGTAATCCTTATTTACTCAGTATGGTTGGAATCCTTAAGACAAACATACGTCGAGTTGTGTGTGTGCTTTCGTCTGGAAATTTCCTGCTAATGTTGATGAATGAGTGTTTAATGGAATGGTAGGTGGGTAGGAGTGAGGAGGGGGGCTTGATGAATGGCTTGTGTGGCTCTTTAAAAATTGTGAAGTCTGTGAAAAGGGGACAATCTGACAGAGAGGATTGGGTTTCATAGGAATTTAATCGGATTTTGGGGAGGTAACTAAGACTGAGATGAGGTCCAGGACCACCACAGACTGTAGAAGAGCTAAGTCTTGAGCAAACATACTTTTCTGGGGCTTGGTGTCCATCAAGAGTATGGGTTTTTGGAGAAGTTTGATAGTGCCATCTAGTTGACGATGTGCTGATGTGGTTATCTAAGGTTTGAACCATTTGTTCGAAAGTCGGTAAGAGCATTGCAAATTTTTGAACTAATAAATGGATAAATGACCAACTGACTAAAAATTGTCCTCGAAAACTCAGCAAACTTAAAGAAAAAATTAAGAACCGTAGTCAAGGACTGGATGGCGCAGTTGGTTAAGTGCCTGCCCCAAGTTCGAGGGGTCCCAGATTGGAATCCCAGTGAAATCGAATCTGGTCCAGTCACCATTTGCCGTTGGGATCAAATTAACGGCACTGGAGTAGGTTGTGGTACAGAATTTTATCCAATTTTTAGGCCATTTGTAGTTTTGTGACTGCTGCCAAGAATTGTTGTTGATTCGCTTAATTTTTCAATTTTCTAGAGAGACTAGACAAATGTGAGGGCTTTCTCAGAATTTCTGCCAAATTTTTAGGACAAATTTTGACCAGAATTCCTTTAAAAATTCAGTCTAATTTTGGGCCCAGTTTGACCAGAATTCTTCTAAATCTAATTTTGGGCCAAATTTGACCAGAATTCTTCTAAATCTAATTTTGGGCCAAATTTGACCAGAATTCTTCTAAATCTAATTTTGGGCCCAATTGGACCAGAATTCTTCTAAATCTAATTTTGGGCCCAATTTGACCAGAATTCTTCTAAATCTAATTTTGGGCCCAATTTGACCAGAATTCTTCTAAAACTTCAGTCTATTTTTGGGCCCAATTGGACCAGAATTCTTCTAAATTTAATTTTGGGCCCAATTTAACCAGAATTCTTCTACAAATTCAGTCTAATTTTGGGGGAAATTTGACCAGAATTCTTCTAAATCTAATTTTGGGCCCAATTTGACCAGAATTGTTCTAAATCTAATTTTGGGCCCAATTTGACCAGAATTCTTCTACAAATTCAGTCTAATTTTGGGCCAAATTTGACCAGAATTCTTCTAAAAATTCAGTCTAATTTTGGGCCCAATTTAACCAGAATTCTTCTACAAATTCAGTCTAATTTTGGGGGAAATTTGACCAGAATTCTTCTAAATCTAATTTTGGGCCCAATTTGACCAGAATTCTTCTAAAAATTCAGTCTTATTTTGGGCACAATTTGACCAGAATTCTTCTACAAATTCAGTCTAATTTTGGGCCCAATTTGACCAGAATTCTTCTACAAATTCAGTCTAATTTTGGGCCCAATTTGACCAGAATTCTTCTTCAAATTCAGTCTAATTTTGGGCCCAATTTGACCAGAATTCTTCTTCAAATTCAGTCTAATTTTGGGCCCAATTTAACCAGAATTCTTCTACAAATTCAGTCTAATTTTGGGGGAAATTTGACCAGAATTCTTCTAAATCTAATTTTGGGCCCAATTTGACAAAAAATTCTTCTGAAAATACAGTCGTTGTTGCTTGATCTGAAGCTATGCTCTGAAACAGAACTCATGCACACAATCTTTTAGGTCGTGTCAATTAATTGTTTCAAATTTGGAAATCTTGACAGGATCTTCAAAAATTTTGCAGTTTTTAGGTCTTCGGTCATCGCGTCCCAAAGTATTCATTTGATTAACTTTTAGACCCTTACTACGAACTGATTCAGATGAAGTCAAAATGTTCCTAAATTTTTTGAACATCTCATAACATTTTAGGCCTTTTGCAATTTTGTCTCCATTGCACAGAGTTGGCTGGTTCCTTCATGTTTTTTAATCTAAGACAATCATCTTCGGCTCTGAGTTGGTGGGACAACGCAACAGAGCATGACCTCGTACAGGGTGGCGCACACAAGTCGAGGGGGGACCTCAGTCGGCTTGTTGTGCGAAACTGGAGACAGCTAGCGAGAGATCGTGCTGGTTGGAGAGGCTGTTGGATGAGGCCCAGGTTCACCTCGGAAGAAGAAAAATAAGACAATCATTAGATGTATTGTATCTTTCTTGGGCGCTTGTTTATGTTTTCGAATTTGGCCAGAATTTTTATTTGTTCTGCTTCAACCAAAGTTAAGCTCAGAAATCAAAGCCCTGCAAAGTCTCAAAGTCTCTGAAATGGTAAAATGCCAACTTGCGCAACCTCGTCTGCAAATTAAAAAGTGGTTAAAGAGTTTGTCTGCAACGTGGAGTTCACAAACAACTTCTTGCATGATATCAAACGCTGCTACTTCCAGCTCTCCAAACAATTTGGGTAAAAATTTCTGGCTCGAAGTACCAAAATTATGCCCACAAAACCCTTATAATGCTGGGTCTTGTAATAGGGAGGCAATAGGTGGACAGTAAGCAGGACAGGAGAACCGAGTTTTGGTCCATTCGAAAGAACAATTTTTCGTCGGATAGAAGAGTTCATTTGCACTTCATGATCAGTCTAAACTAAATAAGGGCGTGCAATGTTTACAATCACGGTTTTTAAAAGGCCATGCAATTTTTTTGGAACCCGTCATCTAGCAATTTGAAGCCATGAGTGGCTTATAAGCACTTTGGGGCTATTTCTTTAAAAGTACAAGAATATGTGGTCCAGTTTAAACATATCCTGTAACATTACAAGAACACTTTTCTGCCAAAGTCAGATTTATGTCTTAAATGTCAAAGCCTGGCCTACAGAAATATGCAATTTTATGAACTTATGTTCATATACCAGAATCAGTGAAAACCTTGATTTAAATTGTAACCACCAAATGAATCACCTGTTTCAACACGTCAAAAGTACCTCAGCTGCCAGTCAGCTGCTATGACATTTCTTTGAAAGTCTAATTATGGGCTTAGATGTTTGAATTTAGAGTCCGATATAAGATATTCCCGAGGTTTGTACATTTGCCGGAACCACGGCTGATCCAGATTCAAATTGTAACCTCCAAGTGAATCAACCTTTGCTGCACAAATTATGTCGATTGGGTTCACATTTTCAGTGATAAACTGCTCAAAATTAGTTTTTAGGTAGAAAAATCAGCAAATCGAACACTGAAGGGGTTTTGACCATATTTCGTACCAAATTTTTGATCAAAATTCTACAGGATCTTGCGAAAAAGGAGAACAAATTCAGTGCCCCCTTTCAACTGACAAACGAGTACGGGCTGAAAATGCCCAACGTCTCGACTGAAGGCTAATGCCACGTCCACTCCTTCCCATTAAACTCTAAAAAAAACCCTTTACAACTAAAGACTCTCATAAAACAAACAAAAAACAACCTTCGGAGTCACTTAACTCTCTTTAAACGCCTTTCCCAACTTATGACCCCCATTTAACTATTCAATTAGGTGCGAGTCGTAAAAAGAAGTTCATCACGCCCTTTAGAGGCCACCAGCAGAGATTTCCTCATCTCTTAACCGAGCCAAGTCATTAAAACTATTTTTAACGCCGAATAAACTTCCCGAAGGCCCATCTGATCTTCCGACTGACGAACCGGCGGCTATCATCATCTCAGGATCATAATTCCGCACGTAAACTAATTTAATTTTTCCTTTCCCTTAATGCCGTGGATGAGATTTACGATGGGCGTCTGTGTCTAACGTCCACGCCGGCCGACTCGTCGCCGACACGACCGCGGGCATAGGACCGAAGGATAGTTGGCCGCAAAATGAATGGCAACACCATTTATTGCCACTCTTCATCAACTCTGTGGTGAATCAACAGAATTATGATCTCACACAATGGACGCCGGGGAGTGCATTGCATCAATTACGAAGGCAAACTGCAATTCGATACCCAGCGCAGCTTCCTATGACGGGGGTGGTATCTGCAAGAGCATCCTTCTCCTGTCTACGGCCATCCGAGATGGCATACGATACCCAGACCCGTCGTGGGTGTATTTCATAATAAATTAACGAAAAGGGACGCTCAAGAATGCCCAGAATGACAACAGAAATGCGAGAGCTCCGTCGGAAAAGGGATGAAAAATACGAGACGTCGATTTGTCGCAGCAGCAGCTGAGCGTTGGGCGCCAATTTCAGTCATTTTCATGCTACTTAAATTGCGATTTCTGTTTTGAATTCGAAATAAGATGCCGAGACGGTGGGAAGAGCACGCTGCATCAGGAACCGACAGCACAACTCGCAGGCAGCAGAAATGAAAGAAATTCCAGGCAACGACATTTTTATTCTCCCCAACACAAGACACAATGGGAAACGAAATGAGTGCGGAGAAGACGAAGAATGATGGCAGTCGGGTGGTGGGTATAGCGCCCAAGAAGGAGCGACAAAAGAACACGAGGAGGGAAGAAAAAGCGAAAAAAACACGCGAATTCACTGCACGTTGGTTCTTATTCTAATTTTATGACTTAATAAACTTCCCTCCGACATTAATGTGACTAAGATGGGCGCAGAGTGCGACGGATCAGGAGAAAGGGACAGGGCACAAGCCCTAATAGAATTCAGTGATAAAGTGGAACGACAAGAAGGAGAGGCAGAAGACGACGACGAAACAAAGCGAAACTTCGCGGAACAATCGCTTAAGGCGTTCGCCGTACTAGTTGGTGGTCGTCTTTTGCTTGCACTTCTGGGCCGACTTCCAAGAGGAGCTGCTCCTCAAGCCTCTTATCGGATAGTCGTTGTTGAGTGCGAGAGCGAGGGCGATTCAGTGGAGAAGTATTTTTAAAGAATTTCTTCGACAAAAAAAACGGAAATCTGAACAAGGCAGATAAGGGAACTTGTAGGCTGCCGCAATATGCGCTGCAGGAAATGAACGAGAAGAAGAGGCCAGCAAGTGGGTTGAAGGAGAAAGGTTTGTGGGATAGGAATGCCCGCCGGTAGGAAGGCATTTCGAACAAATTTACAACAGAAATATGTGATCGGTGGAGTTGTGGAGGTCGGCCGAGGAGGGTCGTCTCTTGGGGTGTTGAGGATTGTGGAAGGAGCTGAAGATTCCTTTTGCGGAACTGATTTCTGATAAAGAATCGGTTGGGGGATCCCCATATGGCATCGATGAATTTCTGAACTTTAAGTCGTTGTGGTGACTGCGTTTTTTTGTTTTTGTTTTTGCAGTTTGAAGGGAAGATGCTGGAAGTTTCTGCTGCTCCACTTAAGATGATGAACGAAGATGACATGCTGTAGTTGAGGAGTGGAAAATGTCTATGAGGCATATTTTCTACGTGCAACTGCTTTTGGGTTACTTGATATTCTATCATCTCTTGTTGTTAAGTAAAAATTCGGGGGACTAGAAGGAATCTTGTCCAACATGCAAAAGTCTTTTCAAAATTCCACTGCAAAATGTCAAGTCAGAAACTGGGAGAAAGACAAGTCAAGACAACTTGGATGTCTACAAGACATTCCTCACCCTTTTTCGCAGAATTTTATTTCATGCATTAAATGAATTTGTCTGTAGATCACATTGAAGCAAAAAAATCTTTAGTTTTATAAAAAACAAACAGTTTTCGACCAAATTTACTTTTTAACCTCCAAATGAGTCACCTTCCAGGAGCATGAGTTTGATTTTCAATCTTACAAGGGTGAGATTGCACCTTTGGCGCCTCTTCCTAGAATTCTATAAGCAAGTGTCTTATTTGAATCATTAACCTCGTCAAAAAGCACATTCATTTACATATTTTTAAAAGAAATCTAAGCCTCAGTCGAGAAGTGGCGGGAAGACTAGGTCAAGACAAATTCGATATCTACGATGCTTCAGTCACCCTTTTCTGCAGAAATTAGTCTTGTGCATTAAATGTCTTTGTCTAGAGATCACATTGACGTGAAAAAATCTTGAGTTTGATGAAAAACAAACCGCTTTAGACCAAATTTACTTTGTAACCTCCAAATGAATCACCCTCCAGGAATATCAATTTGAGTTTCTTTAAAGGCTCACATCTCACATTTCGCACCTTTTTCCAGAATACTATAAGAAAATGTCTTATTTGAATCGATAACCTAGTCAAAAATAACATCCACTGACCCATTTTGGCACCAAACCAAAACAGTCGAAAAGTAGCAGAAAGACAGGTCAAGACAATTGAATATCTAAACGGCATCCAACATGGATTTTTGCAGAATTTAATCTCATACATTAAATGTCTTTGTCTGTGGATTACATTGGTGTGAAAAAAACTAAGTTTTGATCAAAAGCGAACCATTTTATATCAGATTTACTTTGTAACCTCCAAATGAATCACCCTTCAGGAACATCAGTTTGAATTTCTTTCTTTAAAGGCTCAAATCGCACATTTCGCACTTTTTTCCAGAATACTATAACAAAATGCCTTATTTGAATTGTTAACGTAGTCAGAAACCACATTCATTGACCTTTTTTCGAACCAAAGCAAAACCTTAGTTCAAAAGTGTGAGAAAAACAGGTCAAGAGAACTTCGATATCTACCAGACATTGCTTATATTTTTTCGCAGAATTTATTTCCCTACAATAAATGTCTTTCTCTGTAGATCAGTCTTAAGTGACAAAATCTCAAGTTTGTTGAAAAGCAAATCATTTTATGACAAATTTACTTTGTAACCTCCAAATGAATCACCCTCCAGGAACAAATCCAAGTTCTTAGGTCGAAAGACATTAAGATAAAAAAGATTTAGATTAGCTTAGAGTGCCTGTGAAGAGCCAGTAGGTAATAACTGAAATATCTGTCCTTAGTATAAGCTAGTTTAAGCATTTTGTTCCTAGTATTTAAGATATTATAAATGAGAATAAAAAGAAAAAAATGCCAAAAAAAAAAAAAAAAAACATATCCAAGTTTCATTCTTGCACCAATTCAATGACAAGCCTGACGTTTGAATAACCAATGTGATCCTTGAATTCCTGATCATTTCGAAATCGTAAACTCCTCAATCAAATCCTCATCGAATTTCCCTCGAGACAAAGTTAAAATTTCCCCAAAAAAATCTCCAATTTCCTTTAGCAATTTCGAACAAATTTGTAATAAATTTTTCTCTTCCTCTCTTTTCAGGTAAGTGCTCGGACAATCGACTTCCAAACTGTATCTCCTTCCTGCCCCAAGCCCAACTGGGATGTGCGGTAACAATTTCTTACGAATTTCCACTTTCATTTGCGACCCCATGTGCTGGGCGCAACCCCCTCAGTCTTAAAATCTAAAATAAGTTTAAAAGCTTTTATATCGTCCAGGAAATAAAAACAAACATACAGCAGCTCTAAAGGATATCCGTTAACGTTACGGGAGCAAAGTTTCACTGCGAAATTAAATTACCAGAAATAAAATTGCATTTAACCACTTTGTTTGCGGAATCCTTTTCGGAAAACGTTTCGTATTTCGGTGGGTTTTCTGTTTTTCTTTGTTTTTTTTTATTTTTAACTCAATAAAAGTAAAATATAACTGAAGGGCATATACAAACGCCCACAGGATATGCCCCCCCCCCCCCACAGCCATCAACACCACCACCACCACCCGCCTCTAACAGGTGTGATTCCTTCCGCAACGTAATTGTTGAGAGGAAGTCGCAGCTGAGAAAGGGACCGGGGACGGGTTTGCACAGGACAACGATGCAGTTGACGGTTGTCAGCTGCATCGGTCCAACGATACGCATAATGAGCTTAAAGGGTTTTATAGGGTCAACCGGGTAAGGGTTTTTTTTTTTGTTTGTTTCTCGGTCGTATCGCGTTTCGTGGCAACTCTTGCTGTGCATCTCCGTGAATTAATTCATTTAACTCGTGACAAATTTTAAACTTTATCCTTGCGTGAAGGATACACACGGTGGGGCGGCGGGGATGGCAGAGGGCTGCATAAATTTGCCGCGATGTTAAGCCGTAGAGAGTGTTCACATTCCACCTGAGGTGTAATGACTTCAAATTGGCTTGGTATTGCCGTGAAAAGTGGTCACAGATGTGTGGATTGTGTGGACGCGCGATGGCTGTTGATGCGGGCTTGTGTCCAGGCGCTTTGGAGGTAGTTTTATAGTGAACAATTTTTAACGATGTTTCGTCCTTATCTGTCGCAACTTTAAAGCCTTCAATTTAATACAGGAAATTAAGGGGAAATGAGTGGCGTTTCCTTTGTAATTACCGGGAATCAGTGGTTAAACGGATGCAAAGCTTCATTTGAAGACCTGGTTCGCGACTTTTCTGTTGTTCCAAAACCTTAGTCTTGTTGAAGTAGAGCGCATTTTTTCTCCTTCTTGTGGCGCTACAGTCCGGGCTGGACTTGGGCCTCAATCGGAAAGCCTCTTCCTCTAGCACGGTCTTCTGCTAGCTGTCGCCACTAGCGCACGTCAAGCTGGTTGAGGTCCTTCTCCACTTGGGTGCGCCACCTTAGACGTGGACGTCTTTTGCTGCGTTGTCTCACTGGTTCAGAGAGGGTACCAGGAAAAGAAACGACTGCATGCCCAAGCAAAGAGGGGACCACTGAAGTCCCGTCCGAATGAACAACTAGACCAGGTCCATACGAAGGAACTACTCCACACCCAGTATGCCTTCGAAGCCACAACTGAACGCGGTCCATTCGAAGAAACGACTGCATACCCAGTAAAAGTGGGGACCGCTCTGCCACCTTCCGAAGGCATAACTGGACGCGGTCCATATGAAGAAACGACTGTCTGTCTGCGGAAAGTAGGGACCACTTTGCCATCTTCCGAAGGCACAACTTGACGCGGTTCATGCAAAGAAACGACTGCATGCCCAGTAAAAGTATGGACCACTCTACCACCTTCAGGAGGCACAACTGAACGCGGCCCATGCGAGGAAACGACTGCATATTTAGTAGAAGTAGGGGCCGCTCTACAACCTTCAGAAGGCACAACTGGACGCGGTCCATTCGAAGAAACGACTGCATACCCAGTAAAAGTAAGGTCCACTCTGTCATCTTCTGAAGGCATACGAAGAAACGACTGTCTGTCCAGGAAAAGTAGGGACCACTCTATGATCTTCCGAAGGCACAACTGGACGGGGTCCATACGAAGGAACGACGTCCACTCAAAGAGGGGACCACTCCAGCGCCTTCCGAAGGAACAATTGCGTACCCGGAAAAAGTAGGGACCACTCTGCCACCTTCCGAAGGCACAACTGAACGCGGTCCATGCGAAGAAACGACTGCACGTCCAGGCAAAGAGGGGACCACTCCAGCGCCTTCCGAAGTAACAATTGCGTACCCGGAAAAAGTAGGGACCACACTGCCACCTTCCGAAGGCACAATTGAACGCGGTCCATACGAAAAGTAGGGACCACTCTGCCACCTTCTGAAGCCACAACTCGTGGACGCGGTCCCTACGAAGAAACAACTGCATGCCCAGCAAAAGTAGTGACCACTCTATGACCTTCCGAACGAACAACTGGACGCGGTCCATACGAAGAAACGACTGTCTGTCCGGGAAAAGTAGGGACCACTCTGCCACCTTCCGAATGAATAACTTGAACCGGTCCATGGGAAGAAACGATTGCATGCAAGGCAAAGAGGGGACCACTCCAGCACCTTCCGAAGGAACAACTGCGTACACGGAAAAAGTAGGGACCGCTCTGCCACCTCCGAAGGCACGACTTGACGCGGTCCATTCGAAGAAACGACTGTCTGTCCGGGAAAAGTAGGGACCACTCAGCCACCTTCCGAAGGCATAACTGGACGCGGTCCATATGAAGAAACGACTGTCTGTCTGCGAAAAGTAGGGACCACTCAGCCACCTTCCGGATGCACAACTTGACCCGGTCCATGCGAAGAAACAATTGCATGCCCAGTAAAAGTAGGGACTACTCCACCACCTTCAGGAGGCACAACTGAACGCGGTCCATGCGAGGAAACGACTGCATACCTAGTAGAAATAGGGACCACTCTACAACCTTCAGAAGGCACAACCGGACGCGTTTCATTCAAAGAAACGACTGTCAGTCCGGGAAAAGTAGGGACCACTCTACAGCCTTCCGAAGGCACAACTGGACGCGGTCCATACGAAGAAACGACTGCATACCCAGTAAAAGTAGGGACCGCTCTGCCACCTTCCGAAGGCACGACTTGACGCGGTTCATGCGAAGAAACGACTGCATACCCGGAAAAAGTAGGGACCACTCTGCCACCTTCCGAAGCAACAACTGGACGCGGTCCATACGAAGGCATACCCAGGCAAAGAAGGGACCACTGAAGTTCCCGTAGGTCTGCCGTATAGTGGCCTTCTCTGGCCTGAAATCATGTTGATGAGGGCCTATCAGATTGGTGACGGAAGGTTTCAGGCGTTTACACAGAATGGCCGAGAAGATCTTATGCGCGATGTTGAGGAGACTACTCCGTCGGTAGTTGGCGCAGTCAAAGGGTTCTCCTTTCTTGTTGATCGAAGATTAAACGTATTGCCAACCGTCAAGTGAGGACGCAGAGGCTTGAAAAGGACGGACTTCTTAGGGACCTCTGCTCTTTTGACTCCCCAGGACTCACTGCCTCTCACGACTGCCAAACTAAACTAGATACCATTTTGACACGAATTTCTGTATTTTTTCACGCGAAAAAGCTCTCCCACTTCGCCTTGTATCTGTTTCCCTCCGCCTCGGCTAACGATTTCCGTTTTCCACTACCAACACAACGATGAATTAATAATTTATTTCCTGCACAGGGCTGAGCAAAAAGTGTACATGGCTAACTTCTTTCGGAAATATCAGTCCATTCCGTACACAATTCGCACAGGGGCGAGGGCCATTCACCCCTCCCGACGCCGGCCTCTAGACAAAATCCAAAGCCAACGTTTGCTTAACTAAAATATTCAATTACAATGGGGATCGCTGCATTGAATGATTGCCACACTGGGATACTGGATGAGTCTTGCCGCAGTCAGGCTGTGCCCAGAAAAAACGTCTATTCCCTGCCCACGACTCCTCCGCCCGCCCCCACCCCGTGTTTAGGAAAACAAAAAAAGAACCAACTCTGCTCCTTGGCACTTGTGAATCCATTAAAAAATATTCGCAGACAACAACAACATCCCGTCACGCTGGAAACACAAACACGGAGCGGAAGGAAAACCAAAAGAGAGCACAACAGCCAGCGGCGAAAGCGGTGGTGGGGGCTTGGGCAGAGCTCGGTTAAGGGATAAATAAAAAGGAAGAAAAATAGGAAACAAAAATCGCGTCTACTGTTTCCATCTTATAAATATTCATTTGGAATATTTTCATTCGGCATCCTCCAGCTCTCTCGCTTTGTGTGTATGACCATCGGCGGGATTCGGGGACGCTCCCGTCTTCGCATTATTTTCCATACATGAATAGAAGCGGCGAAGGTGTAACAACAGTGCTTCATCTCCCACGGGGTGGATGAATGAGTGAGTACCTTTCGGCTTGTTGTAGATACAAATTTTCGGGGCGTATTTCAGACGGACACGACGGAATATCGTGATGACAGTGAAAATGTTCGTGCACCATCCCGGCTTTAGAATGGTGACGAAACTCAAGAGAATAAATCACCCTTTTCTCGGTGAGTTCACCAAGCGCACACGAGTTGAAGAGTTGCGCTCCACGTGAAGCCGGTGGAATTCTGTATTGTATCTATGCGCCTTCCTTCCTTCCTTCCTTCCGGCTGAGGGTGGGTTGGAGATTTTATGTCGGAATGAAACGAATGTCCATGCCGGCTCTCTTCTTCACTCGGTCGTGGGAAGGAGCTCGTGCTTGACCCTAAACGAGGTGCACACTCCCGTGTCGCCGTGGCAATGGAGGTGAAAGTCTAAAAGGGCGACGCAGATTAAATTGCCACGAGTGGAATGACGTGAGATTACAGGGATGGATTTTCGGTTTTTGCCTTAAAGGAGGAAGGTAGTTCTTCAATTTGATGAGGAATATGCTTTTTTTTCGGAGGATTTTTTGAAACGCTACTGGAGCACTCAGACTCACAACTGGTCCATGGTACTGCCAGGTAGCAACCTACTCCAGTGCCGTTAATTTGATCCCAACGGCAAATGGTTACTGGACCAGATTCGATTTCACTGGGATTCGAACCTGGGACCCCTCGAACTTGGGGCACGCACTTAACCAACTACTACGCCATCCAGGCACATAGTCTGTTATGGCTTAATAGACACAATCCAGTGTTTTCTTGACAAATTTCTGTCAGTCTCTTGAAGAAGGCTACTTTTTTTTGATCAGTTCTATGATCAGTTGATCGATTGCCCACAGTCATGATCAGCCACATGATCTATGTCGCTTGTTAGACTAGACACAATATCAAAAAATGCAGTACCCAGAGTTCTTTACAAGTTTTTGCTAGTCTACTGAAGGATATGCACTTTTTTGATCACTTCTACGATCAGTTGATCGATTGTCAGAACTCGCGATCAGCCGCATGATCTGTTTTCGCTTAGTAAGCACACATCTTCAGTACTATTGACAAATTTCTGTCAATCCACTGATCCATTGAGACTAACTTTTTAACCAATGCTACGATCACTCTGTCACCAAGATCGATTGTATGCTCAATTCTCTGATTGATGTTTGACCAACTTCCTATGACTGTCACCTGCAACATCATAGGAGCCTCTTTGCAGAAGTTACATAAAACAATCAAGCTGTAGGACTTCGACAAGATCACTTTACGAATAAGTTTTTGTTCCCAACATAGCTTCGCCTTTCGACGGCTTAACACCGTCCTGAATGAACTTTGCTGACGTTTTGATCGCCGTCATGATCGTTTGTTGATCGCCTGTTGATATGATCTTCCGATTTGAAGATCAGTTCGTGCACTTGTTTGGCAAAGATCGCGTCCATTTGCCGTTATTTTTAGAGTTCATTCTATTTAAAGTCAGATTTCGATCGCCGCCTGAATCAGTAAATTTAGAGCCTTTGGAGATGGCAACTGTTTTAGACGAGGATTTTCATCAGATGGTTTCAAGTTTCTTTGGTACGAAAACTTCTTTGATCCCCACCAAAATCGAATAATCGCAAAATTCTTTGATCCCCAACAAGATCGGACCATCGCAAAATCCTTTGTATGCCTTTTATGATTTTCTTATGATTATCTTACAGCTGTCACAACGTGGCTAAAAATTAGAACAAATCTTCTCGGTGTCCTCGAGATGATCGTTTTGCTTTCAGTCGACAGTAAGATCTTTGAAATTGATCCCCAACAAGATCCGACGATAATGGAGACAGCAATCATGCCAGCTAGAGAGTCTTTTTTGGTTGAAGTCCAAGTCCCCACCGGACTGTGGCGCCTTAAAAGGAGAAGAAGCAATCCCCTGAAACTAAGGCAATAAATGGAGAGCCCCTGCGGTCTTGAGCAGCCAAAGGGGGATGTGCCATCAAGGAATGTCATGTTTCTTCATTTCTAAGTGGTGACCATTTATAGTCGCGCCAAGAAATGGATGACATTGCGCATGGCTCCAGAGTTGTATGGTTCATCTTCTCCCATGAAGGGCCAAAGGGACACGAGCCAATATACAGCAACGGGCCTAAAGCTGCAAAAGTGACCGATAGTTGCTTGATGAGATCGCGAAGACTGACCTTTTTGAGGTCTTTGACAAGTGATCTGATCTGCTCTGATCTCCAACGTCTGAAGTCTCCACTCTTCATGTCACAGGGGCCAATGTACAGCAACGGACCAAAATCTACAAAAAAGGCTGATAGAGTTGCTTAGTAAGATCGCGAAGACTGGCCTTTTTGAGCTCTTTGACAAGTGATCTGATCTGCTCTGATCTCCAACGTCTGAAGTCTCCACTCTTGTCACAGGGGCCAATTACAGCAACGGACCAAAATCTACAAAAAAGGCTGATAGAGTTGATTAGTAAGATCGCGAAGACTGGCCTTTTTGAGCTCTTTGACAAGTGATCTGATCTGCTCTGATCTCCAACGTCTGAAGTCTCCACTCTTCATGTCACAGGGGCCAAACAGCAACGGACCAAAATCTACAAAAAAGGCTGATAGAGCTGCTTAGTAAGATCGCGAAGACTGGCCTTTTTGAGCTCTTTGACAAATGATCTGATCTGCTCTGATCTCCAACGTCTGAAGTCTCCACTCTTCATGTCACAGGGGCCAAACAGCAACGGACCAAAATCTACAAAAAAGGCTGATAGAGTTGGTTAGTAAGATCGCGAAGACTGGTCTTTTTGAGCTCTTTGACAAGTGATCTGATCTGCTCTGATCTCCAACGTCTGAAGTCTCCACTCTTTATGTCAAACGCCTGTCAGAGTAAAACTGAACCAAATTCGTTGCGAATTTGTGCTTCACTTTGAACCATCAACTTACTTCTTTCTCTCACCTCGTTGATCTCGTGAAGCCCCGCTTGCGAACACATCCTGTCAACTCCGCTCCTGTGTCTCCGTGTGATACCTTCTCTCGTGTCGAGTGGCAAACAAATTCGTTAAAAAAAAGAAATCCACACGATTTACAACAGAGCAAAGCCGAAATAAAAAAGCGACCAAAAAAAACGCAACAAATCAGGACACGCCACCGTCAACATATCATCACCCCTGATCGTATCAGGACACTGCAAAACCCCCGTAGATACACTCCCCGAACGAAATAAAAACAAACGCCCTGCCATGCCTTGCCTCCCCCGCAAACAGATGAAAAACAAAAAAAGGCAACCGGAATGGAACGCAAAGTGCTTCTAGAGAATTCCTTGCCTTCCCCTCTGTGGCGTCGGTGGCGTCGGTGGCGGTTCTGTGAGGAATGGTCATTTGGGCTGTGTGCACAGTGCGGTCCTGAGGTTATTTGGTTTTTCTCTGCCCTTGCGTGTGGGGACGGCGAGTGTGCGGACGTGTGTGTGTGTGTGTGTGCTGCAGGGAAAGACGACTATAAATGACTAAAGCGAAGAGTCACGTTTGATGTGGTTTGCCTGGTCAGCTCGAGGGGCTTTGGGGCGGGATGAGAGGGATGAGAAGCGTGTGTGTGTGTATGTGTGGGTGTGTAGTGAAAGGGTTTTTTTTTTCCTGCAGCGAACTTCTGTAATTCCGACTGGTCTCTCTGCTTCAATCGCCGTCCTCGTTGGTGTCTCCCTTTAGGGCTTACATACTCCTGCGGGGTAGTTTCTCTGTCTCTGCTTCAATGTCGTCACCGTCAAGCAGAGCACCAGTGCAGGGGGGTTGCTGGGGTGGTGGTGAATGGTGAACGCGGTGAATGGCGAATGAAGAATGTATGCGTTGCCGCCGACGCTTGTATTCTTTTCCTCTCCGGGGTATACCTCAAGGTAAATTGCTTTTTTATTTTATTTTATTTTCTCATAAAAATGAGTGTGGTCCGTCCGTCGTTTGTCGTTTGTCGTGTGTGCTTTACCGTCGCTTTGTGCTAAAGGGGTCGTCATAGTCAGAGATAGACGGTGGCGCAGGACGACACAGCAGCAGAATATTGTGACATCAATGAGAAACTACTTAACAAGACGAAAGCAAAAAAAAAAAAAAACAAAAAGCAGAGGAAAGATTAAACGAGGATGAAGATGTCTGCTGCAAAAGATGTCACGTGTCCTTTATGAAGGTAATTTTTGGTTTTCGGACGGTTTTATGGTTCAGCAGAGGCGGGGGCCAGATGCTGTCGCCAAGCGACGGTGTCTGAAATTGTTGGGTCTCATGTTTTACATGAGTTAATGCAATTCATTTCAAATGGAAACACATTTGCCCGTTGACACCGGGCACGGGGATCGCACACAGGACGAGTTGAATTGTTTTTTGTGTAAATTGAATGAGGACGGGGTTTTTTTTGATGAGGACACATTCACTTTCATGACTCTGTTTGGGTTCAGACATTTGTGGAAATTTTTGATCCACAAAAATGCTTTTTATTCAGTCGTGAATTCTAAAGCTGCTCGAAAGATGCAGGGAAGTTGAGCGACGGGTAATTTCCTTTTTTGCAAGTTGAACAGTGTTTGGTTTGAATAATTGAGTCGGAATTGGCGTGGTCGCCTTGAGAGGAGTAACAGAGCGCCGGTTTTGTCTGAAAACTTGTTCTCCTGGAACAGCCCGTTTGTATAAGGCTTTCGAACCGAGTTTTGTTCTTTGAAATAAGGAGTGAAATCTAGGTTTGTCTTGAACTCTACGGATAGTCTTCCACGCATTGAGGGCCTAAGAAAGATCTCATCTCATCTCATCTCATCTCATTTTCAATGACCCGCATGTTCCACTAAAGGGGTCGCGGGGGCAATGCATGCACGAGAGATCTCCAGGCCACTCGATCCTCCGCCATCGACTCTAATTCATCAGGAGCTATGCCCAAGCGCAGCCAGGCGAGTGTTTGGACTTGATCCAACCATCTCGTCCTAGGTCTGCCAAGCGGTCGCCTATCTGATGGAATCGCATTCAAGGCACGCCTCGGAAGTCGTGATGATGGGGACATTCGTGCCACGTGACCAAACCAACGAAGTACAGCCCTTTCCGTTCGAAGAAGCAGCTGCCCAACATTGAGTTCCCCGCGCACTGTCTTGTTTCTCACCCTATCCCGGCGAGTAATTCCCACAACAGCACGAAGAAATCTCATCTCGGCAGCTTGTATTCGCGATCTTATTCTTTCGGTCATTACCCAAATTTCATGACCATAGGTGAGAGTTGGAACAAATACTGCGTTAAAAACCGCTAACTTGGCTTTGACACCAAGCTCGGCCTTCCTGATTACAGATCGACCAAGCTGTTTCAAAATTGACCCAGCTTGACCAATCCTACAGGAAAGCTCAGCATTATTCCTCCCATCACTCGTGAAGAAGACTCCGAGATACTTGAACTTCTCCACCTGTTTCAATGGGACTCCACTAACATGTAGAGTGCATTGAACAGGGGTTCTGGAAATAACCATAACCTCGGATTTGTCCACGTTAACCCTCATCCCAGCATCAGCACATACGGCCACAAACCTATCTAGCGCGCGCTGGAATTCCATCCGGGAGGATGTGAGGATGACTAAGTCATCTGCAAAAAGAAGATGACTGACCCTCAACTCTCCCAATGTGAAACATTCCTCGCCTCGACTGCGCTGTAACATCCAGTCCATATATATAATGAAAAGGAGAGGTGACAAAACGCACCCTTGGCGAAGTCCAACGCCACGGTGAAAGTCCCATACTCCTGCAGAACACTCCAGAGTTTACCTCGAGGAACTCGGTCGTATGCCTTTTCCAAATCTACAAAACAACTGTAGATCGGTTTGGCGTACTCCCAAGCCTTCTCAAGTACCATTCTTAGAGTGAAAAGCTGGTCGGTTGTACTTCTGCCGGGACGAAAACCCGATGCTCTCAATAGTTCTAAAATCTACTCTCAGGCCTATGCGGATGATGTAGCTGTGCTGTCTGTCAGATCATGCCTAGCGGATGTGTGTTCAATAGCGCAGGCAGCTGTAGACGTGATCGATGATTAGTGTACTAGAAATGGGCTTTCAGTCAACTTTCTTAAAACTGAGGTTGCCCTCTTCACGAGGAGGAGGAAATTGACTGGTTTGTCTCAACTAGTACTAAAAGGTGTCACTATCCGCTTTTTCGATGAAGCTAAATATCTGGGTGCTAGAATGACAGAAAAAACACATCGAAACGAAAATTGCGAGGGCGCTGTCAGTTTTCTGGCAGTGTAAGGGAATTTTCGGCAAATCCTGGGGTCTATCACAAAAAAGATCCGTTTGGATCTACACGGCTATGATTAGGCCCCTTCTCCCCTATGCATCGGTCGTTTGGTGGAATAAGCTTTCGCGTAAATACGTAACTGCTGCTTTCACCAAGCTTCAAAAACGGTCTGTCTCGGCTGCATAGGGGCCTTCTCTAGCACGCCTGGCTCTGCTCTTGATGCACTGCTGAATCTGGAAGGGGCGAAGTATTTGCGTCTGTAGCGACAGCCAAGCTGTGCTTAAAGCCAGGTGGCAATTTAGTGGGCTTGGAAGGGAATTGTCTATTATTAGCTGCTAAAACGCGGCGAAATGGTCAATTCCATCCTCCACTGTGCACAACTTGACCGTTTGAATGACGGCAATCAAGAAAGAGCGACCAGAATTGGCCAACAAAAAGGAACAATACAATGCTAGGCCACAAACATCTTTGATGACCCGGAAAAAATTGACGGAGCTTGGTTGGGAAGTTTTGATGCATCCATCGTATAGCCCGGACCTTGTACCCTCTGATTGCCATTTGTTTCGGTCTCTGCAAAACTCTCTTGATGGTAAAAAATTTACCGACTGAAGAGCCTCTGAAAATCACTTGGCCAAGTTTTTCGCTGATAAACCACAGAAGTTAGGCTAGTTGAGACTTCGACTTGAGTTCCGGCAAGGTCAGCAGAATATATCGCCGCCTTTGTTAAGAGTGTGGCTCTAAGAACCCAGTTGTGTTCATTTAGACACGATCACAAGAATATGGCACAGCCACAACCAATTTGCATAAAGATCTTGGACTACATGCATTTAAGTTTCAGTTGAAAGAAAAAAATTATGACAGCAGACAGTCCACAACGCCGTACATTTGCTGATTGGGAGCTGGAAATGAATAAGATCAACATTTTTGCAAAGTGATGAAGACCATTTCCCTTTTTCTGCGTGTGTCAGAAAAATGTTCTAACGCCTGTGGGTCTCTGAAAACCCTGAACGAATAGTGCAACAACCCCCCGTTTATAATGAGTGACAATTTGGTACAGGTTTTTGTGTTTGAAAGGTGCCATTATAATAATGGCGGCGCTACAGTCCGAGGTGGACCTGGGCCTAGCTTCTCAGCAACCATTCGTGTTGTGCGTACTATTGTTCTCTCACGAGTGGAGGGGACCTACAGTTTTATGGCGACTCTGAACGGCGAGATTGAGAAGCTTTTTTTAGACAGTTATACTCTTTGAGCATTTTCAGTGACTCGAAAGAGGTGGAGCCGTGAAAAAATGTTTGATGTTTTTTCGGGAATCGAACCGACAACATCGAGCGTAGGAGTCGACGCACCTACCCACTACACCACGGCGGCGCCCACTGAAAAGTGTTTAGAAAACCTTAAAATTCTGTCTTGAAACCTTAGAATTTTGGCCTTTTGCCAACAGACTTTAAAATTAATCCGAGTTCTGTAAAAAGCACAGGTCCCGGTAGCGACTTCTTTAAAAATACTCAAAAAATCCATAAAAATGCTTAAATACCCCGACACAAGGTCACTTGTTCAAAACAAAAGTCAATTGGTGGCTAAAAAAAATCAGTTTCTCTGCTTTAAAGGTCACATCCGTTGACAGTTGAAGATGCCGATGCAAATAAAGACTCCCATCCGCACAAAGGACAGTTTTGTAGGTCAAGAGAAGACTCCATCGCTTCCTTTCTCCTTTCCCACGTCTCCTGTCTTCAACAAAAAAGAAGGCGACCACAAGGAGCATAAATGTCTGTCCCCAAGAGGCTGACATAACCCATAATCGAAATGCATTCACAAGAAATTATATCGATTTGAGGATTCTTGGTCCACTGCCAGGGGCTACTCAAGCACTGTGGCACCTCTCATTGAATGCATCCGCTTGGCTCATTAGAGAAATACCAGTCCATCGAGTGTCCAAAAACTATTTTAACTAGCCCCCCGCCCCCTGTCTTGGTCCGAGCACAAAGAGCACACGAAGGACCTGCTCGCGCAATAAAAACGACAAAAGAAGAGCCAACATTCCCAGCCAGACTTGTGCATATTGGAAAACAATTTTTTAATTAATTTTCCGAACACAGAACCCCGACGGAGGGACGGAGATGGAGTCCGCATCCTCCCCAACCTGTCGTCCATATTTAGCCCGTTTCATAATTAATTAATTTATCTTTATTGGCAACATCGAATTACACTACAGAAATAATAAATAAAAACTCTGCAGATACACCGGCACTCGGCTCGAGCACACCTCTCGGAGGGGGGATGTTGCACAATTAAAAATAGTCACTGACACACTTGTAGGTGCACGGCTGGCCGGTGGCGCGGATGCACACACAATGGCTGTTGGACGCACACACAGCCACCGCACAAAGGAATTCTCTCTCTACACACTCGCTAGCTCGTCGCTGTGCTCGTTCTGATGGATGGGCCGGTGTGAAGGAGGCAAGCCAAAAAACGAGAAGATACTCGACCAAATTATAAGTGTCCAATTAAATCATTCCACGAATGATATTCCACGGACGGGCGAGTAGCACTTACGCCAGCAAATACCACGTCAAAATGGAAGAGATTGAGGATGTTTTGTGTCGAAAATAAATTCAATACCTGGGCGACTTGTGAGACGCCCGAACGCCCAGCGGCGGGTGTGCGCCGCTTACATCCAAGAGTGCAAGTGGTCTCTGCCCGGCCGGATGGATGGGACGATGGATGGTACCGATGTATCGCGGTGTGAAACATGGTCCAATTCTTCGATTTTATTTATTCTGCACAATGAATTGCAAATGGGCTTTAATGAGGAGGCAAGCACCCCCTCGGTACACGCGGATGCGCGCCGCAACAGCCGCGAATGCCACGAGCGCAAACCTCTCGAGGCGGAGAATGCGATGAGCTACGCCCTCCTCCCATGTGGCGAGGAGGGAGGGGGCCGTTGCTGCTGCAATGCGTAATCGGGTTTTGTTTATCGATTTAAATTAATTAATTATTATGTTGAAAATTCGGTTTATCATTTCGGTTTGTTATTTAATTTTTCATGCAAAATGAATTTGGCGTGGCCACGACGACGCAGCATGTGGTCACAGTCGGCGGCAGCAGCTGCACAGGCGGCGAGCAGAATTGGCATTAAATGGTTGAGGACACATTGGGGCAGGTGTGCACCACCACCGCACTGGCATGGGACAGTTATTTTGATTAGTCTGTGCTTTTGGAAATGACAAGGACACTTTACATAAATCAGCAACAGATGGTGTTGCTTTTGGGATTTAAATGCAACCGGGGGTGTCTGAGGATGGTCATCATTCGAGATGACAAAGAGTCTACGATCTCACGCCGAAGTCTCTGATAAAAGCTCCAAAGGAGCCAAAGGGGAGAAGTTTGAAGCGTCAAGGCATCCCGCTGCTCATCGGCAGCTTCATGATACCTACAAAAAAATTTGGTGACGAGCGGGCGAACATTCCTACCGACTCGGTTTGAAGAAGTATGAAGCGACAAGGTATCCCGAGCTTCTTGTGGTGTATCTAAAACCTCAAAATCATTCCTACCGACTCGGTTTGAATAAGTTTGAGGCGCAAGGTATCCCGAACTTCTTGGGACGTATCTAAAACGTCAATTCGTCCCGGGCGGGCGTCCATTCGTCCCGAGGCAACGCGGTAAAGACATTCTCTGACTGCTGAAAGGTTGCCCATAAGTAATTGACAACAATTGACTTCAGGCACTCGGACCACAGTTTTATGCCGACTTTGAGAAGCTCAGTTTGGGAAGGTCTACGGTTATGCCCTCCGAATATTGTGAGAGACGCGAGAGTGGTGGTGCCTTAAAGAAAGAAATTGATTGGGATTTGATGCAATCACCAAAACTGCTTACTACATCACGGTGGCCAGGAACTCCTGCTCCGGTTTGCAGCAAAGCTCGGATGTAAGATGGAAAGACGCGCTTTAGCAAGCTCAGGATCAAGTTACTGAATTAAGCGCGAGAATTCTGCTAAACCTCAAAATTTCTTTCACAATTTGTTTGTGCCTGAAAATTGTGTGAAATTTAAAAAAAAAAGTTGTGGCCCTAGCATCGACTCCTATGGTACTCCACAGTCTGTACGTTCTGAAGGCTGCCGAGCATCGTGAGACCTGGGTCTAGCTTCTCAGCAACCACTCGTGTTGTGCGTGCTATTGTTCTCTCACGATTGGAGGGGACCTACAGTTTAATGCCGACTCCGTACGGCGATTTTGAGAAGCTTTACAATTAGTCTAGAGAGTTATACTCTTTGAGCATTGTCAGTGACTCGAAAGTGGTGGTGACGTGGAAAATTGTTAGATGCTTTTTTCGCGATTCGAACCTGAGACCTTGTGCGCAGAAGCCGATGCACCTACCACTACGCCACGGCGCCCACACGGTGACTGAAATAAGCGCAAGAATTCTGCTAAGCCTCCTCGAAATTTCAAATTTCTTCCACAGTTTTAGCCTGAAAATTGTGTAAAATGAAAAAAAAAATTGTGGCCCTTCCATCGACTCCTGTGGTATTCCACAGTCTGTACGTTCTCAAGGCTGCTGAGCATCGTGAGATGAGCGAATATTTTTAGACTTTAAGACTAGACCTTTAAGACTTTGGTGCGAGGTAGATGCTGGCTACCTGTTCTGCCTTGCAGTAACTGTCATGTGAGATCGAAAGTCGCGCAAGCAAGCAAGCTTAGGATCAGGTTACTGAATTAAGCGCGAGAATTCTGCTAAACCTCAAATTTTCTTCCACAATTTGTTTCAGCCTGAAAATTGTGTAAAATTAAAAAAAAAAGTTGTGGCCCTTCCATCGTCTCTTGTGGTACTCCACAGCCTCTACGTTCTGAAGGTAGCTGGACATCGTGAGATGCGTAAAAATTTTGAAACTTAAGTCCACTTTGGTGTGAGAAATTAATTTAAGACTTGTCGGTCGAGATAGGCTTGCAAACTTGACTTAAAGAGGGACTCTCAGATTTTTCTTTACAAACCAGCCTGAGCGCCTTCAAATTGATTTAACTGTCTGTTAGATGAGCCTCACCTCATACTCTCCTACCTCTTGCCTGGCAACTGCTTATAAAGTCCAATCAAATGTCAGTCCATAACCACATTCAGCTGGAACGATTTTGCTGTTCCAAGAACTGCTTTCACCCCGGCAGGCATTCTGTTAAACGTTCCTCGGTGGACTGGTGCAACTTCAAAGTGCTGTCTAATGTGAACTATAATTACGTCTCGTCGGGCTCCATTAAATGTTGACTAAAGCACGCTTCCCACTCCCGTCTGAAGGGAACAACTCCACGATCCAGTCCATGTCTGCATGCCTTCGGTGCGCAATCCGTAGAATCTATTTCGCAAAAAACAGTACCGCAAGCAGTTGAATCGGGGGCGGAGAAACACAGAGAACCATAAACTCAACAATTATTCACGTTAATTAAATGTAATTAACCCTCACTGCGTGCCTCCTATGTGCAACCCATGAAACTCAAATAAGAACCCACCTCATCCCCAATGTGTCCTGTGTCGTCTCTATTGCATGCACGCGTCTGCGTGTGTGTGTGTGTCTATCCAAAAAGGACAGTCCCTAGCCGCCTAAAAAACAAAAACAACGGCGTAAAAACCCATCCGAGGCTATTATTAGAGCAAACATTCTAATTAAACATTAATGCAATGCAACTACATGCGGAGACCGCAAGTGTGTGAATGTATTTGCGTTTCGGGCGATACCGCAGTACAACATCCGATTTCGTCGATGGTGGTGTGTAGGCTTAGGACGTGGGGACACAATTGTAAAACCAATATGCACCCGCACTGGCATATGGTAAGACTAATAATTCTCCGACTAAACCCCGGCTGGAGGTCATGGTGGGGGCGGAAAGGCGATTTGGTGACTTTCCGAAACTGCACTCTTGGTCGATACACAGTCACTGTGTGCATTTGGGCACTTTGCTGTGATAATGCCAACGATTAATTCTTGTATTCGCATCCAATAGATACACACAAGTGGAATGGCGGTGGAAATGTATCCTGCCACAATGGCTTTGCGATTTTAATTGCATTTTAATGCTGGACAATTGTGTAGAGGGGATTGTTTCTTTTTTTGCTTGTTGTTGTTGTTGTTGTTGTTTTTGTTCGGCGCTTTTGCTGGTGACGATAGCTTTGCTTTGAGTTGATTTTGGGTGCGTGTGTGAAGTGACGAGTGCAAATATTAAGGATAGTCGAACAGTGCGTTAGCTAATATCCAAACCCACTTATTTTAGATCGTGAAATTTAGGCTTTTTTGTTCAAAAATTTACCAAAATTCAGGTTTTTGGCACTCAGTCTTTAGTCAAAGTCGTCAACACAGTTCACCAGCGTCATCTCTTCAAACAGTAGTCCGGAGCAAAGCCAAATTTTCATGAGAAGGCCCTGCAAACTTTTGATCAAACTCACAAAAGAGGCTGATCAGAATTTTGGACGTGACCTTATTGAGCATTTAAGTCTGCCTTCCAGCCATCAGATTGGCCTTGAGGATTTTGTCTGGCATGCTTAACTTTGTCCATGCCTAAAGACAAGTCTGGCCTGCACACTTTTGATCAAACTTACCATTGAGGGTGATCAGAATTTTGGCCATGATCAAATAATTTAATAAGCATTAAAATCAGCGTACGATCCGTTAGATTGACTCTGAGGGCTTTGGCTTACACACTCGCTTATGTCCATATATAGATCGATGAATCGGGCCTGCAAACTTCTGATCAAACTTTCGAAAAGGGCTGATCAAAATTATGGTCGTGAGCAAATGATGTATTGAGCATTAAAATCAGCGTACCAGCCGCCAGATTCGGTCTTTGACCTACATACTTGCTTTTGTCCATATCTAGAACCATAAATCGCACTTGCAAACTTTTGATCAAACTCACAAAAGAGGCTGATCAGAAATTTTGGTCATGACGAAATAATTTAAAAAATATTCAATTCAGCGTACCAGCCGTCAGATCTAGAGCCATGAGTCGAGCCTGTAAATTTTTGATCGAAATATGCTGATCAAAATTTCGGTCAGAACTAGCGATTTGCTGCGCGGTCTCTGAGTTCTGAATGACTGCTTTGATGCCTATGGCCAGAATTTACATTTTTCCACAGTTTCTACCTCTTTGTTAGAAATTTGGAACAATTTCCTTATTGCTCCTAATTTTTGGGTTTTTGGTTTGAAACAAAACTCCAAATTTTGTCCTCCCTGTCATGTACACATGTTATACAGTCTCATTGAAAATTTGAACTAAATTTTGATCATAACTTTTCTGATTTTTTTGGTTGTGATTCCAAATTTTGACATAATTTGGTACACACAGTTTTTCCGCATTCACTTAAATTTGGACCAATTTTTATTTCAGTGGATTTTAAGACGGCTTAATTTGCTAAATTTTCGACCTAAAACTAAATTCAAACCTAAACTAAACTTTTTGGATCAATTATAGTGTTGTAGTTAAATAATTTACAGGATCTTGATTTTCTGCAGTTTTACAAAATTTTCCAGTAGCTCTCCCTTTTATTTGTTGTTTGGTAGCAATAAAATGGATCAATTTTCTAAACCTTTTAGTCATCATTTGACCAAATAAAGTTCGAAATATTCGAAATGCGTTGACCTTCTTGTGGGAGACGATCAACTTGACCTGACCAAATCTATAGCAAACCTTGTTGTTGAGTTTGCTCAGGGTCTTCATGGACGCATCGTCAATAGCAAAGACGAGATGAAGGAGCGAACCTTCTTTCATTCTTTGCATTACCTTCCATGAAGAAGCTTGAAGGCCCTCATTTTGCGCTTCAAGCGTCGCTAAGATCTTGGTCGATGGCAATTCGATGCTTTGTGGAAAGAAACCACGGACTATGTGAGATTTGGGAAAAGATCCCTCTTCCACAAGTACAATATCAAGACCACTTTTGGCCTTAATAGCATCGAAATTGCGTTTCATCCACTCAGCAGTAGCACTGTCGGAGCAGATGAAAATCCGACTTGTGTTGAGAGCCTGAGAAATGTGGCCACACGCCCCTGTTTCTCAGTTCAATCTACACGTCGATGACCGCCTCCTGGATGAGAGCCATTTGCTCTGTTGAAAGAGGCTGTTTTTCAATGTCAGCTGGGACGATTCCCAGTCTGACAGTACTGGCTACCTGACTGTAGCTGGGCGCGTCAGGTGCATGTTTGGCTTTTGCCTTTTTGGCTGCCGGTTCAGAGGGGGTGCGATCCTTTGATTTCATCCTTTTAAACTCATTCTCAGGAGGAGATTTCGCATATACTAGGGCATTTTCCCTAGTTTCGCCCTTGCGAATAGCGTGGTTGTATTTCCTCTTTTCAGCTGAGTTTAACTCGACGAATCCACCTGGTCCTATTCGCAGCTTGTCAAGTTTCTTCCCAATGGAAGAGCATCCGGATTTCTCCGTGACTACACTGCAAGTGTCTGTTACCGTGGATGTGTCAGCATCCTCTGAACTGACACTAGCGCTAGTAGCTGTCAAGGATTGTGCCCATTTGGCTCCGATCTCCCAGCTGAAATTTTAGCTTGCTCGCTTTCGAGCTAGTTGACATTGGCCTATGGTGAAGTGGCCGTCGGAGGCTCAATTGGGTCCTGAATATTGCCGTCTGTATGCTCCACAGCATGAACAAACGCTGGTGAATTTTGAGCTTCACCATACTCATCTTTTTTTTTTATTAAAGTTGGAAATAATGGTCCCTCGAGTATTCGGGAAGTATACGTCACCCCAGGCAGCGCCCGATATGTCTAGGGAAGGCTGAATTATCTTTATTTGGACCTTCACAATTTTTTCTGCTAAGTGGAAAAGATGATATCCGCCAAGTGGCTGATGCCAGTGTTGGTACACATTTGTGCCCGCATTTTTCATGACTTTCGACCAGATTTACGGTGATAACTGTTCGCATGTCGCATATTCTCCTATGATTTTCCGAGGCTTGTTGGCATAAGCTCGAGACTTCAAGTAGTCCCAAAGAAAGAAGTCTGGGATGGTTAAACCGGGCGATTTCGCTGGCCATGTCAAATCGCCAAAGCGTGAGATTGTGTGACCAGGAAGAGCTTCCTTCACAATATCCATTGTGACTCGTGGTGTGTGTGTGGTTGCACCGTCTTGTTGAAACCACATGTTCACCAAGCACCGCTCATCAACTTCCGGGAGTAAGATGTCGTTTATCATGGCCCTGTAGCATTCGCCAGTAACAGTGACAGTATTGCTGACGTTTTCAGCGACATGTTCTCGTAGACATGGCGTTCATCAACGCCTATGACGTTCCAATGAACTGAATGAAGCCGTAAGGGTTGAAGCGAGTGTTGCCGAGAAGCCACATGTGTCGTATCGTCACAGCGCTCAGCATTTTGGCGTCAGTGGAACCAACTTGCAGTGCATTTTGAAGGATGATTTACATTTGTTTTCGCATAAAGTGCAATTGACTTAAAGAATGGTGCCGACAGACCACACCGCTCAAAAAACGGCCAAACAGTCGCTTGTTGACACTGAACCAGATTTTTGAAAGCATATTTTGATGACCGACGAGGCCCATATCACACTTTCTGGAGCCGTTAATAAGCAGAATTGCCGCATTTGAGGAACGCTGAATCCACACGAGGTCCATGAAAAAGATCATTGCATGACCAAAAAGTAACTGTTTGTACACACGAGGTCCATAAAAAAGACCATTGCATGACCAAAAAGTTACCTTTTGGGCCGGGGATGGCGTCAAAAGCTTATTGTGGCCATTTTTCTTCAGAGAAGGCGAAACAGTCGATGGGAATCGATGTCGGTGGATGTCTAATACCTCAAATATACAGCCTTGGCCAAATATATTAGGCACCCTTTAAGATTCGTTATATCTTCAAAAAGCAAAAAAATGAATGAAATGAGAAAAAAAATAAAATTGCTTACAACGTGTCGTTGAAAACCATAAAAAGGCAGCAAAGACAAAAAGAAGAGAGTGCCTAACAAATTCGGCCAAGGCTGTAGAAATCGGTCTGCTTAAAATGTATTCAATATTCACATACCGACATAAAAGATGGCACAAACTTGCATGTACCTACGTAAGTAAAGAAATCAAATCCGATGTTTCTGCATTTGACAGATCATATGTCAAATATGACGTTTAAAGTTCCAGAGTATTTTTTTTGTGTTCCCTGGGTTCGGAAAAGTCCCTGAAAGGCTTCAATTTTGTACCAGAAACTCGAGAGCCGAGGTTTTGTTATTTTCTGGTTAAAACTTTTGACAGCTTCTTGATTTGTTCTTGTCTTGTACTGTCAAAACTCTCGTAAGCCAGTGTCCGATTCATTGTTTACTGTCAATATATACATCTTTCACCCATCCTTACCATCCATTTTCAAGATGTTTTGGATGAGGTTTCTTTTTTTGCAAAATTTGACAGGTCGCAAGTGTCAAACGTCACGTTGATCTGTCAAAAAATATGTGTCCAAAATCAATTTCTCTACATTTTCCATTTCAGTGCGAAAAATTAACAAATCTGCGTTGAATTCTCGCACTGATAATTAAACCCAGCAGAAAAGTGAAATAAGTTTTTGACAGTTTGACAGCTGTCACTTATTTTTTGGTTCAAATATCCTTAACTGGCATAATTTTTGTAAAAGCTTCATCTCCTCATCTGTAAGAACTCCCCCTATCAAACCCAAAGTGTGTCAACATTTTGACATTCGATGACATGTCAAAAACTGACAGCTACACACATTTCCTCAATTCATCGAGAACTCCCTCTTAAAGTGCAAATATCTCTCTTTAATCCCCCCCATAACCCATCATCCAGCAGCAAAATGGGTCACCTCGGTTAGCCAATATTGTCGTTGCCATTCCTCATCGTTCCTCATCCCCTGTCATTCCCCCGCCGAGGAGCGGCTGTCACATTTGCATACATGCAAGTGGTGCACTTGAAAGCCTCCTCCATCCTCGTTGAGCAGAAGGAAAAAAACGTTTTTATAGTCGTCCCTCTACAAGAGTTTTTTCCATCTCATCGAGCATTATGTCCTTTATCGCTCGTACCCCTCCCCCCATTCTGTCATAATCCTTTTCGCGACTTAAACGTTGCATAAATGCGATGCATTTTGCATGCTTCAATGCCGCCTCCTATTAGGAATTAACATGGACCACACACAGCTGCACATGTGCCTCCGCCATTCAAATGACAGGGGGTTGTCGTTTAGATTGCTGCGCGGGGGTGGTGGGGTTTTGAGCAAAGCGAAATTGTGCTTCCATTTCAATTCGTTTTAAGGATTCAAGATTTCTTTCAACAAATTATTTACAAAGCACCGCTGAGGGTGTAACCGTGTGCTTCCTTTGTTTAGCATGCTGAGGGTAATGCATGAGAGTGCTTGCACAAGGACGACGGATGGCGGACGGCGAACGGGCGTGGACAGAGAGAGTGAAGGATTATTAGCATTCAAGCGGAGGTGTAGTGCACCAAAGAACGTGAAATCAATTGCACTGCACTCGTCGGCTTAATAAGCGTTTCACCTTGTTCCATCGAAAAGATTTAATCGACTGCACGTAATCGTGTAAAAGCTTCATGTCCTCATGGAAGGATAACTCCGAAGTAGCGCTCTTCACAGGACCGCTGTCTGTTCGGTGTGGATGTTTCGATGGAGACGAGAGCATCCGCAGTATCCGCTGCCCTGTTTTCTTTATTTGCAGCAAGCGGTGAGGTGCGCTCTTAAGTAGTTTGTTCGGTTGTTTTGCAACATGAGTGGCATCCAAAGGATACCATGATGCGATGGTTTATTTATTTCCAATGGGAATCATTTTTATTTCACCAAATGGATGTGTGTCTGGTTACATAGTCGTACTTGTGTGAGACCTTGTGGGATGTTCGATGCTTTTTTTGCGTCTGTTTGTGTTTTCTTTTACCTTGGAGTTTACCATAAGTGCCTGGTAACATCTGCTGTGTGCGGCAGGGGAGGGAAGGGATAAAAGGCTGGGGATTATGTTGTTTTAGATTATGAATGGGAATATAAGCTGCTGTCTATTTGTTTGCTTTGGCTGAATGAATTTGAAGTATTTGACGTGGGCGGTGCGGTACGCTTCGTTGAGTCTCGTTGCCGAAAGTTCAACATGTTTCGCTTAATTCTTTTCGGAGGAGGGTAATTTGATGAAACTTTTGGACGTAAAAGGGACAGATATTGGTTCTGACGGGTTAGATAATACAGAAGGTGCTCTTAATGCATTTTGCCTAACAGATTTCTCGAGGAAGGGAGTGGGAATGTTGCCAATTTTTGAATTATTCGTGGACAATGTTTCATTTTTTGCATTTATGCAAAATAAAAAAAATACGTTGCTTAAATCGGTTTCATGGATTTGTGGGATTTTATTCATCTAGACGATGGTCAAAATTCATGAAAAATCAAAAATACCAAAATTGGGATAAATTTAAGCCTTAGGAATAAGACTTCTGGAGTGGCACGATTGGGTCAACATTTCCTCGTCAGAAATTCTTCTTCTTCAGCTTGCGCTACAGTCCGGGGTGGACAAGAGTCTCGGTGAACATTTGAACCCAGCACAGTTGGGTCCAAATTTCCTTGTCAGAAATTGAGACATCAAGTTGAACTATCTCAAGAACTGAAACTAAAGGGATCATCGTTTGTGAAGTCATTTTTTGGATCAAGAAGATTCAACATTTTAAGAGAATAGCTTCACATGAAGTGAATTTACCAAGACCATAATTTTAAAAGAGCCAAAAGCGATTATATGTCACCTGTTTCGTTTTCACAAAATAATATTCTTTGGCACGGTCTTACGGCCCAAGATATGGCCGGCCTTAATTTGTCTAAACTCTAACATAAAAATTTGGTTCATATCAAGACCCAGCGCTATAGAATTACATGTACACATTTCTGAATTTTGTTTGGGTTAAAATTCTTTTCCTGCATGGCACAGCGATTTTTGCCACAAATTTGTTCAGAATGTATGACAATTTTTGATCCAAAAGAAGAACTTTGCGCACACACGTGGACAACTTTTCTAGCAGTTTTTTTTTCATCTAAAAATGTGTGAAAATTCTGACCAAAATTTGTGACAGAAAGTGCCATGTCTCTTTTTGGATTAAAAAGTGACAAAAATTGTGACAGAAAGAGATAGAAAGAGAAATGTCCCACTAGGTTGGGTTAGGTTTAGGAAGGGGAGTGTTATGCTGAAACATCACTTCCACGGCGCGTTCTGAATCCCTTCATTTGTGCAGCATACATACTGTTAACCTATCCTGTCACCTTATGGCTGAAACCACCCCGTGATCTTTATGAATTGTAGAAGATCCGATATATCTGCATTCTCTAAGTCCGCAGTCTCTGTGAAGAATCTTTGGCCCAGCGAAGCTAGGCGCAGATTCTGGAGAGCTGGGCAGTGGCAAAGAAGATGTTGGAGCATTTCGGTCTTCTTCTCATCGCCGCAACTCCGGCAGAGATTGCTGGATTCCGCATTCCGGAGCATTGTTCCGATGGAGCAGTGTCCTGTGATCACTCCGACAAGCACCTGGATCGAGTTATAGTCCAACGCCAGAAGCTTCTTTGTTTTGCTGTTGTTAAGCTCTTTCCACGTTAATCTTGTCGTGTGGCAGTCATTTCTTGTAAGCCACGTCGAGTTGGCCTCTCCTTGTATTGTGTCGCTTAAGAGCCGGTACAATGCACTGATCGGTGGTCGCAGTGACGTCCGCTTCGATGATGTCCAATTCAGACACTTGTCTGGCCAATTCGTCAGCTCTCTCGTTCCCTGCGATTGTGCTGTGTCCCGGGATTTCCCACTAGAATACATCTCCGTGGAAAACTCACAATTAATCAGCACCAAATGGAACCTGATATTGATACAGCAATCAGACCCTAAAGGAGAGGCCATCCGCTCCTGTCCTAGTGTCCGGTACTTACTTGATGTCTTGACTAGACTTTTATCGTTTGGCATACCATTCAACTTTTTAGTGGCCTCAAGCTTTAGGTTCCCTTTAGTTCACAAGCTGATTTTGGGTCCACATTTCTTCACAGATTGCTCAAAATTTTAGAACAAATTTAAGGTTATTGTGGCTGCCAGGGATGGTCTTGACCAGTTGTACCCAAATTGTACCTAATGACGCTAATAACGGCTTTGAGCAACTTATTTGATACTCAAACAAGACAGCCAATTAATCGGTTCTCAAGCAAAGTAGATACTCAGACAGGGTACCCAATTTAAGTGACAATCTAGTGTAACCCTGCAAAATCAACGGTCGTCTTAGGAATTCTCACAAAGAGTCACTGAACCTACGAGTAACAGAGCCGGATAATCATCCTCATTCCTCTGGTTTTGTGACTTCTGGAAGACAGTTTTTGTAGCGACCAAAATTTCCTTGCAGATCGAAGTCTCTCCCTGATGACTTCTTGTTATTCTTCTTCTTCTTGATTCTGATTTTGGATTCCCATTTGATCTTTCTAATAACGACTGGTTAGCGCAGTTGGTTAAGTGCCTGCCCTAAGTTAGGGGGATCCCAGGTTCCAATCCCGGTGAAAACAAAGTTAATACGCTTTTATCCGGTTTTTCAAATCTGGTCCAGTCACCATTTACCTTTGGGATCAAATTAACACGTTGAGTGCCACCATACAATCCGAAAAACTGTCCCCACATGCCACGGATTTTTTTATTGACACTACGAATACACTCTGGTCTCACGCACCACAGCAAGCCCAAATTCGTGTGAGACCAAAGTGGTCTCATGTGGCATTCAACGTGTTAACGGCGCTATCACTGCAGCGGTCGATCGAGCGCCAGAGGCGCTACAATCCAGGGTGGACCTGGACCTCAACCAATAAGCCTCTTCAGCCAGCACTGTCTTTTGCTATTTGTCGCTACTTGCGAACCCTCACCTTAAGTTCCCTCTGTACCTTAGTGCGCCACCTTACACGTGCCCGTTCTCTGTTGCTTTACCCAACTGGTTCAGATTCGAAGAATCTTGTTGTTATTACAAATTCAAAACAGCCTCCTTCTCCAAAAATAGCCCAACCTTCACTAAATTCCAATTACATCAAACAAACCAGTCGCAGGCCTACACTTCACTCCTGTGGCACCCCACTTTCCACAAAGTTTTCAACAATTTCGCCTAAGATACATCCATCCATTATCAAAATCTATGAAATTCAAATCAACTCACATATGAACGAACATGCCTACCAGCAAGGACAAATCTCATTATCCATCCTTCCGTCGAGACATGGGCTCACATTTCTGAACCATCCCCAGCAGTGCGCTGTGCGGTACGAATGGAGAGCGGTGCTCGGTTAAGGTTTATGCAAAGTTTTCTGTTTCCGTGCTCGCTTTTCCAAGTCAAACTCTCTCGCCCCCGTATCTATTATGAATACAAAAATACTAAACATTTCCCCATGCGAGGCGCTCAATATGCTTCACTCAAATATGCATTTCTGATTTTCCTATAAAAATGCTAATTTCCTATTTTATTCAATTCTTTGTCTTCCTTCGCACGGTGGCTTCGACTGTCATGTGAACGGGTGTGCCTGTGTGGGAAAGTATTTCATATCAATATTGCATCATTAGAAATACATCAGCGCGAGGGAAGAAGCATAGCCTCCACTCCTGCCCTTCGGTGTGGCGCAGGGTTCCAAATTTTATTTTATTTTTACCTACTTAGCAGAAAACCGGTCGGGAGGGCACATTCTCCGCTTCACCTTTTTGCGTTTTTGCTCCTTGTGTACCTCCCAAATGTTTGCACGGGGAGATGGGGTGAGAAAAGCTAGGGATACACCTTGGAAACGTGGGCATGTGTGGATGAGAGGCGGTGGTTATAGATACACCCTCAAAGGACACGCGTTCATATTGAAATTTATCGATCACCCCACCGGTGCAGAGATATGTTTTGATTTCCTTTTATTTTCCTCAGTTGTCTTCCTCGTTCCTGTTTTCCTTCCGGTCGTTGGTCTTGACTGTTACATGTGAGGGAAGGAATCGAAGTACGTTGAACTGAGTGTAGTAATAATGCATGACACTTAAAGGAAAGGTTGACGAGGTTGGAAGACGCTCTGCTGAAGAGACTTGCACTTTCAGTGGGATTTTTGTTGCTTCAAGTTCGTTATTTGATCTGAAATGAAATTTGCTCTTGTCAGGGGAGGGGTTTTCTGCGGAAGGCTTTGATGTGTACGGAACGAGAAAATGGCACAATTAGGATTTGTTATCAAGTAATGAGGACTGATTTAGATCTTTTATTTCCAAATCAAGGGGGAAGTAAAGGTAAATGGAATAGGCACTCATGAGGACTATGTGAGGCCTTTTAACATCCATGCACTACTTTCTCAATGTTAGGGAGGTCGATATATGGGCGACGTGGAAGCACACATCCGTGGCTCACTTAATGCAAAGATTGGGTCTATTTTTTCCTAACGATGGGGTGACAGCAGATTAACACCGCAAGACCTTTAGATGTTAGCATAAATCTCCAGCCGGGGAAATGGTGTGATCCCATTGCCAACCAAATATATGTCTGTGCAACGCTCTCAAGTCAACCCGTTCATGTCAACACCTTGCGAGACCGATGAACATCAACGGCCGTTCTAGTGATGCAGACTTCACATGGAGCGTGGCACCTTAGCTTCGATAACTTAGAAGCAAAAGTGTAGAATAAATAATAAAGCCGTTGTCAGAGCAGATGAAAATTAGCCATCCCGACCTGTTTCTCAGGTCAATCGACACGTCGATGACTGCCTCCTGGATTAGAGCCATTTGCTCTGTTGACAGAGGCTGTTTATCAATGTCAGCTGGGACGATTCCTAGTCTGACAGTACTAGCAACCTGACTGAAGGTGGGCGCGTCAGGCGCATGTCTGGCTTTTGCCTTTTTGGCTGCCGGTTCAGAGGGGGTGCGATCCTTTGATCTCACCCTTTTGAACTCATTTCCAAGAGGAGATTTCGCATATACTAGGGCATTTTCCCTAGTTTCGCCCTTGCGAATAGCTTGGTTATATCTCCTCTTTTCAGCTGAGTTCAGCTTGACAAATCCACCTGGTCCTAGACGCAGCTTGTCAAGTTTCTTCCCAATGGAAGAACATCCGGATTTCTCCGTGACTACACTGCAAGTGTCTATGACCGTGGATGTGTCAGCATCCTCTGAACTGACACTAGCGCTGGTAGCTGTCAAGGATTGTGCCCATTTGGCTCCGATCTCCTTGTCAGCTAAGACTGTAGCTGGCTCGCTTTCGAGCTGGTTGACTATGGCCGAAGGTGGAGCGGCCGTCGGAGGCTCAGTAGCGTCCCGAAAATTGCCGTCTGCATGCTCCACAGCATGAACAGACGCTGGTGAATTTGGAGCTTCACCATACTCATCTTTTTTTGAATTTAATTTGGAAATTATGATCCCACGAGTATTGGGGAAATATATGTCACCCTAGGTAGCGCCCGATATGCCTAGGGAAGGCTAGATTAAAACCGAAGGTCGGTATTCGGTATTCGGTATTCGGAGTTCGCATACTAGAGACTAAGCTCTCTCTTAGCCATGCATCCCTCGGCGTATGCTGTTCCACCATTGGATTAGAGATTATTTTGGGAGGTTTACTCCTCCCGTCGCATACTTTGGCCGGATGTATACAGTTGAGAAATTAAGGTCGTGCATCGCAGGTTGGCGCCAAGAACCATTTGTTCATTGTGCGAGCCTGAGATACCAGACCTATAGTCTCGCTGCAGCATTCGTTGCCCGGTGGCCGCCCCGTGGAGGCAGTATGTCTTCTTGAAACGGTTTCTCAATAAGGATCGTCCATAGACTTTACCCTAAGAGCCCGCACCTGACCACCTGACGATGTCGTCATACCTTACTTTTATTTATCGGGCCTGCGACTCATGGAAGGTCTGAGACTGAGCAATTGTTGCCTGCCGTCGCTGACAGTCCCGTGCACGCTGCTTTTAGTCATAAAGACCAATTTGCCAGGCATTCACGGTCGGCCGGTCTTTATACTGGAGGTTTGGCCAACCTCTGCTTCTCGAATAATCAGGAGGCTCGGATTGGAAGACTCTCTTGGCTGGAGCAATGGTGTTCATTCGTTCAATGTGGCCGAACCAGTTTGGTGGATGAATTTTTGTCTTTCGGAAAATGTCCACATGTGTGAACAGCTCATAGAGTTCGTGGTTGCGTCTTCTCCTCCACTCGGCCTTCTCGCAGACAGAGCCAAATATCCGACGTAGAATTTTGCTTTCGAAGACCAAGATTCAGGTCTGCAGTCCTGCTTATCGTCTAGCTTTTGTAGCAAGCATATAGCAAGACTAGCAGGATTAGGGTTTTGTAGAGGATGATTTTGGTCCTTCGGGTCTGGAGTTTTGACCCAAGTTCTTTGGTTGTTTGGTCAAATCGAAGTAGCAGCGCTTGCCAATGCCGATTCTGCGTTCGAACTCTATCAAAATGTCGTTTGTGGAGTTCACGTTTGCCCCAGAGGTAGACAAACTCCGAGGTGGAACTGAGCCTAGCTTCTCAGCCACCACTCGTGTTGTGCATGCTATTGTTCTCTGAAAACTGGAGGGGACTTACAGTTTAATGCCGACTTCGAGCAATAAAATTGTAGCTGTCGACGTTTTGTTCTAGATGATAGGCGACGGATCGAATTGTAGTCGACAGTATATACAATATTTTGTATAAGACCAGATTGTTTCGGACGTTTTTCAATCACAGTGAATGCTTGTACTACAACACGCTGAGAACGCGCGACTATGTCGATGTCATCTGTGTACTCCAGCAGCTGGACTGATTTGTAGAAGATAATGCCATCCGCGTTTACACCCGCCTATCGCACTGATAACTAGACTGAAGAAATCACACGACAGCCCATCTCCTTGTCGAGTTTGAAATAATCTAGCTTAGGCTAAGATTGCATCACTTGGCAGTGGGCCATAACCAAACTTACACAAAATGTCACTAAACACTTACCACCTCGAATTGAATCATGATCGAACTCAAACTTAAATTGACCGAACATTAAAGCTCTCCAGTCCTAAACAACTAGTAAGCATACGTCACATAAAAAGAACAACACGAATTTTAACAGACATTCATGAACAATTTTGATCCTATCAAAATGTTCGCTTTTTAAGAAAACAAAGTTAGAGTAACCCTCTAGGTCCTTATGGGGATTAGATCAATTTTTACATCTAGTTGCGATTTCACAAAACTTAAAGCCCGCACTTTTTCCCAAAGTTCGGTCTAAATTTAAAAATGTCACGAATTTTTCAATTGAAAGTTATTCATAAATGCATTTAAGGAAAATTCTGATTAGTGATTCAATGCCTCATTTCAAAGTACAGGATCTATTTCCTAACCGAATATTTGAGCAAATGGGGCCTAAACTTCTTCAGATCTAAAGCGTTGAACTAAAAATTGCCTAGAGGTTCGATGCGCATGTTGATGATAAAATATAAATCACTTATCGGCCTTAACTATCTTAAGTCTTAATCGCAATTTTGCCGAAAATCCTTTTTTTAGAACAGTTTTTAGTACTGAAGACAAATATTTAGTACTATTTTTAGTACTGATGAAATTTTCGACAATTTTTAGGTAAAAAAATTGTTCTCAATAAATTAAACGGGACAAGTAGTTGCGACAACGTTCGGAGTATTTTAGGCTAAGACGTCTTCAATTAGACTGGGCACCAACACAAAAATGGAGAGGCATGATCACAGCCTGATCCACAGCCCAGGTCATTTTTGGGCTAAAGAAGAAGTGCTGCCAGCAATCATTTGTTTCTTCGTTTGAGATGCAAATTAAGTAGATATCATTGTAGCACCGAATATTAGCATGGCCGCCGTGGCTTAGTGAGTAAGAGCGTCGTTTCCTGGATTGAAGCTCTGGGTTCGATTCCGGATGCAACACAATATTCAGATTTTACGGCACCACCTCTCCAGAGTAACTGACAATGCTCAGAGACTATAACTGTCAAAAAATCTTCTCAAATTTCCCTGATTGGAGTCGGAAGGTGGGTACCCTTCACTCGGCAGGCTGTGAAGGCCTTCGAACCAAAAAAATCGAATATTTAAAAAAGAAAGATCCATCAAAACCAAGCATTCAACTCATCAGTTGAGTCACCCTCACAGCGTACAAGCAAATCTCACTGTTGAAGATTGTGGATGAGTGAACTTTGAACCTAAAGCCTTTTGAGACTCTCCTGCCTTCGCGGCCTAATACCTTTGATTAATAAACTCCATCAGCAAAACCTCGACATTCATTTCGTTTTCATGACTTAGTGAGTCGTTTCGCCCCCACATTCCCCCACAAAACCTTTGTGTCTCTTGGGAGAAATTCCAAATGCACCCCCAGCAAGCAGCGAGCGCACCACCCCCACGGCGACATTTAAATTAAAACAAACTGTTGCTGGCTTGTCTCTTCCATCCCAGCATTTCGTTTCGTTTTGCCATTTTCCTAATTAAATAATTAATTATTTATAATGAACTCATAAAGTATGTAAGTTCATTTCGCAATTAGATCACTATTCTCGTTCTTTTTTCGCTTACCCCCATCGCCAGCCCGGGTGCCCCGTTTTACAGCCACCACCCCAGTTAACTGGTTTCATTAATTAAAAATTATAATCTTCTTCTTAAATATAAATGCTCTCCCTTTGTCTGCAGCAGTCCCTTCTCTCGCATCCTTTCGTTTTTCTAATTTTTTCTTTTTTTCTCTCTCTCGTTGCAGGTAAGTTTACGTGAAAGCGAAAAAACAGTGGAACTGAAGACGGGACAGCCGAAGACAGGGACAAAGTTTCCGATGACTTTTTGAAGACAAAACGACAAAAAGAACTGGAAACACTCTTAAGTTCGTCTTTCTTTCCCTTTTTTTTTTTTGTTGCGCTTCCCGACGACCCTCGGCGTGGATGGGTTGTTGTCAGTCTTTTTCTGGTACAACTTCCCCGACTCCGTGACTAGAGGGCGAAGGCGTGGGGGCGATCCAAGTTTAATTGAGTTTTAAAGTTGAAACTATGAAGGGAAAATCACCAGCGCTTAGGTACAGATGTGCGTGGGGGTTCCGCTGGGAGCCGGGGCGAGGAAAAATGAGTAATGAGCACAAATCGCATTTGTAACTGTCATATTTGCATAACTACTGACAGAATCCCCTTGAGGGCTTTCGTTTCCTTCCGCCTGGCATCACCTGAATCTGAGAGAGGAGAGACCCGTGTGCGCGCTCCACCATTCGTCATCTCAAGTGGACTCAGACTGACTGACCAGTCGACTAAGCGGGGACTCGGTGGATGATGATACATCCCCGTAAACAATTTCCTGATTAATTTAACCAAAAAGCGTATGGCCACACCTTGAGCAGGACTATTAATTTCAACCGCCAACTATGCGGTGTCCCTTCCCTCCCGTCCAGAGAATGGGTGTGACACTATGAACGCGCGGTTCCTAACAAGAGCGGAGCGCCAATCCCTGGAAAATAAAATAACTACGGCACACCTAATTCCGGTTTATGTACATACCACGGATATCCTTTGCACTAAGCCAGCCACTAGCAGCAGCCATTAGTTCTCGAAAGGGAGTGCAGGGGCTTTGTTTGCACCCTCTGCCGGCTCTGCGCTACACTGGCTGTGTTCACACACAAATAAATTGTGGACCGTATTTATGTGTATCTACAGCAGCGACCACTTAAACGCCACCACCAGGTCCACCAGTGGCAGCGGCAACAGGGGGAACAATCGAAGGAATTGGAAGGGTTAATGCAAGTTGACCGCCACCCCGAAATGACACCATAAGCATTGCCGAACGCCGCCGCCGCCGCCCTAATCAATTGTTGAACGGGCCAGAGAGTGGATGTGAAAGAAGAAAAAGGATATAAAGTTGAATGTTTTATTGAGACAATGAATGGGGGTTCGCCATTGCAACAGGACACTTTGGATTGGCAATGGGAGACTTCACTTAGTTGCGGTGACAACGAGTGGTGACTATGGCGATGTGTAATTGAAATATACTTCTTCTGGTTGTGAATGTCCCCAAACGACGAGCGGAGAGAGGATTCCTTTCCAATTTCTGTGCACTTAAGGCGCTTACATAGGTTTTTCATTTGCCACGTTACAGTGAATATTGAAATTTATGATCGCCACAGGGTTGTTTCTTACAGATGACTTCGTAGTTGCAGAGGATGGGATTTAAAAAGGAGGGGGGGGGGGAAGGCGACTTGCAGTGGTTGTGGTAGCAGTTGCCCGTGGGCGATTTTGAGAATCCTATTTCTGGGGGGGAATGGTTGTCCTGGAAATGGGAAAAGTCTTCAGATCGAACTGAAAAGTTGAATCAATTCCAGAGAATTCCTCACTCGTATCTGAGCATGAGCATTTTGAGAAGTTCACGGAATTTCATCGATAGATTCGTTTTTAAGAAACCTCCTGCCGATTCACTTTCCTTAAAGATGACGCTACAGTCTGCTCTGGTCCTCAACCACTAAATTCCTTCAGCAGGCGGTCTTGAATTGTCCAAGTCCACCTTCTATTTGTCTGCTTCCTCCCCTCTACTTCGTCCTTTACTTCAACTTTTCTCACAAATAATGACCTTAGCCTTAGCGAGGGCAAAATAACACGAAAAAATCTGGGCCCAATGAAACAATCCTGTGGAGATTGCGTCAAAAAACCCGTTCAGAGATGGCATTTCTTCAGATTCAATCACAAGAGAGGAAGTTATTCAAAGCGATGTCTTTAATTTGTCACTTAGTTCAGTCGGTCTTTAGACCAAACTCAAGGATTCCAGAGAATCTGAGCGCTCGAATCTGAGCGGAGAACATTTCTGAGAATCCACAGGAATTCACTGACAAATTCTTTCTTTAGAGACTTAAGATAAACCTGGCAATTCACTTTCTTTATAGAGGACGCTACAGTCAGCTCTGGCAGCTCAACCAACAAATTCCTTTACCAAGCGGTCTCGAGTGCTAAACATCAAGTTGTTTTAGTCCACCATCCATTTGTCTACTTCCTTCCTTCTACTTCATCTTTTACTTCAAAGGGCAAAATAGCATAGGGTGAGAAACACGACAGTGCGCGAGAAACTCAATGTTGGGCAGCTGCTTCTTCGAACGGAAAGGGCTGTACTTCGTTGGTTTGGTCACGTGGCACGAATGTCCCCATCATCACGACTTCCGAGGTGTGCCTTGAATGCGATTCCATCAGGTAGGCGACCGCTTGGCAGACCTAGGACGAGATGGTTGGATCAAGTCCAAACACTCGCCTGGCTGCGCTTGGGCATAGCTCCTGATGAGTTAGAGTCGATGGCGGAGGATCGAGTGACCTGGAGATCTCTCGTGCATGCATTGCCCCCGCGACCCCTTTAGTGTAACATGCGGGTCACTCAAAATGAGATAGGCAAAATAGCAAAAAAAATGGTGAGCCCAATGAAACAATCCTGTGGAAGTTCCACCAAAATCTTTTTCATTGATGAAATCTTTTCGGATTCATTCACAAGAAAAGAAGTTATCCAAAGCTATGTCCCCTCTATTTTGACACCAAATTCAAATAAATAAATTTATTGAAAAAGTGTGGGTCTAACCATGGAATCTTGTGGAACTCTATCTTTAGACTTTTTGTTGGTGCTTCTCTTTTTGCTTCTTAGTGTCTCTTAGGTCTCTTGTCGGTTTGTCAAAATTGAGTTGTATTCTTGTTGCTGAAAGGCCGGCATTGAGTTCCCTTTATCGAGTGGGTTTGTGTCCATACCACAGGGTGACCAAATAAGAACGATAGGAAAATAAATTCGAGCTCGTCCAAAGGCGTAATTAGCGTAGACTAAGGACTTGACGCATGCCCAGAGAAAATAATCGAGTGACACCAAGTGGCATGATTGCAGCGACCAATTGAAGAAAGCTTGCGGTGAGATGACTCAGTCGCAACATTTTTCTGTCACAACTTTGAGCGTTACGTCACTTCAACGGCATGTGGCGTCGTCTTGTTGGAACAAAAGCTCGAATATTTCAATGTTGTTGAGCTCTGGCCACAGAAAGTTAACTTTTCCATATTCTTGAGACTATTGACGATAACAGTGTCTTCTCAGTCCAAAAGAAATAACGTCCAATGATGGTGCCATTCCCTTAATGGCACCAAACACTTAATTTATGTGGATGCATTGATGCTTGGTTGAACATTTGTCGATTGTGTTCACTCCAATACCGGCAGTCCACGTCTAAGGTGTCGCGCCCAAATGGACAGGGATCACAACCCACTTGGCGAGCGGAATTGGTCACAGCTAGCAAAAGATCTTATTAGCTGGTAAGGTTTATTGGTTGGATGGGGGCCCAAATTGAATTACAAAATAACCCGGGTTGGCGATACCAATTTCAGCTGAAACAACATTTGTGGGTCTTCTTTGAAATTTGCCGCTACGACGACTATGTTTTCTTCATTTCGCACCAATCTCTGTCTGTTTGGTGGCTTAAGGTCCAAAGAGTGTATTCTCGCTCAAAATGTCCCATGGTGTGACGAATTGTCTGCACCACACTGAAGCCATGATGACGACCGACTTCACGACGAAATTCACAGTACGTATTTACAACTGAGCTGAATTTTCGATACATTTTTTTAACAATTTTCTTACGTTCGGCAAGTATGAAACGCATGATGTAATGGCAAACTTTACTGAATATTTTGACAGCTGGATGTCATTGTTAACTTTGATAGCTGCTGAAACATAACAATTGCTAAGACCATCACTGCTATTTGGTCACCCTTGACCTTGTCCTTTACTTGAACTTGTGCTATATCTAACGAAGGCTTTAGCGCGGAAAACATAAAAAAGTTAGGCCCAATGCAATAACCTTGTGGGATTTGAATCAAAACCTTTTTCATTGATAACATTTCTTTAGATTCAATCACAGGGGAGAAAGTTATTCAAGCGTATGTCTAAAATTTGTTTGAAAAAGTTTGGGCCCAGTCACTCAATCTTGTAGAACTCCAGCAATTTGTACGTTGGAGCTTGCATCTATGTCTCTTTGTGTCTTTCAAATCTCTTGTTGGTTCGCCAAAATTGAGTTGTGTTCATGTTACCGAAAGTCGCATGCAGGGTCCTCACTTTTGAGTGTCTTCGTGTCCATACTATATGTCCTGTTGCACAAGCTTAAAGGCGTTTTCTGACAGGACACGATTGTAATCAAGGCTAAAAACTGCATTAATTTTTGTCTTATTGACGTTAATGGTCATTGGAATAGAAGACTGAACCACGAGCTGTAGTTACTGTACGGCGACATGAGTCTAGCCATGCAACTATGGACTCAACACCGAAGATGGCTAGGCCATGTAAAGTGCATGGACATCACTTCACAAGCCCGAAGAGTCTTCGACTTCGTGCCCTTGGGTACAACTCATTAGAGGACGCGCATGAAGGACCTTAGCCAACTTGGCATGCGTAATTGGAGGTAACTGCCTAAAGATTATGTCAGTTGGGCAGACTTGTCGATTGAAGCCCAGGTCCATCTCGGACTGTAGCGCCAGCAGAAGAAGAGGAAAAAACCGTCTCTTATTTCCTCGGAATCGCTCATTCTTTTAGTGACCCGCTCCCAGAAGAATCCTAAGCCTTCCTTTGATGTATTCTTGGTCAGCAGTTCAAGCTTGACATCACCCCATCCGAATCCCATCAAAGGCGGAGCACCTTCACTCACAATGAAGAAGTCCTGTGGAAGTAAAGCATCAAAAGACCCGTGGGTCAATCACAGGAGAGGAGGTTCTTCAAACTGATGTCTGAAACTTGTGTCCGAATAAATAATTTGTTTGAAAAAGTGTGGGTCCAATCATGGAATCTTGTGGAACTCCATCAATATCTCTTTAGATGACGCTTCTGTCTATGTCTCTGTGTGTCTTTCAAATCTCTTGTTGTTTTTTCAAAATTAAGTTTTGTTCTTGTTGCTGAAGGGCGTCTACAGACTCCTCACTTTTGAATGGGTTCGTGTCCATACTATGGTGAAGGTTTCAGGTTCCCCAAGCTTGATGCCGCTTTCTGATAGGACACGATTGTAAGCAAAGATTTGAAATGCACCATCCACGTCTTTGCTAGTGTTTGCGTTGATGGCAATTGAAGAGGAAGTCTCAACCACGAGTTATATGGGCTGTTCAGCTACATGAGTCTAGCCACGCGTCTACGACTTCAACGCCTAAAATGACTAGGTCAAGTAGAGCTCGTGGACAGGACTCCTCCAGTCCGAAAAGTCTTCGATTTCGCGCTCGTGAGACAACGTAACAGAGGACGTCCACGAAACCGATGGTGTACAGAAGCAAAGAAGGACCTTAGCCATCTTGACGTGCGTAGTTGAAGGCAGCTGGCTAAAGATCGTAACAGCTGGGGAGACTTGTTAGTTGAAGCTCAGTTCGATGCCGAACTATAGCGCCATCAAAAGAAGAAGAACCCAGTCTTGATTCTTGACTCTTGATTCCTCGAAATCGCTCATTCTTTTAGTGACACGCTCCCAGAAGAATCCAGAGCCTTCCTTTGATGTATTCTTGGTCAGCAGTCCAAGCTTGACATCATCCCATCCGAATCCCATCAAAGGCGGAGCACCTTTACTCTGCCAATGTCACATCTCAGTGGCAGTCCCTCCTGCATTTCCAATCAATCGTGTCCACCCTCGGGCTTCATGCCATCATGTTCTGACTGACTCACCGTATCACCATCCGCTTCCCTATGATCCCGCTTATATCATCATAACATCGAACATCGAGCATCACCGGCTCAAAATATGAATTTCCAACCTCTCACCCGCAGGAGTAGCAGTCAGGACCCCCAGGCACTCTCTGTGTGTGTCCTCCTCATCCTGGTCGAAAATTAACCCTCTATGTGCGGTCGGTTGAAGAGTGTGCCTCCGCCCGTCGCCGCCGTCCGGCCGCTGGCAAACCACACACCGGAAGGCTTAAACTACCTGGTCGGTCTGGTCGGTGGCGTTTCACAAGGACGACTGTGCCATGCATAGCAAAACCGAATTTCATTGCGGCCTTCAAACAGGAAGCACTGGGGACTCCGAAACAGAATCGACATACTCTCCCGTGTCGACTGTCTGAGACCGGTCATGGATCGCCTGATGATGACGATGATGGGCGGGTGGTGCTATGGAACCATGGCTGTGTTCATGTGCGGGCGATATCCGTTGTAAGGGTTTTGTAAAACCGCAGTTCGTATTTCTCTCAAAGCGAAGATTATGATTTCAATTAATGATTTTACCTCGGACATCGTCAGCAGCCATCAGAAGCAGGGTGGTCCGGAAATGTGGTCATAATCCACATCCTCTCATGTGCAGGGAACGATATCTTTCCGACTCCCTCCCCCCACCTCTGGTCCTTGATTTGTGCTCGGTTGCGCCTGTCAAATTATTATTTCGCAATCCAACGAGGCCGCACACACAGCCACACACTCGCCTGATTGCAAATGAGGACATTTGTAGTGCTTCACCTGTCATCTGTCAGTGGGCAGGGTGTTGTCACATCGGTGTCAGAAACGGAGAAAGTGGACGCTTGTTGTTCGATACAATTGTTCTTCGTTTGACAGTCCGTCGGACCGGGGATAATAGCAATTCATTCACCCGCCTCCCCTCATCGCTCGCCGGCTATTCAGCTATTCAGCAATTCATTCGTTCCGCAAGACATTCAGCTTTGGATTCTTGCCCACAGGACGACGGTGGCGTCTACGTTGTGTGGGTGTGTGCTTTGGCAGATGGGGGCCCGCCTCCTCCCTTGGTGCTGTGTATGAGTCGTCATTTCATTGTTGTCGTCTCATAATAAATCATTATTTTTTCGGTTGACACATTTCTTCTTGCTCGTGGTGTTTTGTAGCGGGGCTTATCCTGCACGGGGCCGGCTTAAAAATGGATTGTCCACAGAATGACAAACATCAATGTCTGGGGAGAGATACGAGGCTTGTCTCTATTGAAATCGTGTTAGTTCTGTCATCCTGTGTGGAAATAATTGCTTTCGTCGGAATGTCCTTGCCGGGACGGTGGGCTTGGTGGTGGTGGTGGACTTGGCGGTGATGACGACGGCGACGTCTATCCCTCGGTGGGTGTACGAAAATTCTGAGAAAAATGATGAAATGAAGTGGCATTCGAGTGGGACGCATTAGCGTATTGTTTTCGTGACATTTTACATGACATTTTGAGGATTTGTTTGTTTGTGACAGAACTGGGTCGAATGTGGTGGGGGCGGACTTAAAGGTCATGGAGCGACAGACGACGTCAGAGTCTTTAAATTGAGCGAATTTAATGGATTCCTGTGCACAAATATAAATGGTGTTTGTCTCTGCTAAATGTAATTTCAGGTTGAACTAGATGGCACTACGGTGCCTAAGCCTTTCCTTGCCCAAAACTTGTCCGAAAAGTGCTTGGAAGCGTGAGAATTCACTAAATTTTTCGAAGAGATCTGTCGTTTTTGCGATCGTTCGTAGTATTCAGACCAAAATTTGGTAGTTTTAGGCATATTTCTGGTCAAATATTTTCTGATCGAAAATCTGACCGTCGATGTCGTGACAAAGGTGTTTCATCCAGAGCTTCACTGATCCACATTTTTGTTCCAAGCAACTGTTCACAGCCTAATTTTTCGAGTCATCTCAGGGTAAGTCCTCTGTTATCACATTTTAGGACGGATTTCAAAATCATTTTCTGGTCAGAATTGAATACCCGACGAGTCTTGGCGAAAATGTATGATTCGAAACTTCGCTCATCCAAAATGTTGTTCAATACCACTAACCAAAGACTCATTTTTCGGGTCCTAAAAGAACAGGTTCTCTGGTTATCACATTTTAGGATAGAATCCAAAAGCATTTTCTGGTCAGAATTGGATACCCCACGAGTCTTGTCGAAAATTATCCAAAACTTGGTCCAAGCAACTGCCCACAGCCTCATATTTCGGGTCCTCAAAGAACAGGTTCTCAATCATTTTCTGGTCAGAACTGAATTACCTGATGGATTCTGTCGAAAGTGTCGTCGATTCCAAGCTTCACTTATCAAAAATGTTGTTCAAAACAACTAATTTTTCGGGTCATCAAAGAACAGGTTCCCAAGTTACCACATTTTACGACAGAATCCAACTGATTTTGGATTCTGAATTCTGGTCAGAATTGAATACTCGATGAGTTCTGGCGAAAGTGTATAATTTTCGCAGGTTCACTCATTCAAAATTCACCCACAGCCTCATTTTTCGGGTTACCGAAAACAGGTTTTTAGGTCAGGATTTTCTGGTCCAGAACACATGGATTCGCACTTTAGGCCAACAATTTGGGCGGTCAGACTTTGTCTATCATTTCCACTAAAACTTGCTGGCGCCGAAGTATGACTGTGCTGGCGAACATGTTTTTGGATCGACGAGATTTGGTCCTAAATGACAGTTTAGTGCCAAATAGACGGCCTAAAAATTCTGAACTCACCTAAAGTCGACAAAAGTAGGCTTAGGCTGGTCTAAGGGTCCGGAAGGCGTTAGTTGCTCATAGACTCTCCCTTTTTTTTCAGAGGATTTTTGAAACTCTACTGGAGCACTCAGACTCAAAACTGGTCCATTCTACTGCCAGGTAGCAACCTACTTCAGTGCCGTTAATTTAATTCCAACGGCAAATGGTGACTGGATCAGATTTGATTTCACTCGGACCCCTCTAACTTGGGGCATGCACTTAACCAACCTTTTTGAGTGACAGTTTGGAGCAGATTGTGGAGTGGTGGCATCATTGGACCATTTTTCTTTGGAAATGAGGCTGGGAACAACGTTTCGGTCAACGGTGGGCGTTTCAGAGCCATTTTAACCGACTTTCTTTTTACTGCGCCATCCAGCCGTGATAGACTGGATTAGACTCTCCCTTGCTCAAATATCTTCATATCGATTATTTGACATCTAGCGAATGGAATGACAGTCAGAACAAAATGTCAACCAATTTTTGAACTTTTTGGACTTCCTCGTTGAAGTCTGGAATTTTTTGACCAAGATGGACACAACTTAGCCCTTTTGTGCAAAAACTACCAAGCCCTTGAAGAAAAATTGGTTGAAAACGGTCAACCAGTGACGCGGATGTGTCCAATTGTTACAGTTACAGTCGGAGGCAAAACTCCAAATTTTGTTGACAAATTTCATACCATCTCTCAGTCTAGCACAGCCACAGTTGGCTTTGGAGTGGCCTTATAGATCGTTCCCATTCTGCCTTCTCATTTGTCTTAGATAGCCATCAGCAGCAGGAGATGAGGTTGCTTACTCGCAAAATCCGGGCTTGATATCGGCTTGAACGTCGATTGGAACTCAAAATCTCTGCTGCCTGCTAAGGTACGTCGGTTGTAAGTCAGAAGCTGTAAGTCAGACTCGACTGACTGAACCACAACTGATCGTGTGACTTCTTTTTCGTTTAAACCTCACTTTTCAATTTGAACCTCTTCTTGTTCTTGTTGTTCTTCTTGTTCTTGTTGCTCTTGTTGTTCTTGTTGTTCTTCTTGTTCTTGTTGTTCTTGTTGTTCTTGTTGTTCTTCTTGTTCTCACCACAGTCCGGAGTGGACCTGGGCTTCAACCAACATGCCTCTCCAGTTAGCGCGATCCTTCGCAAGCTGTCCCCAATTTCGCACTTCAAGTTGGTTGTGGTCCCTCTCCACTTAGCTGCGTCATCTTGGACGTGGACGTCTGGTTGCGTTGTTCCACTGGTTCAGAGTCGAAGACACTTCTTCAGTGACGTTAAATTTGATCAGATTTATCCCCCTTTTTGGTTTTGAGACGATACTGATTAACAATTGTGGCAGACAAACACTAACTCCATCTAGTTCTGAAAGCAAAAATGAAACGGTGCATGTCTCGGATAAAGTTGAGTAACGCTCTCAAAATTAAGATCCACGAACATGCGGATACATACAGATTTCCTTCTGATCGTGTAAGGGATCAGAAGGAAATCAGTCTTCAGGGTTAAAGAAGGCCATACATTTAGATTAACAAGAGGCAAGAAAACTCTGTCCCTGAAGTAGAAAGATTCTCCAACTTCTCCACATTCCTTCAAGCAACACCCAATTTAAGGCTAAACAACCAATTCATAATTCCATCCACACCCATACCCAGCCTAAGCCACCCTCAGCATCAATCTACTCCTTTCTTCACGTCACAGTGTGACCAAACACAAAAAAAAAAGCAGAACTAGGAAAGGACAAACCCCCTCTGAACTGAATACAAGGGTAAATTACATCTCCAAGGGTGGATTAATCAATCAAAAAGGACACAAAATTTATTTTTGGGAAAATAAAATTTCCTCTCCATATGGATGTTAATGTGAATGACAGGGTGGTGCCTGGCAGCAGAGCACACACGCACACGGGCAGCACGGATTCACAATTGATGTGAGAGGCAGAAGATAATCGGGTAATGAAAGAGCTTTAAGACGATTGAATGTGAGTATGTTTGTGCGTGTGCTTGGGTGGGGGAGGGCACATTAGCTGATTTATCGAGGGTGACAACAGCAAATATTTTTACAAGGAAATAGCGCGCAAAAAAAAGCCGTAAGCTGATCTAATGCGTTACACTTTGTGCCTGCGATGACGTTTATCTAGGATATTGTGACATTCGTAACGAAGGGAATGTTTAGTTCGCCGGATGTCATAGAGGATATGGGATGTATTTTAATGTGATTGCCTGTGGTCTGTGGAAATGTGAAATTAATATCCCCCAAACGGACATAAAAGGAGGGAAACACTTGCGATGCGACTATGTGCAGGATCTTATGAAGTCTTGTGTGATGCACTGCACGATATTAATGTTGTTTTAGTCTTTATGAGCTCTCAAGAGATACCACATGTTCATGGATCGTAATTTTGGAAGCGTTCTTTAACTCCAGCCGAGACATGCACCATTTCGTTTTGCTGTCAACAACTAGATGGCATTTAAATGTTAATCAGAATCGACTTAAAGTCCAAGAAGGGGGACAAATCTGTTCAAATTCATCGTCTCTGTAGTTGACATTGAAAAGTGAGGTTCAAATGCAAAGAAGTCAAACGATCAGTTGAGGATCAGTCTGTTAAGTCCAAGAGTTTTTGACTTACAACCGACTTCCCTTTGAGCTGAAGTAAGTTATTTTTTTATGAACTAACGCCTAACACCAAACATTTTTTCACGGCTCCACCTCTTTCGAGTCACTGACAATGCTCAAAGAGTATAACTGTCTAGAAGAAGTTTCTCAATCTCGCCGTTCGGAGTCGGCATTAAACTGTAGGTCCCCTCCACTCGTGCGAGAACACTTTGCACAACACGAGTGGTTGTTGAGAAGCTAGGCCCAGGTCCACCTCGGACTGTAGCGCCACAATTATTATTAATAAATTATTAATTAAAGGATCAATATGAAGTTGTTCAAGTTTTGAGACCCTGAGCCCATGAGACCCTGATCAATATGAAGTTGTTCAAGTCGGGCCTCTTCTAATCTGTGATCATAAAAATGTCGGTCAAAGCCACAAGCGAAAATTTGATCCAAAGAATTCTGATCAGAAAATGTTTTTTGGAACCAAATCGATATTCTTCACATAAACCAATAGAGACTGTACAGCTTCCTTGTTGATCATTACTACTAAACATGGAGGAGATGATCGTTGATTTGATCGCGACTGTTCAGTATATGGCCAGTAGTCGACTTTATTTTTGGTACGAAAATGTGTACACGGACAGTGCCACGATCACTTTCGACCGCTTTAACTGTGGACACTTTCCGTAGAGTAGTTGGTCTCCACTCTCGTCTAGTAATTGGATGTACGAACTAACAGAAATTTTTATCAAAATTTCGAACTTTTTAGATCAATTTTCCTCTGCAATTTTTCACTCCTCTGTACCTGTGTCGCCCTATCCTCACGCAGGAAGAAACACCTTGGAGCATACTTCTTCAACGACCTGAGCGAATTGCACAACGTCGGGATCCCTCAAATAAAAACTTCGTGGCAAGCACGAAATAGTTTTTTGGATAGGTGACGTCCGATCCGCGTGATATCACAATGGGCCTAAGTTGACCTAAGTGTGACTGCTATCTGCAGTCAGCCTACTTACTTACTTAACAGGCTTATGACCCATGGAGGGTCCAAGCCTAAGATATCGCTGCCTTTGATCGTTGACCGTCTTGAGCATGCTGCTTCCAGTCATCAAGACCAAATTTTTCTCCAGAATTTTTGACTTTTTTGAACCAGCAGAAGTTCAGAGTGGGCGCCGTGGCGTAGTGGGTAGGTGCGTCGACTCCTACGCTCGAGGTTGTCGGTTCGAATCTCGAAAAAAAAAAAACATCAAACATTTCTTCACGGCTCCACCTCTTTCGAGTCACTGTCAATGCTCAAAGAGTACAACTGTCTAGAAATAGCTTCTCAATCTCGCCGTTCGGAGTCGGCATTAAACTGTAGGTCCCCTCCACTCGTGAGAAAATAATAGCACGCACAACACGAGTGGTTCCTGAGAAGCTAGGCCCAGGTCCACCTCGGACTGTAGCACCGCCATTATTATTATTAGAAGTTCAGAATCATCTTAAAAGTCGGTCTTTAACATCCAACGACTGAATTCTTCGCATATGACTGAAATGCCTAAAAAGTTTGTGTAGCTTATCGGGTCGAACATTTTTATTCTGAAATTTAGAACATTTTTGAACTCGTGGAAGTTGAGAATTAACTCAGAAATTGATCTTTTAACATCCTATCACTTAATTCCTTGCTTACTATCGCCTGAGTGAACATTTCATCTTTTTCTAACTTTTTCGTTCAAAAATCAGACCGTTTTGTGCCAAATTTTGAACTTATGTTTTTTACTTTTTCTAAAACTTTTAAAATCAGCGAAATTTCAGAATCATCCCAAAAGTCTGTTTTCAAACACCGAATCACATCACTGAAACAAAAAAACGGACAAATTTTTCTCCAGAATTTTGTACATTTTTGAACCAGTGGAAGTTCAAAACCGTGTCAAAAGTCGATATCCAAACATTTTATGACTAAATTTTTAAAATGTGTGTAACTGCTCGCGTCTGATAATTTTTTTCTAAAATTTGGAATATTTTTGAACCGGCGGAAGTTTAAAAAATCACCCTAAAAGTCAAGTCAGAAACCTTTTCTTCTACATTTTTTAACCAGCGGATGTTAAGAACCGCCTCAAAAGTAGTTTTTTAAACATTCTACGACTGAATTCCTCGCACATCACTGAAAAACCCTCAAAGTTTGAGTACCTTCCATCGACGAACAATTTTTGGTTCTAAAATTTTGAACACTTTTGAACCAGCGTAAGTCTGAACTTCCTCAATCCCCTCAAAATTTGGTGGTTGAACATTCTGTGACTGAATTCCTAGCACACCAATGAAATGTCTTCAGTAGCTTCTTAGGTCGGACAAATTTTTCTCCACAATTTCGAACATTTTTCAACAAGCGGATGTTCAGAATCGCCCTAAAATTCGGTCAACAAACATTCTATGACTGAATTCTTCGTACATTTCTAAGACGCCTAAAAAGTTTGGGTAACTTTTCGGGTCAGAATTTTTTTTTTAAGTTTCGAACATCTTTGATCCATCGGAAGTTCAGAATCACCGTTAAATTCAGTGTTCAAACATTTTTGGACTAAATTCTTCTCACATCACTGAAACTTTTAAAAATGTGAGCAGCTGCTCGGATCGGACAATTTTTTCTAAAATTTTGAACATTTTTGAACCAGAAGTTCAGAATTTTCTCAAAAGCCGGTTTTCAAACATTCTATGACTGAATTCGCCTACGATCGCTTGAGTACGTCTACGTCTTATATTTTTTGCCTTTCTCGTCCGAAAATCGGACCATTTTTTGTCAAATTTTGAACATTTAAGGCCGCTCCCTTCTTCAATGCACCCTTCCAAAAATCCATGTTCCAAAGCTCTCCCTGCTGACAGATATCAAAAATCACCCGCTTGTCAATAGTCATATCAAATCAATACGTTTCCCCTGCGAGAACCAGTCCTTTCGAGGAATTCAATTGTCATCACACAACATCTCGAACGCAATACTCCTCACCTAGGAAAAAAAAACACAACGAAAAAAAAAAAAAGTTCAAGGTTCACCCCAATTGCCATCTAAACCAGACACGCAGCACCAGGGGCAACGCCAGCATATGTTGTCATTTCCACTTGAAGGACTTACACTGCGAACACGCCCTTGGGTTCGGCACGGGCGATATTACGTAACATGACCAGAATTCGGTTGTCATCATCGTTCGATGGGGAGGACCACAAATACCCTCATCGGGATTATGGCATGACAGCGGCGTTGATGGGAACTGAGCAAGATGATGGGCGCTCAGTTGTCAAGGATTAATCCTTCGTTCTCCTTCCCGGTTTCTTTTTTTTTTGTTTGCGCCGTGGTCCTCATTATCCTCGAATTTACATACAGAGTGAGTTTGCGTTTGTGTGGTGCTCCGGCAGTAATCAATCATTCGACCGACGGGAGTTGGGTATCCAAAGATTCTAAATTTATCCCTCAGAGCCAATGAAAGAGTAGAGCGCGCCACACAGAGGAAAACCATGCATACTCATACAGCGATGGATGTCCCTTCTGTGCACATGATAGGGTCAAACTTAATCCAATCAAGTAATAATGCAATCGGCCATGGGAGCAGGGAAGACGACCATCACCGTCCCGTGACACTTTGCATCCGCCCGTCCGTCCAGTCGTCCATCCAGCATGCATCCACAGAGATTGTGCACGTTGCACGCGTTGGTCAGGAAATTGACCTCATCCTCTGTAGCGTCTCCACAAGTGTGGCATCCTGCATCTGCGTCACGTTTTCCACTCACTTCATATCAGACACAGGCATGGGTAATGAGGGACGTTGCGATGGGAATGTGGACGGATGCCGGGGAGGAGCTGGAGTGAGGCGGCCACTGTGAAAACATCGTGTGTACGGGCACACCATGGTTACCCGATTTTTCAACTCCTGCCACCGATACGAATAGATGATTAGATTCCATGATGCAAATGAGGATAATCCAGGACCCACCCTGCTCCATTATTATCATTCCTCTCATGTGAAGGACGACGAGACATGGCTCTACGTGAATTTGATTTGATGATGATGACGCTGCTCGTCGGTCGACGTACTCATGTACCAGCACATCCCGGCTCTTGTCGAGCGCCCGGCTCATCCCGGTCGATGATGGATCCTCCTGCATTATGCAAGCGGTATTTATTGCAGGCTACTTTCCATTAAAAATGTCCAGATAAAGGCAGGGCGACCATCCCCCAACGCCACGCGATAATTACGTCCACATCACGTGTCCCTGGTGAGGGCACACGGAAAAAAGAGAAAAGAGGTAGGGATATCGACTGAAATGGAGTCCGCCCCTTAATCCGGTCATGTATTGAATTTTAAATAAATTTTACGGATATTTCATTTGAATTTAATTATTGTCAATTCCGACGAAGAAGGGTGCGTTCAGGAAATTATCGCATTTCACAGATATTTACATCACGTAGGACTGGCCCAGGACACTCCACCAATCCCCCAGCTGCCCCCTCCCCCCCATCTTCCTGTGCATGGTTATGACGGGTTTGAATTTTGATTTCGATATAAATTTTGAATGACACTCAGCCGGGAAATGATAATCTCCGAGTGAGAATTATTTGTGAAAATATATAATTTGTTAGGAAACCCTCGCACTCTGGCGGGGGTGATGTTGTTGCGTTGTTTGCGAGAGGCGCTTGGGTATTCATAAAAATTTGATGACGCGCCTGTTGTGTTGTGGTGCCACTGAGGACAGACGTTAAGAGGATTTGTGATCAATTTTCTGCTCGCTTGAGTGTAGGAGTCACGAGGCTTTTGAATGAATGAGTTACACAACATCCAGGGGTTCGTCAGAACTGAAAATACGCTCGAAAATTCGTTAATTTGTTCAAAAACTGCCGATTTTACATCGAAATTATGTGTGAAGTCTTCAGGTGGCGGATGAGAGTGAATTGGGTGTGTAAAATTTACAATAACTCGTGGACTTCTGAGCGCCCAGTCAACCATTTATTCCCGGGAGGTCATAGTTCATGGTTGCGTTTCACATCGCAATTTTCCAATTTTCGATATCCAAGCAAATGTCATAATTATGGAGTGACTACGTTGTTACTTCGTAGAACAATAAGACTGAGCCCTTTAAGCGAGAGAAAGACGAATTTTCGTCTAATTTCTAGGTTGATTCAATTGGAGGTTACAATTTGGATAGGAGTTAAAAAATAGAAATGTTCACAAAAATTCAGACGAATTTATATCATTCAAATGCTGGAATTTTGACATTTAAGACAAAGGACTGCGTTCAATTTTTTCAATTCCAATGATGAAAATGATCACAGAATGTAACTCATCACTATACACTTGGTTCAATTGGAGGTTACAATTTCTATGAGGGTTAAAAATATAAATATTTCAAACTTTGCTAACGAATTTATATTAGTATACTACTGAGACAATGACATTTAAGAAAAATAGAATTGCGTTCACCTTTCCAAAAGAGCTCATTATATAAATATGATTGAGATGTATGACTCAATAGCTTACATTTCATTCAATTAGAGGTTGCAATTTGTATGAAGAATAAAAAATACAAACTTCCGAAAAATATACAATAAACTTACATCAAAAACATTTTTAGAAGTTGACATTTAAGATTTAAACTAAAACTTAAACTTTTGTGAATTTCTTCCGAATGATTATAGACTGGTTGAAAAGTCTGACTCACGACATTAAACTTGATTCAATTGGAGGTTTCATTATTTTAGAATCATAAAAAATAAGAATATTCAAAAACTCACTGGCAATTTTACTTCATTAGAATGCCAAGACTTTGACATTTAAAATAAACGAAATTGTTTCCGTTTCAAATCATGGAAAATGATTGATAAATGGAAATGATGGAAAAATTATGATGTTATTTTTGTGATTTTGTACGTGATTCATTTGGAGGTTGCAATTTATATGGAGAATGAAAATTACAAATTTTTAGTGAATTGTAACTGAATTTACATCCAGCAAATGCTGAGATCTTGACATTTAAGATAAACAATTTTGTACATTTTTTCGAGCGATTACAATGATGGAAGGTGATTGTAAAATGTGACCCTTTCTCTACACCCATTCCGGCATCTTTTACGCCCGATGCTCACAAAATCATTGATTCGTCGTCAGTTAATGTCCCTGAATGCTATCTGTGGCGACCTGCTACATCATGCTCAGAGCAAATCTGTCATCAACATCATAATGAGAGCATTAAGTGAGAGAGCAGCACAAGTACCGACATGTCAAAGACAAGTTTAGTTTACGATTGTCAGCCATGCAGTAAAGATCACTGAGTAATAAACTAGGCCCAGGTCCACCTCGGACTGTAGCGCCCTAAGAAGAAGAAGAGTAATAAACTGTCGTGTTTTATTTCTTACCGGTTACAACACTATCATTTTGCTCTTTAAAGGCAATATGAAATTAAATTGCAAGTCTAAAAACTTAAAATGATTCAGGGAGCATGAAGATTTTTATATTTTTCAAAAATGACACGATTGTTCCATTAAATGTCATTCAAAAATCTTCAATTCCAAGTCGACTGCGACGTGAACTGTCATCTATTCAACGGTGTTTACATGAGTGGTAATCAGTAGGAGTATAAACGAAACAGCGTCCAAACATATGTATAGAAGAAGATATATTTTTGGGGCATTCAAACCATCCCTTTCCAACCTTTTGAGAAATCATGGGCTCTCCGATACTCCTGGCATCTTCCACTCATTTTGACACCGTCTTTGGATTCCGCTGTGGACAGATTTATTCAGTAACTTATAAATGATTCCCTTGTTCAGGGCAGAAAAAGTGACATTCAGCATTCAATTGGGTTTTTCTATCAGCATTCTATGTGGCCTTCTATTTCTTCCCCTTCTTCTTCCTACTGTTACTTTCTCTTCCTTCTTCTTCTCTTTCTTCTTCCCCTTTTTTTCATTCCTATTCTTCTTTCTTCTTTCCTTTTTTCGGATGACGCTACAGTCAAAGAGGGTTTGTAACTTTACGAAAATACCTCCCCAGCCATGACAGACCACCAGTTGTCTAATTCAAAGTTGGTTATCTCAAATTGTGAGCTCCACCGTATCTGCGTCGTATTCTACTGCAGTGTCCTTCCGAGTTATACTCAGAAACTCTCACAGCCGGCAAGTGTTCACGCAATGTACACGCTCTGTCATAAACTAGGGCCATCGTTAGTCTAATCTTTCTTCAGTAATCCATCGCAAACTACTTCAAGGTAAAACTCAAATACTCTGGAAGCAAGTAAATCCTAAGAAAAACTGACGATCTGCCACAGGATTCAATCGTAGGTCCGTTTTTTTTTAAAGTCGTGTAGATCATTTAATTTTTGCATCAATTTTTGGTCGTAGTCCTAAAGATTGTGAAAAAGTTCAAAGTTTTTGTTCGGCAATCCCAATTGATCTGGGCTTCATTACATTGCACGATCACTTGCTAGTAACCTCTTTTGCCACGGATCAAGTTGAGTGAGGTCTACGCTGCGCTGTCTTAGAAACTAGAGTCGTTCTTTCACTTTTTTCTTTTCGGAGGATTTTTGAAACACTACTGGAGCACTCAGACTCAAAACTGGTCCATTGTCCTGCCAGGTAGTAACCTACTCCAGTGCCGTTAATTTGATCCCAATGGCAAATGGTGACTAAACCAGATTCGATTTCACCAGGATTCGAACCTGGGACCCTTCGAACTTGGGGCAGGCACTTAACCAACTGCGCCATCCAGTCGGCTTCGTTCTTCCACTTAATCGATGCCGTGCTATGATGCTTAGACGCTTTGTAAGGCGTCGTAGAGGGATTGGGCCCACATCGCATATCATTCATTAATAATGTCTAGAATTCTATGGCCTCAAGTACGCCTACGTGCAACCTCATTCGATTCCTGACAATGCGCCTTTGTTTTCCCCAACTTTTTTCTCAACCACATCGCTGTACTCGTAACTATTCTGTGTCCAGCCAGTCCTTGTCCTAACGAGTTAAAGGATTCTTATTCGGCGATGACTCTTTTTCTTCAAAGACCTCTACGGGACGCACTCTGTTCTTTTCTTGTATGTCCACTAAAGAGAACTTCATCTTGTACAGAACGGTCCTACACCTCTGCCTCGGAAAGTAATGCTGGGTTGCTTAGACTCTTATACACAACCAGAGCAGACCATCTATTTATTTTGAGTTCATACAGATCGACAATTGAAGAGGCTATTTCTGCGTTTAAACCTTTCGCTTGAGTACTGAGGTAGGCTACATAGTTTTCAGGAGGGAGCCTGATTGTCTCAAAAATGTAAATCGCTACTTGGGACTTTCGTTCTTGGGACGTCTTTCGGAGACAACGGAATAAACCAGGAATTCTATAGCCTCAAGGACCCCTACGTGCCACCTCATTCGATTCCTGGCAAAGTGTCTGAGTTCTGCCCAACGCTGTCCCAACTACCACAATACCCTCCTAAGTATTCTCCGTTTCTTCGGAGTCTTCATGCTCTCATAAGTTAAAGGGTTTTATTCTGAGCTTGTACAATTCGTCGCCCTTAAATTCCGCACTCTATTCTCTTGTATGTCCACTAAAGAAACCTTCATCTTGTAAGGAAAGGCCACAGACCTCTGCCTCGTGAAGCAGAGCTAAGACGCTTATGGTCTTATATATGACCAGAGGAGACAATAATTTGCAGTCGGCGATTACAGGCCCTTAGCCTGTGCCTTACTTTAAAAATGTGAGATGTCACTTGGGACTTTCCGTCGTAAACACATTTCTATGACAACGGAATGAACCTTAGGCTGTGCCTATTGATAGACAAAGTCTCTCAGTTACGAACAAACCCAATTTTTAACTCATAGTCTTTGTCCATTCTAACATTTACTAGCAGTTCTAGCTACTGGACTTCTGGAAGAACGTAATTTCGATGCTTTCAATAATCCTACGCTCTCTCGTAAAGGAACCAATGTAACACTTGCCATCTAGGTCCGTAAATGTTTTCTTCTCCCGTCGACAGCCTTTACGTCCAAGAAAGTTGAAGACAAAACTTGTATCTGTCTAAGCTCTGGTAATTTCTCCAGAAATTGTCTACAATTCATCTCACTTTTTCTTCATATTTCCGTAGCACTAACTTTGAAAGCATTTTAAAGATCCCTAAGAAAATCTTCTTAAAAAAAATGGGACCACTCGCCCAACCTTGAGGAATCCCAAGATATTTTTGCAGAAAGCAGTCACTTTAATCATTTGGAAGCACTTTAGTTCGTTAGAAATCATTCTTCAAAAAGAAATGGGACCACCCACTGCGCCTTGAGGAACACCAAGACAGTAGTTAATTTTGTCAAACCAACTTAAAGTCCCAAACTCGAGTACGCATCATTAAAGAAACTTAACCCATAAACACATCTCCCCCTCATCAGTGGGTGACCCAGCCTTTCTCCGACTGCCCTGCATTTCGAGTGGTCGTAAATTTCTCAATCGTAACGTTATGCATGTCCTCCATCGGATATTTATTTACCCAGTTTTGCATCGCAAAACGTCTCCCTTTCGAAACGGCAAAATCGAGGCCATAGTATCTAAATGTTTATTTTATCACTATTCACATCTATTAATCCAATTAATTATTCATGTAAGACACCTCAGGGCACAGCGCACACATCAATGCATAATTAATATGGTAGCACACTTTATTATGACCCTTCCGCACACAACAAGAGCTTTGCGTCGCCGACAACTTCACTCCAGTCGGTGTACGACGAGCACACATTGACTGCGAAATGGCACAGACTAGGATTTCCTTAGCTGCCATTAACCTAGTTTGAATAATTTAGGATAAGGCATACGCAATCGATTGGTGGATTTTCGCCTGCCACACGCGACCCAGTGCGCACACATGTCCTTTGGAGACAATTCCTTTTTGATTGAATCCATTCTCCTCTTCACATCATCTCCTATTTCCTCGGGAAAGTGAATAATATGTGATTTTATTTTGCAATTTCGTGTGGTTCCCCCTGCTCTTGGGGAGGATATCATGTGTCTCCTCGTAGGGCGCTCGTCCTCCTCGCCGTCGCCTCCTTTGTAGTTTCTTGTGAAAAGAAGAATCATTATCAAGCGATGCTCGTGGTTGTGTTAAAGGGGGAATGGGTACAACTGCAGGAGACTCCTTTATTCGATTTGTCTGAAAGAGGGAGAGACTGAGTCTCCCTCCCCAAGGAAATAGGGGAATCCTAGAAACCGTCTCGTATAACACAGTTAATCCCTCTCGTAGGGTTTGACTTTGGATTTATCTGATATACATGCTTGAATTTTCCCCCCAGCGCACGCTAGTGTGTCGTCGTTATTGCACTGTCAAGCTCGTACTGTAGCGTTCTGAGATTTGTTACGAATGTCCTTTACTTTTTTCTTCCTTGCTTCAAAAGATTGCTGTGAAGTTTCGGGTGGATGGGGGGAGTGTGTGCTCGAGGGACGTACAGTACATATCTGGTGAACAGCGTTGAATTTCTTTTGAGTTTTTTTATGGTGATTGGTTGTTGACTTATGAATTGAGATATTGGTTTCTTCTTTCTGTTGGTTTGTGTCTTTGGGGAGTTTCACTATTAGATGGCGCTGTACAATGAAATTGGGACTATGTACTTTTTGGGGCAATTTTTAAGTTCTTCGATATTTGAACGGACGTCATTGTTCAAAATGTTGTCATTCGATTCCGTTTGATTGAGTTTAGGACCAAAATCTGACGTCAAACTTCATTCCAAGTGCACTACGTGATCAGTGAACCAAACTGAACTCGATTTGGTTCGAGTTCATTGAATTGAAGCACTTGCCATCACTACCAAAATTTGACCAAAAATTGAACAAGACTAAATGGGAATTGTCAGAATTTCATTTAAGAATGTTGGTTGTTGTCACCGCTACATGATCATTTTCGGTGTCTTTGTTCAACTACTTGAAACTCTTTTGGTTGTCCCAAAATGTCCTATTCCGATGTTGTCAAGGTACTTCCGAGGTCCTTCTGTAAAACTGTACCTCAAATTTGGGCGAGAACATGATTTCTTTCGACGGATCTTGCCATAAAAAGACTCACTCCGACGTGTTTTTTTCGGAGAATTTTTGAAACACTATTGGAGCACTCAGACTCAAAACTGGTCCATTGTACTGCCACGTAGCAACCTACTCCAGTGCCGTTAATTTGATCCCAACGGCAAATGGCGACTGGAGCAGATTCGATTTCACTGGGATTCGAACCTGGGACCCCTTTTACTTGGAGCAGGCACTTAACCAACTGCGCCATCCAGTCGCTTCACCCCGACGTGTTTGCTTTAAATTCATTATCAAAGCTTCTTTTCCCAGTCACTGCTTTTACATTTCGAGATTTAAGGTCACTGCTGTGGTCCGTGTTTATGTTTAGATGAACTTAGCCTTATTTTCGGGTTTTTTGGTATCTTTCGAAGGACGCCGGTAAGTTGTTGACTGCACGAAAACCTTAGATCCTCATTAAGCTCGTCCTTTATTTTGGTAGTCTTCAGTTAATAGACGGAATCGCTCAAAAATTTTAAAACACAGTCGAGTCCGGATATTGCGACGGTCAAGGGACAGGTGACATTAGGTCGTACTAACCGGACGACGCACAAAACGAATTGAAATGCGTTCAAAGCAGTTTGTATGCAAACCTAACATGTTGTTGTGTCTACGTAGCAACAATTTGGTTGGTCCTTATCAGCGAAGTCGTACTAAACGGATTGTACTGTAGTTACCAAAGTTGTCTCCTCCGAAGCAGTCAATTTTTCGAAAAATATTCTTTTTTTTCAAGGATCAGTCCAGAAGTGCTTGGGTTACCTTGTTGACAGTCGATCGAGAATCAGTTGCCCTTGAAAATTCAGAGGAATCATTGATTCTCAACTAAGAAGCCTCTTCTGTTAGCACGACCTTTTGCTGGATGTCGCAAATTTCGGACGGTTGAAGTCCCTTTCAACTTGTGTGGACCACCTCAATCGTGGAGGTCCTTTGATACATTGTTCCACAGTTCAACAGAGTTTAAGGTTCTCCGGATTGGAGCTAAGTTCTACATAGCCTAGCCATCCTAGACGTTGGATCCATAGCCGTCCGGGAAGACTCGTGTCGTTGCACTGCCCGTAAAGTTCGTGGTTGATTCTTCACCTCTCATTGCCATCAACGGTAACAGGACCAAATATCGCACACACAACTTCTCTCTCGAAAAGACCAACAGCATCTTTTTCCGCCTTGGGTATTGGCCATGCTTCTGAGCCGTAGAACAAGATCAGAATGATCAATGTCTTGTACAAAGTCGGCCTGTGTTTAAGAAAAAGAGCTCTACTACTGAATTGCCTTTTAAGCCCGAAAAATAGTGATTGGCTAGAGTTATTCTGCGTTTTATCTCGGAACTGATGTTGTTTTTACTGTTTTCCGTGAAGCCGAGGTGTCCAAGTCGTCCATGTTGTGCGTTCTTGATGACAGACCTCTTTTATCTATTTCTGTTCTAGTGCCAGCTGACGTCTCATTGCAGACGAAGAGATTCTTGGTCGCTTCGAGAAAAAAATCCTTCAAATTATATTCGGTCCCGTTTGCACAGAAGGAGCTTGGAGGAGAAGATTGAACGACAAACTCTACGAGCTGTACAGCGACATTGACCCAGTCAAACGAATTCGAATATCTCGACTCAGGTGGCTAGGTCCATGTTGAGCGAATGGACACAAACACTCCTGCTCGGAAAGTCTTCGATTCCAACCCTGAGAGACAACGTGGTAGAGAAAGACCTCGCCTCTGATGGAATGCCCATCTGGAAAGGGATCTAAATCAGCTGGATATAACAAACTGGAGGCAACTAGCCCAAGACCGTGCTAGTTGGAAATGCATGTTGACTGAAGCCCAGGTCCACCCAGGATCCGCTAAAGGGAAAAAAAAGGTCTCATTGACAGCTCGCTATGATCTACGAATCACCTCAATGTCGACGATCACAGTCCCTCAGTCAGTCAATGAGTCTTTTGATGCCTTCCTTGCTTCTGTCTGTTTCTTGAATTAATTGACGATCTTAGTCAGGGGTCCTTTGATGTGATCTTTTGCTATCAGGTTTTTGTGTAAATCGAGGATCACTTGCGATGCCCTCATTCATGCTTGGGATCATGTCAGACTTCTTTTGAGATTTATTAGTAATTCATTCTGATGGTTCAGTAAAGGCTCGTCTATCCATCATTATCGAACGATCACATCCTTTGCATGGTCTCGTTCATCAAAGTCCAAATGCATTCTACTACTGATCTTCGGCAACGATCCTATCGATCGCCTTAAGAAATGACAATTGTTTGTCTTCCGTTGACTGATCTTGGCATCAATGTGATCGAAGTCGAAAACTTAAGGAAGTTTGTGTACAAAACACAGTCTCTCAGGACTCCTATGATCGTCCTATGATCGATCATGAAAAATTTATCTTATCGAAAGTTAGCCAGCTGCTTTATCTTATTTCCGCCGATGTTGGCTTTAAACCATCGAAATAAAAAGCAGAGATTGCATCTCCTTTGGCCCTGCAGTCAGGGGGAAACCTGGTCTCCAACCAACAAGCCTCTTCAGCTAGCACCATCTTATGCTATCTGCTGCCAACTGCACACATCAAGTGAATTAAGCTTCCTCTCCATCTGTGTGCGCCACCTTATCGTGGTGGACGTGGACATCCTCTGTCGCGTTGTCCGTTCCAATGGTCCAGAGACGAATTGCTTACACCTTAGCATTTTCTGATGACTGATCCTCACAAATTCCAAAATGATCTGTCCTTCATTAGGGAAACTAAACGAAGGCGTAGAAGGTATAGTTAGGAGAACACTGGTCAGAAGAATTTTATCGGCAGGACAAGAGGTCGCTGATCGGGGATCACGGTAAAATAGCGATCATGATACAACAACGATCATGCTACAACAACGATCATGTCACAACAACGGTCGTGCTCCAATAACGATCATGCCACAGAATCGGTCACACAACAGCGCTCATGCTAGCAACATCATTGAAGTCCCCCGTTTGTATTTGGACGTGATCCCTTTAGACGATCATGCTTCAGTTGAGACGTGTGCTTTGAACACGATCCTTGCAATATTTGATGAAAAATCCTGATCAGATGAAGCTTTATGACCCCCACCCTTGAGAACAAAAGTCAGCCTGAAAAAATGAATTCAATTTGATTCAACTGATCGTTAGGAAATCCCCGATCACCCCGATCGTGTCATGATGACATCGCGCAAAGACTTCGTGTAGAAAGATCAAGCCAGAGAGTGCCTTCTAAGAAAAAAAAAGAAACGCCGTCTCTGTCAATTAACCAATTCATCGATCGTACCTCAGTGCGATCGTAGCTGATCGTCGATTCTCAATTGATGACCATGCGACAAGGGAACCCACTCAATTAACCCCACAGCCAGAGGTCAATTGTTGTTGGTCAAAGCTTGTCATCAACTTCTTTATATCATCAAACTGCCCATAAGTCAACTTCTGATCTTCATCCCTTCCTTCTCTCACCCCCTTGTCACATTGGTTTGCCATCGCCTCCTGAAAATCTGATACGTTTTCTCAAGGAGTCGCAACGCAAATTATTCTGTTCTCGATTTATTTTTATCGCATTACCCTGGTTCCGCAGTCGGAAAGGAGTCCTTGTCGAGACCATTACCATCATCGTCGTCATTATCATCATGATCCTCATCGTCGTCGTTCGCTGTGCGACTGAGAAAATCTCAATTTACCACAGCATGAGAGCAGCGAGCACATCAAACCAAAGGGAAAGTCAAAAAAAGGATATTCACAGATTTGTAAGTAGGAAAGTACGACTTTTTTCTTTGCTCCCCGAGTCGTCCTCTTCATGCCACGTCCCGCAGTCGAAATTGTAATCTACTCAGGGGGATGGGTGGACGAAGATGGGAGAAGTATCTATCTCAGTCTGAAACGACGCCGGCATTACCGGCAACGAAGACGACTACGACGACGACGACGGCAACGACAATGTAATTCAAGGGAGCATTTTGTGGAAAAGCCATTCTTGTTTCTTCCTTCCTTAATGCTTGTGTAACGGCAATTACAGTTCATCTCTCCACCGAAACTCGCTTCCGGGCAATCTTTTCTTTTGGCATTCAATGCCGCCGCGTTTCGCCAAACCCTCCCTCCCTCCCACCCGCAACCTTAACCCCTTGAGGGTTGCTCGCTCTGACAAAATGTTCAGTGGCAACCGGGGCAGACACAGGCGGCAGCGGGCGGCTTCAGTTGCCATGCCAGCCGACAGGACTAAGCAGCGAGCTTCTGTAAGATGAGTTTCTGAGTTTCTTTGAGTGCGGTTTACCGGGTGGGCGTGTGTGTATGGTGGTGTGTGGTGGTGTGTGTTGCATGTACACGACAGGCGGTGTAACTAGCCGCTATTACTCAGTGGGTGGGCGGTGGGCTGCGCCCTGCAAACAGTCTTCTTGGAGATTTACAAGCTAGACGAAATGAATAATTTCTCGTACACCCTCGTGAATGAAGGATACACAGCCACCATCGAGTGCAGTTGGGTGTGGAGTGGCGGTGGGGAGGTGGGAGAACCGTATTAAGTCATGGCAGGAGCAAATTTCATTTTTCCATAACCTAATTTGCGACTTGAAGTTGGCAACGGCGCGTGAAGGAATCACCTCCCAGAGTGGTAGTTAACAGCTAAATGCTGCTGATTATTGTTGCATGGAGTGTGTGAACGGAGGGTGGGGTGGTTTATCGAACGACACATCATGAGTGGGGGTTGAGGGTGGGTGAGCATTTTTTTAAATTAGATGATTTCCACTTTGGGACGTGGAAAATAGCTCTATTAAGGCTTCTCGAGTGATGTCCTTGTGTGGAATTCATCATTAACCCGGAGACTTAGTCAAACAGGCTTTAAGATTGAATTTGCAGAGAGACTGTGCTCTAGGCAGTCTTCACATTACGATGAGAATGTTACACAGATCGTCGGGTGTTTGGATTTAGTGAGGTAAACGACTGATTTAGGCCAAAGTGGAACCATTGTGCTTCCACTAGCAGCATGACCTGAGTTTAAGAATAAAACAACTCGACTTATCAACCGTTGGACCTGCAATTGTGCTTGAATTTGGCCTCCGGATACTGAGCAATTTAGTCGTTTGTTGATAACATCGCAAGTGATTCACTTACGCTGAGATTATGTTGAAGTTCAACTACACATTCTGCTTTCTAGCATCGGCGCGATTCTTTCTTATTGCTTTCTGTCTCTCATGGCTGTCAATTTGTGTGCGTTTTCTTAATCTTAGTCATCATCTTATCCGGTAACCCAAGGGTGGGTTCTGTTTTCTATATACTCTCAATGTCCCAGCCACTGTGTTGAGTTTGACAGTAGGTACCCAGAAGCCTTAAAGATGATGACTTTTCGGGTGTGTCAAAACGCCAAAAAATTTGTGGCCATAAAACGTCAGAGCTTGGTCTTTACAGCTGTCAAATTTCACCTGACTATCTTTAAATGGCCCGCAACAATGAATGAATCAATTTGAAACCTTCTATTGAATTCTTCTTTACATGAAATTTCTGACTAGCATTATCCTATGCCTGAAGGTAAAACTTGTTTTTGTAAAAAAAAAACCGAGTAATCATAATTTCGACAGAAACCAAACCATCGAGCAACTTTTTGACCATCTTTCGGGCAACTTTTGTACACAATTTGGTACAATCCCAAAACTGGATTCAGACATCAGTCCAAAACTTATAACCGCAACTGGAGTTCATTTCAGGGAAAAGCCCAGAGTTTGTCCCAATTTTTTCGTTTGCAGCTGCTTGTTTTTTGGATAAACAAGAGATTCTGATCCAAAATGTTGTTCCTAAAAATTTGAACTTAATTGTCCAAATTGTCAAGCAACTATTGTGCGTTATTTGGACTAATTCAAATCGGAATTCAGATTTAAGTCCCAAAATTATGACCGCAGCTAAAATTAATTTTATGGCTGCAGCCATGAGTAAGTCAAAATTCGGTTGTTTGCAACTGCTTCTTTTTGGGATAAGGTAGAGAGTTATGCTTTGATCCAAAATGTTGTTCCTACAAATTTGGACTTAATAGGATATGATAGTCTGGACTAAGTTTAAGGGAGCTACTTAAAGTTCTATCCATTACATCTACTCAGTAGGGTCATTGTGAACTTTTCAACATTTCTGGCCACTTTTGGACACTTTTTGGTACAAAATGTTATTTCTGTCCTAGAAAGAAAGCAGAAGTCTATTTGGACTAAATAGGGTGTCATAGTTTGGACGACCAATAAGTAAATTTCCGGTCAGTCATATTTCTATTATTTCTAGTATTTCTGACAACTTGTGGTCCAAATGTTGCCCTAAAAATTTTTACTTAATAGGATGTCATAGTCTGAAAGACGAACAAGTACCTTTTTGCTCAGTTAGATCATTGTAATCATCTCAACATTTTGGACCACTTTTGAACCACTTTTTGGTACAATACATTGTTCCTAAAATGTTGGACTTTATAGAATGTCATAGTCTAGACTACCAACAAGTAAGTTTAAGAGAGTTATTTTAAGTCATTATTCATGGAATCTGCTCAGTCAGGTTATTGTGATCATCTAAACATTTCTGACCACTTTTGGGCAACTTTTTGGTACAAAATGTTCCTAAAAATGTTGACGTAATGTGATAGTTTGAAACACCAAGTTTGAGATACTTGCTTACAGTGATTATCAATGGCATCTGCTCAGTCAGCTTGTTGTAAACATTTCTGACCCCCTTTTTGTACTTTTTGGACCACAATCATTTCTGACCACCAATTTACTTGATTCTAAAGGACCTTTTAAGTACTACACTCATTTTGACAGTGTTTTACAGTTTTCTCTGCTTTGTCAGTCATTCTGAACAATTTATTAAGTCTCAACATTTTTGATCACGCTGCGTTTCTTTTTTCAAAACTCCGCCTAAACGCTTTTTTTTTAACAATTCGATGACTGATCATAGACTGAGCTTGGGACCTCATGTGATGCTTCGACATACATTTTCCCAATTTCTGATAGTTTTGGAGCATTTAAGTAAATAGACAGGCCGAAAGGAGTTCACTTCTTTCTGTTATTCTAAAGCAACCTACTCCAGTGCTGTTAATTTGATCCCAACGGCAAATGGTGACTGGACCAGATTCGATTTCACTGGGATTTGAACCGGGGACCCCTTTTACTTGGGGCAGGCACTTAACCAACTACGCCATCCAGTCGTTTCAGTGGGAGACATACTCATGAATTTGAAGCATGGCAATGTGATCGGAGAAGAATTTTGGGAATTTATAATTTTCTAACTTGACCAGAAAAATGTTGTAGTATTTGACCGAACATAAGACATCCATTTAGAAGTGAATGAAGACTTTTGATGTCAATTGTGATCTTGTTGAGTCATGTAGACTGAATTCTCAAAGGTTTCCGACCGAGTTTTGAGTTTTTGAACAATTTTGTTGACATAATGTGGGTAGTATTGAAAATGTTCTTCGTTGAATAAAGCTTGAGGCTTAACAGGATTTGACACTTCTGCTTCAAGGAAAAGTGAAAAGACCGAATCTTCGGCATAGAGACTGAAAGAAAAGTGATCGGCGAAACTAGACGAAAGAGCTCAAAGACTGAGAACAGTGTGCACAGGATCATTAAAAGAAGCATTCTTGGTCTTACTTTGACGAAAACTTGGGCTTCGGAATGCATGTAGTTCACCAGAACACTTCATTCAGTCTTAAAGATGCCCGCATGCGTTTGCTGTGGGTCATCTGGAGACTTCTTAAGTTGAGATTTTTAATCGGGTCTTAGCAGACTTTTTTTTTTATGGCGGCTCTATAGTCCGAAGTGGACCTGGCCCTCGCTTCTCAGCAACCACTCGTGTTGTGCGTGCTATATTTCTTTCACGTGTGGAGGGGACCTACAGTTTAATGCCGACTCCGAACGGCGATTTTGAGAAGCTTTTTCTAGACAGTTCTACTCTTTGAGCATTGTCAGTGATTCGACGGAGGTGGAGCCGTGAAAAAATGTTAGGTGTTTTTTCGTGATGCGAACCTAAGACTTCCAGCGTAGGAGTCTACGCACCTACTGTCCTAGCAGACTTGGATATCAATAATAGAACGGAAAACGGGGTCGAAGTACAGTCAGTGTGCAGGACGATATTGACTTTGAGAAGAGGTTATTTTTCTTCATATGGCGCTCGGGATAGACTCTAGTCTAACTTCTACATCAAACGTTCTCGTTTTGTCCGTGCAATTGTTCTTCCATGAGTAATGGGGATCTACAGTTTTAAGCTGACTCCGAACGGCGAGTCTGAGAAGTTATATCCTGTGAGCATTGTCAGCAAAAGGACGCAGTTTTGGCTTAACTTAAACGAAGGACTTAGCTTCGCAATACACAGAGTTCATAATTCATGCTCAAAGATATCTGCATACGTTTTGAGAGTCTGACAGTGTCTTCGTTGGTTGGAATTTTAAATCTGGACTTAGCAGGCTAGTGACACGACTGGATGGCGCAGTTGCTTAAGTGCCTGCCCCACGTTCGGGGGGTCCCAGGTTCGAATCCCAGTAAAATCGAATTTAGTCCAGTCACCATTTGCCGTTGGGATCCAATTAACGGCACTGGAGTAGGTTGCTACCTGGCAGTACAATGGAGCAGTTTTGAGTCTGAGTGCTCTAGTATTGTTTCAAAAAAAAAACTCCGAAAAAAAAACTGGCTAGTGTCTCGAAACTTAATAGAAGAACGGGCTTAGATCTTTTATTTTAGGACGAGGAGGTTGTCGTCTTGGATTCATCTCATTTTTTTTCGTAATGGGCTACATTCCGGACTGGGCCTGGGCCGCTAGCCAGCACCGTCCTTTGCCTTGGATTAATGCGTCTACTCAGACTTTAAGAGCATCATCCAATCGACCTGGCAGCTTGGACTCTGTCCTCTTAAAGCAGCCCATCCTGTTCCCTTTTCCTCCCGACTTATCCGTGAATCCGTCCCGAGTCGTCCTCCCCTGGCTCTCATAATTAATGTAACCAACAAGTGACTGTTCAAAAGGAAAAGTTAATTACTTCTACAAACATCAACAACCACCACGAAATAAAAGACTTCTCCCCCACAAGGAGAGACACTGAAACAAAAGTCTTGTATCACGTTGCATCATCTCATCTCATCTCCTGTCATCTCCTTCACCTCATCAACCGCACGTTGGCGTCGCCGACGCAGGCGGGGGCGATGTGTAGCCATAGATAGATATATGCAATTACATCTTCCATCCTATTAGATGGGATCCAAATAAAAAGCTCGACCGCAACCATCATCATCATCATCATCATCTTCAGAAGGACGATGATGGCATAGTCAACAACATGCCAGATTTTATGGCAAAAATATTGTATCTCAGTACTTATCTTTTCTTCTACATCAAAACAGAGAAAAAGACAGCCACCACCCACAGAGGACATGCGAGAGGGCAACTCAAAGAAAGTATCCCTCCATCGGTCGACCGAGCGACAACCGCACAAAACCCCAAAAAACCACCCCTCATCCGCCAAAAGAGAAAAAACATGACAAGTTGAATGAGATGACAATGAGTGAGATATCCATGGGTATCCATGGGTGGTGCAGATACAGAGATACACAAGGACACAACCACGATTATGATGATGATGATGATGATGATGAGCTATCATCCATCCATCCGTTTGTCGTCTCAATGCTCTCGTTACGTGCGTGCGCCTCTGCGTGTGTTTGTGTGTGTGTTCAGTCAACATGAGGAATATCAATCTGTTTGGAGAACTTGGACACCACCGCAATCATCCACGTGCTGCGGGTGAATCCGAAGAGATGGGCGGGTGCTATGATGTCGTCGCCCTTGTGTCAACGTGCTGTGTTATGACATCGCCTACAAAACGGATATTGCAGGCAACTTAACCCTTCTTCTTCTTCTTCTTCTTCTACTTCTTCCTCTCCATTGTCAAAGTCCTTGTCGCTGACGACGACATTGTCGTTGTCGTTGTCGTTGTCGTTGTTTGCCGGTTCCCTGGCATTCCTTTCATTCATTTATTGTGAATAAATATTTCATGCAGAGGAAAATTGGGCGGCGGAGGAAAGTGGGGGAGGGAGAGAGGCTAGCCATTAAATATTCAATACCTGTGTATGGCATATGAATGGATATTTTGAGTAATTTTATCCTGACGTCCTTCATTTTGTTTTTCTGTCGGACAACAAAAGAGTCGCGCCAGCAGACCCTGCCCTGCAGACAAGCGATATGAATCTATGTGGACCGACGCGCGGTGTGAAGGCAAAAAGGTCAAACGGCAAGCTGCAGTGTCAATCAGTCGAGGTCTGGAAGCGGGTGGCAATCAGAACTTTTATGACTGACTAGGGGGTAAGATTTCCAAAGACAGGTTAGTCCTAAATATTCATGAAGTGTTAATATTAAATATTTCGTTGAATTTTGCTCATTATGCTAATGGGACAGGCGGCGGTGGTGGCGGTGGCGGCATTGGGCCGACAACGACAATCGCGGCGCCATTCTCAAAGGCGCACGGTGTGAATAGAGATGGATTTCGATGAGGATTTAAAAGAGCGATGGAGGCCATCTGTGCCGCACCCGTCGATGGACTTTTGAATGTGAAATCACGGGAAGCTACTGTGTGTCGAGGATGACAATGAAATGGGTCAAAAATTTGATCAAATTTCTGAGCGAAGTGTAATAAATAGAATCCCCTGCGACATTTAATCTCACAAAACGTCTCTCAGTCGGTTGATTGATTTAGAGAAACGGCTATCAAAAGTCTATTTTGCATTTGAAAGGTTCGCAGAGGGTTGATTGATTTATGACCGCAACTCATCTTTTGATTCAAGACTCAACACCGGAGAGACATGTTCCCAGGCAGCGTCAACGATGACTTTCCTTGAATAGCTTTCTGCTTAGGCATCTGCCCGCACTTGGATGCACAAAGAAAATGCACGGTTCCAAATTTGGAGAAGTATGTTGGACGAGGTTAGCAGAATGTGGTCAGTTTTGTTGTGGTGACGCTCAGTGAGCATACAACGTTTTTCCTCTTATTGTTCATTCCAGTGAATCAGCGTCCAACTGGTCTTTGAAGTCAGTGAAGAGCATTCCTAAAGAAAACGTTGATCTGGCTTAAAGCGAATTCCCCATAGTTGCCTTTGTTGAATTTTGAATTTTCGAACGTAGTTGCATCCATGTCTAATGGACCACCATAGGAACCTTGTCCCTAAACAATGTTCCAGCGGCATTTGGAAGATCTCATGTGATTCTGGTGTGGATTGAGACCACGGTCCATCTCAGACTATAGCGCCATCAAAAGAAGAATCAGATGCGCTTCTGATTTTCGCCGAACTTGAAACCCACCTACACTGAGTTGAATGGTAAAATAAATACAGCCGCTTCACTCTAAGTCAAATTTTCACGGGATATCAAAATAAGTTCGAGTTAGAGGATGTTTTTTGAATGGAAAATTGAGGTAATGCCAAAATAAATATGTCGAAAAAATTCGAGCTAGAGGGAAATTCGACTTAGAGGAAGTTCGACTTAGAGGGAGGCCACTGTACTTTCTGCAACAAGGTAGTTGGTAGGTTCTTTCTTGAAATTTGAATGAGGTATGGTGAGGAATCTATGTTATGCCGCAGGAGTGTTGACTTTGTCCTATACTTTTTTTCTTATTTTGAGTTATTATTTAAAGCATATGCTTATATATTGTGGCGCTGCAGTCCAAGGTGGATTTGGCAGCTTCTACAGCAACCACTCATATTGCTCTGGTTCTCTTACTGGTGAAGGGGACCTACAGTTAAATGCCGACTTCGAACGGCTAGACTAAGCATTGTCAGCGACTCGAAAGCGGTTAAGCAGAGAACAAGTTTTTTGTTGTCTGTTCTGAAACAGCGCCATCCAATCGCTGTCACACAGCTTAAGTGAGTAAGGGGTCATCAGAATCAAGCTTTGTTGCTGAGAGAAGTCATCACCTACAAAACGATGTCTTGTCCTTTTGTCTGGCTTCTGTCTTTCATTGGGTTTTCGTTTACAGTGACCAATGACATTTCACAAACAGACTCTTCTTCATTTTTTAACGTAATTGAGTTGAGTCTTTTCAACTCCTCATATTTAAAACAAAAAAAAAATCCTTAAAAATTGAATTTCCATCAGTAACTCCTTGCTTCAACATTTTATTTGTTCTTTCCGTTTATTCTGTGTCAAGCCCTTTGGTCGATTGAGGCCCAGGTCCAACCGGAATTTTAGCGCCAGAAGAAGTAGATGGAAAAGCCACATTCTTAAATCTCTTCTACTATGAATGGACGCCGCGATGCATCGCTATCACTTCCATCAAGTGCTTCAATAAATATTCACCTGAATGAGTATGCGAGCACTTTCTAAAACAAGCTTGATCGTGGAATTATTTCTGAAGATTTGCTTAATTACTTAAGAGCCTAAGTTTTGAACGTTCCATCATTTTTGACTCAACAATTTGTCTACTATATTCGATTTGAGTTAGAGATGAATAATCGTCTTCAATGTTCCGTTGAATTGAGCAGTTTTTTAAAGATCTAATCTTTGTTTCCAAATTGTTTCATTTTTGATAAAGTCAAAAGTATTGTGCCTATATGGGACCTCTGTGGTACTCCATAGAATAACATGAAATTAACCACTCATTTCACAATTTTCTCAAGTATTTTGTTGATAACTTAACTAATTAATTTTTCTTTTCTTGCAGGTAAGTCAAAGACAACGATTCGTAAGTAAACTCAACGATTTAGGAGAAACTACGTGACAGAAAAAAAAAGTCTGTACACAAAAGTTTGTATCTTCGAACCTCATCCCTTTTATATTTGTAAGAAGTTTGAATTTCACCCATGATGCAGATCCTTGGATCCAATTTTTATGGTCTTTTAGTTAATTCCTTAAAATTTATTAAGGATCTTTCCTGATCATTCAAGCGTTCGGGCAGTGAACAATTGTCCCTGTTCGAACACCTGAGGATTTTGAAAATGTTCGACTCCGAGACTGTGGGACAGCACATAAAGGACGACGGGCTATAACCGCGATTGTCATGCAAAACTGCAGAGAGCTTGCTAAAAGCTTACTGGATACTCCAAATTGTACCGTCTCATGAAATGTGAAAAATATTATTCTTAGGAGATGCCGACTTTGTGGTGGAGTTGGAACAAGGCGAAATATTTTCTAGTACCTCCAGCGAATGTGGGGATTGGGTGTGTGTTTTTAAAGTTGTATCCAACATTATGGGCCTCGATTTGAGTTCAACGATGCCCATTTCTACGGAGAAAATAGTTGTGGACTTGCTTTACAAAGCAACAATTTTCAAAACCTCCACCGAAATACATGTCTTCAACCCGCCAGAAGTTAGGCCCAGGCCCAGGTCTACCTCGGAATGTAGCGCCGCCATTATTATTATTACAACCCGTCAGAATTGAGACAGTGTTATAATCAAGGACCTCCTTCAATTCAACTTGATAGTTTCATCCTTAATATGGGATATAGCATCACCCTGCTTAGACCATATATCTTGAAAATCATATTGGCGTATTTAAGAAAACAAAAACCCTTGACGACGGGTCTCTACCGGGCGCCATCTATAACAACTCCTCATATTTTTGTTGGTTTTTGATGAGTCGCTCTTAAAATCTCCTCACTCCAAGTGTGACAATTCCCTTACTAGCAGAGGAACTCAGTCTGAAAAGAGGCTCATCACTGAACAAACTTTTACGAGGTTTCGAAGCACCGTGTCCACGATGGTCCAGTCTGAAAAGCAACTGGAGCTCAGAGCCTCGGTGAGTCGTAGGCTTACCAACGAACTTCAACTGTTTAAGCGGCCAATCACTGCATTCATGGCCCACACTATCATTCAACTTCAACGCATTCACATATTCTTCGACAAAAAACCTAAAAAACAAAAAAATTTATGAATTAACACTGTCCCAAATGGCCAGAGGGTCATGAAAACGGCACCCCCCGCAAAAATTCCAATCTAATGCAACGTCTGAATCAGGGGTTGAACTCAATGTATCAAACGGCCAATGATTCATTTCTCTGATAGATGGCGGCACTCGATGGACAAAATGCTGTCAAATTTGCTACAGCATTACAACTTGCCACAAATTTTCATTCAAATTGAAAAATATCCTCTTTTTTCCCACCCACTGAATGACATACCACAAGGTTCCCTCTTGTCACCCCAAAACATTTTTCATTAATTTAATCCAATGCATTTTTGGGGACATTTTTGTCTGCAAACTTCGCTGATTTTGATTAAAACAAAAATCCATTCAATTGAATTCAAATTACATCTAAATACCACCACTTTCCGGACAAATGAACCGTCAACACTTCAACGCACAACATCTGAAGAGCGTAATGCACTCAACGTTTTGACCACAAACAAAATGAATTAAAATATCCTTGGCAACGGCAACATTTCCGACGCTCACCGCAAATTCAAATTATTTCACATTGATCTGTCGTCAAAACGACATCCTCAACCGCAAAACCAAAAAGTCTCCCTGGCAACGTGATTAACAACAAATTAATCACATCAATGAATCGAGGTAATTGCATTTAAGCCGCCCTTATCGCCCTTCCCTTCGCGGAGCAAGGACTTCTGTCTCGCTAACCCCACCTCGCCCACTCAAATCAATGGATTTCAGTGTGTGCTCGAATTCGATCCTAATGGGGGACCACAAAAAAGAAGAGAAAAAAAAACACAAGCTCCATCCAACCCTTGCTCCAGTCGAGCAATTCAACGCCCAATTAGTGCGGCTATAGTTCAAAAATAATTAACCTCAAAATTCGATTCCAATTAGAGACGCCATTCATCGAAATATCGCGCCCGTTACACGCGCCGCACACCGGATATCCATTCAATTATGAAATATGGGTCACAGGCGTCAAACCCGATGATTATTTGCCTATCCTCTCCCGAGTCCTGGATCCCGTCACGTCCTGGGTCATGGATAGTTTACTCCCCTCGGAGCTCTCGAATCGGGTGGTCATTAAAGTTTTTCTCCCGCATTCTGTGCCCACTCGCGCCGCTTGCGGACATACAGGAGAAAAAAGGCAGCATTCCTTTTTTGCCAGGACTTGTGCAATGTGATATGATGCCATTATGAGCACAAGTAACAAACACAAACAAAAACAATGTAAAAAGGATCACAATACACAAAAGCAAAAATAATTAAAACTCTGTGCAAGGACATCGCGTGTGTATGCGCATGGGTGGGGCACGAGAGCGGGGGTGTTCTTTGTTTTCATCATAAATCTGTCTAGAGCAGAGGACACATTTATTGAAAACTTACAGGACATCGTAATCATCGAGCAGAAAAGGGACAAAGGATATGCAAAAAGTCAGTCATCTCGGATGTGTTTTAAGTCTCCGGCCAAAGGATGGGGGTGGACGACGACGGGCTATCTGTGCGATTATCTTAGACAGGAGATTGTAGTTTTCAGTTTAATTGGTTTTTCTACAAGGAGGTCGATCTCTTTTGTCTGTTTTGTGATTGTGATAGAGAATGTTCTCTCATGCGATGGAATACAATTTCACGTGAGTGCGTTTCAAGGAAATCATTCGCAGGGACAACTGGGCAAGGGAACAGCATTTAAGTTGCTTGTGAAGGTTACCAGCTAGAGTCTGCGTTTTTTCTCAAAATGCGTACCAGAGTCCACATCTTGCGGTGGAGACTATCATGAGAGAAGAGTGTCGTGGAAGTGAATTTTAGAGGTGAGACTCAGGAGAGTCCGGAAATGGATTCCTATTAGATTCCTTTTACTGACTGCCATGGCTTTGACTTTCCAATCTTTTGAATTTTAACAGAAAGACTGACAGTGTCGTGCGATATTACTCTCATGCGAGTGGGACTTGGCTCATTTTGACTACGAAGAGCACCCAAAGTTAAGATAGGCTTAGGTCTCGTGCACATGAGTTTCAGAGACTTTTTACTTCTGAGTAAGGAAGTGGATTCCCGTCAGGCCTTAGCATTGATTCTTCGATATTTTGAATTTGAACAGAGAGGGTGTCGATAACGTGGGATTTTACTCGCATGCGAATGGGTCTTTACACGTTTTTGGTTACAAAATGTGTCTACAGCCAAGACAGGACTTTTTTTTAAATTACTTCCATCTTTGAATTTCAAAAGAAAGGCTCTCAATAGCGTGCGATTTTACTTTCATGCGAGTGGGTCTTTGCTCATTTCGACTATGAAATGCACCTAAAGCCAGTACTCGATTTTCAAATTCACTTCAATCTTATGAATTTCATGAAAGACTATGTCATGCTTTGATGTCTATAGCATGCGATTTTAGTCTCATGCGGGTGAATATTTGAGAATTTCGACTAGTAAATGTACCCTAGGCGCTTGGATGCTAGTTTTTTGGGTTGGCTGTTTATGCCTCAGACGCATTCAAATCTACAAACAATGCAACCAATGGACAGTCACAATGAAGTGATTTTTCTCTCATAAATAGATTCCAAAGCTTAAGAGGGAATCTGACTAGATTCAATAATTTTTCAATTTACGACTGTTCTCCAAACAGTTATCTATCATGCCAGCGTTTTCATCAATATTTCAACAAAGATCAACGTCCAAAGCCTTTGAAATACAAGCTTTTTGGTTGGTCGAATTAGCCCCTGAAGATCTAAACGCGTAGACAGTCAGTTGCATGCGACTTCACTCTCATGCGATAACGTTCCAAGTCAAAACCTTTGAGCTTTCGGCTTATTGAATATTTTCTTTAAGGTCTCCACCCGTAGATCGTTAGTTGCATACGACCTTGCAATCATGCGAGTGCCTTCCAAGTTCAAAGGCTTTCAAATACATGCCTATTAGTTTGTGGAATTAGTTCTTGCAGGTCTCAACCAGTAGACAGTCAGTTGCAAGCGACCTTTTTGTCGTAGGTTTTCGTAACACTACACTGGAGCACTCAGACTCAAAAACTGGTCCATTGTACTTGCATGCGATCTTACTCTCATGCGAGTTTGTTCATTCAATTTTGTCCACATCTTGGGCTTAATTAAGAAATAGGTTGAGGATCTCAAGCTAAACTACCTGCTTGGAAGAGGCCTGACACTCTAAAACTAGCACAGTCAAATTTTCTGGACGTAAGATGGCACTCTCATGCGAGTTCATCGAAACTGTCGTGAATTAAGAAACATCTGAAACTCTTTAAATCCACTCGCCTCATCGGTTGACGACTGCTTTTGTTTCAAAACTTTCTCTGCTGGCAGACGTAAACCATTTCCGACAAAAGACCACACACACATACAGCGCTGCCCTAAAAAAAATCGCACTAACGCCACCGCCTTCTGATAAACAAGACCACTCCCGAATTCTCAGACAAAATCGGTTTCTTCCCACCAAAGCTAAGCGTGTTTTTATGACTCGCCGTGTTTGCTGTGAAATTCACACTCACGTCCCATCTGGTGAAAGTCACTGACCCGCCCGTGTGAGCCCCCAGATACAATCCAACCCAGGAAAACAGATACAAAGCTCCCATCGAATGAACAAACAACGCGTTGCGCAACGTGTCATTCTTCAAAAACTTCAGATTTTCCAACTTAATACTTTAATCTGCGCGCCAGACAGACCCACTTCAAATCACCATATGCTGCGTCCGGTGTGGACGAGTGGTGGAGTTTCCATTGACCCTAATTGTCGGGAAATTGCCTGTCAACTAGTTCAAACTGAAATCCATGAGAGCGCGCTGCATGCATTCATGGACTAATCGCCTAGGTAATGAGCTCTTTGACAATTTTTGTTTTTTTCCTCCTCATCCTGAACAATGATTGCTCATTTTGTGGAATTCACCAACTGTATCCATGTATCAAGCGTCGTAATTTCCCCGTGTATTGTTTGGCTGGGTTCATTTTTCGTTCACGTAAACAATGGCGCCGTTTATTACCTGCCTGCGTATTCTCTCAAAGAACTCAGCAACATCTCAAAGAATTCTTTGAGTCCAAGGTTCCTCTTCACACATGCGCTAGATGTATCCCTCCTTTCTGACCACAGAGAAACACTAAAACCGAGGGAATGTGCGATAAATAAGATTCATGTGTTTGTAGTTGCTTTTTTCACGTCATAAATTACCGTCAAACTAAACACACAAACCTCTGAATGAGTTTCGAAAACGGGGGAGATGAGGTATCTCTTGGATCTTTTTTGTATCTTTTACGAGCAACCTTGTTTTGCTGCCGCCGCTGCTGCTGCTGCTGCTGTTGCTTTTCACCATGGACCGGCTTGTGAATGTGATACACTTATTTCCAAAGGCGGAAGCATGTGCTTTTATTAGCATAAGCATGGTAATACAGTTAATTAACGTCGGCAATGCGTGATACATTATGGACAGATAGAGAATGGGAAGTGTATGGATACAAATTGGAACGGTGATGGCAAACATGAAGGTGGACAGTAAATGTACAAAACATTCGTTTGCACTGAATGGGAGTTTTTTTTGAATGAGGTGCTCTTAGCAAATGGTTTTTGGCTTCTCAAGGCTCTCTTGAGAGAAGAGTCATTTATCCGCAGTCGCATGATGTAACTCATGATAGAAGAGCAAAGGAAACATTTTTAGAGTGAAGTTTGAAAGTCGACTGAGCATTTGCTCCTCTGAAGTATTATATTGTGCCAAAGCTAATGTCCTTGTGGTTGAAATTGCAAATAAAAAGTTAGGCCCTTGCAAATATTTCGTTGATCTGATGAGAGAAATGTTCAATTTAATTTATTTCTATTAGTCAGAGTGTGTTACGGAGGAAAAGGGCTATGGAAACTGATCAAAATTGAATGCAGATGAAAGCCATAACTGCAACATATCTCAACAACTCACAGAGATGGCTTCGATGTCGGCGAGTGAGACGGTAGACCGCTTGAAATTGCTCGTCTAAGTTTGAACCACGGAAAAGATTCTCGCAAACAAAAATCTCGTGCTTTAAACTAGTTGAGCAAAGAGACTAGACAAGAAGTCTGAGCTCAACTTGCCGTCACCGAAGTCCCCTTCCATTTACTCAACAGCCCTCTTGACCGTCTCCATCGGCTTAGAAGATGATGACACCTATTGTTCTGTGAGCTAGTTATGAACTGTCTTACGTCAAAAAGTTGCCTTGGAAGTAAGGGGAAAGTACTGTTTCATAAAGACATCTGGTCCATCTATCGATCGTGTCCGTGGGCATTCATTTCGTATTGTTAGACCACCCATTGGCGTTCTCACCAGATCTGGTTCCCGCTAATCATGGTCTTTAAGTGCCGCTTGGAGGTCATACAATCCCTGAGAGAATTTAGCTTCGAAACTAATTTTTCAAAATTGAAAGCATAGACAGTCAGATCTGACACTCATACGAGTCCATCGCATTTCTCCCAAGAGTTTCATAGGTTTCAATTAGGAGTTGATCCTCTAATAATTAGCTCTTAATCTGGATCCTCTAATAATAAGCTAGCCCTTATTTTCTTCCGTACTTACTTATCAAGCCAATAACCCATGGAGGGGCTCAGCCTGAGCTGTTGTCGTCGTACTTTCTTGATCTCGGTTACGCTGCTCCCGGTCATCAAGACCAAGCTGTGACCACTTGTTCTTCGCACTGGAGGCTTGGTTTTCCTCTCCTTCTGGAACCAGGCTCTCGTAGCTGAATACCGTGCCGTAGAAGGTACCTATGCTCGAAGTCGATGTTCGATTCCCGAACAAATACCTTCCATAATTTCAAGGCTCCACCTCGACTCATTGACAATCCTCAAAGACAGTCTCCCCAGTCTCGCCGTTCGGAGTCGATATTAACCAGCAGGTCTTCTCCACTCATGAGAGAACAGTAGCTCGCACAAACCAAGTGGTTGCTGAGAAGCTAGGTCTAAGTCCCGCCTGGAATGTAGCCCCACAATATATTTGCTATCATCTCCTGGATCATTGGTTTCGTACACTAAATGAGGGGGAGCCTGTTAAGTCGGCTAGCTCCTGAGTTTCTCAATTTTCAAAGTTGCAACTTAAAGTCAGTTCGAAACATGCGATTTTACTCTCATGCGAGTTCGATAACACTTGATTTACATTTTCACCCAAGAATTCACCAACAACTCCAAAGCACTTGTTCGATAATCTATTCAGAGATAGTCTAGTGGTCTTTATGTTTTTTTTTCAATTTCTTATGGTGTTTACTCAATCAGAAGTGTATGACTACCTCTCTCATGCAAGTTTTTCATTCATTCTTTGAACTAAGTTCATACGCGTCCAAAGTCTTTAAAAGTGTTCGTAAGGGTTGGCTAGCTCCTTGGTTGATCGAATTCTCACTCATATTTAAGGTCTCAAACCGTAGACAGTCATACGGCTGCGACTCCGCTCTCAGAAACGACAGAGGACGACGAGAATAGGGATTTCCATCGAACTGAGATGTCATATCAGACGCTAATTCTGGATTGGAATGGTAAAAGATGTTCTTTCGATTTGAAAGGACTCTATACTAGACAACAGAACATATTTACTCTCTGTTAGGCTGTACAATTCTTGGAATTCTCTTTAACGTGCTGCTAGAAGTGTCATGACTGTAAACGAATAAGAGTTTTTTTTGGGATACCTAATTTGTGAGAAGGGAGTGAAAAGGAGTGTGTATTCACTCAGATTTGCTATGTTGAATAATAAAACAAGTTTACCCTCTCTTGAGCTTCCCTTTAACATGCTGCGAGGTATGTCATGAGAGTGAAAGAAGTCGAACTCTATTGCAAATGATATCAGCCTGCTCCCAAGAGTGCAAAAGATGGACGCTATGTTGGTTAATTGAACAATATTTAGCATCTCTTGAGCTTAAACGTTTTTAAAAATCCTTGTAACATGCTGCGAGATATGGCATGAGAGTGAACCAAGCGATACCAGCCAGGCAAACCTTCGTCCAAGAGTACAAAAGATGAGCGTCGGACGAAGTTCTCTTGACTCGAAAGGACGTCGAATAGTAAAACAAATTTCTCCTCTGTTGGACTTAATCGTTTTTAGAATTCCCTTTAAGATGCTGTGACGTATCTCAACCAAATTAAACTTAATTTCAAGTGATACCAACCAGGCAAACCTGAAATCAAGATTGCAAACGGTGAGTGTAGATTTTCTTTTGATGCGAAATCTTGGCACTCTACTCGAACGAATTGCAGAATAAGTGCATTCTTCGTTTTGCCTCACGAGTTATTGCATGAGAGAAAGAACCAAATAAGCCTTAGTCCTATGGAATTTGTCTCCTCCACGTTTTCCAAAAGAAGAGCCTCTTCTTTCGAATTCCTCAAAAGCTTCCACGTCCATTCACACACACAACCTTCACATTCGCGTGATCTGTCACGCCAGCTCCCCACCTCCTTTCCACTTGCATTCCACACACTGAGTCATCATACAATCCAATTCCGCCTTCAAATTTGTTTCGTCTTACGTCGTTTTTCAGAAAAACATTCCATTCCATGCACCCTTTCTTTTGACATTTCCATTATTCAAGAGACCCCACCCTCCTCCTCCGCCACCTTCAGTCTGGGTCAGCAGGATTTTGTGATGAAGGACCTCCTACGCCTGAAATAAATATTAGCAATTTCTTACAACTGCCGCTTGTGCAGGAATGCAAAAGTATCTCGCACCATTCCACAGTCACTTAGTCACAACCATTTCATAGCTCAAATTGACAAGGCCCACGAATCGAACACGAATGTGTCGTGTGTGTGGGGGTGTGGGGGTGTGGGTCCTTTTGTGCCGACTGTGCAAACGAAATGCATTATTAATTTCAGTCTCAATACCTCATTCGTCATGTCGTCTGCCTAGAGCCGGGGGATTGCACACAAACACAACTCGACCTTGATGCGCCAAAGAATTTCCTTCAACTGCGATATCCTTTCCACCGATCCATTGCATACGACAAATGGGGGGTGGACCAAAGTAAATTTTTGCACAGTTCAAGGAGACGCTTCTCGATTCGTCGGTCTAGGACGGTACAGCAGACGCAAGTCAAACAAAAGACTCTCCTTCCTCTCCCCACCCCATCGTCATCATCATCATTCACCCTTGAAGGCATCTGTGGCAATGGCGGCGTCACCGATGGATCTGGCGAGCGCTCAGAAAATGCACATCACGTGCTGCATTTCATATTATTTCGGGATCTTCTCATACACAATCGAGAAACTCATAAGTTCCTTTGGGTGGCTCTTTGCCGCCTCCCTCCTGACGTGCAACGACAAGTTGGAGTCCCTCCCCTCACTCTCTTGTCGGTGGTGTTGGCTTATATCCTTGAAACACCGAAAACAACACGCGTTCAACTTTGGCGTGCGTGTTGCGATACACGAGCAAACAGACACAAAAAGAAATGAGCACAGAAAAACAACGAGAAAGGATCGACATCGTCGGGTTTTGGGGCAGCAGCAGCATCCCCCCCCGGCGCCCTGAACACTGCACCCCATTGCGCAGGAAGTAATACAGGATTTTTCCATTTGAATTTTTACCACTGCATATTTTGAATACAAATTGACTCCTTTTTCTCTTTGTCCTGCGAACGGATGGCATCGGAGGGGGGCAGAGAACACATTTTTTAAGGATCTCACCGAGGACGATGACGCTTGGGGGTGGTGGTGGCTGGTGGTGGTGTGTTTGAATTTAATATGCTTGAGGACACTGTACTGCCTTGAAGCCATGATGTGACTTGCATAATATTTCGCTTATTCTTTCGTTCCCTCCTCGGGTGTATCCACCCCCCACCCCTCTCTGAGAGGGTGTACGGAGTTCGTAGATTTCTCTTCATTATTATAATTTCATTTTGACGCGAGCCTAGCTATCGATTCTCATTGTTTCGCCGAGGAGCGCGCACATGAAAATGAAGTTGTTTCACATCTCGTCGTGTGTCGGCCGTAGGAGGCAAACGAAGGGGACGAACAAAAAAATCCAGGACACACCGAAGAACCAACGACACAGGAAATGTGATATAGTGGTGAACACTACAGTGACTACTATGAAGCACTGCCATTACCGCACAGCGTATAATTTGTCGATGTCGTCGTTCCGGGTAACATCGCACATTTCTCTTGCTCCACCCCCACTCCACAGTCGTGGTCGTTTCTTCCTCTTCTTCTTCTTCTTCTTCTTTTTTTTCATTCATATCCCGACGGCAAATTATGCGTAAAACATTATGAAATAGAAAACCGGAACCACGTTCGGAGTGTAGAGGAGAATGATTTTTCACTGTGGGATGTCGTCCAACTCCAGCGACGACCAACCTCGTTTCCTCCTCCTCCTCTTCTTCTCGCAGTGTGACAGATTTCCATAAATAATCGCGAACATTCAGTGAAGTGGGGAGGCGAAGAATAGAAAAGAAGAAGAATTCCCGTTCTCGAAAGGCGGGCAGGGCAGTTGGGGAAGAAAAAGTGTTAAAGCGGGAAATTTTCATAAGTAGTCAGTAAATATTTATGAAATTCATTTGTCGGTAGTTACGATTCCGTTTAGACTTTGCAATCGGCCTTAATCTTCATCTTCGACGTCCACTGCGAGAGTGGATGTGCCGGGATTATGGATTCTGATTTAATGGTGCGAAGGATGTTGAATTGGTTGTTTTTTTTTTAATCTGGATTTGAAGTCAAGTGGGGGGGAAGTGGTCGTTTTCCTTGACTACAAATCTTTTGTGTCGTTAAAATGTGGGGCGAATTTCTGAACAACCCTCGACGATGTCCGAGTTACTGGGGGTCTTCTCCAGTGGACTGATGAGATATCCTGTGCCAAATATTTGACCCGAAAGAATAGTCCCTTAAAATGCCCAGAATTTGGACGAGTCTGAAAGTCGACCTTCATTTGATTCAATAAAGACCACTCTGCACTTTGTTTTTAATGATTTTGGCCCCATCTTTTTTCTTCAGGCTCTGGAGGATCTTCTTTTTAAATGGAACGTCTCTCAGTTACTTTAGGTAATTAAACGACTTTTGATCTAAAATGGGCTTCAAAAGCTTTACCCGCCATTTTGACGGGCTCGATCGCCTTGATTTTTACAACGTTTTCGAGGACTACCTGACTTTTCGATGTTCTTGGTCCCTTTTCGCTACAAAAAATTCCTCAAAAGGCCTTTCCGCTCTTAATGTGCCTTTTTTCAAGTCCCTGACTGATATTTTGCTCCACAGTATATTTTGGCGTGGATGGCGCAGTCTCAGAGGAATCTGGTCCAGTCACCAATTGCCGTTGGGATCAAATTAATGGCACTGGAGTAGGTTGCTACCTGGCAGTACAATGGACCAGTTTTGAGTCTGAGTGCTCCAGTAGCGTTTCAAAAACCATGGGAGAAAAAAAATATTTTGGCGTCTTTTTTCTGAGATTTTCAAGTAGTTCATGGCATCGTTCGGGCTTGAAATGTAGTTTGAAGCATCTTGGCAAGCATTAGTCTGACAAATGCAACGCAGCTGATTCTATTTATAAGAGAAATTTAACTTATTCCACTATACGCTTAACGGTTTGTCCATTTCTAAATAATTTCCTCACAGTTAAGGACCTAATTCGTATCAGTGGCACCTAGACAAATCTTCAAATGTACTAATTTTTCAAACCGGTAGATGTTTTTTAAAAGGGAATTGCGACCTTAATCTACGTACGTGCTCAAATTTTGGGACTTCCAGACAATAAGTCAAAAATTGTATTGAAAGCTTTGCTTAAAATCCGAAAAAAATCCTAGAAATATATTTTGCTTTTACTCTTTACATCTTCCCTGCTGCTGGCATTGCCTTGAAAGCATCATTCTTCACCTGATTGTCAACTTCTGATCGATTTCTTCGCTGTTTATGAACTAATTCGTATCAGCGGCACCTAGCAAAATCTTCAAATCTGCTTGTTTTTTAAATCAGAAAACGTTTTTTGAAAGTGAATTACGACCTAACCTTACGTATGTGGTGAAATTTTGGAATTTCTAGACAATAAGACGACAATTGCGTCGAACACTTTAGTCAAAATCCGAAAAGCCTTCAAGAAATCTTTTTTAATGGCTCTCTAAATCTTGTGCGCTTCTGGCATTGCATTGAAAGCTAAATTTGCAAACTTGTCTTTAGCTTACCGATTCCTCAATATCTTAGGACCTACCTCCTGTCAGCGGCACCTAGTCAAATCCTGAATTCTGTTCGTTTTTCAAATCTCCAAATGGCTTTATAAAATGAATTAAAAAGCAACCTCATGTGCGTGCCAACATTTCTAAATTTCTGGTTAAAAGCGTTGAACACTACTCTCTACTCTTCGTTCGAAAAACTCTGCTAACTCTCTGTTTTTTTGGCTTTCTAAATCTTGCGCGCTACTGGCAATGTCCTGAAAGAAATTGTTGGCAACTTCCTGTCCATTTCTAACTGATTTCACCACACTTTGGAACCTAATGTGTATCGGCGGCACCTAACAACATTCTCAAACCTCTTCCGTTTTTTTATCAGAATATATCATTTGAAGTGAAATTAAATTGCAGGCTTATGCACGTGATTCAATTTTCGATTTCTATAAAATGTTTTGAAAGATCTCGGTAAAGATCCGAAAAATCATCAAGAAATCTTGTCAGACGGCTCACAACATCTTGCGAGCTTCTGGCAATGCCCCGACATTTTCTTTTCTGTTTGTCACTTTGCTGTTTGTCACTTTGAAAACTTATCGGCGGTACCTAGTAAACTCTTCAAATCTGCTCCGTTTTCTAATCAAGATATGTCTGCTGAAGTGACATTAAGTTGTAGCCTTATGCACGTGCTTACATTTTCTGGAACTCTGTAAAATAAGTGGTATACGTGTAAAATGTATTTCTCGGCTAAGCATATGGCTTTAACGAATAAATCACCTTAGAAAGCATATGTAGATCAAATCAAGTGGTCCCCCGACTCACTTAGACCTAACAAAAACTACTCAGTGCCCTATTTTGTGGTTTAATAAGCAATTTTTCAAAGAAAATCTAAATCAAAACCGATGTACGTCCCTAAATTCATGAACTTTTTTATAACTTGTGAAAGCATTAGGTTTCTAGTTAACCCCGATATCTGAGAAAATATCCAAGTCGCGTCCGTTTTCCATGTGCTAAGCTTCTTTTGAAAGCTAAATGCGAGTTAAGTTGACGTACGTGCTTCAATTTTTGATAGAGCCAACGGAAAGCCTGCAATTTTAGTCGAGAAGGACATAGGTGGCTGCAAATTGAAGACATGAAAATCTCAAGAACTCTCAAATCTTGTAAGCTCTTAAACTAATTTCAAGCCATCAACTTCAACTTCAAGTTCAATTGATGTTATCTGCCTCTTTCCAATATAAGCCAAATTGAGTTTTTACGATGTTCACCAGAGAGTCCCACTTGTACATACCCCCACAGTACTGAACCGTGCCTGAATACTTAGCTTTAGCCCTCAAAATGCAATCAATTTCGAAAGCCTTATCTATGCACAACAGCATTGAGTCTCCATTGTGCTCATCGTTGGTTAAGCGACGACTTTTGTATGCAAATTTAATTAAAAGTTCTCCCAGACCACTTCAGGTGATCACCAATCTTACTCTCCATCTTCTCGCCTACGTGGCATAACTTTCAACAGAAGCCTTCATGCCACAAGCCAATCGGGGCCAAACTCAGTCAGCAGCGAAACCAAAATCAATCACCCACCTTCTTCAGATCACTTGTGGATTCTTTGTATTTTACTTTTCAATTTCAAGTCAATTAAAAGTAAGCACCCCCTTTCGTCTTACTCCTGACCAGAGGCAAGTCATTCCGAACCACTTGGCAGCCGGCGGGCGTCGTCGCCTAGTGCACTGTTGACACGTAAAAGATTGAAAACTTTCCAAGAGCTCCAGCATCACCGAACGACAACAATGCATGCAATTCCATACCTCGCCCCGCGGCCTGGGGGAGAAAGAACAAAACTCTTGCAGTTCTCTCGGTTCCTTGCCGACACCTGCACAGTCATCGTCGCCTAATCAATTCGTCCTGCCATCCCTTAATCGCATTCGTGGCTTAGCTGTGTGCACCCGCCCGAGTTCATCACCTTATTCTCCTCCACCGGCCATCCTCCATTTGTTTGTCTGTCCATCTCTCGCTCGCTCGGGGATTCAGGGAAGCAGTACGATCGATTACCTTTCACCATGCTCAGCTGCTAATTACATTTTAAGTGAGTTTACAGTTCCCTCCCGAGTCGTTCTAAACCACTTCTGACACGCCCCACATAAGCGCACACAGTGGCACTCGATACATCTCCAGCTCGTCCATTTGTCTCGTCCCCTGTCCAATATATCAGCCTCGGGATGCGAACAACGAATGGCCATGCAACAAGAGGAGGACGTGCCACCCCCTCAATGCCGGGCAGAAGGTTATGTTGATGAGGCCTACGTCCGCCCCCGCCGTTGCCACCGCCATCGTGCCTGCGTCACGACACAACACTCGGTTGGGGGTGGTCGGCGAGTCCTCGTTTTTATTTGTCTCTAATCTGTTTCAGTTGGATTGCCATCTGTAATTGAGTTTTTAATTGAAATTATTATTCGAAGGGAGAGACCTGCCTTGTGAGTGTGTGGCGTCTAATGGAGTATGCCGCTCGCTGCCCCGCAGTCGCTCTTGGCCTCCATCGCTGTCAGGGCGTAGTACTATATTTTTAATTAATTTTCAAGTAATTGACGGAGGTATTCTGTGGAGAGTTTCACCCGAGGGGATGGAGGGGAGGAGCAGAGGCTGTCTTCAAGTGAAGTGCTTTCGAGAGAAGTGTTTGAGACGGACGCACAATGAGTGCAAGAATACTGAATGCCTCTGCTAACTGCTGCCGAAGAAGACCTGTCTCTTTTCACCTTCTCTCCCCTCTCCCCACGGAGTGATGTGCATGTTGTGCTTAAGTGAAGTAAATTGAGGATGCATTCTCTGTTCAGTGTCTTTAATTTAATGAATGTGAGGAAATGGGCTAGAATGAAATACTGATTACATTTTCTCTCTTCAAGCGGCATGAATGTGTGTCTGACACGTCAAGACGTGTCACATGGAGCACACTCCAGACAAGGTTGTTGTGAAATTCTTTCTGATTGATGAGAATTTAGATGGAATTAAAAGCTCTGTTGTCTAAGGAAATTTTCAAATTACACCCTTTCCTCATGCAGAAAAGGAATTTTGGATGAGAATGCACATTGAAAGTGATGTACGTCCTTAAATTTTTGGTGTTTCGGTCTGATGAACTAGAATTTGTGTGCCATTGTTTGGGGATGGAATTTCCGGAGTTCATTGAGTGCGAATTGAATACGGAAAAGAGGATTGTGACGTAAAGCCTTCCTAATGTTGAAGGGGTCTAAGGAAATGCTTTGACTTTAAAAGTGCTCCAAGGGAAAAATGAAGGTTAACTTTAAGGAATGTAGCTTCGACTATTTAAAAAAAATCGCTCTATGGCTTCTGTCAGGGCTGAGATCGACGATGATTTACAAATCTCAGTCTTATGATGAGATTTTTTTCATTTTGTGATCTATCTTGTATCCATGGTACCTACGAAAATTTCCAAAATACATGCATTTTTGATTCCAAAAACGACACATGATCAAAAACCAGAATTTGAGTTGATGTACGTCTTCAAAATTTGGGTAATGTCTCCAGAAATCAAAAATTTGAGGCTATTTTACTCCATGGTACCTACGAAAATTTCCAAAGTTCATGCATTTTTGATTCCAAAAATGACTTATGATCAAAAACCAGAATTTGGGTTGACGTACGTCCTCAAAATTTGGATAATCCCCCGAAGAGCTAAAGTTTTTGGTAAGTTTTTCTCCATGGTACCTACGAAAATTTCCAAATTTCATCACTGTTTGATTGTAAAAGCGACATATGATCAAAAACTAGACTTTCAGTAGATGTTCGTCTTCAAAATTTGGACTAATGCCCTGAAAAACCAATATTTGAGGTAATTTTGACCCAACTTGTATCAATGGCACCTGTAAACATTTTCAAAATCCATGCATTTTTATTCAAAAAACGATATATGATCAAACATTTAAATTGCAGTTGACGTACGTCTTCGAAACTTATTATTATATTACCAAAATTTGAGGTAATTTTCCTCCATTGCACCTACGAACATTTCCAAAATTCATAAATGTTAGATTCTAAAGACGACGTTTGCACAAAAACTAGAATTGCAGTCGATGTACGTTTTCAAAATTTGAATAGATGCTCTGGAAGGCTAAAATTTGAGACAATATTAACCTAACTTGTATCCATGTCACCTAAGAAAATTTCCAAAATTCATAAATTTTTTATTGCAAAACCGACGTTTGATCACAACTTAGAACTTAGGTTGATGTACGTCCTTAAAATTTGGATAAATGGTCTGAAAAGCTATAATCTGGGGTTAATTTCCTACGATCAGCTTGAAATTCTCCACTTAAATTCCTAAAGTGCTGCCACTTTTTGAAACAGAATTGGTTTTAAGGAAGAATTAATTTTTTTTTTTGAGAGGATTTTTGAAGTTTTCTCTGAAATCATAACCCTGGAACCTAACAAAATCGTCAAAACGTATTCCTTTTCAATTCGAAAATTTACCTAAAAACACAAATTGAAAATGAAAATGATGTACGTGCTCAAATTTGTGATATATCGGCTAAAAAGGCCTAAATTGTGACCTTGAGGTGGTAATTTGCAAATTTTTCGAAGGAATTCCATTTAATGTGCCTCCTCTGATCAATCTGTTTTGGAATTTTAAGTTTCTACAAAAAATGGAAAAATTACCCACCTCAAGGTCTTTTATTGATACACCGCAAATTGATAGGGAAACAAACTCCAACTTCAGGCATTTGTAGCTGGAGTGTCAGTCTTACACTAACTAATGAATTCCCTCCGACAGATATGCATGCATTCACTTGTCTCACATTCCTCTGCAATGAATCGACTGAATATAGAGTTCGACTTAGTTCAAGTGACTCCCCATGTGACTACTTATAACTTAGACTGAAAACTCCTGCATCACGCACATTTGTTGACGGCATTTGCTCCGATAAGAGCCTTCATCAGAAGCCGCCTTCTTTCATCGGAAATGTTTATTTACGCATACTGACACAAGGCTCTCGTGCACGATTTCCATGCAAAACCGTTTCAAAATTCAGACGCAGTCCACAAGGCTTCACAATCACAGCCGTCGAATGTTTAGCGTGACAATATCACCTTACAGCGTTAATCAAAACTTTTGACATATGACACAACCCGATACCTCCTCCACGCCACGATCATTGACACCCCGTCTATAACTGCACACCACCCACCCTCAGGCGCTGATTTATACCTCAACAGTTTTATGAGCTCCGCCGCACAGAAACTATGCGAACAGAAAAAGAATTGTGAAAACTTTCGCGTTTTTACGATTGAAATGTTTCGGCCCCGCCACCCCAGAGAGGGCCGACACCTCACGCACCGCCAACCTCCGTCTGCACACATCGGCGCGCCAGACTGGGTGGGTCTTGCCTGATTGGAGTACACTTTTACTGTTAAAAGGCGCTTACGTAATTAACATAGCGTATTACTTACTTTCACTTCCTGACTTGCCGCACGCACAAAGTCTCAAACTACCCCCGCCATCGGCGGAAGGGATGGGGCGAGCCCTCTAGGGCACACCCTGTAATGGTATCGTATTAGCGATATAACGTGTATTTCATTAGATCCCCGATTTGAAAGAGAGCCAACGACTTCCAGAAGGACTAGCGTTGAATTGTTGATTAGTTGACACACCACCACATGGGCTGCCGTCTTTGGGGGCGGTCGGGCCAATCCGCCGGCGGTGAGAACAAATAAAAACCGAACAGGAATAGGCAAATAAATTATTTTACTCTCTAGAGGTTACGGAGTGTTATTTAAGGGGAGACCCGTCTTTTCGGTTGGCTTTCGTGTGTAATTATGTTGCTACTGAATTAAGGACTTATTTTTTTCTTCTTCTTCTGTGACGCCATCATTTGCTGTGTGCGCTGTGAAAGGATCTGCTGTGAGTTGAAGGTCCTGTTTTTTGCCTGGCAATTGCGTTGAAAGTCGGTGATTAGTTTGTGCCAGCGAACGACTTGAAAGTGGGCTCTGCTGTGAGGTCTTTCTTCGCCTGTTCACTTATTTGCGGTTTCCTGCTGAGTTGCTTTTTTGATTTCTTGGATTTCACCACACCCACAGAAAGTGTATTCTAAAAAGGAATAAGAAAATTCACACGATATTGGGGGAAAAGTGGCAGGAAGTCAACCAAATTTGTCGCTGTTTTGTATGAATTACATCTTTCCTTTGTGATTTGGGTTATATGTAGATGTAGAGCGGACCCTAATGTTCATTCTTCAAGTCGAATGGGTCAAGAGAAAGTTGGATCCTAGAAATTCTATTCTATTATAATTCTATAATTCAAGTTAGAGGGGTCCCAGGTTCGAATCCCATTGAAATCGAATCTGAACCAGTCATAATTTGCCGCTGGGATCAAATTAACGGCAGTGGAGTAGGTTGCTACCTGGCAGTACAATGGACAGTTTTGAATCTGAGTGCTCCAGTAGTGTATCAAAAATCCTCGGAAAAAAAAAAAAACAAAAGAAAAAGGAAAAATTAAGTTTAACTTCAAGGAACATAGCTACCATAATTTTTGAAAACACGCTCTACGTCATCTGCCAAGATTGAGGTCGATGCTGATTTCCGAACCACTATCTTAGGTAGAAATTTGTAGATTTTATGACCTAACTTGTATCCATGGCACCTACAAAAATTTCCAATATTCATCAATTTGTGATTCCAAAAATGACGCTCGGTCAGAAACTTGAACTTCAGATGATGTACGTCTTCAAAATTTGGATAATGCCCCTCAAAAGTTAAATTTTGAGGTAATTTTCCTACTATCAGTTTAAAATCCTTGCCTTTAATTCGTATGCTGCTTCGCTTCTGTTTGAAACAGAATTGGATTCAAGGCAGAATAAAGTTTAAAATTCTTGCCTTTAATTCGTATACTGCTGCTTCCGTTTGAAACAGAATTGGTTTCAAGGCAGAATACAGTTCAAAATGTTTGCCTTTAATTCGTATGCTGCTCGCTTCTGTTTGAAACAGAATTGGTTTCAAAGCAGAATATTTTAGGAGGATTTTTGAAGTTTTTTATAAATTTGTATAACCTCTGAATCTAACAAAACCGTCAGAATTCGTCGCTTTTGAATTCGAAAAATGCTTAAAGAATGCAAATTGAGAATGAAAATCGTGTACGTGTTCAAATTTGTGATATGTCAACTCAAAAGGCCTAAATTATCACCTTGAGCCAGCTGATTTTCGAATTTTTCTAATACAATTTATATCCTACGGTCTGAAAATTCTTAAATCCTTAAATTCTTATGCAGCTTCTCTTTCTTAAATATAGAATTTAATTTAAACCAGAACGAATTATTTTTGAGAAGGATTTTTGAAGTTTTCGATAAAATGTTATAACCTCGAAACCTAACAAAATCGTTAATATTCGTCGCTTTTGAATTCAAAAAACGCGTAAAAAACTCAAATTAAAAATCAAAATCATGCACGTGTTCAAATTTGCAAGATGTCAACTAAAAGACTTAAATCTTCACTTTGCTGTGGCAAATTTTTACATTTTCGTAGTTCACTTGCCTTCTTTGGTTAATGTTGTCGCAAAAGGATAGAACAAAAAGGTCTTAGTTCTGTGAAAAAAAAGTCTAACCAGCTTTTCGAATGAATGCAGTCATCGAATGGTCCGCCACTTGAGAAGACCGGATTTGAAGGCGGTGACGACAAGGGGAAGGCGGTGAAAACTGCTGTCTAAAATCTTCTACCAACAACTCGAATCTTCCGCAAGATTTCCATTGAAAACATGCTCAATGAAATACATTCTCAAAAGAGGCATCGAAAGAACGACCAACCCAACATTCCTCCAAAGGAGTATCCATCAAACTCATCAGCATTTCCATTAAGACGACTGTCCTTGAATAGGTCCTCCGCCATTCAACGAGAACTCCATCCTCTTAGCTTTTCATTGAAAATGGTTATTTTCCTCTTTCCTTAAGAAGTCTATCATCATTAGAGTACTTTGCTCTCCTCGCAAAGCTCGCAAACACGATACACCTCCATCGCATGTTCCTTCAAATGAACTGAATAGTTGCACAATCCTATTAGACACGAAGCAAACATCCATTGTCCATTGGACTCGTGCAAAAATGTTCGCAATAACATCTATTTGCTGTTGATCCTGTCTGCGATTGGATGGCTACCACCATTCATTGCATTTGCAACGAGGTCAGACCTCAATTTGTGGAATGAGGTCAGCGCCATCTATTGTACAAACATAGACCGAGACAGAGACGTCATCTCTCCATCGTCTAATGATAAATTCACACACACACGTGAATGAGGTGTCGTGCGGTGGGGAATAACCTAAATGTCACATTTTGTCATGAAGATAAACAGTTTAGTTCACAATTATGAACGATAGGTGTCGCCACTGTTGTAACCACCCACAGACCTCGTTGAGAACCACTCTCCTCTCAAGTCGTGGTTTATGCTTTCTACTTGATGTTGTGTATATCTTCATTAGTTCCACTCTGACGAATACAATTCAACTATTATACATCAGCTTCGCCTGCCACGCCCACTCCTCCTTTGCTAAGGAGAAAATTCCAACTCAGTTGGGCTAGTCTTTCTGTCATCGCTCAGCACACACATTTTTGCAGGGCGAACAACGACCACTAGAAGGAAAAACGCAGAATAAAAGAAAAAAAATTGCACATAATCCTTGGCATTAAAAGTGAACCCAGAGAAATATCCTGCGGATGACGAGGAGCTTGTTCCGTGGGGGAAAACACTCAACAGAGAGGCAGGCAGGCAACAAAAAAAAAAAAAAACAGAAGAAAGAAGAAAATTAACTAAGAAAGGCAGATCAAAATGAACGCTGCCAGAGAAAGGACCATGTGTGAGTGTGCGATGGATGGAGTGAGGAGAGTGGGAGAGAGGAGGGTATAAGGATGTGGAAGGATGAAATTATGTTTGAAGAAATAAATGAATATTAGAGCGCTCGTAAATTTCCATCATCATTCTCTCGGTTACTGCTTCTGCTTCCCCCATCCGCTGTGTGTGTGCGCCTCCTTCAGAAGCGTGTCAAGGATAAATAATTATGTCACACAAACTAGTCATCACTGGGTGGTCCCACACACACACACCCTCTCATGCAGAGTGCATCACACATCAGCAAAGACAATATAATTTGATGAAGCACCCCACTTCCACCCATGTCATCAGGATAAATCCACCACCACCACCACCCCAAATGTCTGGCTCATCGATGAGCGCCCCGAACACTGACAGACGGAGACAATAATGGCTAATAAGGTATTCATAAAAGCTATCCTCTCTGCTGCAACTGGAAACGCAATTAAACACCCTTTTGGTGTCAATCCGGTTGTCATTCGGGTTCTTTTTTTCATGCTTTCCTTTCGATGCGCGCGCGGAGCTCACCGTCGGGGGATTACATGCATCTTTCAGTTTTGTATTTCAATGGATTTTCTGCAATAAATTGCTGCATACAAGTACGAGATACTCCGTGCATGTCGCATGTGGCTGATAGGTGTCAGATGAGAGATTCACTTCGATAAAACTGCACCCCCGCCACCCACCTCTGCACCTTCATCTTTTTGTTTTTGTGAATTTGTCAAGTGGCCTGGAGGGTGGGTGGATGGAGTGTGGGTGAGCGGACGGACGGATGAATGATTGGTTATGCATTGTCAAAGGATGCATTCAATTGGAAAACGAACAAGTTGAGCCATGGAATATTTATGTTTTTATGTTGTGTACTTTTTTTTCCCCGTCGTCCTGTTTGCTGATATTTGTGACACATGCCACGGACGGGGAAAGGGGGAGGGGTTGGATGTCTGTTCGTTTTGACCAAAGAGAGCCGGTGACCAGAACATGAAAAGGGGAAAAACGTGTATCTTCATGTTTTTTGCAAACTGCACAGAGGCGTGTGTTCTCATCGTTTTCAATTGATTTCTGCATGAGATGTATTGTTTTATGAGGAATTTTTTTTTCTTTGTCAAAGAGAAGGTGTGGCAGTTGATATTTAACAAGCAATTTGACAAAGGGGATGTGTTCATAAACAAACTCCTGTTTTTCATTTATATGCACTGGAGAAGAGGGTTACAGAATTCTACAGTCAGTGGCAATTTTTCGATAGTATTGAAACTTCATGTTAAATGTCAATGTCTCTGCATTGTATTGAGGGTAAAATATGGAAAGATTTTTGGGACACTTCATGGTTTGTGTTCAGTTGAAATTGAAGTCTTCTATGGAATCTTCCCAAAGTGACGTTTGCAACTCAATTTGGTGTCAAATGAATCGATAAATATCAAGTAAGTAAGTAAAAGTTCCACTCAACACAACCCACGATGATAGAAGACAATACCGTCACCTCGATCTAGACGAAGTCAAGATAGCGATATCGAGACTGAAGTCTAATAAAGCTGCTGGTGCAGATAGTCTGCCCGTTGAAATGTTTAAAGCAGTTGGAAATGATCTGGTAGGGCGCATGCACAAACTCATATGTAAGACATGGTCGGAGGAAAGCATGCCCAATGAGTGGAATCACAGTATCGTTTGCCCGATCCACAAGAAAGGAGACCTCTTTGACTGCGCCAACTATCGAGGGATAAGTCTCCCTAACATCGCTTATAAGAGCTTTTCTGCCATTCTGTGTGAACGGCTGAAACCTTACGTCACCAAACTGATAGGTCCCTATCAGTCTGGTTTCAGGCCCGAGAAGTCCACCATCGATCAAATTTTCACACTGCGGCAGATCCTGGAGAAGACCCAGGAAATGCAGATCGACACACACCATCTATTTGTCGATTTCAAGGCCGCATATGACAGCGTGTATAGAGGCGAGCTATACAGCGCCATGTCTAGTTTTGACATACCTGCCAAACTCGTCAGACTGAGCAGGATGACGATGGAGAACTCTCGCTGGTCCATCAAAGTCGGTAACGAACTCAACGAGAAGGTCTCAATGTCAAAAAAGGTTTTAGACAAGGCGACGGGCTGTCATGTGATTTCTTTAACATCGTTCTTGAGAAGATCGTGCAAAACTCACTGGCCAACACAAGAGGCACGATCTTCCAAAAGTCCGTTCAACTGCTAGCCTACGCGGATGACATTGACGTGATTGGGCGAACACAGCGAGCCGTCAATGATGCGTTTGCTGACATAGAAGCGGAAGCAGCTAAAATGGGTCTGGCGGTAAACGAGGGCAAATCAAAGAATATGCTGTCATCGAGAAAGGATGCACAACATCGACGACTTGGCCAGAACGTCACCATAGGCAGCTATAACTTTGAGGTAGTAAAGGACTTCATCTACCTTGGCTCCGCGGTTAACAGTACAAACAACATCAGTACCGAGATCAAACGCAGAATAACTCTTGCCAACCGCGGTTTTTTTTGGGCTCAAAAGGCAATTGAGTAGAAGAGCCCTCTCTCGGAAGACCAAGCTGACTTTATATAAGACCTTGATCATCCCAGTCCTGCTGTACGGCGCAGAGGCATGGACAGTATTCCAAGCGCATGAACAGTCTCTTGGCCTTTTCGAGAGAAAAGTTCTGCCTGTGATTTTTGGTCCTGTTTGCGTTGATGGCATTTGGCGGAGAAGGTTCAACCACGAACTGTATGGGCTGTACAGCGACATGAGTCTAGCCAGGCGTCTACGGATCTAACGCCTAAGATGGCTAGGCCATGTAGAGCGTATGGACAACTTAGTTCCGGCCCGAAGAGTCTTCGACTCTGAGCCTGTGGGACAACGCAATTGAGGACGTCCACGTACAAGGTGGCGCACACAAGTCGAGGGGGACCTCGGCCCACTAGGGCTTGGTGTGCCAAACTGGAGACAGCTGGCGAGAGATCGTGCTGGCTGGAGAGGCATGTTGAGTGAGGCTCAGGTCCACCTCGGATTGAAGCGCCCTAAGAAGAAAAAGAAGAAGTTAAACTTTCATGTTAAATGTAAATGCTCCTGAGTAGACCCCTGGATCGGGTTACAACATCAAAACAGAAGTCAGAGGCCAATTGAACGAGCTAAATTATTAGGCGACGCAGTATTTACAAGAACTAATTGAAATTGTATATCAATTGAGGACAATTATCTTCTATTTCTGAAAGACAGATTTGAGCTAGTGGAACAATCAAAAGGAAGGATCTCATCAATTCTAGAAATAGATGGGAGAAGACCTGTGATTGAGGATGAGATTCCCAAATCGAAATTCCTTAATCGACATCATTAAAATGTTTGAAGGAGAGTGGAAAATTGATCGTTTTGGATGATCTTCAAGTTAGTTAGACTGCACTCAGAATTTTTCTAAAATTTGAATTCAGTCAATTGCGTTATTCATGTTTCCCATGGCATACCTCATGGTTCCCACTTCGGACCTATACTCTTTCCTGTAATTTTTTACAGGCCGAAGAGTTTAAAGCGCTCGATTAACTGCTCCATATATTTCTAGAGAATGTGATGCTCCATCTCTTTTCAAAGTTTTTTCCAACCCTTGGACATGCCTCAAGGGTCACATCAAAGTCCTGTGTACTGTAAACTTCTGTAGCAAGTCAAACAAACTAGATTTACAAATGTTGCGAATAAAATTCTGGTCGGTTTTGGACTGATTACCGCAGGATCATGGTTATAAACAGTCTCACTGCACAGACTGGCTGAGAGAACGTGAATGTAAATGGCTTTTTTCAAACTTAAGACATGCCACAAGGGTCACTTTCAGGTCCTGTGCACATACGATTTCTATACCAACTCGTAGTTTATGTTTATTTAAGTTGTGAATGATATGTAGACCAGTTTTGAAGTGCTTACCCAAGCAACATGATCATAAGCAGTATCTCTGCACAAATGCGACTACGATTGTGTCAATTTATTGAGGGCAAATTTCAAGATTGCGTCAATGTATGCCTTCTGACAGCTTGCCATATCTCTGATTGTGGACATTTTCGGAAATGTTGATACCATAATATTTTAGTTCTGAGATTTACCGATCTCATAAAACTAAGTCGAAGGGATATAAGAACAGCCGTTGGGGTCGGCAGGGCTCTGCGCTATAGGAAATTACGCAGCACGGCTGGGAATACCCCATAAAGACTTCTGTAGAAGCCCATAAAGACGAAGAAGAAGTAGAATGTATTCGTCACCTATTGTGTGATTGTCCTGCAGTAGTCGTTAGGTTGAAGGAAACCCTAGGAAGTTTCTTCTTTTCGGAGCTGTAAATCGTATTGCTTTGACTTAAGATTTGACTCACGAATTCTTAGAGAGGATTACGATGAATAATTGAGGTTACTTAACAATCCTGAGTGGGACGGTATCTTGGTGCTTAAAAAACTCTTCGAGGTGGTAACAATGACTCTTTGAAGTCATCTAACAACGTGACAGATGCAAGGACTCTAACTAAGTCTAAGAATGTCCGAAGATTCAAAGATTGTACGGTAGATGATTTAATCTCAACAACAGCTTAATCCTGAATATAAAAACGACCCAATCATTGCATAACCTTAAGGTTACAGATCTTCAGCTTGACGTGATGCCTTTAAGTGAACATCTGTCTTTCTTTTCTCCACCCACTTCCAGGAGAACAACAACATCTGTCTTATTCTTTGTCAGGAACAACAACGAATGCTTCGGTTCCTAAATCAATAACGCACGTTCCTCCCCTTGAACCTGCATTTAACCTTTCCCAATTTCCGTGACTCTTAACCCATTAATTCAACAGAAGGTCTTCTTTTCCGTGAAAGGAATCCAGTTTCAACCAGTCTTCTGTCGGATTCTCAGAAAAAAGAGGAGGTTCATCCACTTCAATTAATAAATCCCCATTGACTACCCAAGACGGCATTTATCAAGTCAGCTCTCCTTTCTCCTCCTAGTGACCTCAAAACCTCGAAGAAAATTGGCGACATCGTCCACCTCTCAGCCCCGCAGTAAATCTAGAAAAATTCATCATCGCGGCGGACGCTTTAATTGAGTATCCACTCTTGACTTTCTTAAGCATCATCATCATCATCATCATCATCGTCGTCGTCGTCGTCATCATTGATGACCAATATTTTCACATTTTCCATCGAGCGGAACCAGCTCGCTTGTTCGCACAGTCACTCGGTTGGCTCTCCGTCTATGGCGTGTGCGTCGATGGTCTGAATGGCTTTAGATTTTCTCTAGTTTCCTTTTGACAAGTAACTAGTCTCGAGTTTGTTTGCCTTTTTTTTATGCCCCGCTCTCATAGCGTCTTTCACATTAATTGAGGCCAATTAGATACGGACATGAGCCAAATCAACATAAAAAAGATACTTTTGTCTGTGTGCCTTCTTTTTCTCTGCTTCCATTGACACGAATGCGAGTGGTGCATATGATCTGATGGCTGCAAGGTAACGCTCTCTCGATAAACTTGTAGAGCGACCAATTAACTAGAATCAACATAATTGCGCTCGAGCACGGGGGCAGAGTGGGGCAAATGACCAAACGGAAAGCAAACATTAAAAAGAAGAAGAAAATTATGACTTGCTGTCTGAAGAGGGCCAGCTCCACTTGAGGTGGAGGTTAAACGCATTTGTCGTGGAGTCATTTTCCCATAGAACCCCAAGGAGTGGTAGAGCATAATAAAAACTGAAGGGAGTTGCTGAAACTGGTGGAAAGTGGAACGACGTGGGAACGCTTTGACGCGGTTTTGAAGGTCAGAAATGGACTGCTGTGAGTGGGGATGGTCGTTAAAGTACGACGCATATCTGATTTTGGAATGAGAGGTGGATCGGTTGACCTCCAGTTACTTAAATAAAGAGAGTACTTAAATCGAGGCGAGATATGCTGCGTTTAGAGATAGTTCTGGTGCCAAATGTACAAATAAATGGAACCAGACTCATATTCCGGGTGTTCTACGCTCTTTGAAAGACATTTCCGCACATACGCACAGTGCAGCAACTCTGGGATGATAAGAGAGTTAGGAGGTGGTGGAGGATGAACTCACTCGTCCCTGAGCTAATAAAATAAACAATTTCGTGAAGCAATTCCGCCTTTAAACGCTGCTATCTGGTGAATGGCAGTTTTTTTTTTAGTGGAACTTTGGTTATTTCATTAAGCGCTTCCTATCTTTAAATTTAAATAAAACAAAGTGTGTGTGAGTTATCATCGAAATGTTTCATTCGTTTGAAAGGCCTATCAATGCTATTACGTATGGAATATAACATCGTCGTCAAATGTCCGGTGCGGCTTCTCTGGGTGGCGCGCATCCCACTTTTCCATAATTCTAGCGCACAAATCAGGCTGAATTTGACCGATGGCATGGATTATGTTGGCTTTGATGCCCGCTGTGGTTTGTGCCTTATTCGCGTAGACCTGAGATTTTCTGAAGTCTCAAGTCTAGGCGAGAAGAAAAAGTCTAACGGGATCAAATCGCACAATCTCGATGGACAGATCACATCACCTCCACGTGAGATGAAAATTTTTTTTTCTTTTCTGAGTATTTTTGAAACACTACTGGAGCACTCAGACTCAAAACTGAGTCCATTGTACTACCAGGTAGCAACCTACTCCAGTACCGTTAATTTGATCCCAACAGTAAATGGTGACTGGACCAGATTCGATTTCCCTGGGATTCGAACCTGGGACCCCTCGAACTTGGGGCACGCACTTAACCAACTGCGCCATCCAGTCGTTTTTACGTACGGGTGTTAGTTTATCGTTTACTGAACCGTTGGGCTCAAATTTATCCACCACACTGCCAATGGCCCTCTCGGCAGGACCGTAAAATGGACGAAGCGCGCAAAATGTTGCCCGAGCAAAACACACATTTTGATAAAAACAATTTTATCATTTGCACGTGTTGTTGAAGACTATGTCTGTACATTGCAATTTGGCAGAATAGACTGAACAAATGACAGCCAATTTGAGAGATGTAGCTTCAACAATATGACTACTATCAACTGTCAAAGTGCAGAAGTCTCTATTGGAAGACGCTTTACAAACGCCGTTCGAAAACTTAAACTGATGTCAAAACCGAACGAAAAATAACCATACGCACCCCCAAATTTCGAAGTGTCCATAGTTAATTACGGACAATTCTACTGTCATCTGATATTTGCGATTTATTTCGCTTCCGCGAAAGAAGGCGGAATTGAACGAGCTTAACGAAACTAAACGGAGCGGTTATACTATGGTCACAGTGCTTCATTTTGGTGCATACGCTCGACGAATGTGAGGTTATGACGGACTGTGTTCACAAATGAACAAAATCAACGAAAACAGAAGAAAACAGTACTGAACGAACTTAACGAAACTGAACGAAAGGGTTATACTTTGGTCAAAGTGCTTCATTTGTGTATACGTTAATGATGGACTTGTGCTCAAAAAAGAACAAAATTAACGCCACAAAAAATGAACGAACTTAACGAAACTGAACGATGTGGTTGTACTCTGGTCACAATGCTGTATTCTGGTGCATACGCTCGATGAATGTGAGGTTATGGCGGACTGTGTTCACAAATGAACAAAATGAACGAAAACAGAAGAAAACAGTACTGAACGAACTTAACGAAACTGAACGAAGCGGTTATACTTTGGTCAAAGTATTTCATTTTGGTGTATATGTCAATGGCGGACTTGTGTTCACAAATGAACAAAATGAACGAAGACAGAAGTGAACAACTTAACGAAACTGAACGAAGCGGTTATACTCTGACCACATGCTTTATTTTGGTGTATACGCTCGGTTCCTTCAGTTCTCTTAAGTGTTCGTATAACGAATTTGAGGTTATGGTGGACTGTGTTCACAAATATACGAAAACAGAAGAAAACAGTACTGAACGAACTTAACGAAACTTAACCGAAGGTTTATACTTTGGTCAAAGTGCTTCATTTTGGTGTATACGTTCGACGAATTTGAGGTTATGTCGGACTGTGTTCACAAATGAACAAGATAAACGAAAACAGAAGAAAATAGTGCTGAACGAACTTAACGAAACTAAACGAAGTGGTTACACTTTGGTCAAAGTGCTTCATTTTGGTATATTCGTTAATGGCGGACTTGTGCTCACAAAAGAACAAAATTAACGCCACAAAAAGTGAACAAACTTAACGTAACTGAGCGAAGCAATTATACTCTGGTCACAATGCTTCATTTTGGCGTATACGCTCGGTCCCTTCAGTTCTCTTTAGTGTTCGTACGACGAAATTGAGGTTATGTCGGCCTGTATTCAGAAAAAAAAACAAATTGAACAAAAACACTCGCACTTCCAAACCACATCCCTCTTTTATCTCTTTTGTTTCCACTTCGCTTGGTCGACAACATTAAAAACTTTATCTTAGAAATCTCTTAATTTGCCTGCCAACCTTTCCTTTGAAAGCATCCCGCAAACTCCTTTGATCCTGTGTGTCCCCGCAAAACCCTTTTCAATTCGAGCCCGATGTGAACATCTGTTCAGCAGAGTGTCCCTTTATTTCGCCACAAACTACTTTCTGTCCACTTCGTTATCCTCGGTGAGTCTCCAATTTAAACAGAAATCCACTTACAGTGGACTACTGCCATTTAACAGTCAAATGTTATCAACTAATTAGATCCACCCCTTTTTAGCCATCCCAACCCACCACACAATTAACTATATTATTTGATTTGAACTAATTCAATTAGGACATCCGCGTGCCGCGTCCTCTCGCACAATGGCATTAACATTCATTTAATAATTAATTTCGACCAGGACGATGGAAAAATGAAACCTACAGACAAATAAGCCCCAACCGACCCCACTGTGTGTGCACCTCCTGCTCCCACTCCGCACCTAATTCATAACTACGTGATGTATCTACATCCCAGAGGTAATTAATTCCAGCTTTCACTCTTGCGTATCCTTTAAACTTAAAAGCGAAAATTTATTAAACGTAACTTAGTCAAATACACAGTTTTCTGCTTCAGCTTCAGCTGCTCTTGCTGCTGGCGGTTGGTTCACGTGGAATGGCGCTGTTCGGTGGCGTTGTTCGTTGGCGTTGGCTGTCGTTCGCTGGCCCCCTTTGGCTACAAAAGCGAAGGTTAACAGTGCCCCCTGCACAGAAAAAAGAAAAAAATGTCGGCCTAAGTTTGCTGATTTAATTTTATTTCACTGAGGACGATGGGGGGGGATGCAGAGGAGACTGACTGTTTGCTCTGTGTATCGTGTATCCTTTTGGGGATCAGGGAACTTGATCAAACAGAACGGCAAACGTGCGCGCTCACTCACGCCCACTTACGCAACGTAATTGTCACAAGAGTAAACACGCAGATAACTGTTTGTTGGTCTGTTTGTTCACTTCTTTTTTTTTTTCCCCGTTGTGTGTCGTTTGTCGCCTTCAGCCAGGAGTTTGGAAGGGAATCGGTGAGGAACATTTTCCATATTGCAAGAGCGCGCCCTGTTCAAATATTTATACACTCTCCTTTGCCTCCCCCGCCTGTAGGAAGGACGACAGAATTATCTGATCTTTCCTGAAATTTTATGGTCTCTCTCTCCTTTTGCCTCCGCTCTTCGTCCTGGGGTGTGTAATTAATTTACTCTCGCAAGGATTCAGGAATGACAACAAAGCGCGCGCTGCCCCTTTGCACACACATCGCATCGATTCGATGGCGAAGTCCTTTTTATCGCGTGTGTGTGTGTGTGTGTGTTGTCGTAAAAGTTTAAATTTCATTTTTGTCGCCATCGCGTTGCATTCGGAATCAACAGGACACCAATAAACGGCGCTCCGTGTGGCGTGGGGTGTGGGGGAAATGTGCTTAATTAGATGTTTTGTTTTGATATCCTGGCAGAGCGAAGCAACAGGACGACCAGGAGTGAGTGGATGACTCTGTATGCAGTGGGAAAACGTGCTTGTCGTGTCCTTGTTTGCATTTAGTCAAATCCTCCTGCCCGCCGCCGCCGCTGCGCCTCCTGCATGTCTTCAGTCGATTGTCTGTAATTAGTGTGTGCAAGGGACCGACGATGGTGATGGTGTTGGTGGCGTCATATCCCATTGGGGCCAATTGGCTTTGGTCAAACACACACGCGCACATCATTTGCGAGGGGGGATGATTGCGTCAAGAAACGACGACACCACCACACCGACACAAGGGATATGTAATTAAAAAGACCCTGCCCAGGATATTATGGTTGGCAAACATGAGACCATTATCAATATCCTCTGGGCTGTGCTTCTTCTGGTGAATTCTATTCTCCGGGTAGTATAATCTACTCGGCTTTTATCACTAAACTGAATGCTCAATTAGGTTATTATAAAAAGGAAGGCACAGTCAGGCAAGCGGGTGGGCATATCGGATGGGATTAACCGATATCCCTGTGTGTGCGCGGCGGAGCTAACTTACTCTCCCTCGCTCTGCTCTGGTGTATCCCTCCGCCGGCTTGGCATTTGCGTAATTAATTATACAACAAAGACAAGTTTCCATTATGTCATCCCTATTTATGTCTGATTCTGATCCCAGCTAGGGCATGGGGGTGTGCTTTTGTCTCTACTCACTTTTGTTCCAATTTTTTTCCCTTCTCTTTCTCTTGTTTTGCCTCATTCACTTCCTTACTTGCCAACGTCCTTGGTGTCCTGTCTCGCGTGGTGTAATCTTTAATGCATTAAAGTTGAAAGACAATTTTTCCTTCGTCTCTCTGTCCTTCGATTTGCATTTTTAGCTTTTGTTCTTTTTTTCGTTCCTCCACTGTGCTCCTATTCGAATGGCCGTGTGGGCTACAGTGGAAGCTGTAAGAGATGTACCCTCAAAAGGGATGATGATGATGATTATGATGGTGGCGTGGGATATTGTTGTGGTATTGGCTTTTAATTGGAATTTTAGTATCGAAGAATGCGCGTACTCTGAATAATGATTAAGAAGGAGTGCCGTTAGAACGAAATGGCGGTTACATCAATGCCATCATCATCATCTTCACCATCGTCTTCGTCGTCCTCGCCGTCGTCGTCGTCGCTCTTCCTCGTCCTCGTCATCTTGTCGTGGTCGTTGGCGTTATTGTTGCCATCGACGCCATTGCGGCGGATACAGTGTTTGATACATGTGGCAATAGAATGCCAACTACAGAGAGAAAGAGTGTGAGGGCGTCGGTGGGTGATTAAAGTTCAGATTGAAGTAATTTTCTGATGGACGGGGAAGAGAGAGAGCGAATGGGTGAGATGGGTAGGGAATTAATCAAATTAATGAGTGGATAACGTGGAAATAATTGGCAAATAGAACGCCGCGACTTCACTTAGGCAGACGTAATAAAACTTTAACAACGAGCGATGTCGTGTAAATTAGAGCTTACACGAAGAAGTTCGCCGGTTAAATTGGCATTAATTCATCAATGAATGGATGACTAAATAAGGGCGAATCGGTTTTCATTTATGATGATCTATCGCTTTAATTTTCGTCTACGATGTCTGAGTGATGGCGAGGGTTGTTAATTATTCACTTCATTGTCAAGGGGACCTACGCTCAGGGAATGATGGCTAATTCAACTCAATTGTTGATGAAATTGTGATGCTTATTTGGGCCTCAGATCAGTAAAGACATCTCAAGTGACTTGAGAGACTTGAGACCGCAAAAAATGGTATATTTTTACATTCAAGTGCTTCTCCATATTGCTTTTGTTTGGGCGCCATTCCGGTTTGGATGGCATCTCTCAGTTGTCGTTTAAGAGGTGAATTTTATGTTCCAAATCGATTTTGTTTGGTCGCCATTATTGTTTGAGTGGCGTCTATCAGTTATCATTTAACAGTCGTTGAAACTGTCAGTTATTGTAGAGTGCTCATGCTCATAGATGGCCACCATTTTTGGTTAAAACTTATTATGAGCGACGATGCACATTTCAACTTGGTTAGCTTTGATATTCGGGCGCTAAAAACCCTCTACAAATTATCCAGAAACCACTAAAATCTCATGGAGCAGTTTCGTACTGCGCCATTTGAGTCAGCTGAGGCAACATTGGGCAATATGTCTTTAAGCTAGAGCCAATGCTGTAGCTGACCACAACTATCAGGACATGCTGGGAAACTTTCTTGTATCCCCATCATCTAATGTTCATGAAAGACGACTGGTTGGCGCAGTTGGTTAAGTGCCTGCACCAAGTTAAATGGGTCCCAGGTTCGAATCCCAGTGAAATCAAAGTTAATACGCTTTTATCCGGTTTTTCAAATCTGCCCCAATTACAATTTGCCGTTGGGATCAAATTAACGACACTGGAGTGGTCAATCAGTGGAACTGCCGCCTATCCTAACCTAACCTAACCTAATGTTCATCATCTAATGCCCCAGTTGACCTACAGATCATGAGATTCCAAAAATAAGATTCAATGTAACCTCCCAGTGCAAACAGTTTCCTGAGGCAGACAGATCAATTATATAGACAGACTTTCCCGATTAACTTTTCATTTTACAAACATTTTATGATCTCTTGGACAGATATCTCTCTTAGGCGGACATACATTTTGTCACCATCTTTGTCCGCTTAAGGGAGATTTCACTGTACCACATCACATACACCTCGGGCTCCGATTGCAAATTGTGATTGAAATTTTTCCTGGCTAGGTTCCAAGATTGCCTGATTTGATCCTTCTCGATTTCTTCCTGGAAGGGAACCTTGAAGTTAAAGGTGTACATTGACTAATCAACCACAACTCTCATTTTTAAAGGCAACATTCATCCGCGAATCTCTTATGAAAAATAAGCTCTATTTTAATTCGGAAATATAGATAAAAGGAGCGGACCAAGAGTGGAACTTTCTGGCACTCCATGTTTAACTGATTACACATCATAACTTGCCTGTGTTTTCTTTTGATGGATAAAAATCTTTGCTCAAAGACTGTAGTAATAGTAGTAATAAATTTTATTTATGGAAAAACAATTCATTTTTTACAAACTTAGCAATAAGCATTGGCATTTGCCGTCAGCCGAAAAAGGGAGTACTCAAAGACTGTAATCATCATTAAGCCATCGTCAGTGAGAAGAAGTTATGGAAAGTTAACAAAAAGGATTCCCTTGCTGCAGCGTGAAGCAGTACCGGTCTTCACTCTCCGACTGAAATCATTCCCTTCTTGGGCCATTATCTTTAGATCTGAATAGAAAACGAGCCTTCAGACGCTAAATAGTTCTCTAAGACTCTTCACAGATGTATCAAGACGGAGGAGGTCGTAAAACTAAGTGTCTTTAAAATAGATTTCAATATGACTGCGTCTTTTCAACCATGGTAATGTCTTTCAGGCGGAGACTATGGCAATCAAGAAGGACCATATCTAGGTTTGCTCTGACGACAATCGACTTACAGTCATGACTCGCTTGAATTCTGCCGTATTTCCTTCAAAGACAACCTTTAAATGCCGCCTGTTTTTCAATGAGACTACCGATTACTTCAATATTCCCCTCGTCTGGATGCGGAGACACAGTCACATTCCAGAGTTCCATTCCAGTTCCTTTACTAAACATTTAATAAAGCTTAATACGACTAACTCTACCAGTCGCAGGTAGTAGGTACTGCCAAAATTTACCATTTCCAAAAAATGTGAGCTATAGTGAAGTACCAATTTTTTGGCAAATTCAGTACTTACGGAACGGAATGATCTGACATCTTAATTGTTGCGTAATGCTCCGCGAAGAAAACTGTCAAATTTATTAAACCTTACTTCATTGTTGCATCTTTTGAACAATTTAATGTTGACACTAGGTGTTGGACTGCATTTGTATTCTTTTTATTTTTGCTTTCACGGTACAGTGCTTTATTATTTCTGCTTCTTAGCTCTGTAGCTCGCTTTTTTGTGGCACAAGTATTAGCAATCCCTTGAACTCAGTGTATTTCAATCATAGATTTGTTAGAGAACACAAACAAACGGAAGGATATTTGTTTTAGAAGAAATTTACCTTTTTTTTTGTATGAAATTACCTTTTTACCAAATGTATGGAATGAGATTTGGAATTTCCCACGAAAAGGTAAATTTACCATAAACTGGCAGCACTGGTCGCAGGTGCCTTACGTGCCTTACTACTTAGCAAATTTTGGGTCAAGCTGGATCTCGCGCACTCTGTGTAATTAGCATCAACAGACCTCTACGTAGAAGTTTCAGGTATGAGGATGAGGAGGAAGCCATAACTTCTCTGCACCATCGATCCAGAGGAATACCCACCCGGGGGCATACTTCTTAAAACAATTTGATCAAACTGCATAACATCAACATGAGCCAACTTAACCGTTTTATCAAAAGCTCAGACTGGTTTAGTAAGTGTGATCCGCTTGGTATCACAATGAGCTAAGTCTTGGTTGGCCTAAATATGCCTTACGTTCCACAGCCCACCACTGAATTTGTTAAGGCCCTTTAGGTGTGGACTAATATCTACTTCTTTCCGAAAAATGCCACAGATAGCCATGCATGCATGTGTTCAGTATGGCTACGCGTGCATCTCAAGAATTAAAAACACCTCTCTCGTATGACTGACAATATTAAGACAGTCCTTAACTGCCTACCTTTAGAAGGCAACGCCTACAAGAAGAACAACTGTTCCAATCTAAGCAGACAGCAGATAGCCAATTTTGGCGTATAGTCCTGGAAGCAGCGAGAGAGATATTGGGACCTAAAAAGACTTCGGGATGGAATTGAACTCCCTCAAGCTTATCTCAAAGATCTTCTTTGAATAGGAAAGTCCCACCATAGTCCGTTTCTTTATCGAAAAAGATTCGTTGATGATTGTCAAATGTTCAAAACAATCGTCTTCAGAAACGTATACATAGTTCCAAATTTTGAATTTCACTACATCTTCCGATAGGATTATTAATTTTGCGCCACCTTGTGATTCAAAATGTTGAACACCACTCCTTTAGTCCGAATCTCTTTTGCAGCACAATGTGCCTTTCTCGCTTGAACTGCATACCGTTTTTAAGGAAAAGAGCCACTGTACCCTAATCCTAGACAATAGTTCAAAATGTATGGTCAAAAATCTGACCTTGTTCGAAAATTCAACAAATAACTTGGTCCATTTACTGAAACTCAGTACTTTTGCTTGTTCCTTTGCTTTTAAGTCGATGCCACTTATCTTCGAAGCTTAAACGCATTCTGAACAAATTTGGTACAAAAATTGATCTAAATTTTGATGGTTGAAAAACAAAACCCTTTTTTTCTAAAGAGAGTGCTTTAATTCCTTCCCTCTGACAGCGAGTTAACGAGTTGTGAACGAAAGGCCTGTTCCAAAACAATTTTTTGGTTTTTGGCTTAAACTCACAATTTATGGTCAAAAATTGGACTTTATTCGAAAATTCAACAAATTTCCTGCTTCATTTACTTAGATGCAGTACTTTTGCTTGCTCCTTTTGTTTTGAAGTTTATGTGACTAATCTTCAAAGCTTAATCGCATTCTGAACAAATTTGGCACAGAAATTGATCCAAATTTTGCTGGTCAGAATTGATTTCTTTCAGAACATTTTTCTGCCAAAGGGAAGGGCCCTGCTCTTTGTCAAAAGATAAAGACGGACTTTCAAAAGTTTTCCAAAAAGAAATCGTCCGAAAAACTTCGTCTTAAATTTTCTGACCTTCTCTACAAGCCTTTCATCCAGGAATTACACCAAACACTTGCCTGATCTCCCCTGGTGAAACCCCCCCGCAAAAAAAACAACCACTTCTAAGCATGTGTTCACCAATTTTGTTTTTCTTCGGCATTCCTTTGAGAAAAGTATACCACTCAAAAGGAACCTCAAATTGACAAAAAATGTTCTCAAGATTCCTCGTTGACAGGTTGCCATGTTTGCAAATTCCCTCGTCCTCTATGGCAAAGTTCCTCCTGTTTGCCAAAATGCCTTCATCCCTTTGGTGAGGTCTCTCTCGGAATCCCTTTCATCATCAATTTGTATTACAAGTTCATTAACACCATTTCATGTCGGTTATTCACCACTCAACCTCAGAGACCAACCCGAGAAAGAAACAAAAAACTCATATTTCATGGAACCCCGCACCATCTCCCCCGTCTGTGGCAAGAAGACAGGTCTGTTCGGATCAAATGCCAACTACGTACGTATATCCTTTAACACCGGAAGATGCAGATGGCCACAAGCCGGATATATCCACCACTCTACGGGCGTGTTCATCCCAAATCGCTTTGCCGCAATAAGCCACTCGTGCAAAGTGAAATCAGTTATTTCCACTTGGCCTAAAACAAAAACGAAACGAAATACCGCACCCGACCTCCCCCCAAAAAAAAGAGGAATGAAATCAAAATAAAATTCGCCCTCGCCTAAGCCACCCAAGGATGCCCGAGAGGAGGTGGTGGAAGGGGAGGGGAGGATTGAGAGACAACCCAACCCCGTCGCTCGGAAGCAGGGAAACGAAACAAGAGGAATGAAGATATAAAATATAATTCATCCCATCCCCCGGCCCAGGGGTGCAGAGAAGAGGAACTCTCTCGTGAAATTTGGGTCATGACTTATGACATCTGTTGCTGAAGCAGAAGCAAAGGCCTGCCTCTCGCTCTCTCCCCCGACCGCCCACACATCTTCACGTCATCCCTTCGGCAATTGTTCTGGCATTCCATTTATTTTTCCCTACCATCAAAGTCAGGCAGGCAGCACCGAGTGGTGGTGTGCTGTGTGTTTTGCTGCTTTGGGGCTTGGGTTTTATGTCCTCCTCGGCATTCTGCTCGCATTCCATGGCCCATATGTGTACTGTTCTTTTCAATTATCCCCCAGACTTCTTGTGCATTGTACTTCCATCCTAATAATCCCTTTTTTTTCTCTTTCTGCTTTGTCATTGCAGCAACTATTCAGATCACAAAATCCGGGACTAGCAGCGGCAACAAATGCGGCAGCTGTTGCTGCAGCGGCTGCGGCCGCATCATCTGGTGCACCGGGCGCACCAAACGGCACACCAATGCAGCCACAGCCGATGCCGTTGCCATCGCAGCAATTTCTGGCCGCCCAACAGAACGCGTACGCGGCGCAACAGGCCGCCCCATACGTCATCAATCCCGGACAAGATGCCGCACCGTACATGAGCCTAATAGCAGCACAGATGCCACAATACTACAATGTTGCGCCCTGGGGTATGTACCCAGGTAATCTGATACCACAGCAAGGATCACAGCCACGAAGGCCTTTAACCCCCTCGCAGCAGGGTGCTGAAAACCAACCCTATCAGGTGAGTTCCCCATCGACACCCGCTCCCATTTCCCCATTCCCAATCCGACCCAACGCTCGATTCCATCTCTCGCTGTCAGCCGAAAATGTACAAAGCCTGAGAAAAGTGTGTAAAGACCGTTGTAACTCCTTGTAAATCTGTACAGAAAAACAAGCAAAAAAACAAGACGAATCTCAGCTAATCGACTAACATGTAACCCAAGAGCTGTTCAAAAGGTTGCCAGCAGAATTGAATTCCTCGACAGGTACGAACAAACGAACGAACGAACGTTTCAATCTAATTATCCCCTGCGGAGCGATAGATGTTCCCCTGATGGACAGACCAGGTCAGACGGAATCCTCAAAGGATGCTGCTTCGCTCCATTTGGTTGACCTACAAAACCATGCCGGCGCGCTCCCCCGCTGTGGTGCACGTTGGGCACGTTGGGGTGCACCACTTTGCGCTGCACTCAGTGCAAATTGATTTTCATCGCTCCACAGGCCGGAGGATTGTCGGGGGGTAAGGGTTTTAGGGTGCATTTTGCAATCCATTTGATAAATTGAAGGAAGACAGAGGGAGACTGCACAGAAAAAGTGAAGAGAGACTGAAGAGAATTGCATTGCAACATCACCTTTTTGTTGCGGTGCCTCTGGATACACTTTGCATTTGCAAAATCGTTCTTGCAGTTCCAACGGCCGACAGTTGCGTGCACTTCTTGTGCGGTGAACTGTTGCCGATTAAAGTATTGCAATTGCAGCACACCCAACACAGATACACTCCTCGAAATGATACTGTGTTCCGTGTCATGCTGAGTAATTTTCTGTTTGAGTAAGTTTTAGATACTCTTTCGAAGGTGTCTGGGCTGATGTTGGTGGTCTTGTGCAACAAGGCGAAAGCTAACTAATTGATTTTGGTTAAGTAATGAACTCCAATGAATTGGCAATCCGCAAGTTTCGATGTTGTCTCTTGCATAACCCAGTTGTTCAGTCAGTTGAATCGATAGACACATTTTTTTGAAGGAAATCCTAGTTTCACTTTTAGCCGTATTTTTATGGATATTTGTCTGACTCGAGTCTTTGTCTCGGATACATATTTCGCAATTCGGACTGTTGCCACTTCATCCAATCGGCAAGTTCCTTAAAATCCTAAGGATGAGCAACGTTTTAACGTCTTCTTCGTGTTTCCCTTCGATCATCGGTATTCAGTCCATTCCAATCCAATTCAAAATGAGTGTGGAACGCATTTCGTCACAGTTTTTAACGCAAATGTCATTTTTTTTAAAGTTCGTTCATTTTCGACGTTCCATAACTTCAAACACGACTTTTATTCCAAAAACCGTGCCTTTCATTGGAGAAATCAAATAAAATCCACATATAATCCACAATCACGCAAACGTCCTTTTTTTAAGGTTCGCTCAAATTTAACGTTTCATAACTTCAAACACGACTTTTCTGCCAAAAGCAGAGCCTTTCATTGGAGAAATCAAATAAAATCCACATACAATCCACAATCAAAAAAAAGCTCCCAATTTCCTTTTCCTCATTGTCTACCATTTTATGTTGTTTGCCTTCACGAATCCATACAAGACTCTTACCAAACTTCCCTAGAACGGCCTAAATGAGATACACGATTTTTATAAGATCCACAACTTTGAGGAGAGCCACAACTTTGATAAGAACCAAAATTTGAAAGAAAATTCTTTCCAATGTCAGTCTTTAGGGAATCATCGATTCATTTCGGAAACAATCGAAGTCCACATAGGTTCCACTCTAAAAAAATCTTCATAATTGCATGATTTTGTGATGTGATTCCGGATCCTGTTGAATGAGGACGTCTTGGCATGAAGTATTTATTTCTGATTCTACAAAATTCACCAAAATTTTACATTCCACATAAAATCCACACATCAAATTCATGCTTCTATGACTTAGACTCTCATTCTCTGAGCATCTTTGTCCTCAAACCACGTCACACAGTTTCTTAGTGCTCGACTACAATACAATTGAAATCCACTTTCGAAAAGAAAATAGTAGTCTCACTGTGTGAATTAAATTCTTCTTGTAACCACAAGTTCAACTATAAATCTTTCCTTCCTAATTTTCTTTCAAGTCAGAATGGGCCTGAATCCACATATAATCCACAGGAAATCATGCGTTTCCTAGAATTTGATTCATTGTCGAAATGATGTGCTAAATTTGGCGAATAGTTTGCTTCTACCGACTAAAAATCTATGACAAATGTGAACTGTGAACAAAAGTAATTAAAGTCCACATAAGATCCACATTACAATGCCCTTGCTGGTATTACGATAGAGTACTGAAAAGTGATGCAGATTCAAGATCCGCTGATCTAAATCTACCACTTTTGATCAATAACGGTCTTCCATTTAGAATCTTGCGACTAGAATCCACATATAATCCACACTGGAAATCATGCACCTTTCATTCAAACAATACGCTTAGAAATTCTTCATACTCTTGATTTATCGAACTCATGCTCGCCCATCATGAAATTGCAAAGTTCAAAAACCATTTGGCGCTGAAATCCACATGGGTTCCACATTGGTAAACAACATTCTAACGTTACCCATTTGGCTAAGAAAACTTATAAGTCGAGCTTTTCCCTTATTTTCATTGTTATGGTTCTTTTGAAATGTGCTTAAAAATACTGAGTGAAATTCACATAAGATCCACAAGCCAAATATATAATCGACAACGAATGCAGGGAGGTAGGTAGGGTGCCCTTGCGACTGGGTCGTAGCTGACTGAGACCAACACTTGCGTCCATTGTGCGCTGGGTATAGGGAAATATACCCCGTGAGACCTACACTTCCACTGCTGATTAGAACCACCCAGATTGTTGTATATACATATGTATCTCAGGAGGTGCTTCAGCTCTATTTTATTCAGATCCTCCAGCTCGTCGAAGAAGTTACTGCCTAGTGTTAGCAGTCTCTTCCCCGGAGTACTGGACAATCGCATAGCAGGTGGCGGACGGACTCTATTTCCTCCTCGTCCCTGCAACTTCTACAAAAGTCGCTATGGGGGATACCTAACCTTCTGGCATGGGTGCCTATCGGACAATGTCCGGTGAGAACTCCCACCACCGTCCGTATATCCTTGCGACTAATGTTAATCATTAATAATGATTTCTTCCTGTTCAACACCGGCTATAGGGCTCTCGTCGTTGACCCAATGTCCAGATTCAGCCATCGTTCATTTGCTCTTTCTAAGGCTTCGTCCTCTACGAATGCAGACCTACTCATCCAACTGCATTTGTCTTTAAACTCAAAATTGTGACTTTTTTGGTTGCAACTAGTGAACTGGCCCCAATTTTACTGTTTGTGCTTACATTACATTAACGCGTCCTCATCTCGAAGAACTCTTAAGAGTGTCATCACAGGACACTGTCATTCGGACACACGCCTTAAGACTAGGACTCCGTCACAACGACTTCTGCAGAAGCTTCTGAGACGAAGAGGAAGACGAAACTATACCACATCTCCTCTGCACTTGTAGCACTCTTTCCTCCCGCAGGAAAAACTATTTTGGACCCTACTTTTTCAACGACCTGAGTGAGCTGAACAACGTCGGCATCAGTCAAACTTCAACGCTTCGTGACAAGCACCAAATGGTTTGATAGTTAGAAGATATCCGACCACAACGGGCCTCTGTTGGCCAATTGAAACTGCTATCCTGCAGTCGGCCACCTGTACTTAATCTTGCCTAAGTAAACGCGTTACGTAAAGCCTAAAATCTGCTAAAAATTAAAAAGAGGCTTCCGATTTTTTCATGCAATGTCAGCTTTTTTATGACAGAATCGATAGAACACAGAATAACTTAAGTCAAGGTGTCCTAAAGCAGAGTCACGTTACGTCACGTTATGCAATTCCTTCATTCAATCGGTGTCCAATTTCAAAATATGGGGCTTATTCATCATCTCAACTTGATCATGAATGTGCCAAACTTAGCACAAATCTCACATTACACGGTGATGCAATGAAAAGACGTTCACGTTACGTCACGTTATGCAGTTCCCTGATTCAGTCTGTGTTGGAGTTGAAAATATGGGGCTTATTAATCATCTGAACTTAAACATGCATGTGACAAATTTCTTCGCACGGATTTAACATTACCCGGTGACGCAATGAAAAGACTTTGCATACCGTAACGTAACGTATCGTAAACCAAAAAAAATCCGCATAAAAATAAATAAAATAAAAATCTCTGATGAACAGATAGGGACACCCACGCAATGCTAAAGCAAATGTCCTTGCAAAGCAGACCCAGTCACAAACCATCGCCTAGCGCTTTACCCCTCAATGAGTCAGACAATTTGCACATATTTATCCAACACCAGCACGCTTTCAAGGCGACATGTTGGGCCATTAAAATAAATTCGCTTTATTTTGTCATTGACATGAAACGCCAACAGTGTGTGCCGTGTGTACAAAACACCCTCAACCCTTCACCACACTGCACCAGTACACAATCAAAAACACAAATCACATCCCATTACCGAACACATGCAATGTGATTTGAAAGTGTTCTTATCACTAGAACAGAAAAAAAACGGAAGTCAGGAATAGAGACCACCCCGCCCCAACCCACCGACTGGGGGGCGAAAATCGATACCAAAACTATTTTCGTATCCATTTCTCCACTCCGACAGTCCTGTCGTCGATACTTCAATTCTGTTGGCAACAAATTTTCGCGTTTGTACATTTTTCTTTGTCTTTTTTCTGTCTTGTGTACATTTGAATTATAAATATATTTTGTATATAAATTGTTTTATATATATAAACATTTGTATCTTTTTCTCTTTCATCCCTACCCCTCTTCAACTTCATCTCTATGACCCCTTCAACTACTAATAAACCAAACAAAAATCTCAAAATCATCAAAAAATTGCTATGCAAACACAACAACATCATCAATCCATGTGTACAGGTTATACCGGCATTTTTTGATCAGAGCGGTTCACTAGTGATGGGACCACGAACCACCACACCAATGCGCCTTGTTAGCCCAGCACCGGTGCTCGTGCAGCCGGGTGCCGCAAGAGCCGGACCACCACCACCACAAGGTCCGCCGCAATTGTATCCACCGCAGCCACAGACCGCTCAACAGAATCTCTACTCACAACAAAATGGTTCAAATGTTGGAGGTAAGATAAATTAATTTTATTTTTTTGTTTTTCTTCATTACTTTTTGTTTATATGTATAGATTTTTAAGTTTGGTATTGACTTTTTTATTTTTGTTTTTATTTGAATACTGTGTCCAAAAAAGTCGTAAAAGGAGGTAGGTAGGTGTACAGGTCTTCCTGGGTGGGGTTTTGTGCTGTTAGAGCACAACGAGCTCTTTCAGAAACCTAAAACTTGTCCGGCGAACAAAGTATCACGGATGGACAATTTCTATGAAATTTGTTTAATTTAACAGATTTCCATCAAAACTTCTTGGACTTAGGAGACATTGAGTAGAAATTTCTAAGAAGGAATTATGATGCATGGAGATGCATTATTTTGGGGTTCAGGTTCACCTCCAACTGTAGCGCCGTTTAAGAAGATACAGAAGCCTCTGGTTTCTTCGAAACCCGACAGGCAAATTTTGCATATAAACCCTAGTCATTCTTGAAAACTTCTTGAATGCAAAAAAGAAATTCTTAAGCTCCTATGCCACATTGGCTACGTACGTAAGTGGTCTAAAGTAACATAATGTTTCGTCTCGTTACGTATTTCCTTAACTGAAACGATGTCCAGGCTCAAAATGTTTCTAAAACTCAAAACTCTCGAAAGTATGTCTTTAAATTCCATTCGGTTTGGGACATGTTGGTTTAGAACACATCGGGAAACACTAGAGAAAAAGTCTTTTGGAGATAGGTCCTGATACGATCCCTAAGACGATCTACGTCTTAAAGAGTTTTTGATCACATTTTTGATCTTCTTAATGATTTTCGAAAACATGAAATTCTTTTTATTACGAGACGAGCTACCTCTTCTTTTGAAAGCACTCTAAGAGTATTAAACATTTAGTATTCGAGGTTTGGCATTCGAAAAACCTTAAATATGCATTCTTTATTTAAATTTCCTTTGAGCACATGAGTGAAATTAAAAAAAAAGCAGAATATTTGGAAAATATCTGGTCCATAGTGCTTAATTGCGACCTTTCCTTCATTTGAGCATATTGTGGAGCACATACCCGCGCAAAATTTGTTCCAATTCTCAAGTCCTGAAACATCTAAAATTCACTAGGTAAGCGTGTAAACGAGAAAAATGTTAGGTCCTAAAGGACCCATTTTATTTAGCATTATCTTATTGACCCATCATCATTAGCTACACAAAAATGTAAGTCTTCTACTCCTTTACTCCCTCAGATGTGGTCAAAGATATGCTCAAGAATTGTCAGCACGAAGGATTCAATTAAAATCTAAGTGGGTGACTGTTTTCAAATGGAGTCAGTTACGAAATCGTTTTTTCAGAAAATTTTTTTTCAAACAAAAGGCATGAGTGTGGGCTTCTTTTTATTTGAAGCAGTCTCTTTCTTCATGTCTTCGTCTTCGACTCTGAGCCTGTGGGACAACGCAACAGAGGACGTCCACGTACAAGGTGGCGCACACAAGTCGAGGGGGACCTCGGCCGGCTTGGTGTGCGAAACTGGAGACAGCTGGCGAAAGATCGTGATGGCTGGAGAGGCATGTTGAGTGAGGCCCAGGTCCACCTCGGACTGTAGCGCCCTAAGAAGAAGAAGAAGTCTCTTTCTTTTACTACGCCACGGACGTTGTGCATCGTAACTATTTAGCTACTCTAGCTGCGACGAACGTACAAAGACGACTTTCCCTGCACTCAGGACTGGCTCTGGCCCGAATCTGAGCCAGCAAAAGATTGTAGTCGAATCTTCACGGACGACTCCAACCCCAATGAAGGATCTGGTGCTGGTGCCTTCGTGGAGAGCGACAACTTTAGACTGCACACCTCGTTAGGTAAATTTGCGTCGGTTTTCTAAGCGGAAACCTATGCGATCCTAATGCCTGCGGACTATATTGTAAAGAATAGGTAGAAGGGTCAAGTTTTTGCTGCGTCTGTAACGACAACCAAGCTGTGCTTCAGGCCTTGCTCAACCCTTTAACCACTTCCAGGATAGTTCAGGAATGCAAGTCTTCTCTGAATTTTCTGGTCTGGGTCCCAGGTGACCATAGGATCACAGGAAATCAGATCGCCGATCAGATGAGGCATTCTCAGGACTTGAACCTACACTGGGACTGCTCGCGTCCTTGTCCAAGCGCATGCTCCCCAACGTCTGTAAGAAATCCGCGGCTTTCTTGTTATCTCTTAACAGAAAAGACTGCAGACAACTTACCAGCGTACTAACGGGGCACCACACCTTCGCCAAACACCTAAGTGCGCTTGGCCTAAGCGACGGAACCCTGTGCGATGCCTGTGGTGAAGATGACGACACTGCAGAGCACTTCCTCTGCTACTGTCCCGCCTTTGCTCGGATCAGGTGGCAGTTATTTGGTGCTGATGAGGTGAGAGCTGATGACGTAGGCTCCTCATCACATGAGCGCCTGCTGGTCCATGAAATTTCATTGAAAGTAAGTTGCTACCTGGCAGTACAATGTGGCCAGTTTTTGAGTATGAGTGCTCCAGTGTAGTGTTACAAAAACCTCCTACAAAAAAAAAACTATTTAGCTGCGGAACATGCAAGACCTTTCCAGCATTTTCTTATAAGTCACTCGTTCTGATACAAACAGACAGACGCTTAAGCCACCCATATTTAGGCTGAACATATTTTCAACCGTTACAAGGCGTTGAGGGTTCAACCTCAATCGAAATTCAAATTTTTGTGATTTGAGAGTCAACTGCTTTACTTCGTTAGCTTCTAAAATGCAGTAAACCTTGAGCTGCTTAAGCTCCTCTCTCCTTCAAAATAAATCTCCCGTTTTAGTAAAAATCTAACAAATTACTTCACCGATCAGCTGCTCACATTTTTTAAGGCTTGAAAAGTCAGTCATTAAACTTCTTTTGAGTTGTCCCTTAATCGTTTGCCTAACAGACTTGGGACTCTTAAAGGGTTCAAGCTTGTACGAGTTCCTGCATTCATCCAGTACGATCTCGGCTGCTTTCCTTTAGTGAAAACGACCAAATTGCTTGAATTATGTGATTACTTGAGCTCCAATCCGGGGATTTAGTCTCGCTTTTCGAACACAAGTTTAAATTTGAAGACAATTTTAGCAACCAGGCGAGGGTTGCGCTCGGGCATAGCTCCTGATGAGTTAGAGTCGATGGCGGAGGATCAAGTAGCCTGGAGATCTCTCGTGCATGCATTGACCCCGCGTCCCCTTTAGTGGAACATGCGGGTCATTGAAAATGAGATGAGATGAGATGAGACAATTTTAGCTTTTAAAGTTGTCCTTTGGCTCTTGATTTTCGTGTATTTAGTTCTAAGATCCTGGAACTGTTAATCTGGCTTATCGACCCGACTTTCACGGCAATTCACGGGACGGTTTAAGTGGCGCCGTCTGAACGTCTAAATTTAAGTGAATTTTAAGGGAATCGTTTTTTGAATTCCTAGCTTGACCAGAAGGTTCTTCTTCTGATGGTGCTACTGTCCGGGATGAACCCGACCAGAAGGCTGATGATCAAATCCACCTTGGTTTGACCTGTATACCTCCTTAGATCACTAACTGAATCAACAGCGGGACACGCCAAACCCCTTAGTCAACTTTCCAATTTTTTCCTTTAAGACATATTTGGACACAGTAACCTCCTTCGTTATGTATAAACCTTTCAATTTTATGTTTTCTCTGTAAGTAAATCAAAATTCGTCCAAGTGTAAAGTATTTCATCTGCACTCCGCTCGTCATAAACACGCATGCAACTAAATCAAATTAATTAATTAATTAAACTGAATTCACAAGCAAAATGACACACAACAAATTGATCGATTGCGCAGAAGTTGTGACATTGCGCCCCCAACCAAGGTAACCCCTTCACATCGGAAACCTTATCGAACTGTTTCCAATTAAAAGTCAATTAACCATCGCCCAGAGTTCCCTTATCGGTGCCGTTAGTCAATGAAATCAAGAAATCGCTTTGAACACACAGTCAACATCAGTACACTTCCAGGGGAAAAGAACGGAAAGAACTATCGATTGAGTCAATTATATTTAAAAGCTTCACGCCGTTGTGTTTGTCTCTGGGAATCTCGGGCCGGTCTTGACTGACGGGGTGTACTCAGTCCGTTATCGGGCGATTCGTATCTTATCTGATTGCAAAAGTACTCGATGATAGGCGTAGATGAAGAGACACTAATGTGTCACGATAGCAAATCAAGTGAGTTCGAGGAATGATGTGGACTTTTATTTTATTTGATTTGCACAGTCAAACACTTGAACGGGAAGATTGCAAAGATTGTTGTCTGCGGAAGTAGTCTGAAGTGTTCTAATTGATTTTCTGCCAACTGTTTGATGTCACATTATTATTGAGATAGGATCGATTGTTGAGAACGAAGTTTCCAAGGGGGGACAATGTTTATAGGAAAAGACTTCAAGGGACAATGTGTAGAATGTGAAGGGAGACAGGAAACTTACCAAATGCTGAACAGTAGCGGCCCTTTTAGTGCAACTGATGGTTAACCATGAAGAACGTTCCCAAAAGCTAGGAATTCAATCGTTTGTGATTTGAGGCTCAATTGCTTCACTAGTTAGACTTCTAAATAGAAATCAAGTCCAAGCTAGTCGCAAGCTGTCGCGAAGATCTAAAGGCTCTTGGCTCACTGCACTCGAACAATCTGTGCTGGGTCCCAGGACATAGATAGCCGGCAATGAGATATCTGATGAACTTGCCAGAACAGCGTCAGTGACCGACGCGTCACAAGCAATTCATGGAATTAAACCGCCCCTGTCCGAGCTGAGGAATAAGGTGGATACAAAGATCATTGAAATGGTCTCTTTGCAGGTTCATAAGGAAATCGAGATGGCTCCGGCACAACAAAGGACCATGAGTGCGACAAGGGTTATAAGGGGACACTAATCCCCAATTGGGCATTACAATGGGTCCTCAAGGACTTACGTGAGGCGTGACGCCCGTCTACCCTCTTACCTATCTACCTACCTAGACTTCTAAAATGCCGTAATATCGCAATGGGTCCTTAAGGACATAAGTGAGACTTGGCCTCCGCCCTTCTACCCACCAAAATGCAGTAAATTGCTTACTTTCCCAAATTTTGACTTCTGTCTGCTTTCGTTCCAAATTATTCTTGCTCTCTGAGTTCTTTAAGAAACATGTGTCTGGTCTGCCAAAAATCTCCATTTCCTTTGTGTGTAAAGATCACGACAGAACACATCAGAAATGCTCGGTAAATTTGGATCTGTTGCAGATTTTAAGGTCCAAATAGCTAAAATTAGGATTAGTAGGTACTTTGCTCATAAAGAGACCAGAATTGAGTTCACATTTTGATTCTCTCGATTTGCGATCTATGGCGGGTCTAGAAATTTATAACAGATTAGTCAAAAATCAAAAATTTTAAACATAAGTTCAGAAATTGTACAGTCAAAATCAAATTCAAATTCGCCAGTCCCTTGAAGGTCGTTATAATCGATTTTGACTGCACATAAAACCATGCTTCAAATTTGTACGTCTTTCTGACAGATAGAAGAGAAGAAAGCTCGAAAAGCATGCGTGTCGAGATCAGATGCAGCAAATCAGTCAAAAATGTAGTTCTTCACTTAAAAATTTCGAACATCAAAATTCTATACGAAGCCCCGTTCTAAATTTGTGCGTCTTTCCAGAAGAAAAAGCAGAAAGGTTGTTTTAGGACCAAAAAACAGTCGTGTCTAGAAAATTTTAGCAGATAAGAAATAAATTATTTTCTTCGCCTAAAAATTTGGAGCATCAATTCAGAAACCGACTTACCGACTGGATGGTTAAGTGCCTGCCCCTGGTCCCAGGTTCGAATCCCAGTGAAATCGGATCTGGTTCAGTCACCATTTTCGTTGGGATCAACGGCACTAGAGTAGGTTGCTACCTGGCAGTACAATCGACCAGTTTTGAGTCTGTGTGCTCCAGTGTAGTGTTTCAAAACCTTTGAAAAACAAAAAAATTCAGAAATTCTGTACGAAACCCATCTCTAAATTTGTACGTCTTCCTGCCAGATAAGTGATTTTAAGACCAAAAAGCAGGCGTGTCTTGAAATTCGTAGCAGATCATTAAACAAATTTTTTTTTCACCCCAAATTTTGGAACATCAATTCAGAAAATCTGTTTAAAACCCCGCCCTAAATTTGGACATCTTTCTGCAAGAAAGTTTATTTTATGACCGAAATAAGGCAAAAAACATTCAGTTTCAAATGAGTTCTAGTCTTATGTACCAATCATTTCTAAATTCCAGGTCTATCCCGGCCAGTAGCGCCAAAAAAGAAGACGATTTCTGAACAATTTGGAACTTCCTCCCGAAAAACTTAAATTTGAACGAAAAATTTCAGGAAACTACGTCGCATCTCTGAACTATGAAATTTTGTACATCATGCGCACACATTTTAGGCCATGTCATCAAAAGAATACGTTTTTGATCAAAAATTAGTCCCTTAAAATTTCGGACCTTTTGTTATGAACGCGCTTTTAAAATTTAGGTGAACATTTTCAATTTGCAGTCAACCCAGTCTGAGTTTGGATCAAATTCCGATCCAAAAAGTTCAAAAAAAAGTCAGAATTTGAAACAAAAAATTTGACGAAAGCTCATTGAACTTGTCCAAATCAGGCAACGCTCATTGGTTCTCCTTGATTTCAGACCAAAAAGGAAAATTCGTCAGAAAGTAAAGAGAGCAATCAAAATATGGTCGTACTTAAAATTTGAAAGGTCTGAGGGGAGACATTTTGAATTTCGCGTAACTTCAAAAGCGACACTGCTCCCTTCAACTGCCATCTACTTATAGACTACTGTCAAGTTTTGAGTAAGTTGCATCATTTGAAAGCGGAAAATTTCGTGAATTTTAACGAAAATGGTACCAAATTTTGATTAATTATTCCCTCTTGGCGTAGAAAATTGCTTCAAACTACTTTACCGACTTCATGCCTTCTCACTACTAGCGTCAAAATCTTTCATGCGAGACCTAAATTTGTTGACACATTTTGGGTGTTCATAATTTCCGACATCAATTCCATCGTCATGTTCGTGTTCCAAATCAAAGCGCACCCAATCTAAACCGCAATAAATCATCAAAACCTTTCCACCTCTCAAATCTCCTCCTCAAGTGTATAGCTTACTTTCAAATGAACACCAGCCATGCATTTCCCTCAAGACCTTTCACCTCCTGGCAAACGAACCACCCTAATGTCTGGCAACGCGCAGTCATGCACAACGAATCCTCTGCCATCATAAAGGCCCATTAAGTGCAACGCCCATAAGGTAAAGTTTACCTAATAATCTTCGAAACTATCGCCCATTCCGGGTGCATTTCCCGTCTCGGTAAATTACCGCTTATCTCTCTCTCCCTCTCCGTCATATAATTATCAGTGTCTGAAGAAAGTCACCGTCCTTTCAGACAGACGAACTCACGCAGTTGGGGCCCGGTGAGTGTGCCCATCTTTAAGTGCCTCCCCATTAGGCCGCGTCTGTACATGAGTACTTTTCCGATTCAGTGAGGGCATATCAACATGTGCACTTTCTTTCATGCCTTCGTGATTTTTACAAAACAAAAGCAATTGCAGACCATTAAGACCCAACTCTTCCGTTTAACATGAGTGCACCGCAGCGCCTCTCGCATTTCGTGATGTAAGCGCAATTTGCGAGCCACTGTTTGTTGCTTTTAATTAAGCCAAAGTGCCTTTGTGGTCTCATTAGAAGATACGTACGTACACAGGCACGAACGTGTATGGATTTCGCAACAATTATTGGCAAGCAGACACTTGTATGCACTTGCAAGATAAAACCACACCGATAACTCACACGAAACAATCGATTGTCGATCCGACGATATCGATTGTAATTAATTTGCTCGCACGCTAACCTCGTTTTGATTTATCGTCCTTTAATATGTAACGACCTGGGGGGACGGTGGAGACTCTAACCAAGATCCGATTGTTTGCCGCTCGTCATGCATAATTAATCGACGAACACAGCCCCAAAAGTGCTGCCAACTTGCACTCATTCGCGCGCGCTTCTTTCGCAATGGTGGCCCCCGCTCAACGGAATCTTTAATTACAACCGTTGCAATGCTGATAATTTAAATTTCATTACAAACTATAAAATTCTTCGATTGATTGATGAAAGAAAAACCACAGCGTACAGCGTGCGTCTCTGTCGAAATGGCTGACTTTCGCACAGGGCCCACGAGCGCACTTCAGCGCGAAAAAAGGGTCAAAAAAATCCCGAGCAAATAGTTGCTGTGCCGTTTTCAATCAGCCCTGGAATGCTGGCTCATTTCGCAACTCTCCGGTCGATCCCTGTGGTGGCTGAGGCATTTCTCCCCGTTTTGCCTTGATAAGGGATTCCAATGGGCCGCCGCGCCCTCATATCCTCCTGCATTTTTAATCCATTCCCATTGCTGTGCGGATTTTTATTTTCGGACACGGGGCACTGCACTGAATGCACACATTGTTGTGCCGGATAAATAATTGAACGCTTTGGCCATTGCATTTTGTTGGTGCATTACAAATTAATTATTCATTCTGACCGGCTTCCGACGATGATGACGATGATGGGCGAAAGGTTGCGCCGATCTGCGGAAGGAATGACTGCGGGGGGAGCTGGAGAATTTTGCATGCGAAATCAGTGATTCAGAATATGAAAGTCCGATGGCAACGTTGCTAAAAATGACAACTAAATGCAGTGCGCGGGGAGGGCGGGTCGCCTTTTGTCATAGTTTAGTTTGCGTCCAGGATTGCGACGTGATTTCGAATGGATTTCAAATAAAGTTTGAAAGGCAAACAAATGAAAGGCGATGCCTGGTGCGAATCCCATTGAATGGTTAATGCTTCACAAATGGCTGGCTATGGCTAAACGGATTTGCCGAGTGGCAACAAACCAATTGAATGCATAAAGGATTTCACAGCTTTCATTTGTTTTGAGGACTCAATTGAACAGATTTGTAGGTTAAGCCTTGTTTTTGATGAGGATAAGCAGGAGCGTGTCATGTTAGGTGAAATAGAATTCTGGAGAAGGTCTCAAATCTACTTATGGAATTTCCAATCCCCTGTGCGTAAGCCACTTTTTCATGAAATTGGCTGGGTTATACGAGCGGTTTTTCTGATCAAGCTTGTTTTGTACTTCATTTTAAGTCTGATTCCAATTTTTGAGCATCATTTCGAGGCCGTTTTAGTCGAAATTTTACTTGCGTATACACTCAATCTTGATAAGCTCTAGAAGTCTTCACAATTTGGATACGATTTTGGAAAATCTTTGTCAAATTGTACCAATTGTACCAGTACCTAAGACTTACATCGGAACATCCCAGAATCAGCTTTGATACCATCTTTTTTCCGATCTTTTTGAACCGACGTTAAATTAAGACCTAAAACCGCCCCTACTCGATCACCAGAGCCTCGTTAGTCTGAAGCAGGGTACACCACGTGCAGGTGAAGATGGTATTTTGAAGGTTGAATTACGCTTTGTACCCCGAAAGAAAAGAAGTCTGGGATGGTTAAATCGGGCGATCTTGCTGGCCAAATCGCCAAAACGGGAGATTACCGGGAAACGATTCCTTTACAATATCCATTATGGCTCGTGCTGTGTGTGCGGTTGCACAGTCTTGTTGAAACTACGTGTTTACTAAGCACCGTTCAGCGACTGGATGGCGCAGTTAGTTAAATGCCTGTCCCAAGTTAAAGGGGTCACAGGTTCTAATCCCAGTGAAAGCAAAGTTAATACGCTTTTATCCGGTTTTTCAAATCTGGTCCAGTCACCATTTGTCATTGGGATCAAATTAACGGCACTATCACTGGAGCGGTCGATCAGTGGTAGTAGTCTGACTGTGGGTATCACAATGGACCAACATGGCCTAAGTGTGCTGGTGAATTCACTAGCAGCCTCCTAACCTAACCTAACCTATGAGATACCCGACCACAATGGGGCCTATGTTGGCCTATGTGAGACTGCTGTCCTGCAGTCGGCCACCTGTACCTAACATTGCCTACGTAAACGCGTTATGTAAAGCCTAAAATCTCCTTAAAATTAAAAAGAAGCTCGAGTTTTTTTTTATTTTATTTATTCCAGCTTTTTATGACAGAATCGATAGAACACAGAATAACTTAAGTCAAGGTGTCCTAAAGCAGCGTCACGTTACGTCACGTTATGCAATTCCTTCATTCAATCGGTGTCCAATTTCAAAATATGGGGCTTATTCATCATCTCAACTTGAACATAAATGTGCCTAACTTAGCACAAATCTTACTTTACACGGTAGGTAGGTAGGTAAAAGTGGCGGTGGATATACAGATCCTGTTTTCGCACCCAATTAGCGCCATGAAAGCCCCGTTTTGATACCACATCCTATGGGATACCTAATTTGTGAGAAGGGGGTGAAAAAGAGTGTGTATTCACTCAGAATTAGCCTAATTTACTTTACACGGTAATGCAATGAAAAGACGTTCACGTTACGTCACGTTATGCAGTTCCCTAATTCAGTCGGTGTCGCAGTTATAAAAATATGGGTCTTATTCATCATCTGAACTTAAACATGCATGTGTCAAGTTTCTTCGCACGGATCTTACATTACACGGTGATGCAATGAAAGAGATGTACGGAGATTTTTAAGCACTGGAGCATTCAGACTCAAAAACTGGTCAATTGTATTGCCAGACTGCAATCTACTTTTAATGGAATTTCATGGTCTTCCGAAGGAAGAGCAGCAGGCGCTTCTGTGATACGGAACTTACATTATCAGTCCTCACCTCATCTGCCACCTGATACGAGCTAGGACGGAACATTGGCAGAGTCTCGTCGCATTACATTGCTCGCATTGTAAAAAGTGGGCGTCGTGGCGTAGTGGGTAGGTGCGTCGACTCGATGTTCTCGGTTCGATCCCCGAAAAATCACCTAAAAATTTGTTCCACCCCTTTCGAGTCACTGACAATGCTCAAAGAGTATAACTGTTTAGAAGGAAACTTCTCAATCTCGCCGTTCGGAGTTTGTTTCAAACGATGTTTTCAAACATCGATGTTTTTCAAAATGATGTTGCATCCCTATGCATAACACGAGTGGTTGCTGAGAAGCTAGACCCAGGTCCGCCTCGGACTGTAGTGCCGCCATTATTATTATTATTATTATTATTGTAAAAAGTAATAATTGGCCTTTGGAAATAAATTCTTTTTGCCATGTATGTGAAAAGGCAACTACAGTCGACTCCCTCTAAGTCGAATTTCCTTCTAACTCAAATTTTTCGCCATATTTATTTTGGCATTACCCTCATTTTCCATACAAAAACCATCCTCTAAGGCGAACTCCCTCTAACTCGAACTAATTTTGATATCCCGTGAAAATTCGACTTAAAGGGAGTCGACTGTATTTTGTTATTTTCTTTGGAACAATTATTCAAGACTCAATTATTTCCTCTTCCGCTTTGTTTTTCCCACTCGACTTCAAGTTGTCAACTGTCATTTGTGTATATGAAACGTCAACTCCCAAAATTGTAGTAGAACAGCAAGACAGAAAACATTTGGTACAAACGGCTTACATTAAAACCAGAAATACAGACAATTTGCATTAATGCATGGCTGGTCGGTGCAGTGAACACTTGTGTTCACTTGACATAAAGTCGTGTTATATAATTTTACTGCATGGATTTTGATGCACATCTATTTCAAGTATTAACACCAAGGTGGTGGTTGGGAACAAAATAGGAATATTCGAATTGGATAACTCCGAGGCAGGAGAGCTTTGACTGGCGAGAGAACGCTCGTGATAGGGACGATTTGCGTCTGTACAGTGTTAGAAATTTCGCAATCCAAAATTTGGTTAAAGAAAATCTGTTCTTAAATCGATTTTAATGTCAAACTGTGTTAAAGAATGACATAATTTTGGTACAATTTCTGAACAGGATCTCCTTTTGATGAGAAGATTCTTCGTTTGAGTTGAAATTTTGGTTAAATCGCTGGAATGATTTTGAAATCAATTTCTGAACAGGATTTGAGGCTCTTTTTTGAATCTATAACCACGCCTAGTTTATACTTAAATTCAGTTTCTCTGGACAGGACAATCTTTAGTCGAGTTATTTTTTGAATTTGTGTCCAAGTCCAGTTATTTAGGTTCAGGTTGTCGGCATTTTTTGAATTTGGAACAGATTTCACTAAAATTTTTAGTGATAAAAACCTGGCAAACTGCAATCATTCTGCCAATCGATCAATTTTGCAACATTCACCGTTAGAAATTAGTTTCATTACCAAAAACCAGTCATCTACACCCCCCAATCGAAGGGTTTTCGAGATGTAAAACTTTCGAAAACTCCTCAAAAACCCTTCACGCATCCCAAAAAAAAACCTCATCTGTCTATATCCCTCATCCGTTTCATTATATATGTACTTTCACTTCCATTTTTTTTTGTGTATATAACATATTCAATTAAACAAAAAGCAAATAACTTCCATTATACTTTTAAGGTGGCGGGTTATTTGCGCCCCAAGCATTTAGCGGAGGTCTTGGTACCTTGGGGAGCCCCGCACAGCCTACAGGTATATTTTATACATATGCATACATCCTAACTGTACTTATACCCTCCTGTGTAATATTTATAAGCTTTGTATGTAACTTATTTTCCCCCTTGCTTTGCCTTTGTTGTAACATAACCTCTCTTTTTTGTTTGTTATCCCTTAACCCACTACCACTTGACTGTGTGCACTGCGCGCTCGCGAATCTACGGCAAAACATGTCCTTGTCACAAAATATGTTCGCACACATGATTAAGCGAACATTTACAGCAACAAACGAAAGAACACCAACCGTGGATTTGATGGGGAGTATAAATGACACATCAGCATGCATCCTGTCATGTTTGCCCGAGGATCCGATGCCCCCAATGGATATACAAAACTTTCACTGCCTATGTCCTTCTGTCTTTTGTCTCCTGGTCGTTTTTTTTTTTGTTGTTGTTTTGTTTTCCCGGTTTTCTCTTTTTGTTTGTCCCTCTACTCCTCTTTCACTAGTTGAGTGTTAATAATTGTAATTGCAAAGCATGTCTTGCGTGTGTAGTCCGCAGAATACATGACATTACATGACAAAGAAACAAGAGTCCTGTCTGTTTTTCGCTGCGACTCGTGGGCGAAATGGGCGGCTTGTGACATCCTGCCGCTGGCTGGCTGGCTGACCTGGTTGGTCATCTATTATTCATGAAATCATTACATTAACTTACGTAGTCAGTCGTCTGTTGTCTGTTGACTGTTTGGTTGCTTTTGTAAAATCATCGTCTGTGGGGTGGATGATGTTTGTGTGCCCTTTTATTGTCGACAGTTTTCTGAGGAAGTATCCACGACTGTCTGGGATGTTTCCTCGATGTTGTCCTTGGTTAAGTGGAAGACAGTGTCACCTTCACCCGCAGATGAGGAGAGGGGAGAAAAATTTCATGGTAATTGCATGAATAATCTGTGTTCGTGCAAATACGTATTTGATTTCCCTAATTCACTGGAGATTAGTTGTAGTTACTTCTTGTTGAAGGTTTACCGACAGTTCTAAATTGGTTCTGTTGTCTTGTAGTGCACATGATGCGACGTATGGTGCCCTGCAGTTGATGGTACAGATGCGAGAGTGACAAAACTGTCAAGCAAGGCAATCGGCTGCAGGTTTTTCGAATTAATTACGAAAATACTTTTTTTTTTTACCAACAACGTGCTCCGATGGCCACTGTGGCATTAAGGAAAAGTGCGTGGATACCTACACCAAACGTCTGTGGTTCGTATCTGAAACCCACTTTAAATTTTACGGCATCGCCCTCTCGTGGTTCAAATCTGGTTCGACAAATCAACTACCTCTCGTGGTTCAAACCTGTATCGACAAACCAACTATAATTTTTCTGGCTCCAACTCTCATGGTCCCAATCTGGATCGACAAACCCACTCTCATTTTTACGGCACCAACTCCCTTGGTTCAAATCTTTATCAGAAACCAACTCTCATTTCTACGACACCGCCCTATTGTGGTTCCGAACTGGTCCGGAAAACCAACTCTAATTTTTACGGCACCATCTCTCAAGGCTAAAATCTGGATCGACAAACCAACTCTCATTTTGACGGCACCACCTCTCTTGGCTCAAATGTGGATCGACAAACCAACTCTCATTTTTTACGGCACCACGTCACGTGGTTCAAATCGCGATCAACAAACCAACTCTCATTTTCACGGCACCACCTCTCGTGGCTCAAATGTAGATGGACAAATCAACTCTCATTGTGGTTCAAATCTGGATCGACAAACTTTTACGAGACCACCTCTCGTGGTTCAAATCTGAGTCGATAAACCAACTTTTATTTTTACGACGCCACCTCTCGTGGTTCGAATGTGGATCGACAAACCAACTCTTATGTTGACGGCACCACCTCTCTCGAATCATCGACATTGTACCTTTCAAGAAAAGCAGGCAGAACACAAGTGTTTGGTTGAGAAGCTAGGCCCAAATCCACCCTGGGACTGTAGCGGCGTTAGAAGAAGAAGAGTGATCTCTAAGAAATTTCATCAATCCTAAAGTTTTTGGGAGATCTAGTGACTGTAGGACAATATGCTTCGTTCTTTGAAAAAGCTTAATCTTCCTCAGACCGGATTCGAACCCTTAAGTTCTTGCACTTAAGCATTTCTTACCGGAGAGTCAGAACATTTTCCAGAAAGGAGTAAGACATTTTAACAAAATCCCGCCAAAAGCAAATTTGTTTCCATGGAATGTTGCTCGAGTCCATAGCTGGATATGAACCCAAAGCTCCGTACACTTGAGTACGACCCTGGTGAAGACATAATCATTTTTTGCAAGAACTTAGATGTTTCTTGTTCCATCGCCAGAAGAGAACCCTTCCACTCTCGCACGAAGCTTTCACAAGGCTGTGTAATACATACAAGCCAAATCACCATCAGACGACATTAAAACGCGGCGAAAGCAATCCCTTCGCCTCAAGATCAGCTTCTCCCAAACCACGTGAAAAAAGAAAGTTTGGTTTCACCCCATTTTATGCCTCCAGCAAGGTCCACAGCGTCAAACCATCTTCTTTCCGTGACAGTTTCTTATTTCAGCTCCTGCGACCCCTTTTGTTTTATCTCACTCTCAACCCTATTCAACCCCTCTCCGACGGAATTGTTCTCAGTTGTTGAGAAGTTTGCTTCTTTTTTTTTTTGCTGATTTCAGGTTAATTGCATGCTTTCCCTAGTACCGCCTCTAGCTGTTGCATTGTGCAGCCCTTGCCTGAACTGGAAATTCATTAATTATTCCCACTTAACTAGTGCGGACCTCTCCCGAAAACTCCGAAGTGGCACCCTTCTCGCAAGGGAATCCTCACTGCGGCGCAATTAAGCGGAAAAATACGACCCTAAACAAATGTATTTTGCTGCAACCCAAAGCCTCCATCGTCGTCTCCCCCCCTCCGAAAGTAGTCATTCATTTAAATTCAAATTGTAATTCCCTCAGGACACACAAAATGAATCTCTCCTCCTTTTGCGTCTGTCATGCCACCACGGTCGGGCGAAGTTCAAATGCGGATTTCTGGACGAATCGATTTTTAATAATTCTTCCGCAACCCCTCACCCGCCGAGGACCGTCAAAATTTAAATGAATAACCCGGGAGCTGCTGCAGCAGCGGCAAGGTCGTACTAAAGAAATTCAATAAAAACTAGTTAGTGCCTGCCACTTGCCGACGCGCGGCACTTTAAATTCCCTTCAATCACTTTCGCCGACACACTTTGATGCCGGCGGAGGGTGGTGAGGGCGAGATGATGATTTGCTCCTTCTTCCCGATTGATTAATCATCATCATAAGGATCAAAGGCAGACTCAGTGTTGTCAATCCATAATTGAAGGCACCCTACACACGCACATAAATCCCTGCCCGCCATTCTGGATCGTCTTTTGGGGGACGGGGGGCGGCTCCCGCCGGGCGATTGATTGATTGCTCTGCTCTGCTGGTGATGGCGTATTGCCGGCGTGGTCCCCCAAGTCTTATCAGAATTTATTATGCAGCCTTAATTCAATTCCAATGAATACAACTAAAACCATCGGACGAACTAATAAATTGCTATTCACAATTGACAGCGTTACGGGCGGCAATGCCCGGACGCCGGGGATAAAGGATAATCGTGGGTGCGATCCCCGCCTGTTTCCTGTGATTGTTTGTTCCACCTGCTGATGACGCAATTGTCGACTAAAGATACTTTTGTACACCGATGGCTATCGCGCTGGATGTTGAGTAATTAAATTAATTGCAAACAAATCAATGCCACCCGCTCGCTCGTTCGCCTGGGTGTGGTGAACATTAAATGAAGCGAGCGTTACGAAATGAGTGCAAACGACTAAGGACATTAACTGGGACACATGTACCAATGCAGATCTATAGATACTGGGCCAGTGTACAGGTATCGAGCGTGCCTGCGAGCCATGTGATGTATTGCAAACTTTGTACAGGTTAATTTAAAATGAGACTAATGGTTCAGTTTGTTCTGCTAATGATTATTAATCAGTTGATTTCACAGAGCAGACCCAACTTTTTCGATTGTGTTTGGATGTATTTTTTTGTGGGACTGTATTTAAGAAACAATGTTGGACTTTTTGACAGCTTTAAATCCATAAAATTTTGTTTAATGGCCGCATTGTGAACGACGTTTGGTTTCGAAAGAAGGATCAGTTTACATTGTGTGGGGTTTTGTAAGTTTGGACGCTGTAATATTCTGGGTAAGTCCATTCACTTCTACGCTAAAGGTTCATGGTTTGATCTCGGAAACACCAACTTTCAATGCACGACCTCTCAGCACAGCACCATTGTGTGGGTTTTTGCAAGTTTGGACGCTGTTATATACAGGGAAAGTCCGTCGAAACCTACGATGAAGATCCATGGTTCGATCCCGGAAATACCAACTCTCAATTTTACGGCAAGACCTCTCTCAGCACAGCACCAGCTTTCAAGAGTCGCTGACAATGTTCGGAGAGTCTATCGGTCAATAAAATCTTCTCAAATAAAAAGTACGTCAAACTTCTGCGCAAGAGGCCCATGGTTTGCACCATCTCTCTCGACTCCTTAACTATGTTCTCAAACTTCTCCGTTGTTCGACGCAGTATCGTAGTAGATAAGTACTTTGGACTAACTTCTATGCAAAAGGTCTATGGTTCGATCCCGTGCACACCAACTCTCATTTTCGCAGCACCACCTCTCTCTCGAGTCACTGACTAAGTTCAAAGAGTATAATTGTTTACATTCGCTATTATAAATTGGTAAAGTCCATCGATTCCAACTTTGGAGATCCATGGTTCGATTCCGAAGACACTGACTTTCAATTGTACGGCACGACCTGTCTAATCATAACACCACCTCTCTTGAATCACTGACTATGTTCAAAGAGTAAAATCGTCAACATTTGCCATTGGGACAAGGGTAAGTTTATCGGCTTCTTCGCTGAAGGAATGTGGTTCGAATACACCAGCTTTCAGGTTTACGGCATCACCTCTCTCGAGTTGCTGACAAATGTTCAGAGAGTATATCTGTTAATAAATTGTTCTTAAACTTTGCCGTTTTTGGACGCCGTGTCGTAGTGAATAAGTACATCAAACTCCTGCCCAAGAGGCCTATGGTTTAATTCCGGAAACACAAACTTTCAATTTTACGGCATGACCTGTCTAATCATAACACCACCTCTCTAGAATCACTGACTATGTTCAGAGAACACAATCGTCAACATCCGCCGTTGGGACAAGGGTAAGTCAATCGACTCCTACGCTAAAGGTCCATGGTTCGAACCCGGAAACACCAACTTTCAATATTACGACACGATCTCTTTCAACCCAGCACCACATCTCTTGAGTCCTGACAATATTCAGGGAGTATAGTCGTCAGCATCCGCCGTTGGGACGAGGTTAAGTCCATCGATTCCTACGCTCAAGATCCAGGGTTCGATCCTGGAAACACTAACTTTCAATTTTACGGCACGACCTCTCTCAGAACACATCTCTCGAGTCGCTGACTATGTTTAGAGAGTATTATCGTCATCATTCACCTTTGAAACGTGGTTAAATCCATTCCCTCCTATTCTAGAGGTCCATGGTTCGATTCCAGACAAAACAACATTTATTTTATAACACAACCGCTTATCTGTTTCGAGTCAATGTTCGGAGAGTCTATCTGTCAATAAATTGTTCTCAAACTCTGCCGTTGTTGGACGCCGTTTGTAGTGAATAAGTACATCAAACTTCTGCCCAAGGGGCCTATGGTTTGATTCCGGAAACACCAACTTTCAATTTTACGGCACGATCCCCTTCGAGTCATTGACAATGTTCGGAGATTATAATCGTCAACATTCGCCGTTGATATGTGGGTATGTCCATCAACTCTTACGCTAGAGGTGCGTGGTTCAATCCTGGACACCAACTTTCATTAATGCTCCCCCACCTCTCTCGAATCAATGACAATGTTGGGAGAATATATCTGACGAGAAAATGTTCTCAAACTCGGCCGTTGTTTAACGCCGTGTCATACAACTTTTGCAAGAGGCCCATGGTTTGATTCACAGCACCAATTCTTCCGGGGCTCGCTGACAATATTCAAAGAATGTAATCATCGACATTCACCGTTGGGAGTGTTCATAAATCCATAAGTCCCCACCATTCATGAGAAAACGCACAATTCGAATGGTTACTGCAGAAACTAGGCCCATTGCACCATGGACTTAAGCGTAGCCCAAAGAAGAAGGGTTTACAGTTCTTAGACTCCATTTTAGGGGAAGAAACATCTCATGCTAAGTGAACTTCCAACTCGCCTTAAATCAAACTGAAGGTTCAACCTGCTTGATTTACTATAAAGTTGAAACCCAAGGATTGTCTTCCTCAAACACCTTTCTCAAAGTTTTTTGGGTTAAATTTTGTCCGCTAATTTAAATTTACGACTTCTTTTTCACACCTATCGCTTGCTAATTCTTTTTATGGTTCCTTGAAGACCGTGCTTGTCGTTAAAAGGTCGTAAATAATTCGTGTCACATTCTCGTAGACAAAAGCTGTCATAAATTGTTCAGAGGTGTGAGCGATCACATGGTTGTTGATCGTAGGACCGCTGAATTGGCTTATTAAAGAAACCCATTGTTAACGCTGGTAGACTAGTTAGACAAAAAAAATGTATATTGTGAAGCAAAAGTCTCCACTAATCAACCAAGAAAGACTGAATGGAGATGACTCATCCTTGTTTTCTCACACAACTTCTTCGCGGTCAACTTAACACAATTGTAAACTTGTCTACACTTTTTGCACCGTTTTAAAATGATGACATGACACATAAACTGTCGATTATGTATGCCATAAAAAAAACGAATTCTGAAGTTGAACTGTTAAAATTTGACGGATCTTATTGAATCAAATAATTTGCGACGGTAACTTAAGGGAGTTTTAGATGGTTGCTCGAATTTTAGACATTTGTTCTCTTCTAATCGTGTGAAAGCGTGATAATAGAAACCAGTGCTGCCAGACCATGAGAAGTTATTTATCTTTTCGTGGGAAATTCTGACTCTCATTCCACGCCTTTGGTAAAAAGGTTTTTCATGCAGAAAAAAGGTAAAATATCGTTTCATTTGGTTGAATACCCCAAGTTCAAGGTGTGGCTGAGACCTGTCCGAAAACCAAAGCGTAAGCAACAACCTTTTTGTCGCAAATATTTGGACATTTGTTTTCATTTTTACATGGTACCACTCACTGTAGCTTGTAAGTTCTAATTTTTGTTTTAAAGCAGAAGTGGTAAATTTTTGAACGATTAGGTAATTTTTCTGCTTCAGTGTGGTAAATTTCCCTAGAACATACTGGCAGCACTGAAATTAACAGACAAAATTGGAAAAATGGGGGCATTCGCAAAGGGGAATGACCAATAGTTGAAGCAACTGACATGCTCGTGTAAAACACATTTTTTGAGAATGTGTGTAAGACGGTCTTTACATGAGTTAAAGAAGGCAGTATCGAGGGTATCGAAGAGAGAGCATATGATTTTCTAAAAAGTTGGAAAGGGATGAGTTGAATGCGAGTTGAATGCGTCGTATTTTCTCTTTCCAACTGCGCCGTGGCGTAGTGGGTAGGTGCGTCGACTGCTGCGCTCGAGGTCGTCAGTTCAATCTCATCAAAACATTTCTTCACGGCTCCACCTCTTTCGAGTCACTGACAATGCTCAAAGAGTATAACTGTCTAGGAAAAGCTTCTCAATCTCGCCGTTCGGAGTCGGCATTAAACTGTAGGTCCCCCCCGCTCGTGAGAGAACAATAGCACGCACAACACGAGTGGTTGCTGAAAAGCTAGGCCCAGGTCCACCTCGGACTGTAGCACCGCCATTATTATTATTATTATTATTATTATTATTATTAACTGCTTAGAAAATCATCTCTCTCTTTGCCATGCTCCTGCCTTCTTCCACTCACTGAAATACTGTCTAGAGCGACTTGTATAGAGTTTTTGAAATTTTAAGAAGTGCCAGGTACACAGCGTGGCGTTTCGGTAAGTTGCCTCATAAGGGGGCTTTTCACGGTCGTGCAACATTCCTCTTTCCATCTCAGTTTTGCTGAGAAGCTAGGCCCAAGTCCGCCTCGGACTGTAGCGCCGCCATTATTATTATATCTCACTTTTCCCCACGATTAGTAGAAAGCAGATGCACAGAATTATTAGTAACTCATCTGTACGTGTGAATTCGGCTACCCACCGCGCTCTTCATTCCGCTGGCCAACACATTGCGAGTTGCTTCTTCAGAATTGCCAAAAAATTGCCTCGAGTAAAGGAATCTCTCGATGACCTCCGTGGTCGAATACATAGAGTTATCATCAAGCAATGGAAATTGACAATTTTCCGAAGACGAGAGAGATGTCATTTCGAATCGAATGGCATTCCTTAAAATTCCTGATTCAGGCATTCCACAAAAATGTTTGAACCCTTATAAACCATGGCAGTTAAACGCCATATCTAAGGCTTCTATTTTATGATCCCGCTCGGGATTCTGAGAAATTTTTCCAGATAAGCGCGGATGACCAGCGAATATCCAACGGATTCACGATAAAAATATGAGAATTTTCAACCACTCGACTCTGATGTTTTGTTTTCATTCGATAAAGAAAATGAAAACAAGGACATCTGCTATGAGTACCAGACAGTTGTTCATTACAAAAGTTCTCTCAAAACCGACGACATACAGTCCATAAATTCATTTACAAAAAGGGTTCTTCGTCGATTCCTCAAGAAAAAAACCCGTCGGAGATCTCTCTACCTGCCAGACGAATGGTAAGTTTTGAAAGAACAAACAAAGGGGAATCCAGTTCTGAAACAGTTAGGCAAACATGAAAATGACTCAAAAACCCTTGCACTTACAGTTTATTTACTTATTTTCATCAACCGCAAACAGAGAAAGTGAACACCGGTAGCCTCTCTCATAAATTCTACTCTAATCTTTTTCCAAACATGTTGGTTGGCAAAGGATTATCAAAGATCCACAGACGACCGTGTGCGGTTGTGTGTGAAAGCACGATTGTGTGTGCTCTCCATAAGGGGGGGAAAACTGTGAATTAGTTCTTTGTTTTCTGAGTTGTTTACGAGTGTGCAATAATAATCATTGTTTATGGGGTTTCCAGTTCAAGTATTTACATTAACTCCGTTTATGAACACACTCCGAGATGAGGTCTTCGATTCGAATGTCCCGTTGGGATTAACAGTTCGATATGAAGTTTGCTGAATGGTGTCGTCGAGTTGGTGCGATCGGTAAAAAAATTATGCAAATATTTTGAAATGAATTCAGAGACAGATGGTGAAAGAAACTGTTCATTTGGTGGCCCTGTAGGTCGATGACATTCAATCAATTGTGATGAGAGAAGTTTATGAGAGAAAAACTGTTCTTCATCGTTTGGTGAAAAGAAGTGCCAACGGATATGGGTCTTCATGTTTGAGTGGCTGTGGGTCTTTAGGCACCAGTGATGGCTGACTGGGGATTACTGTTTCACAGGCTAAAACCTAGGTCCAATCTGTGATGTGGGTTTTTTGCTTGATGGAATTTTCCATTTAAATTAATGCAGAATATCTTCGAAATCGATGAAAAGAGATGCAGATGAGAGCCCCATCGCCATTTGTTGTTTGACTTAAAAAGAAGATTTGCGCTGAACACAACCTGAAGCCCTGTCTTAATGCACGAGAAGACTATGTTTGCTGCTACACCTACCATTCCACATTGAAGTTTTCGGTCAATTGCAGACACCTGTAGGGCCTTAAAGCGGCAACAATATTCTCGGCACTTCGACCAATCCGTTCTTTCACTGGCACGGGGAACATCCAGAAGCGATAATTTGCATTCAAATTTGTTCACTAGACTTGACTGAATTACTTGTCTACTGGGACGAGAATTGCGACCAAAAATTGGTCTTAAAGTTGCCCTCACTGACTCGGAATTTTGGTAATAAATTGTTGAATGTTCTTCGTTCATGAACCTCACCACGATGAAAATGGTATTTTTTACTGAATCCTTTGACACTGACAGTTTGGTCATTGATTTAAGGGTGTGTTCAAAGTGAACGTTCTAATTTGTCAAGTCCCAAATGGAAAACCCTTGATAAGCTGATAAGAATATTGTCAATCATGTAAGTGAATATCCAAATACACTCGGCATTAAATGTGTTCATTAGCAATTCTTGTTGTTTTTGAGTACCCACTACCCGATATTGTCGGATAACAAACAATGTCCGGTAGTCGTCAACTTGATCATTGCCCGCATGGCTCGGGTACTCGGATACCCAGTGAATTGATGAGATGTGTCTTACTTACTTACTTCCTTAGTAGACCTACGACCCATGTAGGGTCTGAGCCTGATAAATCGCTGCATTCCATCGTTGACGGTCCTGGGCACGCTGCTTCCAGTCATCAAGACCAAGCTGTCTTACGTCCGCGATGACTTGGTCTTTGTACCGGAAGTTCGGTCTTCCTCTCCTTCTCGAACCAGGAGGCTCGGATTCGAAGACCGTCTTACCTGGGGCGTTGTTATCCATGCGCTCGATGTGGCCGAGCCAGTGCAGTCGACGGATTTTTGCCTTCCGGACTACATCCACATCCTGGTACAGCTCATAGAGTTCGCGGTTGTGTCTTCTCCTCCATTCGCCTTCCTCGCAGACGGGACCATATATCCGACGTAGAATTTTTCTTTCGAAAGCACCAAGAATCAGCTCCGCAGTTTCGAAAGCACCAAGAATCAGCTCCGCAGTGTCCAGCTTTCGGCTCCATATAGCAGGACTGACAGAATAAGAGTTTTGTAGAGCATGATTTTGGTTCTTCGAGTCAGGAGTTTTGAGCCCAGTTGTTTTGACAAATCGAAGTAGCATCGGTTGCCAAGGGCGATTCTACGCCGGATGTCCACTGTGATGTCGTTCGTGGATTTCACATTTGCCCCGAGGTAGACAAACTCCTTCACTACCTCAAAATTGTAGCTGTCGATTGTGATGTTTTGCCCTAGGTGATGTGCTGCGGATCGTTTCTTACTCGACAGCATATACTTTGTCTTATCCTCATTGACCTTACGACCAGCTCGTTTCGCCTGTTTTTCCCGATTGGGTAACACTATTTCTGCACAAACAAGCTTTAAAACTCCGCAACTTTCTTTAGAGGTATGAGCTGTTGCGCACCAGCCAGTGTTATTGAGGTCTAGCCTAGTGGCCGAGGTTGCTGTTGTATGACAGCAATTGATGGACTTGTACTATGCTACATGTGACAGCATTTGTTGACCCGATGGCGACTGATTGCTTGATGTCCTTGATACCGGATTATTTTGTTCGATAGCGGGAGGCATCGATCTTGAAACAGATGAGCCTGTTGTTGGTCAGTCCTTGTAGGAGACGGTCATTTCAACTTAACCTAATCGATCGAGCTCTTGAACCGGAATATGTTGCTTTTTTCAAATCACAAGCTGTCTAAAATCAAAGGCCGGTGTTTAAATGAGTGGAAGAAGATAGAAATATTGGAGAAGGAGAGCTTATCATTTTCTAAACAGTTGAAACGGGATGTGATTTCGTCGCATCGAACTTAACTCTTCCCAACCTTTTGGAAAATCATACGATCTCTCTCCAATGTCTTTTTAGACTCACAAAAACACCGTCAATTAAGGTCTCTTCACAACCGATTAGCTCTACGAACACTTCTAAAACAACGTTTTTGTCAGTCAATTGAAGTGAATCGAATAAAATTCCCAACCCCGCAAGGAACTTCATCCTAACCCCATTAAAATATCAAAAAATCCCAATTCATTTACAAAAAAATTTCACTTTAACAGCCTCTGAATCAAGATCAATGCAAGAATAATATTGACACATGCCACATTACCAGAGCTTAGCCAAATATACAACACAATTATCCCTAATCCCATTATTCTGCTTAACGGTCCATTATGACAACAGGCATTAATTCTGGATACTTCGTTTCATCGCTCGGTTCGTGAGTGCCTAAAAAAAAACGATACACACCCATTAGCTCAGTGGATTTCTTCTTCTCCGATTCAGAATCCTCCAGATCCATTGGCTTCCAATTCCACGTCATGTGAGCACACACAAGTTCCTTGTGTCTCTCCTTCTCATTCCTTGTCTCCCCCCGATGTCTTGACGTACAACATTCTTCCACACAAACGACACTCGCATGAGTTCATATTTCCAAATCGAAATAAAATCGGGAAAAAAATATAAACCACTTCACGTTTCATGGCACGGAATTCGAAATTACGCAAATGCCACAACGGAGAAGTTCTCCCTTTTGGTTTTTTTGTGTGTTGTGTGTGTCTTCTTCTCGCCCGTTGTAGTCCCCGCCGCTACTCCTGTTGCTGCCGTTTCTGTTGTTGTTTACCTGCGCTCTCAGTTTGCCTGCACTTACATAACCAAACAACGACGGAAAACGGAAAATCCGGATAACCCATGTCCTTGTTTGCTGTGGGCTGACAGAGGCAGCAAGCATGTACACGCGAATAGGTCATCCCTGCACGAGAAGTAACTCAATCGGGCTGTATCATTACCATCACCATCACCACTACCAGCACCATCACACCGCCACCATCGCGACCACGGCCACGGTTCACGTTCATGAAATGGCAAACAATTGTTGCATGTGCCGCGCTTATGATTGTGTTTGCATGCGTATATCATTATCGAACGAGGGAAAGGGAGGGAGAGAGGGAAAGGGATGAAGGAACAAACCGAAGGATTCACTTCGTGTACCAGTGGTGGGGGACGGACGTCGGATGACAGAATGTGTCTATAGTACACGTGCTACACTTGAATCCCAACAGATTATGTTCGAATCGATAACCAGTAGCAAGTGCACTTGTCAAGCAAAATCCTTATCCTTTTTCGAGTGTTAAATATTGTAAACTAAATGTACACTATGAATAGCGCATCAGCAATGTGGAACTGGACGCAAGTTGGCTTTCTCCCAGGTTGCATGCTCTTTCCTAGCCCTTACCTCTGTTTCATCAGTAAGCTTTAAACTAATTGAACAATTTCTTCTCATTCACCAGGCTTGGCATTGAACACATCCTCGTTGACGGCCAGACGGGACTCATTCGATCGGAACACATCGGCGTTCAGCCCTTCGATGGACTACACCACAAGTACAGCGGCCACGGCTGTCTCATCGTCGGTGGCAGCAGCTGCTGCTGCCGCTGCAGTGGCCAGGAAATGGCCAGTCAACAGCTATGGCAACTTGGGTTCTGTGACAAACGCTTCCGCCAGTCCTATTGGAGCACCTATAACCCCACCACCAGAATCGTGCCTGGTCACCAATCGAGCACCCGGTGCCGAGACTAAGTACCGCAATCAGATTTTAGTCGGAATCGCGGGACAGAACATGTTCGGTTCGAATAATTCGCTGTTCTCCAAACACTTGGGCATTCCCGGCGCCACAGCCGTTGCCACAAACGCAGCAGCCGCTGCAAGACAGACCGCTGCGGCTGCAGCTGCAGCTGCCGGTGCTGCCGCTGTCGCCGCTGCTGGTGGGGCCAATGGCGAACGTCCACCGGGTCGCTCAAGATTGCTCGAGGACTTCAGAAATCAACGCTATCCCAACCTTCAGTTGCGTGACCTAACGAATCACATCGTCGAATTCTCACAGGATCAGCATGGCTCACGTTTCATTCAGCAAAAGCTCGAGCGTGCCACTGCCGCCGAGAAACAAATGGTTTTCAATGAAATTCTAGGCGCCGCCTACAGCCTTATGACCGACGTTTTTGGTAATTATGTCATTCAGAAGTTCTTCGAATTCGGCACCCCAGAGCAGAAGAACACACTCGGCATGCAGGTGAAGGGCCATGTTCTCCCACTGGCTCTGCAAATGTACGGATGCCGGGTGATACAAAAGGCTCTGGAGAGCATCACACCCGAGCAGCAGCAGGAGATTGTTCGCGAACTAGACGGTCACGTTCTGAAGTGTGTCAAGGATCAGAATGGCAATCATGTTGTACAGAAGTGCATCGAATGCGTCGAACCGAGTGCGTTGCAGTTCATCATAAACGCTTTCAAGTCTCAGGTCTATTCGTTGAGTACACATCCCTACGGGTGTCGAGTGATTCAGCGCATTCTGGAGCACTGCACACCGGAGCAGACATCGCCGATACTGGAGGAGTTGCACGAGCACACAGAGCACCTGATACAGGATCAGTATGGAAATTACGTCATTCAGCATGTACTGGGTAAGATTCTTTTCATTCTAATCTGATCTGAAATTCCTCAACTCCAGCTTGTCACAGAGGGTTTTTAATAGACTGCGAACGACAGACGTTCTACAGTTGTTAACCGAATACCGAGTTGGTTATGCGATAAAAATTATTTTAATTGTTTTTTGTGTGAAAGTCTCTGCACTATCAGCAGTGGAGGAAACGCGTTTTGCGTTGTTGAATATGTTTATCAGAGCGACCCGAGTAGTTGCTTCCTGCTACATACATTGCCTTTGTGTCATGCATCTGGCGACTGAACTGCGGCTCGCGCATTGAGGTCGACGGTCTGGGGAAAACATAACTTGTTTCGCAAACGCAATTTTTTTTCGTCGTGAGGGCACAGTGACCGCAGAGTTCACTTTGAAGTCAGAGCGACATACTTGTGGGGAATTCGGTGCGTCTGGTTTTGCATTTCTTTGCAAACTCTGGTGGGAACATATTTGACGCAATGTTGGAGGGCATTGAATGTTTTACAATTAAGCCATTCTGCATGTAAAATTAGTGCTCTGCTGATCGCGATTTTGTTTGAATCAACAACTCCTAATCGTGTGAGTCAAGAAGAATACCAAATCTGACTTAAAGCTTTCTCCTTTCGAGCCCAAATGGGTACAAATTCAAGTCATTTGCGCACCCGTCCTTGCATTATCCACCGCAATCATGGCTTCATTTTATCCAAATGCAAGTCACACTTCGACGTCCCAGCAACATGTCATAGCCGAGTATATTTTTCAGACGTAGAACAGCGGAAAGTAATCATCTTCCAGCATAAACGAGCTCAAATGGAGTTTAGTGCCCCATTAAGAAAGTCTTCTGTTTCTAAAGAGAAACCTCAACACGGCCGGCTTGATGATTCATGGCACTGAGAGCAATCATTGGTTGTCCTTTTTTTCGCCGTGGTTTCTGAGTTAACAAAGTCAACCATCGTATCATCCAAGATCACTGACAAATGATGCTTCACTTCGTTTCGTCCGAGTACAAGCCTTCGTATTTCTGGAAATGTTTCGGCTTCAGTTTCCAAAAAACTGTCATTGAAAATTGTTTTTTTTTGCTTTTTCATTGGTAGCTTTTGCCTTTACCCTTTGTTCATGCAGCGCTTCGGCTCATACACTTGAGGACCTCAGAACAAATCTTGATCTACTTCTATTTGTACAATCGCTTCTGACAACCCTTAGAGACTATCACAAAGCCGTTCAAGTCATCGGCCTTATTTGTTACCGCCCCAGCTCCTTTAAGTCACGTTCAGTGCTTGAATGACTTCGTCTTTTTCCATCTTGGTTTGGCACTCGACTACATTCCATACCTCAACCGCAACTCTCGTCCTTGTGGGAATGTCTACTAGGTATTAATTTTGTCTGTCTTCGTGCGAACTATCAGATTTTCAATCAAAGTCCAGGAACCTGTTTCTTTCCCTTAAGTGCATTGTAACCTGAGAATTGCTTGACCTATGAGTCGCGCCTTTTATACTCACTTGTGTGCGAAAAGGGTTACAAATACCCTTAAGGCTCCAGAGTTAAACACAGTGCCAAAGGAAATATTGTGAGTACTTTTCTTTATCGGCAGATTGCAAGTTCTTCTAAAAGTGAAATACTCACTTACCAGGCCAAAAACCCATGGAGAGTCTGAAACCGAGCATTTGCCGCCTTCCATCGCTAAAGGGCACGCTGCTTCGAGTTATCAAGACCTTGCGTCCGCGTTCACTTGGTCTTAATACCGGAGATTAGGTATTCCTCTCTCGAACTAGGATGCTCGGATTCAAAGACTATTTGGCTCGGGCTATGGTTTTAATTCCCTCGATACGGCCGACAGATTTTTCCATTCCGTACTATATCCACATTTACGTGCAGACTCTTTTTTGAGGACTATTGGCTCTCGAAGAGTCTTCGACTCTGAGCCTGTGGGACAACGCAGCAGAGGACGTCCACTTATAAGGTGGCGCATACAAGTCGAGGGGGACCTCGGCCGACTTGGTGTGCGAAACTGGAGACAGCTGGCGAAAGATCGTGCTGGCTGGAGAGGCATTTTCGAGTGTGGCCCAGGTCCACCTCGGAGACTGTAGCACCTTAAGAAAAAGAAGAAGAAGAATTGGGGCTCTTGCGATTGATGTGGGTGAACAAGTTTAGTCGACGAACCTTCTGAGCAACGCCCCTTTCTTTGCAGACCTTGCAGAGTCTGCGCTTATGTCTTCTCCTTCATTCGCCTTCCACGCCGAAAAGGCTAAACATCCCATGCAGAATATTTTTTCCAAATGAACCAAGCATCAGTTCTTCCGTCCTGCTTATCGGTGAGCTTTTGGCTGCATAAAGCAAGACTGGCAGGACAGGTTTCGTAAAGCAAGATTTTGGTCCTTCGAGTCAGGAGTTTTGACCCAAATTGTATCGACATAATGAAGCAGCAGTATGATTCTACGTCAGATCTCCACTGTGATGACGTTTGTGAAGTTCACGCTTCTCCCGAGGTAGACAAACGCCTTGGTATGAAGTGGCTAAGGTGTGCACTTAGACCAGAGTTGATCCATTGTGCAGTAGACAAACGCCTTAACAACGTCAAAATTGTGATGGACGACGTACTGTTTTGTACTCGACACCAGACATTTCGTCTTCTCCTGTCCAACGGAAGTGAATACTTCATTAAAATTATCAGTCGCTTATCTCTGTTTCTCTTCTGACTTCAGATGGCTACTTCTTTTTCCCCCAATTTCTGGTTTGATTTCACCTTTCACCACGATGCGGACTTTCTTGAAGTCTCCCTCTTTTCTGTTTAATGGAATACACTGACGCAGTCTTGGTGACAACTAACTTTCCAAACGTTTGACGTTTCCACGTCTGACGAGCTTGAAATGAAGCATATCATGGACGATTTCTTGATCAGTCTCTTTCGACTACACGACTACAAATTAGCTCCAGATATGTACATGCATATGTACTCCTTTTTGTGGCACTATAATCCGAGGTGTCCCTGAGCCTTAACGAACAAGTCTCTCCCACCTAGCACGATGTTTTGCTGCCTGTTTCCAACTGCCAGCTGTCTCCAGATATGTACTATCATGCAAAATACGTACGCCTTTCCTGCTGTTCAGTGGAACATTGTGTTCCCAGGTCATTTGACTCGAAAAGATCTGGATTAATTATCAACTTAAAGTTAAGGTTAGGTTTGATTAGGTTAAGTTAGGTTAGGTTGATTACGGCTTCCCTTTCAGAGGGGAGTGCTCCAGCGTAATTCCATTGTACAGCCGTTCATTCATCCATCTTTAGATGGCTACGGCTTCCCCTTCAGGGGAGTGCTCCAGCGTAAGTCCATTGCACAGCCGTTCAATCATTCATCTTTAGATGGCAACTGTGCAGTTAGACCTCTGCGAACCAAAGTTTTCTTTGGAAGCAAATTGAATGGAAGATAGGTTTCATGTGCAGTAGTCTTAATGACGACAGAACCTATCAAGTATAAAGAAGGTAGAGGACGTTCTAGACCTCCTCCTCCAAGAACCATTCGTGTCTGTAGCTCGAAAATGGAAGACTACAGCTCAAGCTGTCATAAACTTTAGATCAAAATCGAATTTAATCTTTTTTTATCTCCCTTTTAGAGCATGGAAAGCCCGAGGACAAATCAATTCTCATCAACAGCGTCCGCGGCAAGGTCCTAGTTCTCTCGCAGCATAAATTCGCATCAAATGTCGTCGAAAAATGTGTAACGCATGCAACACGTTCCGAAAGAACCGGACTCATTGATGAAGTCTGTACATTCAATGACAAGTGAGTACAAATCAAATAAATCCCAAATCTCAACGCATTTCATGTCAAATTCTTATTCATTACAGCGCTCTACACGTCATGATGAAGGACCAATACGCAAACTATGTTGTACAGAAAATGATCGATGTCTCTGAGCCGACACAGCTGAAGAAACTGATGAACAAAATACGACCGCACATGGCTGCACTACGCAAGTACACCTATGGCAAGCACATCAACGCCAAGCTAGAGAAATTCTTCATGAAATCATCGAATCCAATACAGCCGCCAACATCGGCCGTAACCACATCCACTGCAGTCTCATCAAACGCCATGATCACTGAAAATGGCATCACATCAATAGCAGTCACAGCTAATTCATCGGCAACTTCATCATCGGTCTCATCGTCGGTCTTGACATCATCAACATCCTCAACACCATCGTCGGCGTCTGTTTCGGTTGCAACCGTGAACAACGGCAGTGGTCTGGGTCCAATCGGTCCACCAACTGTTGCAACCGCAAATGGTGTCATCTAAAGAGACAGAAAACAAATTTTTTTCTCTAAAATTTAGTAGACTCTTTCAAGAAATATTCACAAAAACAACAAACAAACAAACAAAATGAAACACAAAGCATATTTAAGGAACTAAATGGACACGGAAGGAGCAAGGGAGGATAGGATATTTTTTGTGTTTGCATTCATTTTACAATCATCATCGACAATTCAATTCAATTTTCGTGTTTATTCTTGTCTTTTCAACATTTTTTCTTTTATTTTTTTTGTTTTAATTTAATCGCATTCTTTATGTTGTTCATTCGTGTAAAACTAGTTTAAGGAAAATGTAAGAGGGGCGAGAAGAGAGCACTCCCCCCCTCTGCAGAACAAATGAGAGAAAAGAAAATATCAACTAACAGCGAAACAAGCACACAGCTGATGATGATTTTTGTTTAGATTTTAGTTAACCACTTGATAGGATATAGGGAATCAATATAACAGAACAATGTCTGACTATGTAGATCGTAGCCCGTAAGTCGTATATATGTATAACTTTGTCTTGCTTTAGTTCTTTTTCTGTGTGTTTGCCTTTTGATTTCGCGTCGATTCATAGACTTTTTTTCTCGTGTACAATTATGTATTAGAAAGGAAACGCAAGGGAAGAAAATAACAGGACATACAATTTGTTGAATATCCATTTTGACTAGAGATGATAATTCACAAGAAACGTTTGTTTTGTGTTTTTTGATTTTAATTTAGGAAATTTTGTGTTTTTTTTTTGTAGGTTATAAGGAAAATATATGTAATTCTTGTTTTTAAATCATCACTCTGTGTGTGACTGTTGACTTTTCTCAAAATTCATTTCAATCACATCTCTCACACACACATAAACTGTCTATCTGATGCGTGCATGGTCTATTTGCTGCGTGTGCAGAATCAGTTGTCAAAGATCGCTCAGCTTTTTTGTTTGTTTCTTTGTAAGAAGACGCGACGCGGAAAAAAGGAGATATCCAATGTTTTAGACTTCAGTTTGTAGTATTATTCAAATCAAATAGATTTCTTTGTATCCCTCCCCCCGCGACACTTGTGAAAGGAGTGAAATGTTCATGTTCACGATCCCGGACCACAAACCAAACCAAAAAAATGACTAAATCCTGATCGATTTTTCATTTGTTTTTTGAAAATCACCTCACACTAGACTTGAAACTAAAGAAAGAGAGAGTATTTATCAAAAGAAAAGTGCATGCATGCAAGCTGTTATTTGTTTTCAATTTTCTTCTCCTCATTTTTTGATTTTTTCTTTAATTTTTGTTTAATTTGTTTCGAAAAAAACCAAAACAATACAACAAGAAAAAAAAAACAACTAAACTAAACCAAATTGGTATAAATAAACACAACAAAAAACAATTTAAACAAAAATATAAATAAATTTTTATGTAAATTAGTGTAATTTTTGTAAAAATAAAAAAAAGAAAACCATGAAAAAAACAAAACAAACAAAAAAAAACAAGAAACAAAACTGCCTTTTATGAAATTTAACAATAAATGAGAAAAACATGAACATTTTTTGTATAAATAAAAAGAAAATTCCTGTAAACATTTTGTAAAAAAAACAAACAAACAAACAAAGCAAAATAAGAAAACAAAGAAAAAGAGAAAATAACACAAAACGTTATTCTTTTCTTCATTTTATCCTTGATTTTTGTCACTGGACTTAACTTCTGCAAAAATTGACGGTCCCACACTCACTCACTCACCACCCACTTTTGGGGGCTCTTTGTTAAGTAAAAAAACACACATTCACTCTCATTTTTTGTTTCATATGTAAAAAAATGTTATGTATAGAGAAAAATAGAAGAAAAGAAGAAGAGAGAGAGAAGAGTAATTTGATTTGAAATTTTATTTTGTTTCGAATTGTGAATTCGTTCATTTCCTTATGATGTAGATACATGTAGTGAATAAATGAAGAAAGAAACCGCAACGCCTGAGAAGGAGATGAGGAAACATGTCACGAACACACCTTCCTTCATTTGCCTTCAAATTTCATACCTTAATCAAGTCTAAGCGACTAAGATGTGTTTCTTATTCTGTTTCCTCTATCCACTTCTCTTCCGTTGTAGTTTCTTTTCTTTTAATTTTTTCTCGTTTTTGCTAAATAATGTACATTTTCTTGAGATCATTTCGATGGTTTTTTGTAATTTTGTTTATTAACTATTCACGTGTATAAATAATTTTTTTGTAAAATATTGTACAGAAACAACACAAAAGAAAAAAACACTCATCATTCATCAAAACCCAAAAAACTATACACACACGACGATTGGTTGATGGACTGGACGATCGACTGTTGGATGGAGAACAAGCTGCGTTTTCTCAGACGTTTCATATGGGAGCTGGTATTGAATCCAGTCGCTTTCTTATCATTTTTAGGCCACATTCTTAACATTTTTTTAGGTAATCAAGCTTAAGCTGATTCTTTCTGTAGGTTAGAGTAACTGTGTCACAGAAAATATTAGCCGTGATCCACTTAGATTCTATTTAGATCCATTGTGCTGTCACTATCCGTTGTTAGTAACACCGGTCACTCGGTGGTCAGAAGATTAGTATCACCTGTAAGTACCAACTGGTGTTCCGGTGGTTCATCTTGTTTTGTCCCTGTGTTTCAGGACTACAGCCGATTTGTTTCTTTTATGAACTTAACCGTGCCTTTGATTTTAATTCTTCTAGGCTTCTGAACCAGTATTTGTCTAGTGTTATTTTTCTAGTTTCTGGGAGGGCGGGATATACACCGAAGTAACGTAGAAATGCCTCTTCTGCTTCCTTGCAGCTTCTACACAAGTCTTCTTACATGTGTGCCTTGTAGTCCGTCACCTATGATTATTCCAGGTTTCGGTAGACTTAGACAAATATTCACAAATTAATCGTCCACCTTTTGTGTTGAGTCTTTCGTAGTTTTCAGCAGGAGATTGTTCACGAAATAGACGGCCACGTTGAGTCTTTCGTAGATTTAGACAAAATATTCAGGAGGAGATTGTTCGCGAACTAGGCAGTGTTACGTTTTTCGGAGACTTCTTCTCCTTGAACCGGAGGACCATATTCAAAGGCGCATTAAGTCTTCTCTAGACTTTGAGCAATACTCAGCAGGAGATTATTCGCGAACTAGACGACCACGTGTGTCAATTCTTCCGTAGAATTGAACAAATATTCGGCTGGAAATTATTCACAAACCAGACAGGTCGCGTCCTGAGTTGGATTTTCGTAGAGCTTGACTAATATTCAGCAGGAGATTGTTGTGTGTTTCGTAGATTTAGACAAATATTCAGCGCGTATCTCGTTTTTCCTTCCTATTCCGATTTCAAGTTCACTGAACAGAACTTATCTTACAGCCAAAGGATCAACCCATCATTGAATTGGGCCTTTTGCCACAAAGTGCATGCGTGCTATAGTGTTCACAAACCTTCAATTACTGTCTCAGGTCCATTCCGGACAAAAAGGTCACCTAAACAAACCATCAAAGGATCCTGAATTTGAGAAATTGCCTAACAACGGCGAAGCACTGATTACATTTCCCTAAGGAGCTCATTTTTAAGGTTCCGTCTACAAAAACGGAACCTTTATTTTGAACCTCCCAATTGATTCAGATATTGAATTCCCACCTTCTTCTTTTTCTTCATCTTCTGGGCCTATAGTTTGTGATGAACCTGGACTTCAACCAATAAGCTTCCCAGCCGGGCCGGTATTTTTCTATCTGTCAATTGCCAATGCCAAGTTCCTCATCACTTCGGTGCGCCACCCTATACATAGACGTCTTCTGTTGCGTTGTCCCACTGGTTCAGAATCGAAGATTCTCCGTTCTGAAGCTAAGTTCATGCGCTCTAAATGGTCTAGCCATCTTAGGCATTTAATTCATAAATGCCTGGCTAGACGCATGCCGCTGTACAGCTCATACTGTCAGTGGTTGAATCTCCTTCTCCGAATGCCATCAGCGGAAACAGGGAACAAAGATTACCGTCTGGCTAGTTCCAAATTGTCCTCAACTGTGGCTTGTACAAATCAGCACTTTAAATTTCTACGTCACTTTCCGAATAAAATTATTTGGTTCTTTAAAGAAAAGTCAACGTTCGTCTTTGGATCAGTTCACAGCTCAGAGCAATGATATGTCTCCACTTGTGTCCTCAATCGTAGAGGTTTTCTGCTTTTCTGATTCAGAGTCGAAGTTTCTTCTTCTGAAAAAAAGGCAATTTTTTTAACATTTTTCTTCCCACTCCTTCCCTGATGCCTTACCCAACGAAATCCTCGTTTTTGAACGGTTTAATTTTTGAAATTTTCGTGATCGTAGTGAGTCCGAGAAATTTAAGGTTATGATCAGGAAGATGAAGGCTACCAATCTCACTTAGACCAACCAATCTTGAATCTTGAATAGACTAGACCCATTGTGGTAGAAACTTAAATTTGCACATGATTTGCTGTGCTACCGTTCTTTCATCTTTCAAATCAGCTTCCAGAGCGCAAACTTGTACAGAATTTCCTGTTGTTCCACCGCCCAAACCTCAAATTTTGCACAGGATTTGCTGTGTGGTCTCTAGTTTAATCGCATCTGTTAGGTAAATTAAATACAATTTGCAATTGTGAACTACCTGAAGTCATTACTGTTCTCGCAAGAGTTTAAACCTTTAGTGGCATTTCCAAAACGATGGATTATGGTTATGTTCAACACGAGGACACTTGAAGAATTAAAAATGTTTTCTTGTGATTGCTTAAAAAAAATTGTGTCAAAAAGTTATAACTAATTGAAACAATGACATGTGCAGACTCAGTGAAGTAGACTTCACAACAAATCCAAACATTGCTAGGGGTATAGAAAAAAGTGTTGTTTTAAAACACCTTCACAGAAGTTCAAACATCTGTTTTTGAGTACCTTGTGCTCCTTGACCCTCTAAAAGCATACCAAACGCGAAGAGTGGTAGCTTCTCCCGAATCGCAAAGAATGCTGGCTCCCCGCAATAGCGTACAATGCAATCTCCCCTCAATAGCGTAGAATGCTAACACTCCACAATCGCGAAGACTGCCAGCTCTCCCCACGTCCTTCATGGCAAAGAAAACAAAAAGCATGTCTCCTACAACAATGATCATTCCAGTCTCATAACCATGTTGCCCGACAAAGCGTCAACAAATTGTATCTATATACATATTATAAAATATTTATCTTTTAAACTAGAACTAGATTTAACATTTAATCCCATACTCCGCATCCCCATCCCTCATCCTTCCCCCAAAAGCAACCTAATCCCCTATCTATTCTTTCCATCAAATTGTACAAAATAAACAAGAAAACGAGGTAAATTATTGTTCCCCCGCAAAAGTAACGAATTTAAAACAAACCCCCTAGAGCAACACGTTTTTTGTCTTTCATGGCAAAATGGCATCTCATGCATTGTAAATTCCTGTAAAATTATGTAAAAAAAATGAAACAAACAACTTTGTGATTCATTTCAACGATAAAAAGATCTTTTATCTGTTGAATTTTAATTATTTAAAACAAATTCATGTAAAACATACAAACATCTCCCCTCAAAACGAGAACAAAGTGGGACAGAAGACAGTGGGACACGAAAAAATTCACACATTTTTGCAGAAGTGAATCTATAAGAAAATCAATTAATTATGTATACAAAATAGCGATTTATTTAAACGAATTGCGAATGAAAACAAGAAGGATCAACAAAGGTGTAGAAAACTAATCAAATTCTTTTTTTTTTTAAATAATGAACGTCTTACTTTTAAGTGAAAACAAAAAGAAAAAAAAACAAAGAAACAAGGAAACATTTAGAAACAATTTATGTTCTCTTTTGTGTGGTTTTTTTTTATTATTTTATTGTAAACTCTGTGTATAATCTAACGTATATATATAATTTTTTTTTCATTTATTTTTATTGCTTCTATCAAGCATGCACTGATAATGTAATGAGATATATAGGTTTTCATGTTTTTTTTTAATTATAATACTTATTAGCTGTACACACGTTTTTTCTCCTTCATAATGCTGTAACTGATTTTGTTTAGCTGTCTTTTAAATAGATTTTTACTTTTGTTTCGGTCTTTTTGCCACCACTGTGTGGAGACCGTCATTGCGGAGACTTTCATCTTTCAAGCACATGTTTTATTTTTTGATCATAAGAGAAATTCTAAAGAACAACTAACAAGAAGTAGAATGCAAAAAAAAATGAAAGAAATACAAAAAAATGGTTTTCCTATAATTTATAATTTATGGTAAAATATAGAAGATGAGTGGAGGAAAAAGAAATAAACAAAAATGTGCTAAACAAATTTATCTAGATTCCTCTTAAATGAATGAAGAATAAAAACAAGAAAAAAACCGAGAAAACAATTTAAAGGTAAAGAAATAAATTATAACACTTTTACTAAAAAATATACACGTCGTATGTAAATCTATATACATCTATATATATACATGTATGAAAAATTAATCTAGTGTAAAATCTTATAAATATTTGTAATAAATGTAGATTAACAAAACAAAAAACAAAAAAACAGCCCGAAAGTGGAAAAAAAACATTTTTTCGAATGAAAATTGCTGACTTTTCGGTTTTCTTTTTCGGCCGACACTTACAGTTGTTTGTCGAGCAAGATGAATATTTGTAGAGATAGAGAATGCAACGGAAAAAAATGAAAAAGATGAAAAAATTGAAGACGATTTCAAAAAAAGCAGAATAGTTGCGCGAGTGTAGGATCAAATGCAAGAAAGAAAAAAAAGAAAAATGAAAAAAACAAAGAAAAGGAAACAAAAATATTTATATACTATGTATTAATTGTAAATGTATGTATATGTAAAGAAAAAGAAGCAAAAAACAAGCACTCAAAAAAGCAACATTTTATATATATACAGAAATGAACAAAAATAATTAATTTGTAATAAGAAACAAGAAGAAAAAAAACCACACACAGACACACACTCTGGCACGCAATTATAAATTTCTATAAATTGATGAAAAGCAATTAACTATAATTAAAATGAAGAAAAAATAAATCCCTTCCCCCACACCACACACAAGCATATACAGAAAATAAATTTAAAAAAAACACAAGTTTGTCATCATTCAAAACTACACACACTGTATAAAATATCTCATGTTATACAAGAAACAGAAAACAAAAAATCATTTCTTTTTTAATTCATTATATTATTCTCTATTATTAATTAATTAATCATTTGTTTAAATATATATATATGCATATTTTAATTTTTAATTTTCCCTTTATGTCGTCATCTCATAACTATACATATTCAAATGAATGTTCATTGTTCCATTCAATTTATTTACGTAATTATTCTAGGAAAAAAATGTATTTTTGTTTTTTTTTTGTCTGAAACAAAAAACGCCCTCAGGATTGAGAAAAAAGAGAGACCGCATCGAGGTCAAACGATCAATATTAACTGAAATGAAAAACAAAAAAACAAAAACCTACAATGTTCTATTCATTTGATTACACATTTTAATTTTCTTTAATTTCCCTTGACTATAGCTGTTTACATAGAAAAAAAAAGAAGAAAAATACACAATATTTTTAAATGATTATGATTAATTTTACAATTTTTATTATTATTCTGATTATAATTATGATTCATTTAATTTGTCGTCTCTTAGCTCTTATGTTTTTATGATTTACATTTAATTATTTACTATATATAGATAAAAACAAAAACAACAAAAAATATTATACAAGAAACACTGAAAATGAAAATATAAATAAATAAAAATGGTAATAAAATAAAAAAAAAAACAGAAATATTTCAATACATTTTAGGAATTTCAATTGGAAATTTTGGTAGCAAAAGAAGGACACATTCGATGAATGAATGGTTTTATTTTGTTCTGTTGCTTCTTTCGTTGGATTTGATTTGATTTGGTTCTTTCTTGCTTTCGGATTGGGTTCTTTTTGTTCGCATTTGCTTTATGGTTTGTCTGATTTGCACGTTCCTTGATTTGACGATGGTTAAACTACTCTAGTTGAAAACGAACCGAGGCCAGAAAAGTCGAACATGTTTGCAGTGATATGGCATCACTGCTTGCTGACAGTGCTGATACAAAGCACACTTGATCAATGTCAAACAATAAATTATCAACTGAAGGAATGAATGAACGTTTGCGTTTATGAACTTGATGCAAGAGTGATGCCGTATCGATCACGTAGTGATGAGTTTTTGAACTCATTCGATGTCAAAGGTTTTCCAATCGTTATACACCTATTTTGTGGGTCATTTCAGAGTCAACAAAAGTATTGTGAACTTTTTGTAATTGGGTATACTCAGGAGACAAAACTTCATGATACATTCTGGGCTGAGGATAAGGTTAGAGTTAGGTTAGGTTAGGTTTTGGAAGGGGAGTGTGATGGTTAAGGCATCACTTCCACTCGGAGGCCATGGGGCCCATTGTGAATCCCTTCAAATGCGGAGTATGTTATCTAATAACCTATCCTGTCACGCGATGGCTGGAACCACCCCGTGCTCTTTATGAATTTTAGCAGATCCGATATGTCTGCATTCGCTAAGTCCGCAGTCTCTGTGAAGAATCTCTGGCCCAACGAAGCCAGGCGGCGATTCTGGAGAGCTGGGCAGTGGCAAAGCAGATGTTGGATCGTCTCGGTCTCTTCCTCGTCGCCGCAGCTCCTGCAGAGGTCGCTGGACTCCGCATTCCATTTCCGGAGCATTGCTCCTAAAGGGGAGTGTCCTGTGATCACTCCGACGAGCATACGGATCGAGTTTCTGTCCAATGCCAAAAGCTTCTTTGTTTTGCCGTAATTAAGCTTTGGCCACGTTGATCTTGACGTGTGACAATCATTTCTTGTAAGCCAAATCGAGTTGGCCTCTTTTTGTATTGTTTCGCTTATGATCCGGTACAATGCACTGATCGGTGGTCGTAATGACGTATCCGCTTCGCTGATGTTCATTTCAGATCCTTGTCTGGCCAATTCGTCCGCTCTCTCGTTCCCTGCGATTAAGCTGTGGCCCGGGACCCAGCAGAGTTTGACCTTATGTTGGCTGATGGACTTCAGTGAAAAGCGGCAATTCATGACAGCCTTTGATTTCGTTGGATCCTATCGACTTCAGTGCAGCCTGGCTGTCTACAAAAATGGTGATATCCGATGGTGGGATATCGATTGCTTGTATGTGTTTAGCTGCTTTCTCTATTGCCAGGATTTCTGCTTGGAAGACACTGCACAAGTTAGGGAGTCTAAATGATTCTTGTTTCTGCAAAGTGTCCGAGTAGAATCCGGCCCCCGTACCTGTGTCCATTTTTGATCCGTCGGTGAAAAGGGTTATCTCGTGGTCGTTTATAACGGCATTCGATAACCACTTGTCTCTGTCGGGGAATAGAATTGGTATCTTGAGGGAGAAGTCATTATGGGGGGATATGTAGTCGGTTTTAGTCATGAGGCTACTAGAACCATGTTTCCTTCCCAGATCGTCTAATATCTTGATTATGGCCGCATGTCCATAGTTGGCTTGTTTCCACAAAGAGGACTCCCTTAATCTGAGAGCACTTTTAGCGGCGCAGCCTTTTATGAATAAGTCCAGGGGAAGGAAGTGAAGTATCATATCCAACCCTGCTTGCGGTGTGCTCCTTATCGCTCCCGTTGTACAGACAGCTGCTGACCTTTGTACTCTGTTGAGCATGCTCATATAGCTTTTTTTGTTGCTAGCAGTCCACCAGACTAGGGCCCCAGGTCCTAGTTAGTTAGAGGTTAGAGTTACAAGTACATATAAATGGACTTAGCGGTATAGAAGTTCGAAAGGAAAAATTGAACTAGGAATTTTAAGAAAATAGGTCTTTCGAGGATCTTATAGACTATGCCTGCAAAAAAGAAGATACTGCGGCTCATATATTGTAACAATGTACAGTAGTAGTCTGTTGAAGAAAGGCGATTCCGGGTGGTAACCGTACAAAAAAAAAATAAACTAACCTGGTCTCCATTCAGTATGTTCTGATGCTAACACGAGGAATCGATACAGAATCCAGAGAGTCTTTCTGAATAAGAGGAATCATGGTAACGCGGGTCTCCGATGAGTTTATCCATTATGAGAAAAAATGCGTGCTTTTAATGGATCAAAGGAGGCTTCTCATAAGCACCTCATTGAGGTCACAGAGTTAGTTAAAGAAGCAACCTGCTAATTGCAGACATTTAAAAGAAGCAAGAGCGGGACAGGTGTATAGAAAGTTAGAAACAGTCTTTTCATCTTCTTTGGCCAAACAACCTCTGCAGAAAACATTAGAGAAGAGTCCTTGTATTTTGGCATATGATCCTAAAAGGCATTTACCCTTATATCGATTGCCGACTGCCTGCTCGTATTCGTTTGTTTGTAATTTTTTATTCATGTTAACAATAACCTCATTTACATGAGTCGCAAGCGTCTTTCGCATTTCTTTCGTATAAGGAGTCGTGTCGCATTCAAAACCTTTATTCCAACACTTGTATGCGTTTCATTCTACTTCCTGCTAAAATCAACGCATGTCTTCACTATGGAAATGTCAAACAATGAAAAGTGTAGACAAAAAGGGATTTGCTGCAGTTTTTCAACACTTTATGAGAATGTCGAATTATAATCGAAAATAAAATATCAAACAGATTAATGTTTTTGTTTGCTGAATGTATTTTGCTGCTGCTGTACCTTCACTTCCAACACTGTGGTGGAAACTATGCGATGCACGAAGGGCATATCGGATCTTTCTACAAACTATAGTATTTTCGCCTTCCGTAGCGAAAATTGCCTTTCAAATTTATTGCTGTTAGACATATTTTCTAAATACATACACGTGTATAAAAATCACACCAAAATAAAATCTTTTATTATTTCCTGTGAAAATTGATTACAAGTGTTTTCTTCCATTTCCAAGCCGAATTTGTGTGCAAGTAAAACAGGTTAAAGTGACTCCAACGCAACAGCAAATAAAAATGAGAATCGTACGTGTTGCCGTACACACGATTCCTGTCAAAAATTGAGTACGAGTATGTTCGAAAATGTCGACTGATTAATAAAAAAAAATGGGACTAGTCGGATACGATTTGCGTAATTGACGGACAGTGACTGTGGGAAGGTGTCCGTCCAAGAGATTATAAAATATATGCAAACTGAAACGTGAATCGGGAAATTTTTCCAACAAGGGAACAAGCAAATGAAGAAAATATGCCGGAAATTGAACGAAAACAGGCAAGCATCATATCTCATCACTTGTGCTCTATCCTTGATACTCAGGCCTTCTTCCATTCATGTTAAAACCGTCGTACATATAAAAGGGATTTTGCAGTATAGATTGATAAAAAAAAATCATCAAGGCTAGAAGTGAATAATCTAGCTAGCTGGAGCATTGACTAGCCACGTGGCTCGACTAAAAAAATGTTTCTAACTCAAGTTTCGATGTTAGACTTTTGCTAACATCGAATTGTCAATCACAATGTACAGCCTTGGCCAAATGTATTAGGCACCCTTTAACCAAAAAGATTAATGTAAAAAGCAAAAAAATTAATGAAATGAGATGAAAAAATAAAAATCGTTTACAACCTCAGATAGTGTCGCTGAAAACCATAAAATTCAAACTAATTACTTCCGATAAGCGATTTGGCAGCAAAGACAAAAAGATAAGGTTGTCTAATACATTTGGCCAAGGATGTATGTATGTGATTATGAGAGAAATAAAGGAATATGAAATAGGTGGTTGCTGTAGAAACTAGGCCCAAATGTGCTGCTCAAAGTCTCTTGAGTTTCCTGGGCATTGAAGACAAAAAAGTTTATGTTCCATACCCGGTCTATCTTCCACCTTGAATATGTAAGCATACTCATATCCAATACAACTTTGGACTGCAATTACCCACTTAATCCGATTTACCAAACATTATTTTGATTGTAGAAAGACATACCACATGAATCACTTCTACTACTACTTGTCTTCACGTTTTATTGTTATTTTCAAGATTTACTCGGTCGCTTCTCTGTACCTCTGCTGACGCACCAAGGTTACTTCCTCTACCGCTAAGGTCAAGTGGCCATATGAATAAAGCACTAATAAAAACAGTTGACTATGGAAAAAATTGGTAACAAGGCATCATTTGTACAATGGTCAACATGGTCAATTCAACAAAATGTTTTATGTGGCGTGTGCTTTTGTAAGCGCCTATGAGTGGGTCATTTGTTGACAATGAGATCGCATTTGATGTACTCGTCATCATTTTCGATGCATTTGATTTGTTGTTGAGTTTACTCTTTTTTTTCGGTTGAAGACATCAAAGGTTATTGCCTCTAATAAGTTGGTTGGGTGTTGATTCAATGTCAAGATGAAGGGCGGTCTAAGAAAAATAGATTTTGTGAAATCAGTTGAAATGGAATTGGGTGTAAGACTCTTGGGAGACTTCATTGCTTTGATGTTGAGTTAGTGGTGGGAGTTGAATTAGAAATTGGATGTTTACCTTGAATTCGCTTAAGTATCCTCTCGTTACGTTTGATTATAATTTCATGACTCGTAGCTAAGGTGTCGTTAAATCGGGATAACAATTATTTTTTGAGTTTTATTGGCTAAACGATTTGTTAAAGATGACAAGGTAGATAAAGGGATTTACTCTTTTTAAGCAGAATCTCAATCAATTTTGTCATTATAGAGATTTTTATGGATCTACGTCGTCGTTAAAGAAGAAAAGTTCATGCCAATGAACTTAAGGTTTCTTATCAGTCTCTCCATAACGCCTTTAAGTGGAGGAGTAGTGTAGATTGTGTCTTGTGAAAAGATACCTTAAGGGAGTACAAACTTATTACTTATTTACTTACCGCGCCAACGACTCAAGGATGATCTTAGGTCCCTATTGCGGTTGTCGATTGTCGATCGACGATCGACAACTGTCGATAGTCGGATTTGGCGAATTTGGAAACTTGATCTAAAGTTGCTGTGTCGGAAGCCGTATTGGTACGTGTTTTAGTGCTGAGAAAAATGTCTTTAGGCGTTCACACAGTACTCTGGATATCTTTTTTTAACCAGTGATAACCTTCTATAGTTGTTGCATGAAATAAGATCACCTTTTTGGAGCTGATACTTCAGTAGTCGGGCATGCTTTCGTCTTCCCAAATTCTACAAATGATCTAGTGCACGCTCACTTCCAGAAAATCTACTTGAAAAGCTCTGCCGGCCTACCCTTTTCTGTTGATTAGTGCAGCTTTCTAACATTGTTCGAGCAGGGCATCGTGCTGCAATTAAAAAGTGATCACAGTCGGCAGTAGCCTCTCTGTATGTTCGCACATCCTGGATATTTAATAAATGTCCATACAGATTGCAATCCTCTAAATCGCTTACCATCAATGGGGTCAAAGATCACCTGCTGGGTTTCTCAAATCCACCAAGAGCCCAAAGAAACAGTAGTTGCCATGAGTAATTATGTGCTTCATCTCTGTGCTGTTGTCTCTCGTTTCTTGTTGTTACTACAGAACAGAGGTTGTAGATGTCATGTTTCAACCTTAGTTCCCAAATGTAGGTTAGGTGAGGTTAGGGGGCTGCTAGTACACTTATACCATGTTGGTCCATTGTTATACCCACAGTCAGACTACTACCGCTGATCGACCGCTCCAGTGATAGTGCCGTTACATTGATCCCAACGGCAAATGATGACTAGACCAGATTTGAAAAACCGGATAAAAGCGTATTAACTTTTCACTGGGATTCGAACCTGGGACCCCTCTAACTTAGGGCGATTTATTTGTCGATCCTTAATGAGGTGGCGAATAGTTGGGGGAAGACTTCGCCATTCAGTCGTCTAGTTCCCAATTGTAATATCTGCCAAATTTAGTTTTCAGAATAGACATTATGTGGGCGCCGTAGCCGTGTGGGTTCGTGCGTCGACCCATGCCCATTAGACTTTCACAGTCTAGGTTCGAAACCAGGTTCGCGGCTCCACCTCTTTCGAGTCACTGACAATGCTCAAAGAGTATAACTGTCTAGAAAAAGCTGCTCAATCTCGCCGTTCGGAGTCGGCATTAAACTGTAGGTCCCCTCCGCTCGTGACAAACAATAGCACGCACAACACGAGTGGTTGCTGAGAAGCTAGGCCCAGGTCCACCTCGGACTGTAGCGCCGCCGGTATTATTATTATTATAATAGACATTATGGTTAGAATGTCAACTAAGCTCAAAAACCACTTCTGCCACAAAGTACTGTTTGCAAATACGCCAAAACTGGTGAAGAAAGAAACAAGATGAAGAAGAGCGTAGCGGCGTAGCAGGCAAGTACATCGACTCTTATGGCAAAGGTCCATGGTTCGATTCTGAACACAATAACATTCATTCGCACGGCACTGCCTCTCTCGAGTCACTCACAGTGCTCATAAAGTGTAACTGTTAAGGAAAGCCTCACTTACTTTGCCGTTCGGAGTCGGCTGGTCCCACTTATTTTATAAACAACAGTTCGTACATTCCTAGAGGTTGCTTCAGAGGCTAGGTCCACCACAAACTGTAGCGGCACTCCGGAATTAAGAATAGAGGGAGTTTTTATGCCTTGTTAAATATTTTTCATGACTTAACCCTTTCCTATCTGACGGTACTAATTAGTACCACCTACTTTTCGGCCAAATATTTCAAATACCCGACCGTGTAAGGGACAATTATCATTGTCGATTCTTAAGTGTACCGTTTGGTAAGCCAATGACAGCACGTTATTTAAATTCTTGCGATAAATAAACAATCTGTGAAGCTTGCAAGTTGAGACTTGAATAAACGGCGATTCAAGTGAAGTCCGAAAATTTAAAAAAGATATTAAAAATAGAAAATTTATTGAGAACTGTTTTTCAAAATACCACGGCGTCGATTAGTTAGTAGATAAGTGTTCATAAAAAGTTCAAAAAGTTCCTTATTTTGTAAAATACAGACTTTTTGGTACAAAAATTTCCTGGCGGTGCCAAAAAGTCTAGGTTTTGGAAAGTGTATACTTAAAACTCCAATAAAAATCTAAAATAAATATATGTTGTTCCTTTTATATCATTTTAAAAGATTTTAATGCAGAAAGTTATATTTTCTTATTATTTCTAGTAGCCGTTAGGAAAAGGTTAAGATATCCTCACTTGGGGCTTGTTGTCTTCATATGTTCTGCGATTAGTTTAGATCCAATAACTTGCATAAGAGAAATACATAGGTGGCTATTCCTCGACACTTTCGTTGCCTGACACACGACACAGATTAAACAAAACACTTCAGCAATTGTTTAGTTTTTATTTTAGCAGATTTAGCTTGGGTTTCTGCCCTTTGTTTCAGATTTCAACATTTTATTTGCAGGATTCATGTTTTGTTACAAAATTTAAAAAAAAAATTACATTTGCGAAAGAAAATATGACAAAGAAATGTTTCGTTTATGTAGCTTCATCTTGTTGACCTTCACTTCGGCTGACTTGTTAATGAAGTGCGTGCTTGAAATGCGAATGATCGTTTATTACTTCATGCATGAGACATTGTATTACACATGAGTTGATCCATCACATGACACATCACACTACGAGTCATTCGACTTTTTGTCCAGGAAAATAATTAAATTATTTGCCTTTCTTGTGGTTGAATGTAAAGATAAATGTCATTTTTTGTGCAAACATTTCTTAATTGGTTTATGGAGATAAATAATAGAGGATTGGGGCTTCTTTTAAAGTGGAAACGGTATTTCAGCTTTCACTCAGGAAATTTCAAAATTGATTCACTCTTGAATAATTTCATAAATCGTCTTTTGCCTTTATTTCTTCTTGCATTCACTAGCCTTAATAGAAATCAAGTTCATCGCCATTCACAAGCCAATTAAAGGTCACACTGGTAGGTTTGTTCTTTGTCTGATTTAAATAGGAACGTGCAACTTTATAGTAGAGGATGATGGGGGTCTTAGGAGTAAAGTCAACGAATCAGCAATTAGCGATATATGGATTCCATTCAGCGGACAAGCCTACAGAAGTAGGGGTAAGGTAAGAGGTAGGGGGCTCTAAATTCTGAAAAGTTTTATTTTTTTGTAATTCATTGCTTTTGTCGAAATGAACATTCATTTTTTTTAATTCACTGCTTGACACTTCTCACACTTAAAATAGTTTCATATTTTTTTAAATAATAATTTCCAAAAAAGAAAAGTATATAAATATATAAATAAAATAAGAAAATAATTAAACATAACTATTAAGGAGTACATATATAAATAAAATACAAGTTTCCAAACTAGTGTCATCCCTCTTTCTTGTAAAAGTTGTAAAGTTTATCATTTCTCTTAAAATAATAATCCAATGTTTATAATCAACTTATAATCAAAATAAATTAATACCTACTTAAAACCAGAATAAGAAGAAAAAACAAACAATTTTTTTACGCAAATGAACATATTTTGTACGTGCGAAAATTACAACTCACATAAATATTGAGAAAAAAAAAGGAGTTAAGCAGAAAATAAAATTAAAAAATGAAACAAATTACACGTAATTACGAGTATGTATTGTAGAAATCTTGTGAAATTTACAAGTTTTGTTGTAAAAAAATGAAAATTAAATTATACATATGTATATCCAAGGAGAAAATAAAAAAAAAATAGATTTATATTGTATTACTCACAACAGAATTCATTTATTTTTTTATATGCGAAATTTTTGGAAAACCAAATAAATTACATAAAACTCAATGAGGAAATATAAGAAAAACAAAAATAAATAAGATGACATTTTACTAAATTTACCACGCTCTAGATCAGATTGTCAAATTTGATAGAACATGCAAAAATAAATAAAAAAAAAGAAAAAAACACGAGAAACAGCAAAATGAAATGAGAAGATGAGAAGAAAATATTTAAATAAGTTTCTGATTATTGTAGAAACGAACAATTTATTTTTCGAAATTATCCCTAAGCAAACAAAAAAAAATATTTAATACACGTTATATATCCCCATGAAAGAAATGAAGAAAAAACAAAAACCAACCAAAAAACCAAAAAATATTTATACACACGCTGTTCATATAAAATAGCATTATACATAAAAAATAACTGTAGATTAAAACAAATATATATATATGAAAAGAAAAACAACAACAACATTGTAGATTTTTGTGTAAACTATTGTATTTATATGTAAACATGGTAGATGACAAGAAAAAACAAAAAAAAAACCGATAAACATTAAATTTATATATTCAAAAATTTAATTTATTAGTTTTCAGTAATTTAAGACGAAAGACCGAACCAGACCAAAGTCTGGTAGAGGAAAGGAAGGACAAATAGCACTTTCTTGGCTATTTAGAACCCTAGAGAAGTTCGCAAAGATCCCGAAACTGTGTGCATTTCTGAAGAGATTCTGTTAATTTTTAATTTATATTTATTTTTTGTAACGAAACAAACCAATTGTATAAAAAGTTTGTAATAATCAAATAATCATAAGGAAATAGAAAACAAGATAAACAAATAGATGAAAGAAAGATTTTAACATTTTTAAGACTTTTACAAGAGACAACAAAATATGTTATTAATGAATTTGTACACAGAAAACCAAAAAATAAAAAAACAGAAAATAATAAATAATTAACTTGAATACAATTTGAAATAGTAGTAACATTAATAAACAGCAAAAAACAAAAAAACTAAAAATTTACTGTATTTACTAAAATAAAAACAAAAAGATAAATTAAAATAAAAACAAATTTCCAGCTGAGTTAGTCGGCGTAGGGAAATTGAATTATTGTAAACAATTTACCACAATGGTCGGTCTAATAGTTAAATTTGCGCAAAATCAAAGAGAAATCTTTTAAAACAAATAAAAAAAATAAAAAAAATTATATGAATTCACACACACACACACACGCAAATACACACTTTTTTAGATGAAGCAAGAATAGCGCTCGAATAACAAAAAAAAAACGCAAGTCTATAAAAACTAATTAAAACTGAAAAAAAGTCGAAAAAAAGATTTGCAACTTAAAAACTTAAATTTTTTTATTAGAAAAGGCAAATGAAAATTAAAAACTCCCTTGAAAAAAAGGAATAAACTAAAATTTAAAAGAAAACAAAAAAATGCTTTTTTCCTTTAAGATTTCTGGAGATTTAAAAAAAAATCACTTAAAATTTTTATCGCAAAATTAATTGTAAATTAAAAGCAAATTTTTGTCACACATTCACCAATCAAAGCAAATTGATTCCTTGTGTTCCTCCCTAAGTTTCACACTCACACGACAAAAAATGAAATTGTATTTGTAAAAAATTTTGTGTTTCCTTACTTCGAGTTGTCTTGCAAGCTTACTTTGTAAAAAAAAACAAAACAAATCTATATTTAATTGTATATTAAATTGAATAAAAAAATAATTGAAATGAAATGAAAAAAAAAACATAATTTCTCTGCATTCCCGCAATTTGACAACGTTTGTGTCTTATATTCATTAAATAAAAGAAAATAAAATAATTACAGAAAAATGATAAATAAATAAATGACAGGAAGCGATTTAAAAGAAAACATATTTATTAACAAGAAACAATTATAACAAATAATATAATGAATACAGTTTACATAAGCTCTTTTAGTATAAACTAATAAAATTAATAAAACAAATTATTATAAATAAAACCAAAAAAACATGAAAAAATTACTAGAATAGAATATTGTTTCTTTTTTTGAATCGTTCTTAAGATGGAAGAAGGTTTCGTTTTAGGTGTTGATAAGCTTAGGACATATGAAGTTCGTTGCAGAGGGATATAATAAGTAGAAAATCTTCTAAGGTTTATTGCTTTATTGCATACCCTTACAATCGATTCCTTCTTCAGTACGTTTTGATTACCCAAAGTTGAATGAGTCAAAACATATCACCTTAATCAACATTTAAAAAGTCGCTTTAAAAACCCTCCCTGCATATTTTGTGTAAATGTCTAAGAGTATTCGCCATCGAATTGATGAAGCAGACAACCATTCTTTCTCTTTGGGTGGCTTTAGGACATTTGGTTGAGAACCTTCTCTGCTTGTGTGCGTCACTTTAACAGTGGAAGTCCTCCGTTACACTCTTCCATAGGCTCGGAGTCAAAAATTCTATGGGCTGGAGTTGAAGGAGAAGAAATGGCAACTCTTTTAACTGCGCCAACTGATAAGCCTCCTTAACATCGCGTGTAATATATATTACGGCGTATAGCGTACAGTTCCTCTCTCTATAGATTTTATGCGAATATGCGACTGAAAGAAGTCTGTACATGTTTACGCTCTGTTACCAATACTTTGACATTCTGCATGTACAATGCAACATATCAAAATAAAAAAATAGAACCAAGAAACAAATTTAATAAGCAAAACTTTGTGTCTGTAACGTTAAAAGTTAAAATTATTGCGTGTATTCTAATAATTATAAAAATTCTGCAGTGCGTCTAATAATATGGCCAGGGACTGTAAATGTCTCAAATCAGTCCAGAAAAGACCACAACAAACCAAATTCCTGCCGCAAATCTTAGAGAACATCAAGTTATTCAAGACCTTGGTTCTTCAAAATATCTAAAATGTTCCATATTTCACGAGAAAAACGAATATTCCAGACTTCGTATGTCCTCATATCTTCTGTGCTTAAACTCAAGCTCTCGAAAACAGGAAAATATCGAGATATGCTCAAAATAGGCATTAGTGGAACAATTCGCAACAGCGCGTTCGCGCGCTCGTGCTTTGACATTTTCTGTAGAACACACATAAATCATTAGTCAAGTCGGAATAGCGCGCTCGGACGTTGACATTTCACAGACCGTAATATCGTAAGTACGAGCAGAAAGTTTGGAGTAGAGCTACTCTCTACTCAGTCGGGCTTTTTGACAGAAAAAAAAAACATGTTCTTTTATTCATTTGGGTTTTTGCGGACAAACGCTAGCTTCGAGGAAAATATTTTACTTGTCAAACGCGCGAGTTGTATGAGTGCTCGTGCTTTGACATAAGATTCTCGTAAATTCGATAAAACGTGTACCAATCCCTGTCAAAGTCTGAGCGACCGAACGCGCTGTTGCGATATGGGCTATATATTTTCGAACGTGCGTTCAGAAATACTTGGGCATACATCCAGATGTGTGCTGTACTGTGTTGACTATACGCAACGGTAGTAAAAAATTATTGAAAACTAATATTTAGTAATCTTCTGGCAAGAGTTAGAGAAGAAATACAATTTTCCGAACTTGACGAATATTTAAAAATGGGCTCTCCTAGCAGTAACGGAATCATTCAGATCAGCAGAACTTTTTATCAACAAATGCAGTGGATTATACAGCTAGGTTCCAGAAATCAAGTGAAATCAAATCGAAATTGATTTTTCAAATCGAGTGAATCTGTTTGCAGTGTTCTACATTTCACTCGATTTCATAATTTCGAAATCCTTTAACAAGGAAACAACTGACGTCTTTCATGTGTGCCAATTAGTTTTTTATTTCAAATCAATTCTTCAGTTTTTAGAAATTAGCGTTATTTTCTTTGCTTCGAAAAGGAAAAAGCGTAGGTTAACAGATTCTTCGAACTCATTGGAGATTGCAGATGCAGCGTAATCAAAAGAAATTTGCAGCCAAATATTAACTAACTGATAATTTTTTGTTAAATTAAGATTTGTATCATATTATCCGGCGAAGAAAGAAGACTTTTTTTTTCATTTTGTGTCGATTTCAATTTCATTTCGAGTGAAAGTGAAATGTAGAACCTGACTGATAGTGGTACAAAAACCAAACGAGCATTAACTCTTTCCAGGCACAAAATATCTTTCGCAATTGTCTGGGTTGATCCAGATTGAATGTTCAAAGTATCAGCAATGTCTCTAATTGTCCATCGTTAGCACCTGATCTTTGACTTGATTAAAGTGTTGTTCATCAGCTAATGTATCTGATCGATTGGAACCTAACTCGTTTTTGCTTACTATAGCGATATTACTATTCAGTTACTTTTGTGTGCCTTCATTGCAAGGCACTGTACTCACTCCCGAATTTCTTGAATTGAAATAACTGCCACGTAGAGTTTCTTGAAACTCTTCCATCATCGGCATAAAACTCTATGCCTGTTTACTCGTGGGAGAAAAACTGCATGCACAACAGGAGCTGTTATGACAATGTTTATTTTTTTCTTTCTTACTCGGACTTTTTTTAATCAGTGTTCTGATTTAATCGCTGTTCTTCTCATTTTCTAACCAGATAGCAACGACTTGTGCACTCGAAGTGGCTGAGACAATATTGTCTAGAAATGTTTACTTACTTCTTTGGAGAATTACCCACAAAATTTTCTCACGAATATTACTCTTTCCCGAAAAAGAGAAGAGCCACCTTTGCTGCCAGACTTGACGTTCAGCTTTCAGCACGAACAAAAGGATCCCAGAAGAGCAGCTGAATACTTTTCTCTTTAAGTAGACCTTTAGTGATGATGACAGGGAAGGACATGAATGGCATGTGTTATCCTTCGTATGTTTTTTTTGAATTTGTCATTTTTCCACCGATCTTAAAAACCGCCACTATTTCGTTTTTTCACTACAAACCCAAAAGTTAGAAGAAATTTGATTTAATGACCGTCATTTGATGAAATGACCGTTTCTATATCCAGGAAAGGAAGTTCCGTCGATGTGGATGAACGACATTTGATTGCAAGTAAATGTCAAATTAAATACCCAGTGTCTGTTTTGTGTTTCCAAATTTATTTTCGAATTTCAGGATTTTGAGACTGATCCACCACAACGTGCTGCCGCGGCTAATCACCCTCATAATGTGAATCCAAATCTCATCAAAATTTCCTTAGCAATGAAACTTCACGTTAGCTCATAAATTAAACTTACGACTTACAACTAGACTTTAACAATATTTACAAGATACGATAGAAAATAAGAATATCCGATGGAAAATGCAGTTGATACTCGATGGGGGGGATGGACGTATGCCGCCAGACGGGATCCGATGAGAATGCACGAGGAAAGGAAAATGAATGAGGCCGCATTGGCCTCTGAGTGGTTGCCATGTTACTCCCAAACAATCAATACTGCCTCCGAAATGCACGTCAGCGCGCCTAATCAATGTAGAACTTCTCCCTGGGGACGTTTTTCAGCAGCTGATTGGCCAGCTTTCCAAACTCGTGCGCCAGCTTCTTCTGCAACTGCGGTTGCATGGCCTCCACCACCAGCATTCCGTTCTCGCGGAGGAACAGGTTCGTAGCCTCAGCTGCAAAGAAAACACGAAATCAATCCAACCTCAATGACACACAAACCCGAGAGTCTGGTACGTACTCAAAATGCGGTTGTTGTTAAACGCCCTCGAGATACTCATGTCAATCTTCTTGACGTCAAGTTCAATGTTGAGTGCGTCCACATGCAAGTAGGTGCCACCGGGCTTCTCATGTGACGACACCTTGCCGGTCAGCTTGGCAATTACTCCATCTGGAAAAGAAAAAAAAACAGTCAAAACCACTTAATGAGCGCGTTCCACTTCAGCGCTGGCTCACTTACCGAAAACGGCGTGGAAATCTCCGCCGCCCGAGGCCGGAATGATCAGCAGCACGCCGGAACTGGTGTACTTTGCTTCGATTCTCAGTTTTGGCATCGCAATCGTCGCCTCGAACGGAGCGTCGTTCTCGCTCAGCTTCATCGTCTTGACCTGGAAATCGCTAGCGCCGAACACCTCCATGTTCTTCAAGGTGATCTTGTATCCCTGCGGTCCGTCGGTCAGCTGCAGAGACAGTGAGTCCATTTTGAACGGCTCCACAGAGGGTAGCTGCAACGAGAAGTGCGCATGCAATCAGTGGCTTTCAGTCAAGTCTTCGCGATGACCATGAGCAGGTCATTGATTGTGTGACGAGGCCAGCACCGAAAGCCGGTTGCCAATCACTGGGTCGTTTGGTCATCTCGCAACGAGGCTACGCACAGCCAACAATGGCTGCATCGGGCCACCGTGCTTGCGGATAATTCTCAACGCAGAGAAGGCTAATCACTCGTTGGGTAAATATTTGTGTCAATTGTTGGTTTGGTGGCTTGGGGGCAATTCATTCTGAATGTCAGGTCTCTTGCTCAACCGTCCCGAGGACAGAGCGGGCCAGAAAACCAACTCAAAATTGCATCTTATGGCTTGTGGAGGTCGTGGGACTCAGTCGAATGCTGTTTAATGAGTTTCTTCGTTGGCTTTGATACTGTTGTGGTTCCAGATCAAAGGTGAAGTGTTCGGTAATGGTTTGGTGTGTTTGCGTTTCGCGTTCAGTCGAAAGTGTGAATGCGCTATGACCGATGACTGGGTAAAGAGTTGTGAGTCGGGGGGAGTTTTGTTAATTGGATGCTGTCATGACATAAGTCGGTTACTTGTTATGTGTGCACGGGAAGGTGCATCTAATGAATCTAATTAAACGGAGGCAAGTGAAAGATTCCACCCGGTCTCACGGCAAAGTGTTTGTGTAAGCAATCTTATGCGAAGACTGTTTGGTCGGAGATGAGAGTACGGAAGTTATGATGGTTTAGGTAGATAAAAGTGCAAACATTTGAGCGGAAGAAGCACCAAAGTAGGGAAAGATAAGGTTTCACTTTGATGTTAAAGTTGGTACAACATACAGATGATCACGTAATGTAAATGAAAAGCACAAGAGACCGTTGGATAACGATTTGAAGACATCGGTTATTTGGTTTTGCTGTTAGAGAATGTTCAAATAAATCTGTGGTCTTCAAAGTTACGCCTCTTCTTCTTCTTCTTGGTGCGCTACAGTCCAAGGTGGACATGGGCCTCACCTAACATGCCCCTCCAGCCAGCACGACCTATCGCCAGCTTTGAACTGAACTGTTGAACCTCTCCTCCAAATGCCATCAACGCAAACAGGACCAAAGACCGCGCGCAATACGTCTCTAATGTCGGTAAGTTTTAATAAGCTTTTTTTGCCGCCAGCAGCCAATCACAAGGGAAGCTTAAAACTATTCTATGATCATTTGAAAAACCAGATAAAATCATGCATTTATATCTAGGATATAACCTTTAAACTTAGGAAGCGGTCATTTGAAGACGAAGGCTTAGATTGGCAGGCATTTTTTTGGCGCTCTCCAAGGATCCACTCTGACTACTATACTTTTTGCCAAAGTAACTCGTAGTAGCAACTTTTTGTGGGTGTAAATGTTTCTCTAGTCTTCGTTTCTGAATCTGTGGGAAAATGCAACAGGGGACGTCCATCACATCCAACTAACAGCTACCAGAAGATCGTGCTAGCTGAAGTGGACATTAGGTTGAGCGTCATATGAAGAAGAAGAAGATTGGCGTCACCAGCCAGCTCCCTCTGCAACTGCGGTTGCATGGCGGTTGGTTGAAATGTGAATTTTCTTCATTTCAGGTCCGCCTATTGACAACAAATCATTTTTCAATTGTCAAATTGGCTGCCACAAAAACAGTGCTGCCAATTTCAAAATCAAACCTCCAGAAAACTAAACACTTTTTACTTGAAAAATCTTATCAAAAAAGATCACAAAAAATCGATTCAGTTGAAAATTCACTTCACAAGTTATCCCTAATACGACTGGATGGCGCAGTTGGTTAAGTGCCTGCCCCAAGTTCGAGAGATCCCAGGTTCGAATCCCTGTGAAATCGAATCTGGTGCAGTCACCATTTGCCGTTGGGATCAAATTAACGGCACTGGAGTAGGTTGCTACCTGGCAGTACAATGGACCAGTTTTGAGTCTGAGTGCTCTTCCCAGCCAAAGATTTCCCACTCACTACAATCCGCAGACAGTTAAGACCAATGTGCACAGGTACCTCCTCTCCCTTTCTCCCTCTATACCTTCGGACCGTGCTGTGTCTTGATTTCGGACACTTAAGGGTATTCGTAACCCCTTGTGCGCGCGCAAATTATAAAAAAAAAACCGTCCGAAAAAAAGCCCCAAACAGAGAAATTACAAAATAAAGAGGAGTTCGGAAAATCTATGTAAACCGAAATCGGCGTCATAGCCGTTAAAAACAAACAAAATTTAAAAATAATTTAAAGTTAAAAGAAAACAAAATGTCTTTAATTAATTGCCCGCAGTCAGTATCTTGTTCAGTGATTATCCACTAATGTATAAGATCGATAAATCATTTACAAACTTGTGTTTAATGAAGACGCTTTGCTTTGAATGATTCTATTGTCTACACGAGATCACAAAGACTTCTCATATTAGTCATCTGAAGAAGGAGAAGGAGATTAAAAACTCATTAAAAAATGACTGATTTGTCATGTCGGTGGGAAATGCGAGGTATAATTAAATATTTCATAACGACAAACGCTTAATTTTCCCACAATTTTTTTTAAAGGGGCTGAAGGTGGCAATTTGTCAAGTAGTACGTCATTTGGTTAGTGAATTGTAATTTTTTAGTTTGACGTTCAAGTATGACCTATATTCTTTTTTTTTCAAATGATGTGATTGCATGTTATGAGGAGATCAAATGTGGGTAATGGGACTAATTGGCAAAGGTTATCTTGCAACTGAGGGAGTCACTGCAAACCAAATGGACTGTGATCATTGGACGGTAATCAGAAGATTAGTTCAATGCACGAAGGGCATTTTTTTCAAGTAAGACATAGAAATTGACGCCAAGGCGCACAAGCTACAATTTGCTGACAACTGAATTAGTGATCACTGGTCTGCTTAACCTTGCCTTTTTGTTTCTATTATTTGATGCTGTCTTGTGCCAAAATAAAGAACGATTACCAAGGGTGATTCTTGGGTGAAATCGGCTGAAGCGATAAATGATTGTCGCACTTTTGATAGTCAAATTTTTCTTCTGAATATACCCAGCTCAGAGTAATGCAATCGAAAAAAACGACAGCTTGGCATCACTTCCCTTTTTGAAATGTCATTGCATGCTACATCGATGTTATTGTATCTTAAATAGTTCATAAGCTTATTTATTGTGTAATTGATTTACTGTTAATATAATAATAATAATAATAATGGCGGCGCTACAGTCCGAGGTGGACCTGGGCCTAGCTTCTCAGCAACCACTCGTGTTGCGCGTGCTATTTTTCTCTCAAGAGTAGAGGGGACCTACAGTTTAATGCCAACTCCGAATGGCCAAATTGAGAAGCTTTTTCTAAACAGTTATACTCTTTGAGCATTGTCAGTGACTCGAAAGAGGTGGAGCCGTGAACAATTTTTTTTTGAAAAATCCAAGTTCAGGGATTCGAACCTAGACTCTGAAAATGTAATGCGCATGGGTCGACGCACGAACCCACACGGCCACGGCGCCCACAGACCTTAATGACGCTCCATAAATGACCCCGATTTGCAGTCGATTAAGTCGATGTAAACCGTTGTAATATGCTGGTCCCAAGTTTCCGAACAAAGAGCTTTCATTAAGCGTCATTAGAGTTTTGTTATAGACATTAATGCCCTAATTGGTCAATCTGTGCTGCTAATATTTGTTTTTCTTTGAGGGGGTTTCTTCTCGAATGCGTCAATCGCGTTGTGTTCTCTTCTTGATCTCTTAATGCCAGTAATCACTTTTGTTCTTGACTGTCCTACGTCACTTAAAATTCTACTGACACCTTTGCCCTTTTGATAATCATTTCCCTCAGCTCAAGTGAACCGGAATTCCATAGACACCTATGAAGCGCTTGCATTGAATTGGAGGCTAATCGGAAGACCGTTTACTGAAAGCAAAATCCGCGAAATGAGTTCTACTCACAATTGCCCTTAAACCAGGCCATAAACTTTCAATTTGAAAGACTGTCAACAAAACAAAAATATAATTGTATGCCCTCTCACCGTAAAGAGACTGCTCAAAGTGTTAAAGTACACTCAAGTCGTTTGAACCAACATTAACGTGTTGATCTGTAATATAAACATTGTTTTGACTCATCTTTCGGATCGCATGTAACGGAAAAACCTTTGCAGAAAATGTAAACAAGGGAGGTGAGAGCAAATACTCATTCAAATACATGAAGCGAGATGGAACTAAGGTGTTAGCGATGTTAACAAGAACCTAGGCTATTTCCTAGTTGAATCAAATTTAATACTGTTTACTTTCCATTGACAGAGAGAGAAGTTTGCGGAAATGGATGTTAAATCTTCAAGAAGTACTTGAAACTCGTTGCGGGTTTAGTACCCACAGAAGTAAAAAAACACCTCTGGAAACGCGCGGGACTGCTACTTATCTAGTTACTGATTACACTTTCTTTTGCAATGATGCATCTGCACATTTCTAAGAATTCATGCTTCTCGTAAGTCGTGCTGTATATCCACTTTGTCCACTTCAAAAATAAACGTTCCACTTTTAAGGAGGAACATTTGAGTCTTTGATGTAGCTGTTAAATTATTGGCATATAGTTTTTTTTGGGGGCCGTGGCGTAGTGGGTGGGTGCGTCGACTCCTACGCTCGATGTTCTCGGTTTGATTCCCCAAAAAAACACCAAACATTTTTTCACGGCTCCACCTCTTTCGAATCACTGACAATGCTCAAAGAGTATAACTGTCTAGAAAAAGCTTCTCAATCTCGCCGTTCGGAGTCGGCATTAAATTTTAGGTCCTCTCCACTCGTGAGCGAACAATAGCACACACAACACGAGTGGATGCTGAGAAGCTAGGCCCATGTCCACCTCGAACTGTAGCGCCGCCATTATTATTATTATTATTATTATTAAAATCGGCTTTAGACAGAAACGACTACCAACTACTGAGCAGTGTTTCTTACTTAGAATCATTACAAACTAAGCTTAGTCGCATTACTTTTATGAGCCAACCATCTGAGCAGCATCTCCACCCAGATGCAACAACAAGCTCTATGCAAATAGTCAATAAAGTGCACAAACAGAGGTGCAGTTTCAAACACTCGTGACTTGTAAATGGGTACTTCAAATTAATTTGCTAACTGCCCAAGCTAATGTCATGCATTAGCTTCAACAAGCATCACAAAATTGGCCAGAACAAAGCTCATTTTAAACCGGTTTCAGAGGTTATCCCCTTAAACGGAACTCGGGCAACCAATCCACTCCTCCTCTTAAGCCAATCAGTTGTCAATCACCAGGTGGACTCGGTGTCTTGCTAGAATCGATCACATGCAAGCGAATTGCAGCCAGTTCCCCTTCGAATGCAACAAATCACTTGCACGGCTCTCCATTGACAAGTTTTCACCGCTTGCACTCACTCACTTTCCGCGTCATTCAACTTTCCACCGTCACTCGGCGGAAATTACGCAACCAAACCCCCCGCCTTTGCTCTCCTGTGGACCAGTCGGACTCTGCGGCTGAATCTCACACCTCTACATACACACGGCCGTCAAGCGTTTCCTAATCTCACCTGTTCCCAGCTGCATGGTCGATACTTACAGCGGCCGCTCGCACTTCCCCGGCGATTAAGTGATTGAACTATCCGAGAGGTACGGGTGGCCGTGTGTTTGCGAGTTCGCATGCGCAACACTTGGTTGCTGCGCAACTGTGCAATGTGTCTTGCAATCCGTCGATCCCAGTGGATTGCGCGAGGCTGGGGAATGACGCAATCGCGCAGTTGGGCTGTGTCCTTTTGAACTTACCTCGATCTCGGGGATGCCATTGGCCAGGTACGGTCTGAGGTGCTGCAGCGAGCCTTTGAAGCACTCCACGATCTCCGGGTCGTTGCGTCTGCACGGCTTGATGTACTCGGCTGCAAGAGAAGAGGGAGAGAAAGACACGATTATTCATTTGTTTCAAAATCGGAACAAAATTTCAGATGCGCACGCATCTCATGGCCGACCTTAAACTTGGGGCGAGACGCGAGTGATGCAAGGCCGCACACAGTTGCTTTCGGAGGCATCTGCCTTGCGTGTGCTATTTCGCTTTCTGGGTTAGCGGCTCTGTGTCTGTGGTCAGTGTTTTTCGGGGGATTTATGATCGACCGACGACCTTGGCCTTGGACGGGCCGTTCGCTTGTGCAGTGGGACGAAACCTGTTTTGCGTGGAGGTACTAATTGATGGTATCGTAGGGTTCGATGCGATCGATTATGTGGGCTTGGTAACGAGCTGTGAGTGGTTTGGGCAACGATGTCTTCTGATTGATTGTGCTAATGGACTGCAAACAGATTGGTTTACATTGGCATGGGACGCAGTTTGAATTAATTAAGAGACATCGTTAAGCAATGACATTTTTGCTCTTATCTTTCACTTTAGCTGTCTGATTGACCTATCAGGGCGAGATGCGACGACCTTGAAGTTAATTTCCATCGCTTTGTTATGAGTTCGGAAGTCACTAAGGAGTTGAACGGGTTTTGTTTTACATTAAGAGGAAAGAAAGTCAACTCGTCCTAAAATCAGGCCACAGTGCACAGAACCCAAGTTGCAAAGGAGTGAATGCATTGCATGATGATTGAGGACTTTGGATTTTCTACTAAACGGCTGAAAGAAATGAAGAATCTAGTTATCTGCCATTAGCGCTTGAGCATTGGCCCAAAAAAAAGCTTTCATCAGAATACGATGAGACATGCGACGAAAGATCCTAAACATGATCTGGTTATCGAGAGAATCTCCAAGGTGAGGATGACAGACATCGTTAAATAGACCTTTACAGTTTACAGTTTCAGGAGGCAACAGATGGATAGATTCTACTCCAAAACTGAGGTTAGTACAGGTAGTAGCAGAAAGTTCAGTCACATTTTTTCTAAAACTAATTTTAATAAGCTGCAATATCTAACCCTCGGGCGATACACGAGAGTTGACCACCCTTTTTAAATTATCTTACTACCTTTCTATAGCTTCCATAAATGAATTAAATTAAATTAATGTTCTACTTTATTAGTGTGCGTAGTAGGTGCGTCGACTCCTACGCTCGAGGTCTAAGATTCAAATCTCGAAAAAGAGCCTAACATTTCTTCACGGCTCGGCGAAGATTTAACGAAGGGAATCCGAATACTTTAAGAAGCAAGGCAATAACCATAAAACTTGATCACTTCATAATGAAACTTAGAGTGGCAGTTTAGAAATGAGGCTTAAAATATAAAGAGATCAACTACTAAACTTGTATAATTTTTCAAACTTTCCAGCAGCAGGTTGATCAGCTCGTCAGCTGACGATGGTATTAAATACTTTAATACTATGGTCTCGGCAGGCGTTCCACAGGGTTCAGTTCTTGTACCCCTCCTTTGGAACCTAATGTACGACGGAGTACTGAGACTAACGCTGCCACATGGAGTCAAAATAATCGGCTTTGCGTGATCGTGACGGTGGTCAAGCACATCCACGAAGTGGAAACCGCCACAAACGAAGCAATCGCCAGGATAGAAAATTGGCTGGAATCTTCCGACCTTGAACTACCGGACCACAAGACAGAGGCTGTTTTAATATCCGAATACTGCAGCAGAAAAGCGTCTAAGACGCAGACAGCACTTTTCGGTATGCTGCCGAACATCGGAGAACCCGGATACTCAAAAAGAAGCTTACTTTCCAGAGTGGTAAGTTCGATTCTTCTATATACTGCGCCAGTCTGGGCGGGTGCTCTTTCGGTAAAGGAGACAGCAAAGAAGCTTTCGTCAGCATACAGGCTCTGCGCCATAAGAACAATCAGCGGCTTCCGAATAATTTCGGACGAAGCAGCCTGTGTGATCGCGGGTATCGTCCCCGTCTACATTCTCGCCAAAGAGATGCATAGGGTCTACCTAAGGCGAACGGCAAATCGGGCGGAAACTAGTGCAATATGCCTAAAGAAAGAAGAAATGGCAGCATCTATGGCACTGTGGCAAGGCAGATCTTCTTCTTCTTCTTAGGGCGCTACAGTCCGAGGTGGACCTGAGCCTCACTCAACATGCCTTTCCAGCCAGCACGATCTTTCGCCACCTGTATCCAGTTTCGCACACCAAGCCGGCCGAGGTCTTCCTTGACTTGTGTGCGCCATCTTATACGTGGATGTCCTCTGTTGCGTTGTCCCACAGATTCAGAGTCGAAGACTCTTCGGGCCGGAGCTAAGTTGTCCATACGCTCTACATGGCCTAGCCATCTTAGACGTTGGATCCGTAGACGCCTGGCTACACTCATGTCGCTGTACAGCCCATACAGTTCGTGGTTGAATCTTCTCCTCCAAATGCCACTAACGCAAACAGAACCAAAGATCGCGCGCAGAACTTTTCTCTCGAAAAGACCAAGAGACTGTTCATCCGCTTGGGATATTGTCCATACCTCTGCGCCGTAAAGCAGGACTGGGATCAAGGTCTTATACAAAGTCAACTTGGTCTTCCGAGAGAGGGCTCTACTACTCAATTGCCTTTTGAGCCCATAAAAACAGCGGTTGGCAAGAGTTATTCTGCGTTTGATCTCGGTACTGATGTTGTTTGTACTGTTTACCGCGGAGCCAAGGTAGACGAAGTCCTTAACTACCTCAAAGTGTTCGCTGCCTATGGTGACGTTCTGGCCAAGTCGTCGATGTTGTGCGTCCTTTCTCGATGACAGCATATACTCTGTTTTGCCCTCGCTTACCGCCAGACCCATTTTAGACGCTCTCGTTTCAATGCCAGCAAACGCATCATTGACGGCTCGCTGTGTTCGCCCAATCACGTCAATGTCATCCGCGTAAGCTAGCATTTGAACAGACTTTTGGAAGATCGTGCCTCTTGAGTTGGCCAGTGAGTTTTGCACGATCTTCTCAAGAATGATGTTAAAGAAATCACATGACAGCGCGTCGCCTTGTCTAAAACCTCCTTTGACATTGATGTTCTCGGTGAGTTCGTTACCGTCCTTGATGGAGCAGCGAGAGTTCTCCATCCTCATCTTGCTCAGTCTGACGAGTTTGGCAGGAATGTCAAAACTAGACTAGACACGCTGTCATATGCGGCCTTGAAATCGACAAATAGATGGTGTGTGTCGATCTGCATTTCCTGGGTCTTCTCCAGGATCTGCCGCAGTGTGAAAATTTGATCGATGGTGGCAATTCAGATGGACCCATAAATTGATCCCCGCGATAGAAGCCTGGACATCGAGAACTCACGGGAACTGCAACTACCACCTCACGCAGTTCTTGTCGGGCCATGAAGGTTACCGGAAATACCTCCACAGATTTGGTCACGACAGCTCACTCTCCTATACAGAATGCGCGGGCGAAGAAGAAGACGCAGAGCTCGCAATATTCCATTGCAGATGATTTGCCGCGGGCAGAAGAAATTTACCAACTCCCGAAGTCCTAGTTAGCCATATGATAGATTCAACTCAACAGTTTGACAGGTCGCAGACGTAAAACAGAAACAAACCCAAATGTGAGAGAGACTATTTTGCATCCGCAAACTGTAACCGTTTGGAGCGAATTTCAGCCCGGCGCGGAGGTGGTACTTGTTCGTCGATACTGCATGCATTAATGCACAATAGAACAGATGTGCAGTAAATGTTGACATCTCTACGCATTCTTTTGCTGTCATTGTGAAAAGTGACAATTGATTTCGAGAAATAAATTCTTTTTTTTTCGAGCAGTCAAGCAGATTTCTTCTCAAACACGCTTGTCAGTTCAAGGAAAGATTCTCTTACGTAGGTTCCCAACTTTACAAGAGCACACGATATGTTTTTCAATGAACTAATGTCTAGCGGATACTCTTCGAACAGTCGTAGAATTCCATCTCTACAAAGCACATTATCATAAATCCCTCCATGCGATTGTCATGTTTATCACTCGATTACGCGTCTTCAATTTAATCTGAAGTGAACACTATTTACAACCTCAGATACAAATCATTTTGGTTTTATTTGACAGTTCAGCGGGGAGCAGATGAAGTTCCCCCACAAATCGCTGAATCAGAAATCATAAAATAACCCGTTGACGTCTGTAAACATAACCTTCATGCAGAAATGTCAAACAGAGACGTCACGAGGTTTATTGATCTCCCATTTAACAGAAAAATGCAAATTCTATTCCATCGTTATGCTCTGAATTTAAATTCGCTTATATTCAGACGTTTGGACAGCCGCCCTAGTGACAGCACATTACCGCGCATTGTCAATGAACACAATCGTCGATTGGGATTCTGCTCGAGACTGAACTGAACTAAAATGTGGTCGTCAGTGTTGCTATTCAACGAATTTCAACTGTCAAACTTGTCAAAATAGATTACGGTGGAGAGTGATTGCAGAGTTAGAGAATGTCGGTTCGAACATTCGCAGACGAATGTAGGTGCTGAGGAAATATTAAGTAGAAAATCGTTAATTCTTCTGAGAGATCAGGGGATTCTTTGTGGCACAAACTAATGTCAGGAATTCATCGGTATTGACAATGTCACGCGCTGAAAAATTACTTTTTTATAGCGGCAGAAGTACGTCAGAGTTTGAATACAATTATCCGAGAAATGTAGCTCATGCAAGACACATTTTTCGTAGATTATTTGTCAATCGTACGTGTGGTGCGTCCTTAAGAGGAGGAAGCTTCAAATAATGTCTCCGAACGGAAATTTTAAGAAACTGATCGTGACTGTTATTGTCGCGGAGCATTGTTAGTGACCGAAAAGAGGTTGTGCTGATCGATGTTTGTTTGGTATCCTTTTTCCGGGAATTGAACTTGATTCTGAATGATTTCGCTGCTGACGTTTTATATTATTGCCCACTCTTAAGGCCCAAACAGAATGGCTGTAAGGAAACGCAAGAACAACAAAAACAATTGAGTGGATACACAGCAATGATACAACGTGACCTTAATAACTGTTTCGTTCAGTTTTGTTAAGTTCGTTCACTTTTGCTTACTCACGGCTGTACGACTGTGCTTAACGGACAAAACTGTACAAAGTGAACGCTCTTACAAAAAGTTGTCAGATTTGTTGCTAGATCAACTTTTCCAACTTTTTGAGTTACTTGGTTGATTGGTTGGAAGGTCTGAACACTTTTCGTACAACTTTAGAACAGTTTTTCACTTTTGTTAGTGACTTTTATGAGCGAACATGAACGCGTTACAAAAAATATGACGTTCAATTATCTTAATAAATTAACCGAAAAAATACGTTCTACTTTCCTATCTAAGGCTTTACCAGTAGGTATGTGTATTTTTCTGTGTTGTTTCCTATCATTTCCTTCAATTTCCAATAATTTGTCGATTATAAGAACCAAAACAGAAGCATACGTCGTCACGTTCACACTTTGAAGTTGCTGTCATAAATGATGTCATCAAGCATGTTGTACAGTGTGAACGCAACACAAATTTTGGTCGTACGACAAAACGAATAGTGTAAACCCTGCTAAAAATACCAGAAATCAAAGAAATGTCAACAAACTGTATAACGTGTGGTTAAAATCCGTCTATGGGACGTCATTTTTAGGCGTCAACGAATTAGCGTCTGCCGCTATAGCCAAGGCTGAATCAAAAGTGTGAAATGACGGAAAAGATGCGAATTTTATGCTAAATAGTATCAACCGTTGTGCATACCAGGCAACGAAAACAGAAAACGTTGCCGAAGAAGCCCCAACTGATGTGCGGTGTTTCGCACCAAAATTTATGTGAAGGCCTACGATCTGTCATACTATTATTATTATGTCTCTGTTAAATATGTAATAAATTACAAGGAGTACAGGGCAACCAGCTACAAAGGCCTCATCTCGGCGTGCGTTTTGAAATTCACCGCTAAGTGCAAGAGGATGTGTTCGCAAAGTCTGCTTCGATTTATTTGCTTTTTAATTTCAACAAACAACTGAAGCAGTGATCACAAGGTGTACTTTTTTTGCATGGTTAATAATAACAAAATAATAACGTCCGAAAACGTCAGAAAACGGACTCAGGCTGGTGGACTTTGTTACGGGGCGAAACCTCTCTGTAGCTAGCACGCGGTTACCACACCTTAACATCCATAAAGGGCCCTGGCCGTCCCCTGATCATTGAAACGTCAATCAGATTGATCACGTTGCGTTCGACGTCAGACACTCCTCCAGTATTCTTGATGTCCGAACGTTCCGAGGCGCCAACATCAATTCGGACCATTTCCTTGTTGTAGCCAAGGTAAGGACACGGATATCGACAGAACAACGGAGTCGGGGAAGACAACCACAGTTTGACGTCGAAAAGCTACAATCGCAACAGACTGCCAGGAACTCTGCCGATCGAGTCTCCCTGAAACTCTCTGAAAGTTCGACGGCGCCTGCACTAACAATAGACGAAGAATGGAAACGTTGTCAAAGAGCCATCAGAGAAGCCGCTACTGATGTGCTGGGTTTTAAAACGCCAACAAGGAAAAACCCCTGGTTTGACAACGAGCGCAGGCAGGCACATGCAGCAAAGCAAGAAGCCTACAGGGCAACGCTGCATCACGAACGAGAGCTGTTCGTGAGCTCTACGAACAGAAACGAAGGGAAGAGAACCGGCTTCTCTATGGATCCAACGCCTAAGACGGCTATATTCAACAAAAATTTTTTTTTTTTTTTAACTATATTCAACAAAAAGCAGTCAACCCTTTTAGCCGGATGAGTTGGAAGGGAAATTGTTGATCTCACTCTTAAAGAAATAAGAAAGAATTGGAATTTCGGACTTGATACAAATCTGAATCATAAGCAGTCGACTTACTGCACACGGTTTGAGTTCATAAAGTGAGGTGCTTCATTTTTCCGCATCTGTTTTCACAGGGTTTTAAGATTATTAAACTATGGATGATACATTGTTTTTATGGACAAAATTTCCTTTAATTTCATGTATTTTTGGTTAAATGGCTGAAACACAAGAGTGAGTCAGCGTCAGCGTTGTCTTCCAACGCACACAATTCAATGGACATGCATGAAATACTGCGTCGATATACGTTAGTGAAAAATGATAGAGATGAGAGGATCGTAATAACGCGTAAAACGTAATCCCAACGCACGTCATTATTTAACATGTTGGATATTTTTTTGACAGAGGAATGCACTGTGGGAGCGAAATTGAGAAATGCTTCTTAAATTGAGAACATTTTGTGGCAACTGACATTTGAGGTATGAAAACAGCTGACTAAAATTATTTTAACGACAAAACTAATTTGAAATCCGTGTATGCTTGGAAGAATGAATACGCCAAATTAGCAACAAGAAGCACTTTTTTAATTTTTTTAATTTTCTTAGCATTCATTTTCCGCAATTAATTTCTTTAACGTTCAATTGTTTGACCACAATATTTTTTGATTTGGCATTTCAGAAATGAAAACAGCTGACGGAATATTTTTATTTGGTATTTGAGAGAGAGAGAGGGAACAGCTGATTAACGCAGTGCGTCAACGCGCGCCTCCGTAACATGAAGTCGGCTAGCGCAACGCACTGTTGTGTGCCAGCCATAAATCGGGTCAGTACTTCCCAAGTTATACGCTTTTAACTTAATAACTCAAAGGTGTACGGACAAATTTTTCAGGCAGGAGCGAAGAAAACAGTTAATGACACAGACACCGGCGCAAACTTTGCTGATTATGTATTCCTTCTATCGATTAAAACTGCAAGAGTTATTGCATCCAAAGCAAATTAATATTTATTTCATTTCAAAATCACACAGAGAGAGGACTTGATTTATGACATTTGACATTTCAAAAGTGAATTTGTAAAATTCGAAATGGACAATGTGGACATTCATTTTGAGGGAAATTGAAGTTCATACATGCATAAACGATATGCATGCATATTCATATGTATGTATGGAAGTTCGTTTTACAGTTAATAGGGGGGCTTATATTTAAATGAATGCTTGACAGATCGACGTCGCTGCGCTTATACGGACAGTTTTGTCATCAAATCTAATTTTTAAGAAATTTTCAGAAACGGTGGACGTACTCGTAGCAACGATTATGATTGATAATTACAAGTAAAACTTCGGAAGGAGAAGAAATCGAGGACATAAAATAAATTAATTAGGCAACCAAAAACCAGCACTCTGCTGTAAAAAAAGGCGGTCCAACCATGATGCACGACGTAAATTGTAAATCACACCTTAACGTCAAGTTTTTTTGCCCAACTTAAATTGACATTTCTTTGCTTCAGTGTTTGACAAATTCAACCATGGAGAGGTACACAATTGAGCAGAGCGTTAAGACTGCTGAAGCCCTTTACGAAAATGGGCGTTCAAATCAAAATGCATTTCGTGCAATTCGTGATATTTTTGGTCAGCATAATCGACCAAATGTGTCCACAATCGGTAGAATTGTGCGTAAATTTCAGCAAACCGGGTCCGTAGGAAATGTGAAAACATTGCCGTTGTTCGCGACAGTGTGGCAGAAGAGCCATCAACCTCTTCGACTCGTCGTCGAGTTCGCTATCGCAAGATGATAACGGACTTCTTGTGGCCAGAAATTGAGGATATGGACCTGGACGACATGTGCTTCCAACAGGATGGTGCCACTTGCCACAAAGCCAACGAAACAATGGCTTTTTTGCGCAAGAAATTCAATGGCCGTGTTATCTCACATTGTGGCGATGTTAATAGGCCGCCACGATCATGTGATTTGACACCGTTGGACTTCTTTCTTTGGGGATATATGAAAGAAAAAGTATACGTCAATAAACCAAGAAAAATTCAAGAGCTAAAGGATGAGATAATTCGGCACATAAACGACATTGAACCTCAATTATGTCTCAGAGTCATTGAAAAAATTGACCATCGGATAGAGGTATGCCACCGAAGCCATGGCGAGCATTTGGCCAATATTTTGTTTCACACATAATTGTCATAGATCCTTCTATCATAATAAAAATTTAAATTAAGATAATTCTCTGAAAACTTTTTGTTTTATTCACAATTATCATCGTGCGTTTTCGTTGGACCACGCTTTATTTTACGAGTACCTTTAACTTGAAAATACTTGGAATAAAAGCCATGTTTTTGCAGAAAAAAATTCCCCATTTTTAAGTTATCGACCCAATACTTTTTTTAGATATGCTTAAAGAACAATTTGAACCACGATTTCCGTGAATTATTTTTCAGACAGACTTGCGTCTACACCTACCGATAATTCTTTCCGACCTCGAAAATATGAAACATTTTCAAAAATCATCCCATTAGTCGGACATACTGCCATTTTTGCGTTTATCTGACAAATTACATATGTCTGAATTTTCGGATCATGTAAACCCTCATATTCTTATAAATGATCCCAAATAGCGATAGATTAACGTTCATGGAGAAGATATTAATTTATTTTTTTCCGATAAACAATTTTTTCAAAGATTTTTTTCTTAACATTTTCAACCTTTTCTAAATTTCAGGCAAATATTCCATTCGATTGAATAAAGAATAATTTCTCTTTTGCAGAAAATGCGAGTTCTCATTACTGACGGTAAGTGTAATGTAAACCTCCCAAATCTTGCTCCAAAACTGGCGCAAGTCATTGCGGGAAGGAAAAATCAGTCAGAATTTGTGTGAATAGTTTTAAGATTGAAGAAAATCAGAAAATCCAACCGTACTTTTGCAACAGGGATGAGATCTTTGAGGAAAACGACCGTTAGTCACTCATGTACGGAAGTGGAAGTGTTTTCCATTTGGTATTCTCTTCCTGACATTTTTCCGCAGTTTTTTTTTCTAACGAAACGTTTGAAATTGCCGCACAAAAATGGAAGAAGACCTCACCTAATTTGGCACTAATTGCAGGTACAGAGAGATGGTGTTAACTGAAGAGGCTTGGTACAGACCAACGCACAGATTGTGTTGGCAACACTACATGCAATTATGTCGGATATTTTAAGGTGACTCATGTGTTAAATGGTGAGGTTAGCTAAGATCCTCTACAAATGCTATTAAACTTCACCTTTCGTTTTTACGAACAATTGCTGTTCGTGCTGTGTCTTGATTCCGGACACCTAAGGGCTTTCGTAAAACACTTTCCCCACAATTTAAAAAAAAATATAAAAAATGGGGCGATTAATACAAGAAGACATTTTCGCACAAAATGTGGTCGGAACAGTGATTAAACTTCGTCGACTGTGAAGATGTTTATTGAAAATTCAGGGAGACTGGATCAATAAGTAATCGTAGACACTTACGTAAACCCTACTTCAACAATTCGTTCAACACAAATTTTAGAAGTAGCTTTTGTTGCTGAGGACTAGAGTCTGACCGAAGGCCGGTCGAAGCCGAAGTCGAATGTTCGGTTGGACTCTATTTGGAGCATATTTTCCAAGTTGCACTCGCATCCTTTCTACGAAATACCTCTAAATAGAATTTTTAGCTGCCATTTTTGATGTTCTTTCTACCTGAAACTAGCACAAATAAATTGCCTGCTTTTATACAGACCGCTTAATAGATTATCAACTCGCAAATGCAAAATCTTTTGATTTTAAAGCTGTAAACAAGCGCATTTTGAAAATATAAAATATCCGACAGCAACATAACAAAAAACAGACCGTTCCTTGAAACTTCTATTTTTATAGAAAACAGAAAATTCAACATTCGGCTTCGGCAAAATCTTCGGCTGAAGCCGAATGTTTTGCCGAAGGTGATATTTATAGCCGAAGGTGGCCAAAGCCGAAGCCGAAGTCGATGCCAAATGTTCGGTCGAACTCTACTCAGAACACAAGGAACACCAATTCGGCACCATGGTGAGAAATTGAAAATTTCGAAAAAGCTGAGATTGACTCGCGAATGGAGTTCGTTGGACTATGGACGAACAAGGGAATGCTTTCTAAGCTACATTGTCTTCAGAGATAAGGTTTAGCTTTGTTAAACGTCAACAATTGTCGAATTTGGTCATTAGAAAACTTTCCTCTTTTCGAGCGAAGAGTTCTAAGTGCGATCTTTAATCCAGCTTGCGTTGATGCTGACTGGAGGAGAAAATTGAACCACGATCTGTCTGGGCTATACAGCGAAATGAGTCTCGTTAGGATTTTATGGATCCAATGTCGTAGCACACGTCTGAAGAATATTCAACTTCACACCCGTAAGACAAGCTAACAGAGGGCGCCCACGAATAAAGTGGCTTTAACAAGTGGAGCAGAATCTTAACGACCGCGATGGAGGTAGCTAGCTGGAAAAAGCCAGCAAAGGATTTTGGTAGATGATTGTGTGCGCCGTGGCGTAGTGGGTAGGTACGTCGGCTCCTACGCTCGTTGTTATCGGTTCGATTCCCCAAAAAAAAAACCAAACAAAATTCACATCTTTCGAGTCACTGACAATGCTCAAAGGGTATAACAGTCTAGAATTAGCTTCTCAACCTCGCCGTTCGGAGTCGGCATTAAAAACTGTAGGTCCCCTCCACTCGTGGGAGAACAATAGCACGCAAAACACGAGCGGTTGCTGAGAAGCTAGGCTCAGGTCTACCACGGACTGTAGCGCCGCCATTATTATTAGATGATTGAGGCCCTAGTCTGTCGAGACTGAAGTGCCACAAAAATAAAAGGAAAACCTCCAAAATATGCATCCAACTTCATCTAACTAATCGTAAATTCGAAGCATACACCTGAATTTGTATGGTGATTACTTCAACATCGAATCTTCGACTCGGACCCGGTGATTGTTTCATCGGTTTAGTGTTGAAGCAACAGAGCATGTTCAGGATTGAGTTGGTACACAGAAATTAGATAATCTTGATATGCGAAACTGCAGACAGCTAACGAATGATCACGCTGGATGAAGAGCTTGTTGGTTGAGTTCCAGGTCCATCCCGGATTGTAGTGCCATACGAAGAAAAGAAAGATTGCTGACTGTTGTAACTGTTTGGTGCGACTGGATGGCACAGTTGGTTGGCAAGTTCGTTCACTTTGCTGTTGCTTGGCATGTCTCTATTGCATGGCACCCAGCTCAGGCGAATGTTAAACTGATCGACAACTTGCTACTACAGTCAAAATCGCTTACAACGAAGGTTATGACGACCAAATTCTTAGATCTCTGTTGTACTCCATTATAAATTCACAGAATAACAAAACGTTTACAACGACATCGCTTACAAATGCCAATTTTTCCATTTTTTAGATAAAATATTGGTTATAACATCTTAAATCGACAACAACTAAAAAGACGACTGGATGGCACAGTTGGTTAAGTGCCTGCCCCAAGTTAGAGGGGTCCCAGGTTCAAACCCCAGTGAAATCGAATCTGTTTCAGTCACCAGTTGCCGTTGGGATCAAATTAACGGCACTGGAGTAGGATGCTACCTGGCAGTGCAATGGACCACTTTTGAGCCTGTGTGTTCCAGTAGTGTTTCAAAAACCCTCCGAAAAAAAAAACTGTTTGGTGCAGAGTCTTGACTGAATTTAAGGACACCATTTAGAAATAGAAACTCATTTTTGGATTCCACAGCCAGTCCTCTGTGGCAGATTCCTATCCATCCATCATATCCATCACTCTTAAAGCCCAACAAAAAACGTTAAGTTTAAGTCACTCACCCAACCAACAAGTAATTATAGAATCAAACAATGAGTTCTCTAAGAAATTTGGCAACGAAAATGCTGCAGCAAGTCACCAAAAGATGTCTGAATCAAGTCTTTTCCAACCATATTTCAATGGAAATGACACCCAAAATGTTGACCACGACACTAGCTTCTCTCAAAAAAGACTTGAAAATACTTAAAAAGTGGCTTTGAATTTCCCTCAAAACACTTCAAACCTATTGACTGTCGCAATTGAATCCATTCAGCAGCCAACCTTCTAAGAGTGAGTGGAACAATTAAATGTGAGCCAGAAAGGTCAAACAGCGGTGCATACTCACTCATTGACCTTATAACACAAGACATTGGTACCAGAACACGAAAGACACACCACTCAATGCAACAAGAGCTCTTTTGACAGACTTTAAGCTGAATTCATGGGAATGATCGATGGAAAGACCTTCACGAAAAAAAACGAACTTCTGGTCAATTAATCGTCAAATGAGTCAGAAACGATGCTGGAAGAAAATCAAAGGACGATCGTCCAACAAGAAGGGGCCTCGCTCAACACTTTCATCGCCACTAGCTCCGATCACCCACTCCAACTCGATGATCCTCAGCACACAGCACAATGCATGCGATTGCCACTCAAGTGCTCTGCAAATTTTCGCCTCCATCGACCTCAACACCTCTGAGTAATCTCTCCTCAAAAAGCGAAGAAAAAAGCCAATCCACCTAATCATTTAATTATGCGATCTTCTTTTTAGTGCTCGATCATTAATTCATCGTCCGTTACTTCAGTGATGAAGGCATCATCAACGAAACAAAAATTTTACACCATCGTGCATCGTTTAGTGCCGCACCAACTGCTCTCGCATGCGTCCATATGTATCTGGCTTCATTTCGCAACGTCGTCGATCGAATAAATGTCAAGGAAACCAAAGCGCCGAAGATATAGCTCAACCGCTGTCGCTGTCGGTTACGATCGCTTGTGCCATGGCAAGACAAAGAAGAAGATCGACTTAATCCATCGATAAGTATGCATGGGTGCAATCCCCAAAGTCTAGGGCAAATAAATCATCGGCCATCACTGTTCTCCGAAATGCCAGCGAAAAATAATTAACTCCCCGGCGTGCGATACCATCGCCGATCATGAAACTCGAAGAAAAAAATTCAAGGTGTCTTGTTGCGCCAGCAGCGACGCTATCATCGATGGGAACTCACTCACTGCTGCCCCCTTCCCATGCCAGAATCACTTAAAAAACGTTCACACTCGTCCGCATCCGAGACAATGAATGAATAACAATGCGAGTAGGATTCATCCGCAGAGAGACTCCGTCTCCAGACGCGCGGCGAGACCACAATTTACAGCTCCCCTGCGCCGGAAGTCTATTTAGGGACACTTGCCTCGCGCCAGCAGAAGAAAGCACGACACACAAGCACCGCGCGTAATTTAATTCAATTAAAAGCGAAAGTATCTCAATCACCACCACCGGTCAGAGAGGAGAGGAACAAGCAAACTTACGGATATCATTGTTGGCGGCGAGAATCACTTGGAGCACTGTGAGGACTATTATGGATTTCCACATTTTGAATCGGTTTTATGTACTTCCTTAGCGAGATGAATGCGTTCCGTGGAGACTGACGATGCGCGCACAAAGATCACAAACTTAAAAGCCAATCTCGTTGCTGCATCACTATTTATCTGAAAGATACCTCGTTCGCCGGATTGCGTGCAGACCAAAGATCTTGAGCAGCTTTTCGATTTGCGCGAGCTTTTCCCAGTCTCGCAGACTCCGCTGTTGCTTGCAGCGGTGGCGTGTAGCTTCGGACCTGGCAACGCTGCGACAGTGACAGCGCTTGTGGTCTTCGCGAAGCAGGAAAAACTTGTTCGCTCGTCGGGGTGTACGAGTATGAGTTGGGAAACTGAAGTGGAATGAGTAACGAGACCCAACCGACAGGAGAGCGTTACGCGGTCCGCCGCCGTGTCCGATGAATGGAGAGAGCTTTGCCGCGAGCCCTTTCTCCGATAGCGATAGCGTTCGTGCTGTTTTGGTAGTTAGACACGGTTGGTGGTTTATGGCTTTCGGATGATTTGGTAATGCACTCGGTAATTGGCTGTGATCCATTTGGAATTTGCGTTGTTTTTGGTTTTTAATCAATCTCATGGTTGTTCTGGTCCCTTGGACTGCTTTAATTGCAGGGATGTTTGAAGAAGCAAACGTCAAATATCAGTGACATTCCCCTCCATTTTAGAATAGACAGCTGACATTTCGCCGTGACACATGACATCTGTCGCTGAGTTGCTGAGAAGCTAGGCCCAGGTCCACCTCGAACTGTAGCGCCGCCATTATTATTATTATTACATGACATCTGTCACTTAAAAATGAATTAAGACAAAACTTCTTGAGGTTAAAACATCAAATCGTGGCCAACTGCTTGAAACTCAACGGTAATTTGTATTTCTTTAGACAGTTTCCTTAAATTCACAATAAAGATTTATCTTTGCTTGTAAAATCAGTCACAAACGTCACGCCATGTGACATTTGAAAGCAGATGTCTCATGGAATGAATCGCTTATTGGCTTTGAAGAGATAAACTTTAAGAATTTGCGATCAAAACATAAGTTTACGATGAGCTCAAACAGGTTTCAGATGAATTACAATTAATGACAAGTTATTTTAAAAACAAACACGGTTGACGAAACCCATGCATTAAAATAAAACCCATAAAATAAGCCGGAAATTTTTTCGCTAAAGTATGGGCAAATACGTGATGCATCCTATTAAGAGAGTGTTTTGTTTGTACGAGCATATGGTTCATTAAATACGGTTTTGAAGGCTTCTATAAATTTTGAATTGATAAGGGCGATGCCCCTGTGCGGGAATTTAAGTTTATAAATTTCTACAGATGCAAGAGTTTGCTTCTGGGGATGTCTGTGAATCAGTGCAAAACGAAGTGTATGCTGTCTTCGAAATCCGCAGTTTGTCAGATCCAGAATGTCAGAATAGGTATCCATTTTTGATTCAAGGAGTCAAGGACTTCGTGTAAACAGAAGGAATAGTACAATGGACCAGTTTTTGAGTCTGAGTGTTCCAGTGTAGTGTTAAAAAAATCTACGACAAAAAAAAAACAGAAATAACAACAGCATTACCGAGATCAAACGCATTTTAAAATCTTGCCAACTGTTGTTCCTAACGAAGGACCGTGCTAGCTGGAGAGGGTTATGTCCAAACTAGAAATTCAGTAATGCCCCAATTCCAAAGTGTCTAAAAATCAGAAACAATTACTTCAAATCTGCTTTAATGAGTACATTCGAATATTTCTAACAGTCTCACCTTAATGATTTTCGAGTTATTGGGAAAAAACGTTAAAAAATTGACATTCGAGTCTTGAAAATCTGAGAACGCAGTCTTGTAGATCTGGGTGAAAGAATTAAAAAATAATAAATATGAAAATACGAATTTCTGTGAAGATTGAAAAACAAATTTCAACTGAAAAAATTGGAGATCGTCGCCTATTATGATTTTTGCGACGATTTCTACCGCACGAGTACAACTCGCACTTGTGCAGTTTATTATGAAAAATTGAGCAGAGACGGGAAAATAACAACACTTCGATGTGTTACCAGTTCATGTTTTATTCATTATACAATGATCCAAAGCTAAATAACATTTTTTAAGCTCTCGGCCTATTACGGGTATTCAGATTTGAGTTAACTTCTCATAAATTATACCTCATGAAAAATCATTACTTAGCAACGACTCCAATTATGATCTCTTGTGTAAATGATCGCTCACGTGTGAAGATACATACGTATTTACATGTTTAGTTATACTCCCAGTTCCAATACAGATACAGATTTTTGAAAGAAGCAATTTTCATCTTTCTTTTACCGAAATCCATAAAACAGCGGTATTAGACCTTCAAAACCTTCGTTTTTTCTCGCCTGAATTGGCCATAAGTTTCAAAAATATTCTAGGCGAAATGATTTATGTTATTTTGATCGAAAGATCTTACTGAGGACTAGGGGTGAGATTCGAGGGACACGTTTTTAATATATCAAAATGGAACTTCGAAACAAAGTGTTAGAATCAAACCTCCAAGATGTATTAATTTCATATTTCATGAGCTCTACAAACAGAGAAGAAGGAAAGAGAACTGGCTTCTCAGGAAGAAAAAGAAAGAGCACGAGAAGCCCGCGATCGAGGAGATAGAGAGGTGTTATGGTAGGAATGATGTCCGAAAGTTTTACCAAAGGGTAAAACTTTTATCGAATTGATATAAAGTTCGGACAGAAGTTTGTTGGGACGAGAATGGACAACTAGTAGTGGATTCGCAGTCGATACTGAGAATTTGGAAAAATCATTTCTGCAGACTGTTGAACGGCGATGAGGACACAAATACCGCTGTCAGGCAGAATGTTATATGATAGAAGAGAATACCGTCCCCCCGATCTAGACGAAGTCAAGATAGCGATATCGAGACTAAAGTCTAATAAAGCTGCTGGTGCAGATAGTCTGCCCGCTGAAATGTTTAAAGCAGCTGGAGGTGATCTGGTAGGGCGCATGCACAAGCTCATCTGTAAGATATGGTCGGAGGAAAGCATGCCCGATGAGTGGAATCTCAGTATCGTTTGCCCGATCCACAAGAAAGGAGACCCCTTTGACTGCGCCAACTATCGAGGGATAAGTCTCCTTAACATCGCCTATAAGATATTTCCTGCCATTCTGTTTGATAGCCTAAAACCTTTCGTCACCAAACTAATAGGTCCCTATCAGTGTGGTTTCAGGCCCGGGAAGTCCACCATAGATCAAATTTTCACACTGCGGCAGATCCTGGAGAAGACCCAAGAAATGCAGATCTATGTGTCGATCCACCTATTTGTCGATTCCAAGGCCGCATATGACAGCGTGTATAGAGACGAGCTATACAGCGCCATGTCTAGTTTTGACATTCCTGCCAAACTCGTCAGACTGAGCAAGATGAGGATGGAGAACTCTCGCTGCTCCATCAAGGTCGGTAACGAACTCACCGAGACTTTCAATGTCAAAAAAGGTTTTAGACAAGGCGATGTGCTGTCATGTGATTTCTTTAACATCGTTCTTGAGAAGATCGTGCAAAACTCACTGGCCAACACAAGAGGCATGATCTTCCAAAAGTCTGTTCAACTGCTAGCTTACGCCGATGACATTGACGTGATTTGGCGAACGCAGCGAGCCGTCAATGATGCGTTTGCTGGCATTTAAACGGAAGCGGCTAAAATGGGTCTGGCGGTAAACGAGGGCAAAACCAAGTAGATGCTGTCATAGAGAAAGGACGCACAACTTCGACGACTTGGCCAGAACGTCTCCATAGGCAGCTATAAGTAGTTAAGGACTTCGTCTACCTTGGCTTCGCGATAAACAGTACAAACAACATCAGTACCGAGATCAAACGCAGAATAACTCTTGCCAACCGCTGTTTTTTGGGCTCAAAAGGCAATTGAGTAATAGACCCCCCTCTCGGAAGACCAAGCTGACTTTGTATAAGACTTTGATCATCCCAGTCCTGCTGTACGGCGCAGAGGCATGGACAATATCCCAAGCGGATGAACAGTCTCTTGGCCTTTTCGAAAGAAAAGTTCTGCGCGCGATCTTTCCTGTTTGCGTTGATGGCTTTTGGAGAAGAAGGTTCAACCACGAACTGTATGGGCTGTACAGCGATATGAGTCTAGCCAGACGTCTACGGATCCAACGCCTAAGATGGCTAGGCCATGTAGAGCGTATGGACAACTTAGCTCCGGCCCGAAGAGTCTTCGGCTCTGAGCCTGTGGCACAACGCAACAGAGGACGTCCACGTATAAGGTGGCGCACACAAGTCGAGGGGGACCTCGGCCGGCTTGGTGTGCGAAACTGGAGACAGCTGGCGAAAGATCGTGGTGGCTGTAGAGGCTTGTTGGATGAGGCCCAGACCCACCTCGGACTCTAAGAAGAAGAAGTCAACTTGTGGACACGTTAATACACAGTCTCAGAAGGGCATTGCTGATGTCCAGCGACTTGTATGATAATATCGTCTATGCCGTGGTAGATCGCAGATTACCCTTACGTAAGAGACAGTAACAGCCTTTTTTCTCTAAAAAATAATTTTTCAAACTTTGATACGGATTAGAACTGCATTGAGTAAGCGACTAACAAATCATTGACTTTTAAAATTACACAATCGAAGAGTTAACATTCTGTCAGAAACAAGTTTATCCTTGTTTTGCATTTTTGATTGAAGACTAATTATATTTATTTTGTTTTGTTTTTGAAAAAACCTGACAGAACATCAAATTCTTCTAAAATAAATCTGAATATTCAATCAGTTTTTGCGAAAACACTTCCTGACTAGGAGCGAACCAGTTTGACGAGCATATCGTGCCAAAGCAGGTGTCGCACTCGCGACGAAGTTTGGCTGCACCCGTGCGCGCGTTCGAATGTTGCGCAACTCATTCGCGAATCCGCCGCCACAAAGGGTGAGGTCAGCGCGAAATCGTTGATTTTATGGGCAAACAAAATTATTTAATCTTTCACACTGAACGCAGTCATGTTGGATCTGTTTTATTGCTTCGCGCGAATTGGACGTTTGGGCTTGTTGTAAGCGTCAATTGTGAGGTCGCAACAGAGAAGTCACCAGTTGCCAGGGGTTTTGGTGTGTTTTACATGAAAACTTGTAAACACACACGGCTGAAGGTGAATTAGTTGATTTTGTTTTTGTGCTAGTCTCGGTCTTGAAGGGCTAAGTTGTTTACTACAGCACCCATCGGATGATCGGGGTATGAGTGTAATCAGGCAAACAATGAATTCATGCGGTTATGGTCATGTAAACAAATATTCACGCGATATTGTCTTGTAACTTGGACCTTGTGGAAATCAGAAAAGGGAAATTGATTGTGGCGGAGGAGGTGAAGCAGTTTTTTGGGTTATACAATACGACATGATCTTGGATCTGCTTTGTTACCAACAGAAGACCTTCCGAAGTTCAAGCTTGAATATGAGAGATGAATGTTAACTGTCAAGGTGACGATTTGTCAGGACTGAATGAAGAATACTTATCATATTTCTTGGGAATGTAAACGCATCAGCGACGACATTAGAGGTGAATGATGATTGTATGGGGGTTAGACGTTCATTTACAAATAAAAGACAAATTACCGAATCTGCGTCCACAGTGTTTATTTAATCTGGAGTGGAACTCCGCACAAAAATTAATATACAAGAAAAGAAATAAGTGACATGAAGAACTCAAAAGCACCGAACCGTCCGGTGTGAGCGTTGAAAAGGAACAGAACGAAGAACATCACATCATCAGACCAGTGCTGCCAGTATTTCTAAGTAAAATTTACCACACTGGAGAGGAAAAATTACCATCTCACTGAAAATTTACCACTTCCAAAAAATGTGAGCTATGGTTTGGATTTTTTTTGCAAATTCGGAATTTGAAAAATATTGTTTTTAAGGGGAACGGAATGATCTGTCAATGATCCGCGAAGAAAACTGTCAAATTTATTTCATTGTTGTATCTTTTAGGCAATTCAATGTTGACACTATGTTTGCTTCCTCTACCGTGCTTTATTATTTCTGTTTCTTAGCTCTGCAGCTCCCTTTTTTGTGGCGCAGGTTTCAGCCATCACTTCAACTCAGGGTATTCCAAGCATAGATTTATTAAAGAACACAAACAAATGGAAGGATATTTGTTTCAAGTAAAATTTACCCTTTTTTGTATGAAAATACCTTTTTACCAAATATGTGGAATTGAATTTGGAATTTCCCACGAAAAGGTTAATTTACCGGACACTGGCAGCACTGCATCAGACCACGCCGTCCCATCCGTTATCGCTAAACAAGGGAACGCTGCTAATTAGCGACAGGCAGGCGCCGTTATCCAGGATGCCGTTCTCCTGTGGCTGTTCGCAATGGCCACGCGGTGACCATCTGTGTGGCTAAGCGCTCGTCGAAGGCAGGGATGGTTATTGGCGATGTTCGCATGATTCGCTCCAGGGATGTCCTCATCGGAGTATATCAATTCTATACAATGATCTACTGGCTTTTTGTCTCATACAGGATTTTTTAAATATTCCAAGACAATTTTACTGAGTCGCCTTTGTGATTTGTATGACATCTGTCAGTTGGCATTTGGAATCTTATAGAGAGCTGTCAAAGAGAATTAATCATGGAGCGAATAATAAACGTCGGCGAAATTCGATTGCTCTTGTTTTACACCTTAACACAGACGACCACCGTTTTCGGCAAAAAATCATTTTGGGGATTAGTTTAGTTTCCAATGATAAATTGAACATATCGCATACAATTTCATGCAATTAAAGGGCATATTTTTTTAAGGAAGCCAAACGGAAAGCTGTCGGTTCCAGAATTAAAGCGTGAAACCATACTGGTCAAACCTTCCTTCTAAAATAATAATATTATTATAATTAAAGATTGGAGTGGAACTAACACCAAGATAGGAAAAGAAATTATAGGTTCTGCTTTTGAGTAGACTGATAAAATAAACAGACCAATGTTATTGCAAATATTCGTTAAGGAAACCGCAAACTCACTGTTAAAAGATAATGCAGCTGAGAAGCCATCATTTTTGAGTTGACGAATTACCAGAATTTATTTGGCCTATATTTAGTAATATCTTGTATATCTTTATAAAAAAAAGTGAATCGCCGAAATATATGTACGCTCACAACTTCCGAACGTCTGCACCAAATTAGATAATTATTTTTGTCTTGTGTTAGCTACTATCAGGACAAGGTTTGTATAGAGGAAAATTTAAAAAAAATCGAACAGAAATTCTTTTTAAATCAGTCGAATGAGACAGAGAGAGATCTTCAATAAATTGACAAATCCCTACGATCCAACAAAACAAAAATCACCTGCCAATTTGTTCGCAGTTTAGCTGTCACTTTGCTTTTATGAACGCTGGGGCAATTTTAATTTTAATGAACTCGCCCAATTACCGTTTTTTTCGGAATAGCAAAACGTTGTTTCGTGTGTTTTGATGTGTGTTTAGAGGTTTATTGTCGTGTTATTTATTATTATTGAAAAGAAAATGCGACCAGTGAGGTGGAAGAATATTGGTCGACGCACGCGTAACGCAAATCGAGTTTGCAGTCATCAAGACAATGAGACTGAAGAAGAGGATAGGCAGCGTTTGGATCCAAAGAGAATGAGAATTTCTCAAGCTAGATCTAACACGACTCCGGATGAACCCATACCATCGACTGCGCTCCAATTGCTATTAAATTTGCAAACAATAGGTGAACCTTCATGTAATATAACCAAAACATCAGCAAAGTACTACAAAATTGTAAATTAATAATTTGGGATGCGTGTACGATGGCGCAAAAACGAGCATTAGAGGCACTCGATCGAACATTAAGAGATTTGCGTTGCAATCAGAACCTCTTCGGAGGCGCGATGATTCTACTGGTTGGAGATTTTCGCCAAACGCTGCCAGTCATTCTAAGATCCACAGCTGCTGATGAAATAAATCTCGAATGGAATATAATATCCGCACGTTATACTTGCATTTTCACGGACAGCCAGGCAGCCATCAGGGCTCTGGAATTGGTCTCACTTAAGTCCAAAGCAGTAATCAACTGTCGCTCATCTTTAGATAAGATGTCCGATCAGTTAAACATTCGTCTGCGTTGGGTACCAGGCCACAGAGAAATTCAACGCAACTGCAAAGTGGATGAGCTTGCCAAGTTCGCTACCGCCCAGCCATTACTACCGAAACACAGCTACTTGGGTATGCGCCTCACAACTTGTAAATTGTTGCTATTAGCAGAAGCAACTCATACAACAAATAACAGATGGGCGAAAGGCACTACATGCCACACCTCCAGAATGATCCCAAGCTAGATTTCAGAAGATCTGAAGAAATGATCTCTCTCGATAGATCCCACATAAGTAAAATCGTCGGTGTCATTAATATAGAAAAATATGGCGGAACGAAGTTCGCCGGCTTAGCTTGTAGAGAATAATGAATAATAAATAAATAAATTAAATAAAAAATTGGGTTCCCGCCGCAGATGATAAGAAGCAATTTTGTGAAAGTTTGTTGAAAAACCCCCTTTTGCTTGGATCAATTAGGCCTACAGTACTTGTAATATGTTAGAGATTTTGCGACAAATTTTTCGATGATGTAGACTGATCCTAAAGATTGATATGACCTCTCTCGATTTCTTCCTACAGCACCACTGAAGTAGTCTACACCCACGACAACAACAATGCTTACAGAAAAATGTTTATACGATATTCCCGAACCCGAAATAAAACCAGACGTTTGTCAAATTGGTCCGGAAAAGTGGGTCTAAAAGAGTTCGCCTTTGCGTTAAGGCCGATTAAGTGTATAAAGTATTATGCGTGCTGAAGGCCGATCAACAACCGCGAACTCTATGAGCTGTACAAAGATGAGCACATAGACGGAAAGGCAAAAATCCGTGACTAAACTGGGTTGGGCAATTCGAGCAAATGAACACCAATGCTCCAGCCAAGAGAGTCTTCGAATCCAAGCCTCCTGGTTCGATAAGGAGATGAAGATGTTTTGATGTTTTAGTCGTCTGCGACCGCAAACACAATCGCCATCGTTCAATTGATTCGATTGACAAATTTAGTTAGAACTTGAGAAATCAACCGAACAGTGGGATTATTTGCCATACTCCGATGCGGAAGGTGCAATTTAAAGGTTGCAGTTTGAGGCTAAGATTTCAATGTTGTCTTGTTAAGCTTTTCAATAATCACTGCATTTATCGGTTCAAATTGTTGAAGACAAGATTTCTTCTGTCGCTTTGTGTGAATGATCAATGCCAAAAAAGTCAACAATAGATTAACTGTCACAAAACTTGGAAAAACCCCAAAAAATGCAAATCGCCATCGTTGTGCAACTTTCGTCGACGTCAAGGCCACATCTGACTATTGTCTAATAACAAGTTCATTAGTCCCCCTCATCCTTTCTGTCTGATCAATACCCTTTGTCGGCGTTTCCTTCAAAGACTGCTTACATTCAACAGACAATCAATCACATGAGACACAATTCTGTCCCCGAAATTGGCTGTAGCGTCTGCGACGATCACAGGAAGACATTCAATCACAACGTCAAACAATAGGTTCTCGTGCTCAAAGCGCAACGTGCCCAGAATCAATCACATCCCATTCATCCCAATCCTTTGTCCCACGTAACAATTGCAGACGAGAACAATTACCCCCCCGACAAGTTCCCCTCAGCTTAAGGTCAATGTTTAGAGCAGACTATAGACGGAGCGGGGAAGTGCTCTCCAGAGATGGCTCATCTCGAGCGAATTCATGGAAAAACAATTTGTTGTCACTTTTGATGAGAAAAACAAAATCAAAGTCAGTCAAGGTTGGGCTTGGATTTTTGTCCGATAAGCGCTGGTGGTGGTCACTCCAAGTGAAAACAGATTATTCAAATATCTCCGCGACGAGATGTGGGATTGCGGAGATCTGATGTGCGATTTTCGATAGGCGAACACATAAATATTCATTCGAACGGGTTGAGTAGCCTGAGTCAGCAGATGCCAAGAACTGCGTTGGAGACGACCAAGTTCCGTCAGTGTTTAATATTTGATGTGAAATATTCCATAGGAAGAACTATTTTGGTGGCCATATGCGATAGAGCTTCTCGTTTTGGTTGCATTTTACTGCGAAGAATGTCAACAGAACACGAGGGCATTGGTGGATGTTGGGATTAAATGTTATGAAGTGAACAAGCCGAGAATTATATTGTTGTACGTTATCTGAAGATCACCTTTGGGTTGCATCAAATAACCTATTCTCTGGCTTGAGACACATTCTCTGGCGGACTTGATAGAGCAGAAGTTAAAAGTTACTATTAAGGAAGTCGCTTCACGATCGATCTATTGATCGATGTAGAACTTTACGGAACTTTGGAGTAAAACGACTGTTCTAGAAAATTTGTGCGCATCTTTTGTGGAAAATTTTCCATGATTGTTTTGCATAAATTTCGTTTATATGGCCCATTTGTATACCTTCAAGACGTGGCTAGTTACGGACTTAGTTTAGACCTTAAAAACCCAAAAAAGAAACAGAACAAAAACAAGTTGCGATCATTTCTGATCAACAAAGCGCAAAATGACTCATGCTGAAATTAAACTAGATCGCATTGGGTCCGGTTTCGTTAACACTCATATCGCCCATATTTGATCGATAACGCCTATCGATGCGATAGCGAGCATCATAAAGAAAAAGTAAAAAGAACAATTCGTCAAGCCTAATTTCAGAGCATATCAAAACTTGCATGGAGTGAAAAGAACTCTTGGTTTACGGCAGACATTCTATCTACTATGAAGCAGCGCAATCAGGCTTTTTTTGTTTTTTTTTCGTTGGTTTTTGTCACACTACACTGGAGCACTCAGACTCAAAAACTGGTCCATTGTACTACCAGGCAGCAACCTACTTTTACTGAAATTTCATGGTCTTCCGAAGGAAACAACAAGCAGGCGCTTCTGTGATGAGGAGCCCTCATCATCAGCTCTCACCTCATCAGCACCGAATAACTGCCACCTGATCCGAGCAAAGGTGGGACAATGGCAGCGGAAGTGCTCTGCAGTGTCATCGTCTTCTCCACAGGCGTCGCAGAGGGTTTCATCAAGGCCAATCACACTTAGGTGTTTGGCGAAGGTGTAGTGCCCACTTAGTACCCCAATAAGTTGTCTGCAGTCTTTTCTGTTAAGAGATAACAAGAAAGCCGCGGATTTCTTACAGACATTTGGGAGCATGCGCTTGGTCTGTCTATATCCTGGAGAGTCATTCCACCTGCGGTTGTGCTCTCGAAAAGTCCAACCATCGATGGAAGCCCTAACCAAGGACGCGGGCAGTCCCAGTGTAGGTTCAGGTACTGAGAATGCCTCATCTGATCCTCGCCTACCAAGTTCATCAGCGATCTCATTTCCCGCCCGTGATCCCGTGGTGCCCCGGAATCCAGACAAGTCTTAGCGAATTCAAGCTACCGATCAAATTCAGAGAAGACTTGCATTCCTGAACTATTCTGGAAGTGGTTAAAGGGTTGAGCAAGGCCTTAAGCACAGCTTGGCTGTCGCTACAGAGGCAAATACTTCGTCTCTTCCACCCATTCTTCACAATATAGCTCGTAGCCATTAGGATCGCATATGTTTCCGTTTGGAAAACCGACGCAAATTTACCTAACGAGGTGTGCAGTCTAAAGTTGTCGCTCTCCACGAAGGCACCAGCACCAGATCCTTCATTGGTCTTGGAGCCGTCCGTGAAGATTCGACTGCACTCCTTTCCTGGCTCAGATTCGGCCCAGAGCCAGTCCTAAGTGCAGAGAAAGTTGACTTTGTATGTTCGTCGCAGCTGGAGTACAGGTGTCCGATCAGGCTTACATGCGACGGAAGCGTTTTCGACTTCCAGAAATTCTGTCTAAATTTCGCTCTCTTAGAAATAAATTATGTAAAAAAGTTAAAGAAGCAAAACACTCACTATATTCCACGCGTCTAAATAAAAATTTACCTCCGAAAAAGTTATGGCAAAATATAAAAGAACTCGGTGTTGGCAAACAAATAGAGCATTGCCTCTCAGATGAATGCCCCAATCGTCTTAATGAAGAATTTGCAGAAGTTCAAAGCAATCAGTATGTAGATGATATTAATGAGGATCTTGTCGGAGCAAATGGAGGCTGTCCGGTTGCTCACCCTATTTGTGGACATAGTTTTGAATTTCAAAAAGTATATGATGAGGACGTTTTAAGTGGTGTGCTCAAAATCAAATCTTCGTCCACAGATTTTGATGAAATACACCAACACTTTAGTAAAATGATTTTTCCTCACATTCTACCAACACTTACTCATGTCTTTAGTCATCTGTTTTCCAATCCACTTGGAAAATTGCGAAGGTTATACATGTTCCCAAAAAACCTGCATCGCGCTCATCAATTTTATCATTCTTTTCAAAAGTTTTGGAAAAAATACTTCATCATCAAATTTCAATCTTCTTAAGAACAAATAAACTTTTAGGTGATAAACAATCCGGTCTTACAAAAAACCACAGCTGTATCACGGCCACAATAAAAGTCTCAGAAGATATCAGGAATGCATTGGATAAGGATCTAGTATAATTTTTAGTTCTTTTAGACTTTTCCAAAGCATTTGAAGACTTTTATCTAAACTAAAAAAGAGCAATTCAGATTCTCAGACTCCGCTGCAAATCTTATTTCTTCCTACCTTAGTAATAGGAGTCAAGCTGTTGTTATTGGTGAAAAAACATCTCGCCTTTTGAATCTTTACTCGGGGGTTCCGCAGGGATCAATCCTTGGACCACTGTTATTTGCTATATTTATTAATGATCTCCCAACGGTTCCCCTATACTCATCTTTGGACTTGTATGCAGATAATGCCCAAGTTCAACTTAGCTGCAAGCTTGGAATGATCGAAGATGGAGCTCACAAACTAAACTCCGATCTTAGCAGAATCCCTACTTGGTTCGAAGCAAACAACTTGCACCTTAATCCAAGAAAGTCAAAATGCTTAGTAATTTATAAGAACTTGATTATAGCTACTTTCATGAATTATATCTCGGAAACGAACAAATTGAGTATGTTGATAAGGCTAGAAATTTGGGTATACTTTTTAATTCAACTTTAACTTGGGAAGATCACATCCAAATGATTATCGCTAAAAAATGATCACTACGCAGTCTTTCGCTATCGAAACATTTTACGCCTCAACATATTCGTCTTAGATTAGCAAAAACACTGATTCTTCCTTTAATAACCTACAGATGTCAAATCGTGGCGCCGTGGCGTAGTGGGTAGGTGCGTCGACTCCTACACTCGAGGTCGTCGGTTCGAATCTCGAAAAAAAAACATCAAACATTTTTTTCACGGCTCCACCTCTTTCGAGTCACTGACAATGCTCAAAGAGTATAACTGTCTAGAAAAAGCTTCTCAATCTCGCCGTTCGGAGTCGGCATTAAACTGTAGGTCCCCTCCGCTCGTGACAAAACAATAGCACGCACAACACGAGTGGTTGTTGAGAAGCTAGGCCCAGGTCCACTTCGGACTGTAGCGCCTCCATTATTATTATTATTATAGATGTCAAATCTTTACCACCCATAGCTCAGAATCTAAAAGATTACTGTCAGTTGCGTTCAATAATATCACTCGTTACGTATATAATCTCATTATTCAAATAAAATTCTTGGCTGTAACCTCCTACACATATCTGAAATATTTACGCCTAAAACATTGAATAACATAAATGAATAAAGAACCAAATTATCTTTTTGAAAATATAACATTCGCAAATTCTTCTTGTTCTTTTATGTTATTGCAACCAAGATTTACTTGCGGAAACTCAGGGAGTAAATTTCTTGTTTATGTCATAAGGCAGTGGAACAATTTACCTATACTCATTAGAAGACTTCGCGGCACCACGCAGTTTGAGAAGGTTTCATTCAGACATTTGGCATTAGATTGATAGATAAATATTTAATAAAAATATTTTCTTTCTTTTTTTCTCCTGTTTTAAAGTAAACTATAATAATAATACTGGATTATCTAGCTTGTTTACTTGAAACAACTGTATTTAACTTAACTTAATTTAATCAAATCTTTAATTAAATAACTTTTACAAAATGTTATATGCTTTGTAGCCCAGTGTAAAAGATTCAAATAAAATAAATGAAATGAAAAATGAAAAAAAAAATTGAAATGTCATGAATGGATACGTTTTTCAACGATCATTGGTGGGGCTACGTGAAAATTCCAACAACTGCAAGTTTTTCCAAAAGCGAAATTAAATATCTGCGTTATTAAATTTCGGTGAAGGGACTTAAGAAGACGAAAGAGAAAATACTAGCGATTACTGATGCACCGACTCCTAGAAAATAACGAAAATCAGAAGTTGGTTAAGGCTACTACTGAAGATTTGTGCAGGATCGCTCCACAAAATTACACCTCTATACAAGCTATTGAACAAGAACGTGGTTTTCAATTGGATTCAGAAGTTCGATACAACATTTAGGAGCTTTTGCTGAGAAGCTAGGCCCAAGTCCACCTCGGACTGTAGCGCCGCCATTATTATTATTATATTATTATAATTATAAATCATAAATTACTTTAGAATTAATCCTATAAAAAAGCATGGTTGACTGTAGTTTCTTGCCTTGTATCCTCAGCGACGATAAAATAGCACAAAGTGGTTTGATTCTTGTGGTTGTTGGAGGTATTTGTTTTCTTGACGTTTAAGATTAATGTTACGTTGCGATGTTTCCTGCCACGGGAACGCCGGTTCAGCCCGCCGATCAATGACATTGCCTCAATTTGCCTAGCCATTGATTGGAAGTTAAGAAGCGTCGGCTGCCGCTGAAGAGGTCTAAAATCGTTTCAGAGAATTATGAGCACCGATTACTCGCAATATTATTTTTAGCGAGTCATACACTCCGGTTCACTTGATTACAGCCACAATATCAGTAATAAGAAATGTAGTATTGTTTTTGTTGTAGGTGACAGAGAAAGAAAAGGAAAATACCGATATAAAGAGAAATTATTTATTTGTACAAAAGCAAAAATGCAAAGATCATACGACGAAAATTAACGGCACTTTGTTCTAACTTTTGAAAATAAGTACAAATCTGCTGCAATTTAATTGGTTCATTTGATTAAAGCCACAAAATTAACTTGATAAATATAAACGCATGAGATAATATTATTAATACTGTTCAGTTCTATTATATTTATTTGCTTCTTAACAACATTTTCAATAATGTGTGCAACCTCCGTTCTTCAGAATTACTTCATAGATTCGATCTTTAAGGGATTCGTACAAAGATTTTAAGTAATTCAATGAAATTTCTGCCCAAGCAGCCTTAATTCTTGTTATGAGCGAATCCTTATTATCATATTGCTTGCCTCCTTCGTAAACCTTTCGTGTAATCCAGCCCCAAACATTTTCGATAATATTAAGGTCCGGCGAATATGGTGGTCATTCTAAAAGCTGCACATTTTTTTTTACTATAAATGTTTTCACAGCACGAGCGTTGTGGATAGACGCATTGTCTTGCTGGAAAATCCATGGCAGTGGTCCAAACAAGTCCCTCAGCTTTGGAAAACTTGGTTCTAGTAGCGCTCTATAACTACTTCCAGTCATGTTTGTATCTACAAAAATCAAGTCTATCGTACCGTAATAAGTTATCGCTCCCCACACCATTACTCCACCTTCTCTGCTGTGATGTCGATTCAAATGCAACTCTTCTTTTCGTAAATCATGAAAATAGAAATTATAACCATCGGGTCCGTCAATATTAAATTTCTTTTCGTCGGTAAAAACAACTATACGCCAGTCATTTAAAGTGTCTCTTTTCTGCACATCCCAAGTCATGTGTTCCTTTGCAAACTTAAGCCGAAGCTGCTTGCGAGAAGCATTCAGTGGCGGCTTTTTCTTAAGTTTCAATCGCTTCAAATGTGTTGCACATAAAATTGCGCGACGTACGGTCGATTTACTTGCTTTTACACCAGATTCGCATTTGATTTTAGAAATACTTAAAGTAGAATTAGAAGCCAAACGAATTATTTTACGCTTTTCTCTTTGCGAGAGTGCTGTTGAAACTCTTCCTCTATAATTTTTTCCATAACTATATGGATTTTTTAAATAATTGTCAACTACATAATGACTTCGCCCAATTTTTTTAGCCACAGCACGGTTTGAAAGACCTTCAGAGTGGTAAACATCTATTTTGACTTTTTCCGATGCAGTTTTTTTGCCCATTTTTGCACAAACACATTAAGAACAATATCCCGTGATAGAAATTTTATTTTCAAATAAACCGGGCAAGTGCGAGTTGTACTCGCACGGGGGAGGTCCCGTCGCATAATATTGATGGATGATTTCTGAATATCAAACGACGTTTCCAAACTATTTCAGTTGAATTTTCTTCTAACTTCAACTCAAATCAACCATTTATTAACAAATTCATACATCCAAACAAACAAATGTTCATCCCTACATATACCTATGTCTCTATCCAAGTTTATCCAACACAGAAAATCCCTTCCATCATACATACATACATACCTATCTACTCACTGCTCATGCCTGTGGTATGTGTGTGTTCATTTCTGTTGGGCATTTAGGGGTGAGATCGAAAAGATAACGCTCATCAACGAATGGAGTGGCCGAACAAAGCATGAAATTATGTGTGAAAATGAAATTGGTTCTCATTTTAAATCTTAGATATCTCAAAATTTCAACATAAATCGATATTTTGAAATTTATCATTTCTTAATGCTTACATTAATGTCTTCAAAACTGCGTTTTCAGATCTTCAAAATTCGCATGTCGATGATTGACCGTTTTTGGCCAATATCTCCAAAACTATTAGGGCCAGAATGCTTGAAATTTTTTTAAATGAAAGTACTCAATGAAATCAAGTTTTTGTGATTTTTTCAGATTTTTAAACACTTTGGTTTAGAAATGGCCGGGGGGGAAAATTTTTGGAGCTCCATATTTTCCAAACGGTATTTTTGATAAAAAAGTGTTGAAAGAAACCTCCACCTCATTTCGAAAGATCTGTCGATTGATATATATATCGATGGGGTGCGACAATTTTTCAAAATTAGTCTCAACTTCACCTGTACTGGAGCCACCCCCAAATGGCCCCACTTTTTAAAATCGCTGCATAGGAATTGACATCTAGGTCTGAAGTACCTAATTCCAAAATTTCATGCCGATATCTTCATAAACTTCGGAGATAAAAAAGTGTGACAGACACGACGGACGGACGGACGGACGGACGGACGGACGGACGGACACACCGAAATTATAAAGGTTCCGTTTTTGTAGACGGAACCTTAAAAAAAAACAAGAAAACAAAATTTTCAAAAGTCAGAACATAGTACCGTTAATTTTGGTCGTATGGTCTTTGCATTTTTGTTTTTGTACAAATAAATAATTTCTCTTTATATTGGTATCGTCTTTTTAAGGTTCCGTCTACAAAAACGGAACCTTTATAATTTCGGTGTGTCCGTCCGTCCGTCCGTCCGTCCGTCGTGTCTGTCACACTTTTTTATCTCCGAAGTTTATGAAGATATCGGCATGAAATTTTGGAATTAGGTACTTCAGACCTAGATGTAATTTCCTATGCAGCGATTTTAAAAAGTGGCGCCATTTGGGGGTGGCTCCAGTACAGGTGAAGTTGACACTAATTTTGAAAAATTGTCGCACCCCATCGATATATATATCAATCGACAGATCTTTCGAAATGAGGTGGAGGTTTCTATCAAGACTTTTTTATCAAAAGTACCGTTTGGAAAATATGGAGCTCCAAAGATTTTCCCCCCCTGCCATTTCTAAACCAAAGTGTTTAAAAATCTGAAAAAATCACAAAAACTTGGCTTCATTGAGTACTTTCATTTAAAATCATTTCGAGTACTCTGGCCCTAATGGTTTTGGAGATATTGGCCAAAAACGGTCAATCATCGATATGCGAATTTTAAAGATCTCAAAACGCAGTTTTGAAGACATCAATGTAAGCATTAAGGAATGATACATTTCAAAATATCGATTTATGTTGAAATTTTGAGATATCTAACATTTTAAAATGAGAACAATTTTCATTTTCACACATAATTTCATGCTGTGTTCGGCCACTCTATTCGTTGATGAGCGTTATCTTTTCGATCTCACCCCTAAATGCCCAACAGAAATGAACACACACATACCGCAGGCATGAGCAGTGATTAGATAGGTATGTATGTATGTATGATGGAAGGGATTTTCTGTGTTGGATAAACTTGGATAGAGATATAGGTATATGTAGGGATGAACATTTTTTTCTTTGGATGTATGAATTTATGGTTGATTTGAGTTGAAGTTAGAAAAAAATTCAACTGAAATAGTTTGGAAACGTCGTTTGATATTCAGAAATCATCCATCAATATTATGCGACGGAACCTTCCCCGTGCGAGTACAACTCGCACTTGCCCGGTTTATTTTTATTTTTTCTTGTAACCTACAACAAAAACAATACTACATTTCTTATTACTGATATTGTGGCTGTAATCAAGTGAACCGGAGTGTATGACACTGACAGTGCTTCGGCAGCTTTTCCAAAAGCCACCAACGCAAACCTAAGGTGGAATCAACTGAAATGATTCTAAATTTTCCGGCATGTACATGAATTACTTCCAAATATTCCAAAAAATTTTAAAATGTACATAATTTCACGTCGCTGAGTGTGATCGTGCTATTGAAACACCTAAAAGTATGCAACGCACTCATTTCATATTTCAACTTTTTTTTATCCGTCAGTAAGTCATCACTCAGCTCCGTCAGGTGACACATTCAACACCAATTCGCACGTACCACTGTATCTGCCCATTAATCGCCACAAAGGTAGCAACTTTCTTTGTTGACCATTAGCCGACAGGGGAGCTGCAAAAAAAAGGCAAAAAATAAACAATAAACAGAAAGTCCCCCCCACCAGTGCCCATCGTCAGTTAGCACTGACAAAAGGTGTTTGTTATCCAACATCTCCGGCCAACCAGAGGTTAAACAATGCTCCATCATCCTCTCCACACCCACTGCCAGCGAAGTCACAGTTTCAAGAAATTAATAACTCTCCGTGCAGTGGATTTTATTACGAAAGCCTTATTATTCCAGGCAGAACTTAGCTCCCATTCGGATTCTATCCACATGTTATCCAGCTCAGTGATGCAGGCAACGAGGGGGGGGGGGAATTCAAATTAAAGTACCAACTCCCACACACTCCACCTCTAGCTGCAGCACGTCATTGTGTTTTTATGCAAAGAGCCATCACCTTCGGGGTACTAATCAACAAAAATCCCCTATTCTGCCATTCCCGCCCGTCCTGGCAGCGCCCCTCCCCACTCCAGCCTCAGCCCATCAAGTGGCGGTGGGGTGGCTGGTGTTGGATACCAGATTAACCATCGCACTCTCAAGAATCCGCTTCAGAAAGAGGGACAAACCTCTCATGCCTCCGAGTGGTGTCGTGGTGTCGTGTTCTTCCTCATACCAATCTGTTCTGGTTTCGTGTGTCTTGTTCTTCATTCTTGCAGGTTATGTGTGCCTGTATGCTCGTACGCTGGCCGGGCCATTGTGTTGGTCGTACTGCATTATTTCGCTCCTCACACATTCAGAGCAGCCGAAGAGTAGGCAGAAGCGATGAAGACGACTCGAAGAACGAGAAGAAAGACGACACACAAAGGTAAACCCATCTACCTGGCTGTCCCCGGTGGAGACAGTGTTTTGTCGCCTTCGCCGCATTCCCTCTGTTCCCGCCGTGGCTGCTGGAATGGTCACGCACCTTCAGCTTAAAACGGTAAACCCAAGACGGTTTTCAGTTCATTTGTGACCTAGACCTCGTGAAAGTTGTTCACCAAAAAAAAGGAAAAAACAGTGCTCGCCACCGTAGATTTTTGTCGGTTCTTCTGCTCCGTGCGCCTTCTGTGTAACCGATTTGTGCTGCCAGTGACGTACTTCGACAGATACCACTAATTTTGAGTCTCGCAGACGGTTAGGGCTTACCTCTGGAGTTCGCTTTGAAGAGTCGTCAGTCGTGAAAAGTGATCGATTGTCGTTAATCAAACGCGCTAAAAGGTTTCAACGACGGGTGTGTGTCCACGCATTGACGAGAAGAAACGAAAAAAAGAACAAACATCTGCAAGATACTCGCACTTTCGCTGTGTGAGAGTGTTAATTTTGAAGAGTGAAACGAAGGTTTACAGATTTTTTTCTAAAATTTGCTTAGAATAGCTTTCGTTGGAAGATTGTTGGGAATTCTTTGGTTTGAAGGCAGAAACCAGTCGGGAATTATGGGGAAAATCAGCAGATGCGTGGTGCTAGCGGTTTTCGCATTTATTTGCGGAGTTTGGGCGGATCAACGTAAGTAGAACAATTTTAATAGTTTTTTGTGCCGAAGATTTTTAATTGAAAAATTGTGCAGACAAATCTTTCAAGTCTGTTGGGTTAGGGTTTTGGTCAGGTTTGAAACGGAAAAAATTACATGCAGCGATAATATAAATCGTCCGAGAGTTAGCTCAGTGATCTCGGGCGAGTTACTTTAAAGTATCGAACCAACGAGATGGCTGATATCACGTCAATTACTTGAATTTTCAAATTATGTGCTTATTGACGGCATTTTGAAGGATATTCCATATGATCATACAGTCGCCCCAAGTAAAATTCGCTCACTTAAAAAATAAAATTTTCTGAAACGATGTGTTGAATAGACAAAGATGTTAAGTATTTCTTTCCACAAATACAATTTCTTACTTAGTCTGAAAATAATAATAGTAAGTTTATTTATTTAAGTTTATTTATTTCTGCTTAATACAAGCGAACTTAATCTAATTTAATAAACTTAATCTAACTTAATAAACTAAACTTAAGAACTAAAACATAACTTAGGGGGAAGAATGAAGATAAGACCATTTCGGAGAGATGATTTTGAGAGGTGGAAGTCGAATGAGCGATTAGCGATGTTAGCAAAACGTAACATTCTGGAGATAGGGGAGTTTAAGCCATAATTAGTACGGTGTGATCTAACGCGGAATAGAAAACTAGATCTTAGGTAGTGGGAATTGGTGCTAAAGGAGACGAGTTCAAGTAGCTGGGGGCAATCTGTGTGACCAGTAAGTAGTTGGTGGAGGAAAAGTAAGTCTGCAATTTCGCGACGCTTTTCAAGAGATTCGAGACGTATAAGTTTTAGGCGTTCCGAATAAGGGGGCAAGTTAATTCTGTCAGCCCAGTTGAAATCGCGAAGGGCAAAACGTAAGAATCTGCGTTGGACGGCTTCTATACGTTGGATGTGAACAAGATAGTAGGGGGACCAGACCGGACTGGCATATTCAAGGATAGGTCTAACGAAGGTGACATACAGAGACTTAGTGACATAGGGGTTTGAAAATTCTTTTGACCAACGTTTAACAAAGCCTAGTGCAGAGTTGGCTCTATTAATTATGTTGTCGATATGGGAACGGAAGTTAAGCTCCCGATCGCACATTACACCGAGATCACGCAGAGAACAGACGGAAGGAATTAATTCATTGCATAGGAAGTAATTTCTAGCCGGTTGCAGTCGTTTTCGGGAGAATGTAATAGATTGACATTTGCTGACATTCAACTGGAGAAAGTTTTTCTTACACCAAACAGAGAATCTATTGAGATCACGTTGAAGGGGTTTAGAGTCGGAGGGAGAAGAGATGCAATTAAAGATTTTCATATCATCGGCGTAAACAGAAAGTTGAGAGTTCTTGATGATGTAGACAACATCATTCGTAGTAAGGACGAAAATTAAAGGACCCAGGTTGCTACCCTGAGGAACACCTGATGTAGCGTTAAAGGACTTGGAGACAACAGATCTAAATAAAACTTCATATTTTCTTCCTTCCAAATACGAATTTACCCATTTGACGAGACTTGGTGGGAAACCTAGAGCGTTTAATTTGAACAAAATAATATCGTGTGATATTTTATCAAATGCTTTGCTGAAGTCGGTAGCTATCACGTCGACTTCTTTCCCATGTTCAAATGCGCGTAGTGCTTCAGAGACAAATTGCGTGAGATTCGTCGTGGTCGACCTGCCCTTGAGAAAACCGTGTTGTGAAGAAGAAAACAAAGATTTGCAATGGAAAAGTATAGTAATATTGTGGCGCTATAGTCCGGGGTGGGCTTGGGCTTAGATTCTACATCAAAACATTCCTGCGGTGCGTGCTATAGTTCTCTCACGATTGAAGGGGACCTATAATTTAATCCCGACTCCTGCCGGCGAAGTTTAAGAAGCAGTCCACACAGTTCTTAGTTAAATCTGCTGCAATTAACGCAAACAGGGCCAAAGATCGCAAAAATAACTTTTCTTTCTCAAGCGCAAGGGCTTCTTCATTCGCTTTGGATACTGTCCATGCCTCTGTGCCGTAGAGCAGGACCGGAATGATCAAGGTCTGATATAATATCAGCATGACTCTGGTTCTCAATTAGATCTTGACAAAAAAAAAAGAAACAGCGACTAGCGAGAGTTAATTGCGTTTAATCGCGTTGCTGATCCTGTTAGTATTGTAAACTGCGGATTCGAGGTAGACGCAGTTCTTTATTATCTCGAAATTGTAGAACTGTATTGTGACCTTCTGGGCAAATCGTCATCGTATTTTTCGTTTTGACCTGGTTTACTCCCAGATTCATTCTACCCGCTTACATATCAATGTCATCAAAGGTCTCATTAATGATTCGTTGCGTTATGCACGAAGTCGAATAAGATGATTTGTTTTTCTTGTCCAATCTAATTACATTAAAAATTAACCCATTCGACCCCAACGTTACCTGAGAGCAATTCCTGTTGCTTAACGGCTAACGGTAAGCGTTCCTTTAGCTTTTGTCTGCTGATTCTTAATGATAACAGTAGTTTTATGTATCTACTCGAAATGTGAGCAAAAAAAAGCACATTTGAAGATTATTTAGCGAAGTTATTTGCAATAAAGTGCACGCGCGTGGTAGAAAATATTTTTGTGAAATTCGGAAGAGTTTTTAAAGTGAGTGATTTACTCTTATATTAATTTAAAAAAATTGAAATGTATAAATGAGACGGGTTTCACCAAAGATTGAAAATAACGGTGTAGAAGTTTAATTTGAGTAGTTTTGAATAATAACAAGGTGAGCAATTTCTAAAGTTGTAATGTTGCTTGTGGGCAACCTTCGGCAATTGTGGTAAAAAATATATTTGTACTTAGATATGAAACAGCAAGAGAAAGGTTTGTCAAAAGAAGATATTGAGAGGATTTTAAGCTTCGATTGGGATGCCTTTACTGACGAAGAAAGTGGTGATGAAATGGAAGACATTTCTGCAGTGCTGGAGAAGAATTTGGAAAGGATCGTGGAAGGAGGAGAAACTAAGATTCGCCTTCTTGTAAATATGATTGCAGAAGAATGTGAGCAGGAACCTTGTATTGTTGCTGATGATTGGTTCGAAAGAATTGATTCAAACACACTAAAGTGGAGAACAAGGCAATTTGAAGCTCCAGGAAGTATTTGGGAAGAAAACAATACTTTGAAAGTCGACGAAGTGATGACGCCAGTAGAATATTTCTGCACTTTGTTTGATATCCAAGCTATTGATTTGATCACACGGCAAACTGTTTTATATGGGCTGCAAGAACTCGGCATAGAGCTCAAATGTACTAGAGAGGATATCAACCGTTATATTGGTATTTTGTTATACTTGGGTGTTTTAAAATTGCTGCAACTCAAAATGGTATGGTCAAAAGACTTAAAGCTTACCGTTATAACAGATTCAATGCCGCGCGATAGGTATGAAAAAATAAAGCAATGCTTACACTTCAACGAGAATACTAAACAACCCAAAAAAGTGACAAGCTGTACAAGATACTTGATGGCTCCCCATCAAGCAGTGTGTCTTCGGAACAGTCAAAAAAGTACAGGTTCCAGCCAAATCCTACAGGCTCACAGCGATACGACAAAATATAACATTGGGTAGTATTTGGTGGAAAAGGACGTTGCAGATTGTACAAGACAGGAACACCAATGTCCAAATGCCTTAAATGTAAAGTTCATCTTTGCTGTAATGCCAATAATAATAATAATAATAATGGCGGCGCTACAGTCCGAGGTGGACCTGGGCCTAGCTTCTCAGCAACCACTCGTGTTGTGCGTGCTAGTGTTCTCTCACGAGCGGAGGGGACCTACAGTTTAATGCCGACTCCGAACGGCGAGATTAAGAAGCTTTTTCTAGACAGTTATACTCTTTGTTTGATGTTTTTTTTCGAGATTCGAACCGACGTCCTCGAGCGTAGTAGTCGACGCACCTACCCACTACGCCACGGCGCCCGTAATGCCAATAAAATCTGTTTTTTATCCTACCATACATAATTTTTCAAAATAAATAAAAATAATTGTAAGCTGTTTTCAAAGAAAACTTTTTTTTTACACACCTCTATTGCCCAACGTTGCTCACAAGCAACGTCTAGTAGCGCCCAAACCGAAAGGCGTGGCGAGTTAAAATTTTGGCCAAATACTTCTTGAATGAATATAAAAGGATTAAAATTAAAAAAAAAAATTGTCTATCTACAGGAAAAAAGTTGGGGTCGAATGGGTTTAATTAATATTATTAGCTAATTAATTAAAATAAGTTATTATTTTTTTTGTAATTTATTTCTTATTTGTGATTAAATTTAGCGTCCATTTTCTAAATTTTAGCGAAAACTGAGTATTTGGGCTATGAATGGTTAATTGACAACTTTTCATTAGAGGGAAGTCATAACAACAAAAAAAAGTCACAAAAACTGGAAGTGAAAAAGCGACTAAGCTGTCTATTTTCATCTTATCAACTATTGCAGTAGATCAATGATTTCTGATATTGTAACTTTTTCACCAGATCTTATATTCTGGGTGCAGTCTTCAATACTGCTATTCTCAAGTCAGCGGAAGCCTCAAGTCATTTCCTCTGTTTGCTTTAAATCAAATCAAGAAGATTTGAAAATCCTTGCAGGCATCAAAAATTAATCAGCAATGTTTTGCAGCCTTGCGCATAATTTCTCGCTTTGATCCAGAATTCTTTTAGTCCTCGTGTATCGTATGCGGCCTTCAGTGTGCGCTGATTTTTTTTATCGACTATATCCTTTTGCAAGTTGTCTTGTAGCTCATTGACGTTTATGTATCGCGTTTTTTAATTCTTTGCATGGATGTTGAATCGTGTCAATTCTAAGGTCGGTGAAGTGTTTTTGTTTCCCATTTCCGCTACATTCGTAAACGAGCAAAAGTACAGCCAAAATCGGTTATAAAGACCTTCAAGGGACTGGCAAATTTGGTCGTTATAAGCGATAGGTCGCTGTAACCGATAACTCGAAGACATCAGACAACGAACGGAGATCCTCTAAACTGTGCCAACAACAGAGTGATCAGTCTCCTAAATATCGCATATCAGATCTTCCGAGTCCGAGGTAGACCTAGGCCTAGCTTCTCAGCAACTACTCGTGTTGTGCGTGCTATTGTTCTCCCACGAGTAGAGGGGACTTACAGTTTAATGCGGACTCCGAACGGCGAGATTGAGAAGCTTTTTCTAGACAGTTATACTCTTTGAGCATTACCAGTGAAAAAATATTTGGTGTTTTTTCGGGAATCTAACCGACAACATCGAGCGTAAGAGTCGACGCACATACCCACAACGCCACGGCGCCCACGCAAAGAATAGAATGTCGAGTTTATTTTAGATATTAAGTTCATAATAATAATAAAAATATCGTGAGGCTGCAGTTCCGAGTAGATCTGGGCCTAACTTCTCCAACAACCACTCGTGGTGTGCGTTCTCTCATGAGTGGAGGAGACCTACAGTTTAATGCCAACTCCAAACGAGGAAGTTGAAAGCCTTTTTTACACAATTGTACTTTTTGAGCATTGTGCAACGGTTATGTGGACAACGGTATGGAATATCACTGCAATGAAAGTATTTTTCCGACAGTTGATGGAGCCACAAAACATTTAAATTTACAATACGATAATTCCATAAAAGAATCCTGGAGACATATTCGACTTTATGGATAAATGCATAATGGGAAACAGGGCAGCTTCAGTTATCTTCCCTGAGAAACTCATCGAAGCTTACTAAGATGAGATAATTGTGTCACTTACATTAAGTTCAGGAAGGAAAATGTTTTCATTGCTCTGGACAATTAGGACTTGCCAGGCATTGGAGCAAATAGACATTAATACAAACTGACAAAATCCTTCAGTGCGACAAAGAGTTGCTAACGATGGTGGTTGGAGTTCTCACTGGCCATAATCATCTTAGAAACCACGCCATGAAAATGGAAATCTCCAACGACAACATTTGTAGAGGCTGCGGTGACGAGGAGGTACGAGAGGACACTCCTCACTACCTCTTTCACTGCCCTAGTCTTTGTCAGTTGCGTCATAGAACACTGGGAGAATTTTTCTTCGAAGACTTACAGGAAATTTCAAATAAGCCTCTAAGATCTCTTTGCAGGTTCATAAGGAAATCGGGATGGCTCCGGTACAACGAAGGACCATAAATGCGACAAGGGTTACAAGGGGACACTATTCCCCAATGGGGCATCACAATGCGTCCCTAAGGACCTAAGTGAGGCGTGGCTTGTGCCCGTCTACCCACCCACCTACCTACCTACCTACATGGCCAATCGATCAAAGATCATATTTTCACAGTTCGACTTAGCGAGTTTTAATTCGATACGCGCTCCTTTTTATGGACTTCAAGGCCGCGTTTCATTTTCAGAGCTATTGAAGACAGACAATCACTCTGTGTCCGATTCATTCCATCATAAATGTTTAAGAGTTGATCAGAAATTTGATTTTGACTATTAAGAGGAACGTGATCAAGACGTAAGGCGGTATTAGCTAAGACTCAGGACCCTCTATGCGTCATTGGCCTTTGAAGTAAGAGGTACTGCCGTGGCTCAATTTTTTTTTCGGAGGGTTTTTGAGACACTACTGGAGCACTCAGACTCAAAACTGGTCCATTGTACTGCCAGGTAGCAACCTACTCCAGTGCCGTTAATTTGATCCCAACGGCAAATAGTGACTGGACCAGATTCGATTGACTGGAATTCGAACTTGGGACCCCTCGAACAAGGAGCAGGCACTTAACCAACTACGCCATCCAGTTGTTTTCGTAGTCGTGGCTCAATTACAATGTGATATCTAATTGGGAAGTCTTGCAGACCAGTATTCCGTCAGTTTTTGTCAAAGAACTGTTCCAAATTTCTTATCGAGATGAGCAAGGTTTTCTGCATTTACTTGTCATCTCAGCCAGTTTTCAGATAATTGCAGAACTGACCAACTAGCCAAAGGCGCCAATGTCCCTCTCATACATTCCGTTCATTTTGAACTCCTGTTGGCTTAACTGAGTAGAGCAAAGCTTAATCAGTGTGAGCAATCATAACCCTTGGGCCTTATTTGGACCAAATATGGCCACATGACTGCGTACTTAACCGATTTTAGATCATCTATTCCGTTGAGGGGCTCTTTTACCGCTATGCGCCGTCGCATTCAATTTCTGCAGATGTGCCTCAATTCTCCTGAATTGTAGCGCTTCTCTCTCAACTGTTCTGCGCCATGTTTTCTTTGGACGGCCAGGTTCTCTGCTATCCTGAGTTAAATGAATATTTAGCACGATTATGCAATGTGACCAATCCACTGTCATCCCCCGTTGTATGATGATATGACGAAATCTTCTTGTTGTTCGTTTGAAATTTGATTGCACCAGGACCTTGTGACTTCCTTGTGATAGTGGTGATAGCACTTTCCATGTGCTACATCCATGTAGCAGCACTGATTCGATTCGCGAAACAGTCTCAGTTTGGCCTTCAAGTTATTTACACTACTACGCCAAACATTGGCCACCATGAGAAACGCAAACTTAAGGGCCAACTATAATAACCGCCTGAAAACTTAAGCTTAAATCAAAAGTCAACGAAAAACAACCAACATCATCGTTAAATTTGAAAGTGCCCATAATTGCTTATAGAAAATTACGGAGAGTGCTGCTGCTAACTGACATTCGCATGCATAGGGAGCGATTTTGCAAAATTTAACGAACTTAACGAAACTTACTGAAGCGGTTACTATGGATAGAGTGTAATGTTTTCGTGTATTCAGCCAACTGACATTTGCATGCATAGAAAGCGATTTCGCCAAATTTAACGAACTTAACGAAACTTAGATAGATAGGGTGTAATGTTTTCGTGTATTCACTCTGTAGATTTAGTTCTCTTAAGTTTCCATATGCCTATTAGATGAGACAAGTTCTACGCTTCTGAATCCGCACTTTCTTTTCTCCCGGTTCTTCTGGTGACTTCCATGTAGCGTTCTGCCTTTTAGTGTGTGGCTCGCATTGGAAGCACTACATATCATCGCCAGCTACGATAGATGTCATGCATGCAGGGTCGTTTTTTTAATAGATTTCATGTCTCTGCAATGACTCACGCTCTGGTTTTTTGTTCCTTCGTGAGAGAATGTGTAACAGACAAACAACCTTGGATGTTTGGGTATAATGTCATATCCAGCAAAACGGAATCCAGTTTTTTATACACGCAAAAAACAAAAAGAAGGAAGGATAAACCTGCCCTCAAACATTTCTTCTTTATTTATCCTCGGTTACAGAAGCTGTGCGTTTTCACTGCAGTCATTCAGTCGATACGTCAGCTGTTTGGTCATTTAGTCGACCAACTTCCGTGCTTGTGACCAAGTGACCACTTTTAACCAAATCAAGGTTCCATTTGCAAATATCCAACTTTTCTATTTTACAAGACACTTTTATCGTCAGAACGTGCCTTTGAGACACTCCGTCACTCATGACTCAACTAAACGGTCTCTTACACGATTTCATTTCCATCCATGGAGAACATTAGCGCAGCGAACCACCTGATTACTCTTCATGATTCACTGAAATCCGCAATTATGTTCGCACAGACATGCATGCATGGGTCTCCACCATGACCAGCCAACGCCTGACGTGACTGCTCAATTAATTGTTTCTAATCACATAACTGCCAATTGGCTTGTTCCACTCACAAGCATGTATCTCAATTTCTCTTTACTTTCAGCCTACTACCTCCAGCAGTGTCCGAGAAACGAGAACGTGGTCAATCAATGCCTGCGCGACAGTGGCAACAGACTGGTACACTTCCTGCGGCAGGGCGTTCCAGAACTTGATATATACGAGGTAAGATGGTATTTCCCTTTTGTATCCGACACACAGAACATCTGTATCTGACCCAGAAAGCCGAATCGAATTGCGGTAAAGACTTGTCTCTCGTTTACGGAAACCTGTTTTGTCGCTGATTTTTGTTTTTTTTCCCTTTGCCGAAACCTAATTAAGTACAAGTTTTGATTCCACGAAATTTGATACAGAACGAGGTTCAATAAACCTCCTCTCGAGCGGTGCATGTGAGGCGGGGCTGAAGGTACCATGCTGCGCTAAGGTATCGTCTCAGCACAGGCTTATGCAAATTGCAGGGCCATTCGTTGGATAAACACTTCAAAGCCGTACACTTGCTGGGTGATGAATCGGTTTGCAACAAAGCTTGTGCCGGATGATTAAGTGCATCGGATTGGATGAGATGTTAATAATCGCTAACCTTTTGTGTCGAAGGTTCAAGATCTACTGCAAGCTTTTCATCATCTGCTCTGGCATCTATAACGTCGTTGTTTTTGTAAATCTTGTAAATATTTGTTAAAGTCAAGTCAATCGAGGCAGAGGTTGCCTTGATCTAGTCCAAATATTTTTCAGTTTTTGGGGAAAAACGCGTTTAGAAAGCAAACAACTCATCTATTGGATTTTACGTCTGACAGATGATGGATTTCCATTTGATGTCAAAAGAAATAGAGACGCGATGCCCTTGGAATTGACTTACGTGTTGCTTCTAATTAAGTTTGTGGTGACCTTTAGCGGGTAAATTTCAAAACTGAATGGGTGACCTTTGGGATGTAAGTTTGGACCCGAATTTTTTACTTTGTTTGCTTGATGATGGTTCTCGTCGTCAATAAATCACTTATTCCATTTGCTTGAGGCAAGTAATGAAAAATGAACGCAGAACTTAGGTCCAAGTCCACTTCGAACTCTAGTGAGAAGAAGAAAAAGAAGTCAATGTCAATGATCTTTCCGTCGCTTAGCATGTTTTCTTCCTCTTCTTTTCTCAAGAGGACGTCTAAAATGTAACGTTATTCAAGGACTTACTGAGCAACAGTAAGAAGTTAACAACATTTGATTTTTTCATTAGAAATCTCGTCAAGTCCGCTACTCATCTCAGCCACCGGCCACAAGGCTCCATCACCATTCCAGTCAATCTGACAAGGTGACTTAATTTAAATGTCGTTTCTGCATGGTCACAAAACAGACGAGGATTTGAAGAAGTTTTGTCTTAGATTTACTTTCTTCTTCCTCTTCTTGTGGCGCTACATTTCAGGGTGAATCTGAGTCTTAACCAACAAGCCTCCTTAGTTGCAACAATCTTTTGCTAGTTGTCTCCAATTTCACACACCTAGTTGGTTGATGTCTTTCTTCACTAGTTTGCGCCACCTCCACCTTTAGTCGCTCTAAAAAGTTAAGAGTTAAAGTCTCTTCGGGGCGGAGCTAAGTTGTTCATGAGCTTTTTAGGGCCTGACCATCGTTGGTGTTAGAACCGCAGACGCCTGGCTAGATCCACGTCGCCACACAGCACGTATAACTCGTCGTTGAACCTTATCTTCCAATCGCCATCAACGCAAGCACGATCAAGGATCACAAGCAGAACTTTTCTCTCAAAAAGACCAAGAGCTTCTTCATTCGATATTGATCATGCCTCTGCGCCATAGAACAGGATTGGAATGATCAATGTCTGGTACAAAATCAGCTTGGTCTTTTGAGAGAAGACTCTAATATTAATTGTTTTTTGAGCCCCAGTAAAACTACGTTTGGCGAGAGTTATTCTGCGTTTGATCTCGGAATTGACGCTGTTCGCACTGCTTACCGCGGTCCAGAAGTAAGCGAAATTCTTGCCTACCTTGAACTTATAGTTGCCCATTGTGATATTCTGACCAAGTCGTCGATGTTGTGCGTCCTTCCTGGATGACAGCATATGTTTACCGCCAGACCCATTTTAGCCGCTTCCGTTTCAATGCCAGCAAACGCATCATTGACGGCTCGCTGTGTTCGCCCAATCACGTCAATGTCATCCGCGTAAGCTAGCAGTTGAACAGACTTTTGGAAGGTCGTGCCTCTTGTGTTGGCAAGTGAGTTTTGTACGATCTTCTCAAGAACGATGTTGAAGAAATCACATCACAGCGCGTCGCCTTGTCTAAAACCTTTTTTGACATTGAAGGTCTCGGTGAGTTCTTTACGGACCTTAATGGAGCAGCGAGAGTTCTCCATCGTCATCCTGCTCAGTCTGACGAGTTTGGCAGGATTGTCAAGCGCTATATATGTAGCTCGTCTCTATGCACGCTGTCATATGCGGCCTTGAAATCGACAAATAGGTGGTGTGTGTCGATCTGCATTTCTTGGGTCTTCTCCAGGATCTGCAGCAGTGTGAAGATTGATGATGAGAGAATGGCAGAAAAGATTTTATAGGCGATGTTAAGAAAACTTATCCCTCGATCGTTGGCGCAGTCAAAGGGGTCTCCTTTCTTGTGGATCGGGCAAACGATACTGAGATTCCACTCATCTGGCATGCTTTCCTCCGATCGTATCTTATAGATGAGCTGGTGCATGCGTCCTACCAGATCATCTCCAGCTGCTTTAAACATTTCAGCGAGCAGACTATCTGCACCAGCAGCTTTATAAGACTTCAGTCTCGATATCGCTATCTTGACTTCGTCTAGGTCGGGGGGACGGTATTCTCTTCTATCATCGTCCGTTGTGTTGAGTGGAACATTCTGCCTGACAGCGGTATTTGTGTCCTTGTCGCCGTTAACAGTCTGCAGAAATGATTTTTACAAATTCTCAGTATCGACTACGAATCCCTTAATAATTGGCGCAGTTAACTGGATCTCCATTTTTGTAGATCGATTAGAGGCAGGAACGTAAAGGAGGATCCCGAAATGTAGTGCCATTTTGCTGGGACCACATGTCAACCAAGCAAAACAAATTTAAATCATTGGGCGCCTTTGACACTATCATTGTTCACGTTCATCTTCATCTTTCATCCTTGAAGGAATAGGGACCAATGAATCCACTGGAGAATTTTCCGGGTGCATTGACACCTCTTACCTGAGGTTGGACCAAATACGACACTTTTGTTTATTATCATATCCATTCAACAAAAAATAAAGTTCGTCTCTGAAGACAAAATTTCGATAAAAAAATTGGATCCTCCTTTAACTTTAATCACCAAAAATTCAAAGCTGTAGGAAGCAAGCGTACGATCTTCCACGTAGATGAGTAACAATCCCAATCGCTGCGGTTCACGACGAATGGACAAGTTACGGTCTTCATTTACACTGGCCGATAATAATAATAAAAGTAATGGCGGCGCTACAGTTCGAGGTGGACTTGGGCCTAGCTTTTCACCAACTACTCGTGTTATGCGTACCATTCTTCTCCCACGAACGAACGGCGAGATTGAGAAGCTTTTTCTAGACAGTTATACTTTTTGAGCATTGTCAGTGACTCGAAAGAGGTAGAGCCGTGATAAAATGTTAGGTGTTTTATCGGGAATCGAACCGACAACGTCGAGCGTAGGAGTCGACGCACCTACTGGCCGACATAGCGGCAATATTTTCCTCAGTACACATTCTATGCACATGGGTATTGGCGATACGCAATTGTTGCAAAAATTGGCCACCATTGCTTGAATTGCTTGCTCAGTGGGTCGAAGAGCACGAATTTTGATAATAAAATTTGTAAGCGCTGTTCGAGTGTAAAATGCCAACCATAATGGCCGTGCGGAAGCTTAAGATAACTAAAGCAACCGAGCAATTACACAAAAATAATATATTGCGATTATAATAACCGTGTAATCTGTCTTCAACTGCCAGGTACTTAGGCACTATTCTTGACCCAACACTAAATTGGAAAACTAACATAGAGCAAAGAGTTAAAAAGGCATGCATAGCCTTATACGCTTGCAACAAAACTCTTGGCAAAAGCTGGGGACTTCGACCGAAGATAACACTTTGGATGTATACTGCTGTAATACGTCCTATTCTTACCTACGGCTCCTTAGTCTGGTGGCCAGCTTTAGCCAAAGCGTACAATATTACAAAACTAAACAAGGTACAAAGAACTGCATGTACGAGTATAGGTGTCACTGGCGCCCTACGAACGACTGCCACAGATGCGCTTACAGTTATCTTGCACCTTCTACCTCCAGATCTACACGCAACGTTCATGGCCACATGTAGTGCACTTAGACTCAGAGAGTCAAACTGCTGGAATAATAGAACTTATGGACATGGTAACATCCTTAACTCACTACCACAACAGGCGATACTGAGTCATACTGACTACCTTATCCCAAAGCTAAATTTCAATAAAACCTATAGGGCATACTTTCCAACCAGAACTGAGTGGAAAAGCGATAGAGTCTTCCAAAACCATTGCATAGCCATCTTCACAGACGGTTCGAAGATGGTCTCTGGAGTGGGCGCTGGAATCTTCTCCGAAGCCCTCCAAGCTACCAAGCTTTGCAAGCATTTTTCAGGCAGAAGTGCTTGCAATATATGATGTGTGTCTTGAAATTAAAAACAAAACAGAACCAACACAGCGGATAGCAATCTTTTCAGATAGTCAAGCTGCTATCAAGGCTCTAACATCCATAACCACAACGTCTAAACTAGTGGATTGCTGCTGCAAGGAACTATCCATTATAGGTGAACGGAGCCCGGTCTCTTTGATCTGGGTTCCCGGGCACACGGGTATAATAGGAAACGAAGCAGCAGACGAGCTAGCCAGACAGGGATCCAAACTCGATAGTCTCGTTGTGGAACAAATTCAGGCTCCACTAGACTTCGTAAAAAACAACATCTACAATCATTTCCTCAAGATCACCAACGAAAGATGGACCAAGCTAGAAACATGTGTCCTATCCAGAAGCTTATGGCCCAACTACAACCAAAAGGAAACAAAAGATCTGTTTAACAACAGTAGAAGAAATATATCCAAAATCACAGCGGTCTGCACTGGACACTGGGCTGTTGGTAGGCATGCTGAAAGACTAGGCATACCATTTAACTTGCAGCTGCCGGGTGGAAACTGAGTCAGAAACCCCCGAGCACTTTCTGTGCAAATGTCCGGCTCTAGCTAGAGTCAGACAACGCACTCTGGGCAAAGCCTTCTTCAACACCCCTAATAATCTCTCAGAAGCAAACATTCACAGTCTGCTAGCCTTCATAAATTCCACCAAGTGGTTTCAAAATTAGGCTAATCTGAGTGAATACACACTCTTTTTCACCCCCTTCTCACAAATTAGGTATCCCATAGGGTGTGGTATCAAAACGGCGCTTTCATGGCGCTAATTGGGTGCGAAAACAGGATCTGTATGTCCACCGCCACTTTTACCTACCCTACCTACCATAATAACCGCTTCGCTCAGTTTCGGTAAGTTCCTTCACTTTAACCTGGTCACGCGAGAGAGAAATAAATCACTCTTTACGTTTGCAAATGTCAGTTGCCAATTGAATTCTTTTAGGTTTCCTTTGATTGTGACGTAGGCTTAATTTTTTGTACGACCATTATGGTTGGCCCTTAAGTCTTTCCATGATGAAATGGCAATGCTAACAGAGCTTGTTTGACATGAATCATGTGTGATACCGAGGGAGAGAAACCTTGCATCCCAATTACTGCCATAAAACTCTTAACCATGCTCCGCGCTACAAATTTTACGGACCGCAAGTGATCAGAAGGTACTACGTGCCTCACTGGAAAACAAAGCTCGCCTTTCCTGAACCAGGAAATCCTGAACTCTGCTAAATCAGAGTGAGTAGATCTGTAATAAGGGTCCTGACGTGTGTCATTACGGGACGCTGAACCATTGGAACACACGAATTGAGTCTTCCTGCAATGATTTCTGCCGTAGTTGTAGTGATGAAGAAGAGGAGGAAACAAGCCTCTACCTCATCTTGCTCCGCAGAAAAACTCCACTGGGTGCATAATCGTTCGATTATCTCAGTGAGTTATGCAACATTAGCATCTATCAACTTCCGAGCGGTTTCATTACCATACTCGTATGGAGAAAGTTTGATTCGCGTGGTATCATAATGAACCTTAAATGGCCAAAGTGTGGCCGTATTCATTCGCAGCCTGTAATGTTGTAATGTCGCCATTGGATGTGGGAATTTAGTATTATCGGCTGTTGTGCTATTCTGTCTTGTCTTAGTCCCCTATTCGAAGTATCTAGTTACTTTTGAACTTTAACTCCCGATCAAAATAAATTCGGCATTATTCACCACAATAAAGGGTTTCAACCCGCCACCGCCTTCACGTCAGAAATGTTTCCTGTAGAGGAATGTCATTCAAGGAAGCGGCTGCTTCGTCGTTAGCTACAGCTAATTCATCTATAATCCTTTCCTTAGACTAGTCAGTATGGTCAGTGTTTCAGAATTTGCAAAATAAGAAAAAAAGGGGAACCTTTTTAAGTCGAAAATACGGGTAAATGTCAAAATGTTGTGATCTTAAGAGCATTTAGCCTTGACGCTTTTTAGAATCCAACCCTAAGCTCTTTTTAAACTCAAAAATGTGTACTTTAGTTAAGTTAGCATGTCATTTCGAATTGAAAACAGGCTCTAATGACTTAAGTCCAGCATTCCTTAAGAAAACATTAAAATCAATTCACTTTCCTTTTCATTGAACTTTTGAGAACCTATATATCAATCAACACTTAAATTTAAAACCCTCTAAAGATCTATTACCAAAACATGTAGATCACCACTTCAAAATCCCAATTAACCACTTTCAAAGAACAAGATCTCATTCAAGAAACCGACGAATGAATCACTCGGCTAGTGAAAGTAGTTCAGCAACGACAGATCTTTGTGCATCCGATAAATACTCTTACATGATCGATATCTATTTATCCTCTTTTCAGATCGAACCAGTTATCATCGATGAAATTGGAATTGTATTGGGCAGTGGTCCCGATGGTTACCGTGCTGTCTTCCGTAACATTGAAGCGTTCGGCGTGAGCAACATAACCGTCACAAATGTGAGGTAAGTACAATGATAATAGAATCAATGGACAAATGTATTTCCGGTTGTGAATGAATTTCTTTTCTGGTTTAACTGCATGTTGTTTACTTACTCACCTGTTATGATACTTTCAAAAGTCAAAGTACGAGTACACTGGACGCTTATGAAAGTTGTGATGACAATGTGACGTTTTGGATTTTCCAATCTTTGAATGAGGAGACTTTCAGGCTCAGTCATTTCATTACTAAAGGAAGAAAAAATGAATTGCTCTTCATCCTTACAATATCATCGTTTGGCAGTAATTGGAAATTAAGTAATACCCTTCCTAGAGATCTTATTGAAAGATACGTAGATGGGTTCGTTTAGTGCCTGCTTTCGGACTCGGAAATGGTGGTCAGGTTTCACTTTCTGCTGCGGCATTACAGCTAGGGTGATGAGCAATATGAGAAATGACTAATCTGACCGCAAAACCCCCATAGGTTAATGACCCTAGCAATGTCTGATCGGGCTCTCCTAAGAAAATCTTTCGTTTTCGATGCCATAACCTGGACATGTCTTCCTAGATATAGTGCAGTTCGTTAAGCTGGGCTTAACTCAGTCTGACCGTCTTTAGGAAAAGTCACGATCACCCCATACATCGAGCGATGAAGGGCCGAGCATGGAGTTATGCAGTGCCAATTGTTTCCTCTCAAACACCGCTAAATACCTTTGCTCGACAGTATAAATTTGCTTGTTTCAACTGTTCTTCAAAATCCGTGAATGCTTCTACAACTGCGCGGTGAAAACGCGCTACAATATCAATATCATCTGCCTTCCGTTTGTACACCTTCCCGTCGCATCATCTTTTCCAGAATCGGATTGAAGAAATCGCATGACAGTACATCTCCACGCCGATATCCCGTGCTGGTTTCAAAAGTTTCGGAATTCCTAGAACCGCACAGCACGCATTGCATCGCATGGCATATTTTTAAATGTTCCACGATCCAACCGCATAATTTTTTCCGAGATCCCGAATTCGGTCATTGCATCGAATAATTCCACGATAAATATGGACACAAATTGAAGAAGACCTCATTAAACTCACAAGAGATCATGCTAAGTGGAAAGTGTAGTGAAGATGCCACTCAAAGTAGATGAAATAAAAGAGGTATACCTCGCTTCTATGACACTCAATATAGACGTCAATATTTGATCTAACGCGTATTAAAGACTGTCAAGAGCGACAGCTTAAACAAGCTGTGTTCTGAAACTGACAGCTACACTTTTACACTGTAAGACATGTGTTGCCTCTTTATCTCCGCACCGCTCTGTAAGGGAAAAGTTTGTTGACCACTTTCACTTAAAATGCCCCTTTTTATTTTATTCTTCTGTCAATGTGACATATTTCAACAAAATCATGCTCTCAACATAATTTGAAGCCAGGTTTCTCTCCTGCCATCTCCAAATCCAAGTTCTTTTACAGATTTTACAGATTTTTTTTTACAGATTTACGTGCCAAATTAACGACGGTTTTGAAACCTGCTTCCTTTCACGATGCAATTTTTGATCCAAATTTATGCGTTGAAATAAATATTTTGTCAGCTTTGCCACTCTATTCAATCCAATTACAGTCGAAATCGGTTATAACGACCTTCAAGAACGATATGTCGTTATAAACGATTTCTTATGCTATTGGATTACATATAATGGAGCTCAGGCGGGACCTAAGAATTTTGTCGTTATATCCGATGTCGTTATAAGCGATTTTGACAGTATAGTTTTGCTTCATGAAGAATCCGCCTTGCTAAAGCTTGGCTTGAAAGCTAGGCTCAAAATTTGCCAGCAGACTAACTATACTAAAGGTGTCTTCTAAAGCACTTCATTAAGTGACATCAAAGGATTTTTTGAGATCTACACGAAGAGTCACCTTCGGACAGCACTTTTCCTCACATATCATCTAGACGATCTCGACACGAATGTTCAAAATACAGATGAGAGTTTTCGGCGACACTGGTACGCTGCAACAGTTTTGTAAGGTTATGGGTTATTCTTCTTCATCAGTCTCCTTGAGGATTATGTCATCCATAGGGGACATAAATGAGCAGACTGCAAACGATCAGACTGCAAACGAGGCATGTCAAATTTTGATAGCGTTCTTAAAGAGAAGACTTTTTTTTGGGCGTCTGCCTTAAATTCTTTGATCATATTTCATTAGACTGTAAACGACTTGTGCTTGCCGAGATCTAGGTCCTTTGTCATGGTCCTTATGACGTGTTCTGTATGGCAGACTAATTTCGACCATCAGAGAAGTCTGTGTCATGTAGGTTTCCTAATTCCCAGCCTCGATTTCTTACCAAGGCTGCCAAGGTTATCCATCTCTTCTTCCTTTGTCTTCCACCTTACACCGGAATGTATTCAAATTTAGATTAACGATCTCCACCCAAACACCAACTCAAAACTCACTTCTTTGTTAAGCACAGACGATCGTCAGACGCCTCAAACGTCCACAAGTTCGGTCATGGTCATAAAAAAACTGATCACACATAATTCTATGCGTCTACCGATTCCAATTTCAAGTTCACACTCTGTGAAGCATAAGGCACGTCGAGCTCGTTCCACGACTTCCAACCAGCATTCCACGCAATAATTCGTAATCAGTGCGCTTGCTTGTCATTTCGATGCCATGGGCATACCCAAAGATCATCAATTACAGTAAGAGTCGTGCACTTAAGCCAACCGCTCGTCCGGTCTGTCTAAAACGATCGCTGCAGGTGGTTACAGGTGCAGTAAAACTGGGTCTCGCACTGATCGTGACCGTCAAACGTCCACTCGTGGTGGTGGCGTCTTTATGCGCTACCGGCACGAGAAGTTTAAGATTCTTATCAGTTTCTGGTCCAACCTCTACGAAAACCGGTTCAAACAGGTCGAGACAAATTACGTAAGTGATACCCATTTGACAGCAATTAGAAATCTCAAAAGACCAATAATCAATTAACACTAAATCCAAACACACCTTTGACACTTCTGTCATCACTCAATTAAATGAGGCACTTAATCTCGCGTACCGCTAATTACAGCTAACACTTGCAGTTAATTCCATAAGCGCCACACACAAACAAATTGACAGCAACGCCTGAGTACACCTGACAGATGATTAAACGTTAATTTTCTCTGACATTTCCAGATCGGATATCGAGACGATGCAGTTCCAGCTGACTTGCGAAATCCCACGGATCAAAGTCAAAGCCCAATACCGGTCGACAGGTGTCTTGATTTTGGTCAGAGCTTCCGGTGCCGGTGACTACTGGGGAGAGTACGGTAAGTTTGTCTTCGCAATCGGTTTCCGGTGTTCTCATGCGTGCATGCCGGTAATTTTCATTTGCAGAAGGGGTCAAGGCAAAGATCTACTTCAAAGCCAACACAAACGCCAGAGACGACGGCAAGACTTATCTGAGTGTGGACCAGGTCAAGATGGACTTCAACGTGAAGTCAATTCAAATGGGCGTGGAGAATGTTGCCAATGGAAACTCTGTCATACGTAAGTTTTGTTGTGTATCAGACTCGAGCTGTCATTTTGACGTTTTGAATTTTTTTGACATTTGCAGAGGCAGCACTGAATCTGTTCATCAACTCGAACGCCCAGGAACTGCTGAAGGAGATGAAGCCGGCGCTGAGAACCAAGCTGACGATGGTCATACACAATTTCATGGAGCGACTGTTCGACAAGATTCCACTGGAACAGTGGTTGGCTTAGGCTCTTAGGGGATAGATTGAGATTGAACATGACAGACGGCTGTCACTTATTATTTATTAAATTAAACTAGTTCTTAGGTCTTTTCTCAAAGCGTATCTTAATGTATTCGGAGTGTGTATTAGTATGGTTTAAATAAAGTCATTCCCAAGGGAATAGGAAACATTTTAAGGAAAAAGTTAAGAGTGTGGTTGATGATGATGAAGATGTGGCTGATGTGGTTCACTTTAGGGGTGGTTGTTGCACTCACGCGTAAAACTTGACACTAGTCTGGTGTAAAAACGGGATAAACATGTCTCAATAACGTAGACGATGACCATAAAAAATCTTAAAATAAAGGAGTAGAGTATTTGGAAGACAAACGTGATAGAAACAGTTGTGGAGTGTCTGAATGCTGATCATTTTGAAGTATTGAACTAAGCATCTGTCGCTCGGCTAGTATATGCTTAATGTTTGCTTTGCAGCAATTTACTTCATTTTTACAAATTTTCTTAAAAATTGTTTCCTCGAAACATTATAATTTTAAAATAATGAATACGAATTTTGAATATTAATATGAAATAATGAAATTGTGGACGCCAAGGCGTAGTGAGTAGGTGTGTCGAATCTTATGCTTGAGGTCTAAGGTTCGAATCTCGAAAAAAATATCTAACATCTAACTCATACTCGGTTTATGATTTGGTGCATGCACCCTACCAAAATATCACCACCATGTTTGAAAAGTTCCACTGGGAGACCATCAGAGCCGGCGGCTTTGTTGTTCTTCAGCTTTTTGATGGCCGAGCTGACCTCTTCAAAACTTCTCTTCTTGCCCCATCACTCTCCCTACGTGATGCCCTATAAGAAGCTGCTGGAAATGCTCCTTAAATACTCGTACATCTACTATTCCCTGCGCTTCGGTGACTAGATTTCCTTCACTATTTCGAAGAGCCTGCGTTCCGTTTTTAAGGCCAGCTGCCAGCTGCTTGGGTCTTCTAAAAAACGACCGGATGTTGTTTCTATCGCAAGACTCCTCGATACCCTTGAGCTGGGAGGCTGCGTAGGCCCTTTTCTTCTTACGCAGTATCTTTTTTCCTCCCTTCTTCTAATTCGGTACTTTTCCTTTGCTGCTCTTGTTTTGCGTTAGCAAGTGTGCATTTTCTGTCACCTTTTTTCGAAGTACGCATTCGTCATTATACCAAGGGCTCTTTATAAGTGATGGTTGGTAGCCCATTGTGGTTTCGGCTACCTCTTTGATGACGTCGCGGTATTTGTTCCACATATTGTTGACGTTTGTGGATGGTGAATGCATATGGGAGAGTCTCTCACTTAGGCGCTCTCTGTAGGCTCTGGCTACTCCAGTCGTGCTAAGACTTCCAACGTTGAATTTCTTTTTTTGGGCGGCTCGCAGCTTCTTCTTTTTTTTTTTTCATGTATTTTTATTGTTTAATCCATAATCCTTACTATCTAGACAAAAATACTTAAATCTAGCTTAACTATCTTAACTTTTGTTCTTAAATCTAAAACTTACTAACCCAACACGAGTACTCTAAGCTAATCTAAGATAAATGATGAATGAAATTTGCCTTTCGGCCTACGCTATAATTATTTTATAATAATGCAATACTTTTCTTTTCTTGTCCAAGAAAGTTTTAAAAAATTGGACTTTTTGTATTTATTTTATTCTTATCCTAACTAAACCTAAACTTAACTTAGCTTAACTAAAACTTACATCTACTTAATCTACTTAAAACAACTTAAACTATGTCCGTAACAAAATACGGACGCGTGCACCAGGCGTATGGTATTTATATGCTTATTATATATATTTTAAGCGCCGTGATGCACCTTTTTTTTTTTTTTTTTTTACCTAGAACTAACTTAATCTATGCAAGTTGGCTACATGAGGTCAACTAACTAGTCAATGTTATTTAAAGTTAACGGCGGCGAAGGCTGATTGTGGTGTAACCATCAATAAAAATGTCGTTCTTTGGCAGACTCTGCTCTGTCTCGGGCAGAGATGGCCACACTTAACCGAAGAAGATCTTCGTGGCTGCGAGCGACGTCCGGCTCGTATTGGAGTCGCCTATCCACTGTTCGGCGTGCGACATGGAAGATGATAGGATTTCCGTATCCTGTATCAGGCCTTTCGGATTTCGAAGCGTTAATACGCGAACCATGTAGACACAAGCGTCTGCACCTAGCCTCTATTAACGAACTCCTACTCTCACCTCCCCGTGGTGAAATCCGGGAGCCGAGTACCCTCGACAGAAGATGGGGTAACCAACCCTCGTGGGACGTCTGGGCGGCTGCTAACGAGAGAGGGGGGAGTGTGAGTCTACCAGGGCTCATCACTCTTTTTAGGATGGCGGCGGAGGAGCTGGTCAACTGATTGGCCAACGGCGGCATCCACAACTCCAGTCAGCAGGAGCTACCTGGTTTCCATGGTAAGGTCGGGACCTTGGAATAGAGATGGCGGCGGATGAGCCCTTCTTTTAGGGCCAACGGCGGCGCTCACAGCCTGCAAGAGGCTACCGACACCGGATCCCTCCGGACCCCTTTGTCCGGGGGCTAAACAAATGGACCTGTCCTCCCAGTTGGAGGTTGTGCGTGGGGTTAACTTCCTCACCACGTAAAAAAATATCGAGTTGAGAAGCAACAATATGCCTCGGATACGGACGGATTTACTGTTGACGACCCCAGCAAACGGAATAAGGACAATGACTTTCGGTTCTGCACGTGGAATGTGAGGTCCCTGAACAGACCACGTGCAGCCGATGAACTCGCGGAGGCCCTAGACTGCTATAAAGCAGACGTTACCGCAATCCAGGAAGTGCGATGGGATGGGCCGGGCAAAAAGAGGATGAAAAACTGCGATATCTACTACGGCGACTGTTACAGAGAGCGAAGGCAGCGATTATTTGGATGTGGATTTGTTGTTCGAGGCAGACTTAGGCAAAAAGTCTTAAGCTTTAAGTACATAAGCGAGCGCCTCATAACAATCCACATCAAGGCTAAATTCGGCAACATCAGCCTAATCTGCGCCCACGCCCCAACAGAGGACAAAGATGACGATAGTAAGGATGACTTCTATGATCTCCTAGAAAGAACGTACGATCAATGCCCCAGCTACGACACCAAGATCGTTCTAGGAGATTTCAACGCTAAGCTGGGTAAAGAGGACATCTTTGCTAGAGTCATCGGTAAACACAGCCTGCACGACACCACGTCCGAAAACGGACTCAGGCTGGTGGACTTTGTTACGGGGCGAAACCTCTCTGTAGCCAGCACGCGGTTCCCACATCTCAACATCCATAAAGGGACCTGGCGGTCCCCTGATCATTCAACCGTCAACCAGATTGATCACGTTGCGATCGACGTCAGACACTCCTCCAGTATTCTTGATGTCCGAACGTTCCGAGGCGCCAACATCGACTCGGACCATTTCCTTGTTGTAGCCAAGGTAAGGACACGGATATCGAGAGAAGAACGGAGTCGAGGAAGCCAACCACGGTTTGACGTCGAAAAGCTACAATCGCAACAGACTGCCAGGAACTTTGCCGATCGAGTCTCCCTGAAACTCTCCGAAAGTTCGACGCCGCCTGCACTAACAATAGACGAAGAATGGAAACGTTGTCAAAGAGCCATCAGAGAAGCCGCTACTGATGTGCTGGGTTTTAAAACGCCAACAAGAAAAAACCCCTGGTTTGACAACGAGTGCAGGCAGGCACATGCAGCAAAGCAAGAAGCCTACCGGGCAACGCTGCATCGAACCACGAGAGCTGTTCGTGAGCTCTACGAACAGAGAAGAAGGGAAGAGAACCGGCTTCTCAGGAAGAAAAAGAAAGAGCACGAGAAGCGCGCGATCGAGGAGATGGAGAGGTGTTATGGCAGGAATGATGTCCGAAAGTTTTACCAAAGGGTAAAACTTTTATCGAATGGATATAAAGTTCGGACAGAAGCTTGCCGGGACGAAAATGGCCAGCTAGTAGTAGATTCGCAGTCGATACTGAGAATTTGGAAAAATCATTTCTGCAGACTGTTGAACGGCGATGAGGACACAAATACCGCTGTCAGGCAGAATGTTCCACTCAACACAACGGACGATGATAGAAGAGAATACCGTCCCCCCGACCTAGACGAAGTCAAGATAGCGATATCGAGACTGAAGTCTAATAAAGCTGCTGGTGCAGATAGTCTGCCCGCCGAAATGTTTAAAGCAGCTGGAGGTGATCTGGTAGGGCGCATGCACCAGCTCATCTGTAAGATATGGTCGGAGGAAAGCATGCCCGATGAGTGGAATCTCAGTATCGTTTGCCCGATCCACAAGAAAGGAGACCCCTTTGACTGCGCCAACTATCGAGGGATAAGTCTCCTTAACATCGCCTATAAGGTCTTCTCTGCCGTTTTGTGTGAACGCCTGAAACCATTCGTGAACAAACTGATAGGTCCTTATCAGTGTGGTTTCAGGCCCGGGAAGTCCACCATCGATCAAATTTTCACACTGCGGCAGATCCTGGAGAAGACCCAGGAAATGCAGATCGACACACACCATCTATTTGTCGATTTCAAGGCCGCATATGACAGCGTGCATAGAGACGAGCTATACAGCGCCATGTCTAGTTTTGACATTCCTGCCAAACTCGTCAGACTGAGCAGGATGACGATGGAGAACTCTCGCTGCTCCATCAAGGTCGGTAACGAACTCACCGAGACCTTCAATGTCAAAAAAGGTTTTAGACAAGGCGACGCGCTGTCATGTGATTTCTTTAACATCATTCTTGAGAAGATCGTGCAAAACTCACTGGCCAACACAAGAGGCACGATCTTCCAAAAGTCCGTTCAACTGCTAGCTTACGCGGATGACATTGACGTGATTGGGAGAACACAGCGAGCCGTCAATGATGCGTTTGCTGGCATTGAAACGAGAGCGGCTAAAATGGGTCTGGCGGTAAACGAGGGCAAAACAAAGTATATGCTGTCATCGAGAAAGGACGCACAACATCGACGACTTGGCCAGAACGTCACCATAGGCAGCTATAACTTTGAGGTAGTAAAGGACTTCGTCTACCTTGGCTCCGCGGTTAACAGTACAAACAACATCAGTACCGAGATCAAACGCAGAATTACTCTTGCCAACCGCTGTTTTTATGGGCTCAAAAGGCAATTGAGTAGTAGAGCCCTCTCTCGGAAGACCAAGTTGACTTTGTATAAGACCTTGATCATCCCAGTCCTGCTTTACGGTGCAGAGGCATGGACAATATCCCAAGCGGATGAACAGTCTCTTGGTCTTTTCGAGAGAAAAGTTCTGCGCGCGATCTTTGGTCCTGTTTGCGTTGATGGCATTTGGAGGAGAAGATTCAACCACGAACTGTATGGGCTGTACAGCGACATGAGTCTAGCCAGGCGTCTACGGATCCAACGCCTAAGATGGCTAGGCCATGTAGAGCGTATGGACAACTTAGCTCCGGCCCGAAGAGTCTTCGACTCTGAGCCTGTGGGACAACGCAACAGAGGACGTCCACGAACAAGGTGGCGCACACAAGTCGAGGGGGACCTCTGCCGGCTTGGTGTGCGAAACTGGAGACAGCTGGCGAAAGATCGTGCTGGCTGGAGAGGCATGTTGAGTGAGGCCCAGGTCCACCTCGGACTGTAGCGCCCTAAGAAGAAGAAGAAGAAGAAGAAGAAGAAGTATCAGGCCTTTCGTATCCAAATAAAGGAAAGCTTCGGGTGGAATAAAGCCGTTAAGGCGCACCTTCTCATGGTACATTATGTTAATGTAGTAAGCCCCAAAGATCAGACTGTTAGTGGAAGTCATAGCTAGTGCAATGTGACCCCGAATCAACTTAATAATAAAATTATCTATCCTAATCAGATTTGCCCCGTTGTACAAGTCCTCGTTGGGATAGAATTTCTTGTACTCGGATTCGGGTGTGCGATACAACCGGAGGCAGGCCCGAAGACACTGCCTCTCGAACACCCTCATCTTTTCCATCTGGGAAGGACTCAAGTTGAACCACACTGGACAACCATATACCATGATTGGCCGGATAAGGGCCATGTAGCAGATTACCTTCACTCTGGTATCAAGCTGGCTGCTGTAAAACAACCTACTTGCCACAGCAAAGGCTTTCTTAGCTTTCATCAAAGCAGTAGCTGCGTGCTTATCACAATACAGATACTGATCCAACCAAATGCCAAGATATCGCACTACATTTTTCACAGCTAACAGCTGTCCCTGCGGGTCAACTATGCCAAACTTGCGCCAGTTTTCTTTCGTGTCCCTTGAGGCCTTGGACAGCGGGGTTCTGAAGAGGATAGTTTCACACTTCTGGTAGTTGATCTTCAACTTCCAGTCGTCGCAAAATCGCTGAATTTTGTCGAAGTCATGCTGCAACAAGATATTAATCACTTCCACCTTCGGACCTGATCTGTACGCTATGATATCATCGGCATACGCAATTAAGTTTGGCATGGAACCTATAAGATCGCTAGTGAATATCGCGAACAGGATCGGCGAGCCAACTGCCCCCTGTTGCAACCCGTTTTTTATGTGAAAGGTCGTGGCAGAAGTTATGTTGCCATTTTTCACAACGAACATCCTACCTGTGATCATATCATGGATCATGTATAGCAATGGTTTACTTATGCCAAGCCTGGCAAACTTGAGGAAAACGCCTTCTAACCATACGGTGTCGAACGCCTTTTCCATGTCTATCAGGCAGGCACCCGTGCAGTGGTTCTTATTTTTATTCCACTGAATGTCGGAGACCAATTTGGACGCGGCATGTATGGAATCATGCCCCGCCCTGAAGCCGAATTGGTTGTCCGGAATAATTTCTTTTTCCTCAACCCACTGTTTCAGAGCTCTAATGACTATCTTCTCAAAAACTTTGCTTATGCACGGAAGAAGACTTATCGACCGGAGATTTGTCGGGATGGAAGTATCTTTGTCCCGTTTAGGGATGGGTTGTACCACAGCTGTCTTCTAATGAGCCTGGTAATATGCATTACTCAGCGCATTGTTAAACAGGGTTGTGTATATATCCACCGCCTCAGAGGGGAGATGGCGCAGAACAATATTCGGTATCCCATCGATTCCCACTGACTTCTTCTTCCTCAGTGAGTTGAAGATACCCTGGAGTTCATCTTTCGAAATAAGGATGCAGTTATTTCCATCATCGGCGACGGCACTATTTGCCAGAAAATCGTCACTGAACCTAGTAAAACCAGGATTCTCGGATCGCCATTGACTTATCTCATTCTGAAGATGGAGGTGGTTTAACAAGGCTCCATTCTCCAAGTCGTGGTTCGGACTACGGGGTTCGTTGACCGTGTACACTTCTTGGAAGACAGCACCAATTGCTTTCACCTTCTCCTAGGGATCCTCAACTACGAAGAAGTCGTTGTCAAGCACTGCCCCATCTGGATCGATGCCAACTGACGTCAGTAAGTTTGCGTTGTTTGTCGTTCTGTCAAGTCGAACGGTCTGAATGTCGTTCTGATCTTTCCTCCGGAAGGTTTTATTTACTTGCGGGAACATGCTCGGGTTGTTGGATCTTACAGCCCGAATCTTATTATCTTATTATAACAGCCCTATTGGCTTACAGCCAGGCTGTATTGTTGGCGGATTAACTGTTGGAGGACTCTGATCTCCGACTTCAGCGACCGCACTTCCGCATTCTGCGGATCTGTAAACCGTCTGTACAAGAGTTTAAGTCTTGACAGCAGTCTACATTTGTGCACGTGAAGTGCGTCGATGGCCGCATTCCGATAGATGTCGCCATCATCGGTTTGTGCGACCTTCGGAATTGTTTTGTCCATTGTACATTTAATGGCGTCGTGCATTTGTATGAGGTACCTGTCAACCTCTTCGTTCGTCAGGTTTCTGTTCGTAGGAGGATGGATCACATTCGAACGTAGTTCCCTGGACAAGACTCTGGAGAAACGTGGCCAGCGCGCCTTATTATAATTATAAGGATACGTCTGGCGCAGCTTCTTCTCGTTGGATAGTCGGGCTCAGAATTTGGTTGCAATAAGAAAGTGGTCAGAGTCGACATTTGCCCCTCAGAATGTTTGCACAAGCAGGATGCTGGATGCGCGCCTCGCATCTATTAGCACGTGGTCAATTTGGTTGGCGGTTCGACCATCTGGAGATAACCAGGTTGCTGTGTGGATTCTAAGTTTTGGAAATCTAGTGCTACTTAACACCGTATTACGCGCTGCTGCAAAATCGATTACCCGATAGCCGTTGTCTGTTGTCGTATCATGGAGGCTGTACTTACCGGCTATTCCGCCAAAGATGTTTTCCTTACCGATTTTAGCACTGAAGTCTCCGAGTATGATTTTGACATTATACTCCGGACAGGCTCCGTAGGCTCCGTCCAGGAGGTCACAAAATTCCTCCTTGCTAGAGTCATCATCTTCGTCGGTAGGGGCGTGTGCACGTATTATGCTGATGTTTTGGAATGTTGCCTTGATGCGAATCACAGACAGACGATCGCTGATCGGTTTGAAGTCGATTATCATTGACCGTAGCCGATTTTCCACGACGAATCCGCATCCTAACATGTGCACACTTTTTTGGCAGCTGTAATACATTTTACAATCTTTCCTTTTTTGCATACCCGATCCTATCCATCGTATCTCCTGGACCGCAGTAATATCTGTCTTGTACCGCGTGAGGACAGATTCAAATTTTTGAGCAGCACCAGGGGTGTACAGCGTGCGTACGTTCCAAGTGCATATTCGCAATTCATAGTCCGTAAACGTTCCGGGTTGTCGTCTTAAAAAGGGGGGGCGGTTATTATCCGAGGCTTGTGTCTCTCTCATAACTAAGTTTTTTTATGTGGTAGGGAAGTTACCCCGACGGCACAACCCACAACCTGGTGGGCCAGTTCCTTGATTTGAAACCCCTAGGACGAGGGGCCGGTGGAGAATAACCGATGTCAGTAACCCACTTCGGGGATGCGAGCGTTGCCGTTGGCCCATCAAGGGTTCATCCGCCACCATGTTTATTCCAAGAAACTGTCGTATTCTTGGAAATCTTTACTGGCCTGAGCTTCGAATAGGTCGAAGTAGCCCGAGTAAAGTGGTGCTTCCATTTGAAGCTATGACATTGTGTCTACTTTGTGTCTACGTCGCAATAAGCGGTTGGTCGTTATAAGCGAAGTCGTAATAAATGGATTCGACTGTATATGGTTCTTCGGAAGCAGCAATTTTTAATGAATGGGCCAGGCTAAGCAGCGAATATAATATGCAGTGAAAATTCTTGGCGACCTTTCTGATAAAACTCTTCACGAATATCAAAGAGTCTACCCGAGCAAATTCTCAAATTTAAATTTAAAATGAGATTAAAACTTGAGACCAGACGCATTACTTTAAAGATCGGTTTAGCGTGGATGCAATTTTTAGGATCTGCAAAGCCAGAGGAAAACTTCTGCTGCTGAACTTTAGACCTCATGTTGCGGTGGGAATGGGGAATGTAGCCTATGCAACCTTCTAGCGAGCCTAGTGGTCTAAAGATGCTCTTTTGATGGATGAATTCTCGGAAAGTTTAGAGAGAGAGAGAAAGTTTTGAGTGGTCTGGAGCATGCTGAAAGTTGTCTTAAGCATTAAAATTTCGGTAGCTAAAAATGAACGACTAAAAAAAATTTTAACTAATGTATTGGTTCTCTACATTCTTCGGCTGATAGCAGTGTTCCAAGTCAGATCTTGTAAATTATTGTAAAAAAATAATTCAAACCTGAAGTATACCAATGAAATTTAATTAACTACTACGTCTACTACAAAGTGGTTCCACTGTGAAGTTGCTGGGGGCATCGTTCAATTTCAGCAGACATTTGCTTACGTAGAGAACGATTCATTGAGATAGCTGTCGTAAACTAAAAGGAAGTGATTTATACATGCGTGCCTTTTACCGCTGTGGACAGGCTACTAGGTGTGAAGGTTCCTTGCAATGTTTACGGCAATCTCTTGTTGCCGTTGTCAAATGTGTGATAGTAGGTACAAATTAGGTATGTTGCGGATGCAGATTTTTTGACATCCGCAGATGCGGATATTAAAAGGCTCACATCCGCGGATGCTGATGCGGATACGGATTTCGTTTTCATTTAGTCATTTTTATTTAAACCAAAAGAAACTTTTAATACTTAAACATAAACATAGGTGAACAGCAACTTGGCTGCCTTTTCTGGGTCTAGCCGAAAGGCTAAATTATAAATTAAATTATTCCCGCACCACTAAACAATTGTTCACAAGGAACACTGGCTGGGGGAGGTGACAAATATCTTCGTGCTATGGCAGATAACATCTTAATCTCTTTATTACCTCTCCACCAGATAAGAGGACTTTCCGATACATTTGTCCTTTTTTGCTGCGATATGACGCTAACTCCTTTTTAAGGTCTGTTCCGGGACTGTCTGATCTTTGGACAAGGTCGTAATCTTCACTTGACGAATCAAGCATCGCTTCCAGATCACTTTTTAAACAGGGTTTCCTAGCGGTACCGGACGTGCTAGGTTGTTCTGAAGAATGGTCAATCGACTGCACCAAATCCAATCAATCTCCCATTTTCATTCTTTTAGATTGGTTGTAGTTTGGATTTGGAGAACATCTACGGTCATGATAATGATCCTGAAGACAATTTTTGTGAGCTCTCAGTATTTCTTCTTTAATTTGTTATTCTGTCAACGGTTTGAAAAATGTGTGCTTGTAGCGCCGCACAGTGGACATCTTAGCTGGACATAAGTAAAAAAAAAAATTTTTTTTGCATTAGAAAAAATACCGCTCGGTTCGAAGTCAAATACTCAAATCACAAGAAACAAAAAACAAAACATTTTTAATTCCCTTATTTTAGCAATGGGAAGCTTTCCAATTCAATGTATAAATCTTTTCTTACTCTCGAGTTTGCCTTTCGCCGATAAGGAGTTTTTTTTTTAAAGTGGTATAGTGAAATAAAAGTGAGGTATATATTTGAAGCAAATATGCAAGAATATGCTTTGGGAAGTACTTTTAAATTGAGTGTATTTTTATTAATATAGTAGGGACAATTTAGTCACTATGAACTAAATACGGCGATACTTTTTTTTACGAAAGACAATCTAACATTTTTTTATTTGTTGGTCCATAAAAAAAAGTACAGCTGAGTACAATGTTGAGTGGAACATTCTGCCTGACAGCGGTATTTGTGCCCTCATCGCCGTTCAACAGTCTGCAGAAATGATTTTTCCAAATTCTCAGTATCGACTGCGAATCTACTACTAGCTGTCCATTTTCGTCCCGGCAAACAAGAACTTTATATCCATTCGATAAAAGTTTTACCCTTTGGTAAAACTTTCGGACATCATTCCTGCCATAACACCTCTCCATCTCCTCGATCGCGCGCTTCTCGTGCTCTTTCTTTTTCTTCCTGAGAAGCCGGTTCTCTTCCCTTCTTCTCTGTTTGTAGAGCTCACGAACAGCTCTCGTGGTTCGATGCAGCGTTGCCCGGTAGGCTTCTTGCTTTGCTGCATGTGCCTGCCTGCACTCGTTGTCAAACCAGGGGTTTTTCCTTGTTGGGGTTTTAAAACCCAGCACATCAGTAGCGGCTTCTCTGATGACTCTTTGACAACGTTTCCATTCTTCGTCTATTGTTAGTGCAGGCGGCGTCGAACTTTCGGAGAGTTTCAGGGAGACTCGATCGGCAAAGTTCCTGGCAGTCTGTTGCGATTGTAGCTTTTCGACGTCAAACCGTGGTTGGCTTCCTCGACTCCGTTCTTCTCTCGATATCCGTGTCCTTACCTTGGCTACAACAAGGAAATGGTCCGAGTCGATGTTGGCGCCTCGGAACGTTCGGACATCAAGAATACTGGAGGAGTGTCTGACGTCGATCGCAACGTGATCAATCTGGTTGACGGTTGTATGATCAGGGGACCGCCAGGTCCCTTTATGGATGTTGAGGTGTGGGAACCGCGTGCTAGCTACAGAGAGGTTTCGCCCCGTAACAAATGTTCCACTCAACACAACGGACGATGATAGAAGAGAATACCGTCCCCCCGACCTAGACGAAGTCAAGATAGCGATATCGAGACTGAAGTCTAATAAAGCTGCTGGTGCAGATAGTCTGCCCGCCGAAATGTTTAAAGCAGCTGGAGGTGATCTGGTAGGGCGCATGCACCAGCTCATCTGTAAGATATGGTCGGAGGAAAGCATGCCCGATGAGTGGAATCTCAGTATCGTTTGCCCGATCCACAAGAAAGGAGACCCCTTTGACTGCGCCAACTATCGAGGGATAAGTCTCCTTAACATCGCCTACAAAATCTTCTCTGCCGTTTTGTGTGAACGCCTGAAACCATTCGTGAACAAACTGATAGGTCCTTATCAGTGTGGTTTCAGGCCCGGGAAGTCCACCATCGATCAAATCTTCACACTGCGGGAGATCCTGGAGAAGACCCAAGAAATGCAGATCGACACACACCACCTATTTGTCGATTTCAAGGCCGCATATGACAGCGTGTATAGAGACGAGCTATACAGCGCCATGTCTAGTTTTGACATTCCTGCTAAACTCGTCAGACTGAGCAGGATGACGATGGAGAACTCTCGCTGCTCCATCAAGGTCGGTAACGAACTCACCGAGACCTTCAATGTCAAAAAAGGTTTTAGACAAGGCGACGCGCTGTCATGTGATTTCTTTAACATCATTCGAGATCGTGCAAAACTCACTGGCCAACACAAGAGGCACGATCTTCCAAAAGTCCGTTCAACTGCTAGCTTATGCGGATGACATTGACGTGATTGGGAGAACACAGCGAGCCGTCAATGATGCGTTTGCTGGCATTGAAACGGGAGCGTCTAAAATGGGTCTGGCGGTAAGCGAGGGCAAAACCGAGAATATGCTGTCATCGAGAAAGGACGCACAACATCGACGGCTTGGCCAGAACGTCATCATAGGCAGCTATAACTTTGAGCTAGTTAAGTTCGTCTAAATTGGCTCCGCGGTAAACAGTAAAAACAACATCAGTACCGAGATCAAACGCTGAATAACTCTTGCCAACCGCTGTTTTTCTGGGCTCAAAAGGCAATTGAGTAGGAGACCCCTCTCTCGGAAGACCAAGCTGACTCTATACAAGACCTTGATTATCCCAGTCCTGCTGTACGGCGCAGAGGCATGGACAATATCCCAAGCGGATGAACAGTCTCTTGGTCTTTTTAAGAGAATAGTTCTGCGCGCGATCTTTGGTTCTGTTTGCGTTGATGGCATTTGGAGGAGAAGATTCAACCACGAACTGTATGGGCTGTACACCGACATGAGTCTAGCCAGGCGTCTACGGATCCAACGCCTAAGATGGCTAGGCCATGTTGAGCGTATGGACAACTTAGCTCCGGCCCGAAGAGTCTTCGACTCTGAGCCTGTGGGACAACGCAACAGAGGACGTCCACGAACAAGATGGCGCACACAAGTCGAGGGGGAACTCTGCCGGCTTTGTGTTCGCGAAACTGGAGACAGCTGGCGAAAGATCGTGCTGGCTGGAGAGGCATGTTGAGTGAGGCCCAGGTCCACCTCGGACTGTAGCGCCCTAAGAAGAAGAAGAAGAAGAGTACAATGTTGGCTTAGCGAAGAGTTCCAAATTCCATTGCCTGAAGTACATATGCTAACAACTTCTAGACAAGGAAGACCTGAAAAAGAATTCCAGGAGTGTGGAAGCAGAGCCAAAAAACGAAAAATTCAAAATCTCATGGAAAGATCGGCCGAAGAATTATCATTTGCTGTTGAGTCTAAGCTAAGAATAGAAGGAAGCCGTTCTAAAGCCGAAGTTGTTAAAAGGGTTGTCGAGTATTCTCCAAAAACAATTAAAAGGCTTAAAAAGCCTGAGATATCGAATACGGTCAAACCATATACATCTGAAGAACCCCTGGCCCTTATAACTGGCTTGAGACTCACAAAACCAATATAAGCTACTTTTAAAAAGCGCAAAAGAAAGAAATGCTAATATCTACCCAGCTTACGATAGTATTTTAAAAGCAAAATAAGAGTGTTATCCGACAAGTAACTTTTCGGCTGTAACCGAAACCTTATGTGAAGTCAAACTACAGTCATTGTTGGACTTGACAGTACAACGTTTGTCTGTCGCAACTCTTGAAACTTTTGAAAATCAGATAGAAAACGGTGATACCTTAGTATGCTCGTGGAAATGGGACTCTGATGGTAGTGGAGGGCACTCGCGTTACAAGCAAAACTTTTTGGTAAATCCTGAGGCAAGTGATACTGATACTGTGCTAACATGCATAGTACCTTTAGAAATACGTAAAGCTGGTTCTAGTACTGAAAATATCTGGATGAATTCAAGTTATGGAAATGATTTTAAATTTATTTTAAAATATATTTCCAATGAGCAAAACAAAAGAAAAGTTAAATCCGATTTAAGTCAAGCTAATGACCCTAAATCGACCACTGTGCGCCGGTCTAAATAAGTGGGTATAGAAAATAAATGATTTTCGTCCAAGGCCGAGAATTTAGAAGACATTTCCGTTTTTAAGGTGGTGACTGCCAGCCTAGTCGGATCAGAGTCCTGTGATCTTGTTAAATGGTCATCCAGTTTTTGCATAAGCATTTGAGTCGCTTCTTGTCACTGTCTGTTAGGAAAATAGAAATATACTGTACGTTCCTGTACCGACTTGTTCAACATCCGCATTCGCATAAGCTCCGCATTGATTTTTGCTTGCGGGCGATGCGGATGAGGATGCAGATGTTGAATTTAATGCGGAAGTTCTGCTGTTGCGGATGCGGATTCGAATATCTGCAACATCCCTGGTACAAATATAGGTATACATCTCGTGCTTTTTTATTAGTGTACGATAACAAACTTTTTTTTTCTCGATTTCTACACTTACCACACATCAGTGCTTTTAAAACTGCGATAAACTTCATAATCTCTGCTATATGAATATAATGAATTCCGTTTTTCCGTGACCGTTAAACTCATCACTCATCAGAAGTCCTAATTTGTTCAGTGGGTGTGTGCTGATCGAAATGTTCTTATTGTCGCCCGACGAGAGGATTCACGAAATTGAGATTTTATCGTAAAGCGGTACCAAAGAAATACGAGGTAACATTTATTAGTTCACTGCAAAGATTTGAGAAAATCTTTTTTTCTTTGCGACTCCGAACGGCGAGATTAAGAAGCTTTTTTCTAGACAGTTATACTCTTTGAGCATTGTCAGTGACTCAAAAAAGGTGGAACCGTGAAAAAATGTTAAGTGTCTTTCGAGATTCAAACCTTAAACCTCGAGCGTGGAGTCGACGCACCTACTCACTACACCACGGCGCCCACAAAGGTACACAAAAATACGATGTAAAATTTATTAGTTTACCGCAAAGAGTTGACAATTTGACTGCTTGTCATTTTTTGACATGACAACGAGCACTCACTAGCGTTGTTCACGTCCATTACGAAGACATCTATCTGGATAGAATCTGTAACCAAATACTCAGAACGTAGGGTCTGATTCCAACACACCGATTAATAACGTTAGCCCATTCTGTGACCATAAACAACTTAACTTAACCCAAGGAATTTTGTCATATGTCGTAGACCAGTCAAAAGGAAGAGGATGCATTCAATATTCAGCCCGCAAAGAATGCCTTGACTCACGTCTAGCACTGATGACTATGCTAGCAACGAACGTAACGCCCTTCACTGAGCAACTCAAGTCAAGTGTTCAAATATACTGAATCTAGAACAACAAGTGCGATGAACCACCGGTATAAGCTCTTTTGTATTGCTGTCACGCCCACTGGTCTAATCCATGAGGTAAAACATTTCGTGTGCTCTTGTAGGTCAAGCCGACAGTGATAACTGCCTACAAAATACAAGGTGTTACGTCAACACCCCAGATTCAACGTTCAGAGCTCAGAATACAAAACAATTCACCAGCTCAATGGCGTACAATTAACTTTGCTTTGCATAACACTCACCAGCGCTTAGCGTGTTTGACGCTCGCCGGCTCCTTGGTCACCGCGCGACATCTTCAAGCCGAGCTTTGGTCTCGGAAAATTGCAAGTGTCATAAGTTAGTCGCTCATGTGAGGCGAGATTTGCCAAATCAAAGCACAGACTAGTCAGCCCTTTACAACGAAATTACCCGTCTCATTACAATGTTCAGCCACTCGGGCTGTAATTTCTGACTGCGGCTAATTTGTGTAATTCACAAGCGCATGTCATCACTTTGCTGCTTGGCGATTAGGCAGGCAAGGAACTAATTTACATTGCTTCGAGATTCTTATCGTTTCGTTGAATCGGGGCGCTGCCTTGCGTGCTTTGGCGACTGGGTGGTTGGCATGAATTGGATTTGGACAGGCTTTTGGGCACGCAGCCTCTCATCCTGTTGTGTAATGGGTTAAGTAATGCGAGTTGGGTGGGCACTTTGATCGGAGATAAGTGTATCTAGATAAGGACTTTGTTTTCACGAGTTGTCACAAGATGAGGGCTCTATTGTCGCATGTGTGGGTGGTCTCTGGGTGGGTAGTTGGTGTTTAATTACATCTTAGTGACTTAAGCTAAAACTACAAGATTGTACAATTGTACTAGAATTACACAACGTCGCTGCTGTGAGTCGGAATATTAAAGACCATCACATCAGAGACAGTCAAGGATTAAGGATCAGATTAAGGTGTTGGTAATGTAAATTTATCATCAGTGGTCTATAGAAGAGACAGTGGTTTAGCCAAATCAGTTAAGTAACTTCTGTGCACCTTAGGAAAATAGAAATTACCGATTTGTTGTCGGACTTTTTATCATAATCAGCTATAGTTTTCGAATTATTCATGTCCCTTAGCATTGCAGAAAATAAGATGTTAAAGAGGCGCGGATCTGTTACTGCGCCCTCTGGCAAACCATATTATTCAAAACTGAAGACGTCGTCGTGTGTTCTCCAAACAAGCTAATGCGGACATTCATATGGTAACCGGTCTTCCAATAGACACTGCCGAACTTTGACAGCTAATAGGGGCCATATTGTTAGAGCTACATCTGTCAAATTGGCTGCCATTCATTCAGTCTGTTTTGCCACATAGGACATAGCGTTCAACAACACGTTCAAATGATGAAATTGTTTTATCGAAAAGGGTGTTCTGTTCGGGCAACGTTCCACGCGTTTCGCCCATTTTGAGGTCGACCTAATCGTCCTACCGAGAGAACTATTCGCAGTGTGGTGGATAAATTTGAGTCCCCTGGTTCAGTAGACGATAAACCACGATAAACGTTGACGAAATGCAGGATCTGCCGAAAACATTGCCGCGTTCCATGAGAGTGTGCAAGAGAATCCGAGGCAGTCGATTTCACATCGCTCAGAAGAACTCGGTCTTTCGCATACCACAACTTGTCGAATTTTGTGTCATGGCACCCCCACAAAATTCAACTGACCCAAGAGCAGAAGAACGACCATAGACAACGACATGTGTTCTCTGAATGGACTCTGGAGCAGTTGGAAACTGACTCTAATTTTCATCGAAAAATCATCTTCAGCGATGAGGCCTATTTCTGGATGAATGGGAACGTCAACAAACAAAATTGTCAAATTTGGAACGATACCAATCCATTTGAGATCCAAGAGTGTTCAATGTATCCCGAAAAAATCACTGTTTGGTGTGGATTTTGGGCTAGCGGCGTCATCGGTCCATATTTCTTCGATCACGGTTAACGTCGAGCGCTATAGGTCGAAAACTACTAACTTCTTTTGGTCTGAATTGGATCATATGAACACCAGTGACATATGGTTGCAACAGGACGGCGCTAGGTGTCACACAGCTCACGCCACATTGGCAATTCTGCTATCTGACGTTAATACACATTAGTTGATGATGTTGATGTGGGCGCCGTAGCGTAGTGGATAGGTGCGTCGACTGCTACGCTCGAGTTCGTCAGTTCGAATCTCGGAAAAATCATCAAACATATTTTCACGGCTCCACCTCTTTCGAGTCACTGACAATGCTCAAAGAGTATAACTGTCTAGGAAAAGTTTCTCAATCTCGCCGTTCGGAGTCGGCATTAAACTGTAGGTCCCCTCCGCTCGTGAGAGAACGAACGATAGCACGCACAACACGAGTGGTTGCTGAGAAGCTAGGCCCAGGTCCACCTCGGACTGTAGCGCCGCCATTATTATTGTTATTATTATGATGATGTTGATGATTCCACAAGATTTCCGGTGATAACTGTTCGCATTCCTGTCGTATATTCTCGTTAAGGGCTGCGATTGCCTGAGGATTGTTTGCATAAACCCGCGACTTCAATTAGCCCCAAAGAAACAGGCCAGACTTGTAGTTAAATCGAGTGATCTTACTGGCAATGTCAAATCGCCAAAACGGGAGATTACGCGACCAGGAAACACTTCCTTCACAATATCCATTGTGGCTCTTGCTGTGTGTGCGGTTTCAACCGTCATGTTGAAACCACATGTTCACCATCTAATTCCGGCAGTAAAAAGTCATTTATCATGGCCCAATCACTCTTCCCGCGTTAACGCCGCACCACACAGTGGCATTAAGTGGATGTAATGGCTCTTTGATTGGACGCGGATTTTCAGTGACCCAGAAACGAGCATTTTGTTTATTGACGAAACCGCTTAAGTGGAAATGCGCCTCGTCGCTCATGACGATTTTCGACACAATATCGTCCTCTCTGTTGCTTAAATTGAGGATGGCTTTATAGTAATTCACACACGACTGACGGTCAGGAGGCATTATTTGATGCACTGTTTGCACTGTTTGCACTCGCACGCCAACACCAGAGGCACAATCTTTCAGAAGTCCGTCCAACTACTCGCATATGCCGACGATATTGACATAATCGGAAGAACACAGCGTGATGTCAGTTGCACTTTTGTGAGTATTGCGACGGAGGCCGCGAAGATGGGTTTAACGGTAAATGAGGGCAAGACCAAGTACAGTGTGACCTCAATAAAAGCAACCCTCGATACGTGCAACTCCTCGATAAATTCAACGCCTTAAATGTAAGCATTGTTGACTCAGTAATTGCAACTCCTCTAAAAAGGTGACTCGATAAAGACAACTATTGTGTCATCAACTCTTAGTTCTTATAAAAGCATTTAATTTGAGCCACGCCGTATGTCTCTTGTCTAATGCATGGGACAAGGTGCAGTCTACGGCAATACAAAAGTGCCTTTGATGAACCCAAGTAATGATTACGACAAAGATTAGTGGTAGCACAACTGAGTGGCATAAGGGACCAAATCCTAAAAGACCTTGAAATAATATCATCGACTAATGATTTGTTTCAAGAGCTATCCCCTATTGACTGTTTCGAGGACAGAAACGATTGGATTGCCGAAAATGAAACCGATCTGGAACCGACCTACAGTCCGGGAGCAGAAGAAATCGAAAGTGATGACGAAAATGCCGTTGAAGAATCCCCACAGTCAAAAGTTGAAACGGAGGCTGCAATTCAAGCACTAAACATTTGCCTTCAATGGACTGAAGAAAATTATGCTTCACTGAGTAATATTTTAGCTCTGAAAAATGTACGAGAGTCAGCCTTGGAAAAGAATTCTGCCTTCAAAAAGACACAATCTCAATTTTTTTAAAACAATTCAAATTTGAATTTTGAACAATTTTGGTCTGTTTACCAGAACAAGACACGTTTTTTTTACTATTCTGAGGTGTTTAACTTCCACTCTGAGCCTGTGGGACAACGCACCAGAGGACGTCCACGTACAAGCTGTCGCACACAAGTCGAGGGGGACCTCGGCCGGCTTGGTGTGCGAAACTTGAGACAGATGGCAAAAGATCGTGCTGGCTAGAGAGGCATGTTGATTGAGGCCCAGGTCCACCTCGGATTGTAGCGCCCTAAGAAGAAGAAGAAGAAGAGATGTTTATTTTTGCTTCAATTTTGAGGCCTACAATTTTATGACTCGATTATTGCAACAAACTCAATAAAAGCAACTGACCAAATTTCTATTAGTTGCTTTTATTGAAGTCGCACTGTATATGCTGTCAACCAGAAAGGACTCCAAACACCGACGTCTCGGACAGAACGTCACAGCAGACAGATATAACTTTGAGGTAGTCAAGGACTTTGTCTACCTAAGTACCGCTATCAACTCAGGCAATGACACCAGCGCTGAAATCAAACGAAGAATAACTCTTGCTAATCGCTGCTTCCTTGGGCTAAAAAAGCAATGATAAACAAAGCCCTCTCTCGAACAACCAAGATAACCCTGTATAAGACCTTGATCGTCCCAGTCCTGCTATATGGCGCAGAAGCATGGACTTTATCAAAAGCGGATGAAGTTGCTCTTGGCTGCTTTGAGAGGAAAACTCTTCGGGTGATTTTCGGTCCCGTCTGCATTGAGGGTGAGTGGAGGAGAAGATATAACAACGAACTGTACGAGCTGTTCAGCGACATTGACTTAGCCGGAAGGGTGAAGATCCAACGATTGAGATGGATAGGTCATATAGAGCGAATGGAAACCAATGCTCCGGCCCGGAAAGTCTTCGAATCCATCCCCGAGGGACGGCGCAGTAGAGAAAGACTGAGACTCAGGTGACGCACGCAAGTGGAAAGGGACCTCAACCAACTGTGCGTGCGAAACTGGAGGCAGCTAGCTAAAGATCGAGCTGGCTGGAGACGCTTTTGGTTGAGGCCCAGGTCCACCCTGGACTGTAGCGCCACCTTAAGTACTCGTAAGTAAGTTTGCACTTCGTATGCGAACATGTGTAAGTCTTTTACTAAAATTCAATGTAGGGTCCATCTGGTGATGCCCAATTGCGTAGCCCGTCGTCTGGTTGATGTTTCTTCGTTCTCAGTGACATCGACAGCCGCAGCCGCGATATTCTTGGCCAATGACGACCACGCTCTGCATGGTCTCCTTAGGTTCCAGTTTGTTCGAGTCGAGTAGCTTATCGCCGGAGTGTTTTCCCAATTGGCGCCACACGATTAGGGAATCGACGTTGAAATTCATACTGCGCTAACACCACCGACCGATTATTGGTCAAAAAAAATATACACACTTATTCTACTCTCTTTCGGTGTATAGCGCTTCATTGCTTATCTGTCTGTATACTGCAGCTGTCTAGTTCACAAATGCCAAATACGATTGACTTACGGCGCCATTTGCAAAAATTATAACATCTTCCAATAGGATGATTAATTTTTTGCCACCATGTATAATGGCATCGATAGGCTTTTTAAAATAATAAAAAATGTCGATCATATCTCACAAACACTTTGTTTTATGAAAATTTCATGATAGGAAGCGCTTACTGAAGGACCCTTTAAAAATCCATAAAAAATCCTGTAAATTCACATAGAGGCAACTTTGACTTTCTCTAGACACATTCTTTTGCATTTAGGCAATTAGTTTTGCAACAACGTTCTTTTTAATTCGTCTGAATACTACACGAGAATATTGAATACAAATTCGTCTACGAAATCATTGCCTTAAAATTGAGTTCTTAAAATAAAATATAACAGAACTTTTGAGTATCCTTCTTCTTCTTCTTCTTCTTCTTCTTAGACCGCTAAAGTCCGAGGTGGACCTGGGCCTCACTCAACATGCCTCTCCAGCCACCACGATCTCTCGCCAGCTGTCTCCAGTTTCGCACACCAAGCCGGCCGCGGTCCCCCTCGACTTGTGTGCGCCACCTTGTACGTGGACGTCCTCTGTTGCGTTGTCCCACAGGCTCAGAGTCGAAGACTCTTCAGGCCGGAGCTAAGTTATCCATACGCTCTACATGGCCTAGCCAACTTAGGCGTTGGATCCGTAGACGCCTGGCTAGACTCATGTCGCTGTACAGCCCATACAGTTTGTGGTTGAAGCTTCTCCTCCAAATGCCATCAACGCAAACAGGACCAAAGACCGCGAGCAGAACTTTTCTCTCGAAAAGGACAAGAGACTGTTCATCCGCTTGGGATATTGTCCATGCCTCTGCGCCGTACAGCAGGACTGGGATAATCAAGGTCTTGTATAGAGTCAGCTTGGTCTTCCGAGAGAGGGCTCTACTACTCAATTGCCTTTTGAGCCCAAAAAAAAACAGCGGTTGGCAAGAGTTATTCTGCGTTTGATCTCGGTACTGATGTTGTTTATACTGTTTACCGCGGAGCCAAGGTAGACAAAGTCCTTAACTACCTCAAAGTTATAGCTGCCTATGGTGACGTTCTGGCCAAGTCGTCGAAGTTGTGCGTCCTTTCTCGCTGACAGCATCTACTTCGTTTTGCCCTCGTTTACCGCCAGACCCATTTTAGCCGCTTCCGTTTCAATACCAGCAAACGCATCATTGACGGCTCGCTGTGTTCGCCCGATCACGTTAATGTCATCCGCGTAAGCTAGCATTAGAACAGACTTTTGGAAGATCGTGCCTCTTGTGTTGGCCAGTCAGTTTTGCACGATCTTCTCAAGAACGATGTTAAAGAAATCACATGACAGCGCGTCGCCTTGTCTTAAACCTTTTTTGACATTGAAGGTCTCGGTGAGTTCGTTACCGATCTTGATGGAGCAGCGAGAGTTCTCCATCGTCATCCCGCTCATTCTGACGAGTTTGGCAGGAATGTCAAAACTAGACATGGCGCTGTATATCTCGTCTCTATGCACGCTGTCATATGCGGCCTTGAAATCGACAAATAGGTGATGTGTGTCGATCTGCATTTCTTGGGTCTTTTCCAGGATCTCCCGCAGTGTGACGATTTGATCGGTGGTGGACTTTCCTGGCCTAAAACCTCACTGATAAGGACCTATCAGTTTGAAATGGTTTCAGGCGTTCACGGCAGAGAAGATCTTATAGGCGATGTTAAGGAGACTTATCCCTCGATAGTTGGCGCAGTCAAAGGGGTCTCCTTTCTTGTGGATCGGGCAAACGATACTGAGATTCCACTCATCGGGCATGCTAAGTATCCTATTAAGTTTTAATTTTTGGCGTTAATTTCTTTTTTTTAACAGTACGACGACTAGAAATGCTTTCAATCCTTTTAAAGTTTGTAAATTATATTTTAGCATTCATGATTCTTTTTCCCGACAATTAATGATATCCTTCTCATTTTCTACGCTTTAATTGTGATATCAGACAAGCGAAACAGTGTACATGTTTAGCTACAGTCAGTCAAAAACTCAGTCAGTGCAGTCAATGACTTCGCTGAAAAAAATTATGAATTACTCAATTCAACCACGTAATTATAAAGGTCGCACAGCTTAACGATCTAACCAACTAAACCTAACCAATAAACTAAGTGGTCTTAATAACAAAAGGAATCTATAAGTTGTACTCTTGACTTCCACTTTATCAGCTGACGCAAATTGTTAACTGGAATATGCATTTATCAACCAATTCTAATCGAAGCAACCACCAAGCTTCTGCGAAGAGTGTAAAGGTTAAACGACAATCAATAAATAATCAACCTTTTTAATTACACATCATGAACCGCTATTGATGTAATAAATGCTAGTAATTATTTAATTTAACGATAAAACGCGCCCGCGACTTGGTATTAGCATACTAATCCGCAATAAATACTGGGAACTAGTCGAAGGGGGAATCGGGATTCACGTTGTATCGGGTTTCGATACTGAACAAATTTTCCATTTCACTAAATCGATTAACTCAGCTTGGGCCGATCTTTATTTGAATTTCGCTTTAATTACATGGTACCAATGGGTTCGATTGAAATTTATTACTTATTGGAATTAGGCACGTGATTTTTCTAAACCCCATGGGGTCTAGAGATTATAACAAGAATTTGCTTTAGAGACGTAGGCGTTGTAACTCAACAAAGTATGTGATGCTGCACGAGCGTTTGAAGGCTGAAGATCAAAGTCCGTTGTGACCTTTAAGGAGCATCTAAAGGAACTGGGGTAGTGGAAAAGGAAGACGACAAGGAAATAGCTGTTGAAAGAAGGAGCTTAGCGGGAAATTGGTTTTGCAAACACTGTAAAACGCTTGGTGATACAAAAGCTCGAAACAATGTGAATTGAAGGAGCATAACTTTGTTAAATCTCTAAGGTAAGACTTATGTTCGAATCATGGTCGAATCGAGATGAACAGTGCAGCTATCGTAGCGACAGAAGGGCAACCGACCAACTTGTCATTCTAAGAATGGTATTTAAAAAAGGCTTTGGTATGCCAAGACTTTTAACAATTTTTTCATGGATTCCGATAGCTAGTCCCCGAGGTAAACTCTGCAATTTTCTACAGGAATATATGATGTTTCTTCATTTTAAGACCGTTTAATGGATATAAGCGTCAAGTGAGAGTGATAGGGCAACAAGAGAACCCACCTCCAGTAAATTAAGAAGCCATCCCCTCCCAGTTTTGAAGAGGTCAGCTCGGCCTTTCTGCAACACACTAATCGACGCGTACCAGTGTAGATTCCGCCCGGCAGATCAACAATCGACCAAATTTTCACACTAAGCAAAATCCTGAAAAAGTCAAGATTCTTCACTTATTTATCGAGTTCAAAGATGCATACGACGATGGATGGTCTTGAGCTGTACCAGGCGATGGGCGAATTCGGGATCCCAGGAAAACTGATCCAACTGTACCGTGTCACGCTGGAAATCACGCGGTGTAATGTTTAGTTTGGGAACAGTTCCTCCGAACTATTCCAAACATGCACCGGACTTCGGAAAGGAGATGCGCTGTCGTGTGACTTCTTCAACCTTGTACTGGTACAGATAGGCGTCAATACAGAAGGCACTATCGTCAACAAATCCGTTCAGCTGCTGGGCTACGCAGACGACATTGATATCATAGTTCGCTCCCAGAGAGCGGTTATAGAAGCTTTCACCGCCATTGAAGAAAAGGCGAAACGAGTTGGTCTTGAAGTAATTTTGCTGTTATAATATTTATAATAATATTTGCTGTTAACAAGCAAAGAATTATCGGTCTACCGCCTAGGACAGAATGTCACTGTTGGCAACAATAATTTCGAGATGGTTATGGAGTTTACATACCTCGTAGTAAATATCAAACCCACGAATGACACCCAAGTGGAGATTCGACGAAGACTTACTCTAGGAAACCGCTGCTACTTTGATTTGACGAAACAAATTGGTTCAAAACTCCTAACTCTAAAGACAAAATGCATGCTCTACAAAGCCTGCCAGTTCAACTATATAAAGCCGAGTGTATATTCTTTGAGCATTGTCAGTGACTCGAAAAAGGTGGAGCCGGAACAGGGATTCGAACCTAGACTTGAAAGTCTAGTGCGTACGGGCCGAGGCACAAACCCACACGGCTACGGCGTCCACTCCAATGATAGTGCCATTAATTTGATCCCAACGGTAAATGGTGACTGGACTAGATTTGAAAAATCAGATAAGAGCGCATTATATTTGCTTTCACTGGGATTCGAGCCTAATAATAATAATAATGGCGGCGCTACAGTCCAAGGTCCAAGTCCAACCTCTCATGTTGTGCGTGCTATTGTTCTTTCACGAGTGGAGGGGACCTATAGCTTAATGCCGACTCCGAACGGCGATTTCGAGAAGCTATTTCTAGACAGTTATACTCTTTGAGCATTGTCAGTGAATCGAAAGAGGTGGAGCCGTGAAAATATTTTAGATGATTTTTCGGGAATCGAACCGAGAACATAGAGCGTAGGAGTCGAGGCACCTACCCACTACGCCACGGCGCGTACCTGGGACCCCTCTAACTTAGAGCAAGCACCAACTGCGCCCTCCAGTTTTCTGTACCAAGATGTATGTAGATGTAGTCCACAAAGCCAAAAAACGGCGACTACACTGGCTCGGCCACATCAAGCGAATGGACAATAATGCTCAATCAAAGAGGATCTTCGAATCACAGGTTCGAGAGAATCTCTAATGAAAAAGCGGGCAAACAAATTATGAAGATGATGATGATTATTTGGGAATGTGTCAATTTCCATGAATGGATTCATTGCTTACTGAACGAATTTAATAATTGTAGACCACTCTGTATGACACATTGCACTGTTCTGTAGAAGCTATCATCGTATTCCATTTTCTTATCATTCAATTAAATAACTAAAGGAATAGTCTTAACCCTTCAGATCTTCAGATCTTCAGACGTCTTAAACAATTTTTCTTGTAGACGTTGGTATTCAGTCAGAAATTAATCTCGCTGTTAAATGAAATGAGGTTAAAAAAAACAATAGGTCCCTCTTCTCATAAGAGACCAATAGCAAGCACAGCACGAGTCGTTGCTGTAGAGCCCGAAAGTCACAGACTGTAGCGTCACACTATTATTTTTATACTTCACAAAAGTCCCACAGAAGATTTTTAAAATAGAGTGGAAGTGTGGATTGGCAGACGCTGACTTTAATGATTAAGCATAGAATAGGAATTTTTCAAGAAGGAATTGGATTGGATATCGCTTAATAAGCAGACCGTGCTTTAACCCATTTATTACCAAAGACATTTAAAACTAAAATTTCAAATTTTTGGCAACATAACTTTTAATAAAGTAGTGTCAAAGGAATACAAAAATATTTGTTTCATTTTTTAAAAAAGTAGGTAGTGTGGTTTTTGAGCTGTACCCAAGCAGGTACAATGGGCAAAATATGGTTGCTAATTTTGTACATGAAATTTCTTAAAGCATTCTTTTTCGATACACAAAATTATGTCGCAGAACCCACAAACCCATCTGAATCGCATGTGACATACTCTGCATCTAAGAGGCTTTTCAATTCTCTTTGGAAAATGGTGACCTTCAGATAAAGCAACGCTTGCAGATATAGAGCGTTTCGATGTCGAAGGTTATGGAATTGAATATCTTCTAAGATAATATCGAGTAATATTTCTTTGAAACGATAGCAAGTCATCTTCGGAATCAGCTGTGACTTTATATAGTTTCCAAGCATTCACCAATGTAGTGCATAGCATTGACGCAAAAAGCAGCCACCACCACTTTTTGCCTCGAATTCTGATTTTATAGGCATTGAAAAATTGGTCGTGTAAGTCAACGACACCCATACCATTATTACAATCCGCAACAAGGTTCGGCTGTTCGAATGAAGACTTTTCTCTTTTCTGCTGATGATATGACATAATGCATGGGCCGGATAGTGTCGAATTTTGTGCCAATAGTGACAACACTATTATCACTCCATTTTACAAAGAGAATATTATTGTTTTCGTCGTATACGTGCTCTAAATGCCCTCTTTTCTCCTTCTTGAATTCTTTCTTCAGCTTCAATGGGCATTTTTTTGTGGTTGAGCGTGGTTGAGCTTGAGATCTCCCAGGTATTGAAGCTCTTATCACAGATAAAGGAACTTCGTCCTCGCAATTGAAATGATCATCCCTAACGAAAAGTTCAATGTTACCTGGAACATCATTAGGTATGTGATCGGTATCCAAATTTTCTGTATCAATTTCATCCTCGTCTGTATTGTAATCTGCATCGATTGCATTTTCTTCGATTGCATTTATTGCATTTGGAAGATTATCGAATCTCCTTCCATAAAATGATGATGTTGAGAAAGCTTTGAAATCTATTCTAAGAAAAAAAAATCAGTTTTCCCATTGTAGCCAAGCCTAACTTTACGCGTACTTACCTAGAGACGATACCCACTCTTTTTCGAAAGAAAAACTCCACACTATTCACTCATTTCCCTCATTCCCAAACCGATTAACTAACACCAAGAGTAAATCACATAATGTAGACAAGAAGCAATTTTCCACATCGAATACCCCACACCACTGACAACCAGAAATAATTCTCTAAAATTGTCATCTCACCTCGCCGCACCATGGTAACCCTGCAGTAAACATTTCCTTCCTCCTCAACCAATTTGCCACTCATATTTTGACAACTATCTAATTGCAGCAATAACAATGTCGCCTGCCAAGAAAGCCTCTCCAAATGGCCCATCCGAACGACACAACAATGGACGGCACATGAAATCCATACAAATTGCCTGCTAAATTGCCGATGAACACATTCCCCGAATCGTTAGTAGCTGCTTACTCGCAAATAAAAAAACGTTTTTATTTTCTCGTTTTGAGAACCTTCCAAATTTGATTATTTACTTAGCTTTTGTTTTTGGCTAAAGACCGCTGTGACTTTGACACATCGTGGTATATAGAAATTAAGGCCGGTGGCAGGTTGAGAGGGGGTTGTATTTACTTTCGTTGGCGGTCACATGGTTTCTGCGTGAACTGCTTTGTCTTCGGTCATCGCATTGATGGAAATAGGAAGTAAGTCGATTTTAAAACCGAATTTTAAACGGTTTTTGTGGAAATAGAAGAAGACTTTATTCGTTATGTGAACACAAAGTTTCCGTAGCAGAATAGTTTCAAGACAACCCGCATAGTTTCACTTTTATGGTCAGACGTTGCATATTTTGGAGATTATTACGAGTAAACAGGATTTGCGGGTATTTGACTTCGTGCCAACATATTTTGGAGCCCAAGTCTAAAAGGATTATTTCAAGGTTAGTTGGGGACCGTGGAATAGAGACAGTAGAGGATGAACCCTTTCTCTTAAGGCCAACGGCTGCGAACACAGTCTGAAAGAGGTTACCGTCACCGGATTCTATCGGGCTCCCATGTCCAGGGAATAAAGAAATGGACATGGCCTTCCAGTTGAGGTTAGTGTGCGGGGTTAGGTTGAAGTGGCTGACTGTAGATAGCAGTCACACTTAGGCCCATAGTGATATCACGCGGATCTGATGTCACCTATCCAAAAAACCATTTGCTGCTTTCAACGAAGCTCTTTATTTGATTTTTTTTTTTTAATGCATTTTTTTTATTATTTACTTCACTAGGCTTATATGCTAGACAAAAAACGCTTAAAACTATCTTAACTAACATAATCTTATTCTAACTTACTGGCCCTATACGGGCTCTCTAAGCTACACCAAATGAATTATTAATGTCTTTCGACTTTTTAATTTATATATATATATTTTAGTTCTACTAAAAAAAATCATACCTTGCAACTAAGAAAATAAGAAAGAAAAACGTAGTTACCTTGAAATTTTCCTGTCTTAAGAATACCTTAAATCTAAGTCATTGGTTTCTTTTTTAGCTTAATATCTATATATAGATATACATCATATATATAAATACAACTCGTACGTACGTGTATACATACGACTATTTACATTTAAAACTTAAATTACATAAAAAATATATAGTTCGTTTTAATTTTTTGGACTTAGGCTAACTTATAACTAGGACACAGATTAAACTGTGTACGCCGGCCATGGCGATAAGTGCATTGGCCGACTCTGGGACCTATTGGTATTATAATATAATAATGGCGGCGCTACAGTCCGAGGTGGACCTGGGCCTAGCTTCTCGCCAACCAACTCGTGTTGTGCGTGCTATTGTTCTGTCACGAGTGGAGGGGACCTACAGTTTAATGCCGACTCCGAACGGCGAGATTGAGAAGCTTTTCCTAGACAGTTATACTCTTTGAGCATTGTCAGTGACTCGAAAGAGGTGGGGCCGCGAACAATTTTTTTTTTTGAAAAATTGTTTGTCTGAACTTGGTTTCGAACCTAGACTGTGAAAGTCTAATGCGCATGGGTCGACGCACGAACCCACACGGCCACGGCGCCCTATTGGTATTACCCCGGATTATAAGGGATCGAGGAGGGAGCTCTTTCTGTTAGCCACCACAATTTGGTGTGCTGCTGGCCTACATCTTTAATATCGCGGGTAGATACCGACCTACTGAACCTGAGAAGCTCCTCAGTGCTCTGTGCGACGTCTCGGTCGTAGTTAAGTCGCCTATCCACAGATGTACGGGCTACGTGGAAGATTAACGGTACTGCTGATCTATCCTGAATCAGACCTGCCTGATCGAGATGTAGGAATGACTCTGGGGGGACGAAGCCGTTTAGGCGAACCATCTCGTGGTATCTATAATTGGGGTAGTAAGCCCCGAAGATCAGGTTATTCGTCGAAGTCATTGCTCTTGCAATGTGCCTACGGATTAATTTAATCAGAAAATTGTCCACTCTTATCATGTTCGCCCTATTGTATAGGACCGCATTGGAGTAGAATTTTTTGTACCGGGACTCTGGCGTTCGATAGAGGCGAAGGCAAGTCCTAAGACAAGCCCTCTCGAACACCCTCATCTTTTCCATAAAGCTTGCTCCCACGTTGAACCACACGGGGCACCCATAGGCAAGCATTGGCCGGATAAGGGCCATGTAACAGATAACCTTCACCCTCACATCGAGTTGGCTGTTGTGGAACAGTCTTTTTATAAGAGCAAAAGCACCTCGAGCTCTGGCAAGCGCAGCATCTACATGTTTGTTAAAATATAGATACTGATCCAGCCAGATCCCCAGGTATCTGACTACACTTCGATTCGCCAGTGGCTGTCCGTTTTGTCCAACAACTAAGAACTTTCGCCAATTCTTTTTAGTATCCGCTGAAGCCCTACTCAACGGTGTTCTGAAAAGGATGGTTTCCGATTTATCTAAGTTGATGTTCAACTTCCAGTCATCGCAAAAACGCTGGATCTCATCGTAGTCACACTGCAGGCATGTAACAATTTCTTCAATTTTGGGCCCTGATCTGTACGCGATCAAATCGTCTGCGTACGCTATCGCGTGCTGAAAGGATCCTATTAGATCAGCCGTGTAAATATTGAATAGTATCGGGGAATTGACCGCACCTTGTTGCAGACCGTTTTTGATCATAAAAGTGCCAGTAGAAGTCAAGTTGCTGTTTTTGACAATGAACTTTCTGCCGGTGAGCATATTGAGCAACATGTACAGGAGTGGTTTATTAATGCCCCATCTGTTTAACTTGTAAAAAAGTCCTTCTAACCAAACGGTGTCGAAGGCTTTTTCCCTCTTTATTTGATTAATGCCGATGTTGTGCAATTCGCTCAAGTCGTTAAAGAAGTAAGCTCCAAGGTGTTTCATCCTGCGAGAGGAGAGAGCGCTACAAGTGCAGAGAAGATGCATTATGCTTTCTTCTTCTTCTTCGTCTCTGCAGCTTCTGCAGAAATCATTGTGAGGGAGTCCCATTCTTGAGTGCCAATGACACAGTGTCCTGTGAGATGAGGAGTCCTTAGGAATGACCTGTTCATTCTAAGAAGATAGAGTGAACGTTTTAGATCAAGTTTAGGTCAAATTTGCTTTGTGATGAGGCACGTAGTGCCATCTGACCATCTTGAGTTGAGTATGATTCTTTGAAAGAAGTTTAGCTGTACCGAATGACATGGGCGGAGGAAGGTTTGTGGAGATCGTACCACTCTTGGCGAGATCATCGGCTTCACAATTCCCTGGAATACCACTGTGTCCCGGCACCCACATGAGGTGAATATTAAAATGCTCAGCCATCTCGTTAAGAGATAGGCGGCAATTTAGGGAGGTCTTAGAGAGGAACGTGACCGAGTTCAGGGATTTGGTTGGTGCCTGGCTGTCTGAACAGATGATGATGTCCTTCTTGTCCTCCTTCTTCACGTTGTTCTTGAGCCAAGACAGGGCTTCTTTTATTGCCATCGTCTCAGCCTGGAATACGCTACAATGTTCTGGAAGGCGGAGGGATATACTCAAATTGAGATCCTTGGAGTAGACACCTAATCCTACTCCCTCGTCCGTCTTGGATTCATCTGTGAAAATACGCAGAGGACCGTCCAGCGTCTGAGTATCAGACTTCCAGTCGGACCTGGAGGGTATGCTGGTAGAGAAGTTTTTCTCAAAGACGAGATGAGGCAGGTAAGAGGTCGGTGTCGTGCGGTGGAAACTCGAGGTTATCTAGAATGGTGGAATGACCTGTATGGTGGTTATTCCACAAGTGCAGTGTTCTGAGTCTTACTGCTGTGCAAGCTGCTACTTGTCTGGCAAACAAGTCGAGTGAAGGGAGATGCAGTGTAATATTTAATGCTTTGGATGTTGTTGTCCTTAGCACCCCACTGATGCATGTGCTTGCAGTTCTTTGCACGCGGTTGAGAAGGTTGCAGTTGACGGTTGTGCCAAGAGCTGTCCACCATACTGAGACTCAATATAGTAGGATTGGTCTGACTACGGCTGTATACAGCCAGTATGCTCTTCTAGGCTGTAGGCCCCATTAACATCCGATTGCTTTTTTGCAGCAATAGAGCGCAGTGGTAGCTTTCTTAATACGCTCCATGATATTGGGCTTCCAGCTTAGTTTTCGATCAATAATGAGACCCAGGAATTTGGCCTTATCTGTAAGCGTGAGGTTTATGCCACACAATGAGGGAGGGTCAAAGGGGGGAATTTTATATTTCCTCGTGAAGAGTACTAGTTCCGTTCATTAACTCCAAGACCGCATGCACTGGTCCATGAGGTTAGTCTTTGGAAGGAATGCTGCATGATGTCCCTAAGGGTTAAGACGACTGGATGGCGCAGTTGGTTAAGTGCCTGCCCTAAGTTCGAGGGGTCCCAGGTTCGATTCCGAAATCGGTCCAGTCACCATTTGCCGTTGGGATCAAATTAACGGCACTAGAGTAGGTTGCTACCTGGCAGTACAATGGACCAGTTTTGAGTCTGAGTGCTCCAGTAGTATTTCTAAAATCCTCCAAAAGAAAAAAACAAAAGGGTTAAGACAAATTTTCCGGAAACTGCAATAGCAACATTATCCGCATAGGCAATCACCCTGCGTCCTGCCTCCTCTAAGTTCAGTAGCAGTTCATTGACCACAACGTTCCATAGAAGAGGAGAGAGTACACCACCTTGCGGGGTTCCTCTATTAACTGTTCTGCGGACATTGGATTCACCGAGCTTAAAGTTTATTACTCTGCTAACAAGTAGCTGGTGAATAAAAGGAACTTTCCAATACCGAGTGTGCGGGGTTAACTTTTTCAACATGTAAAATTGCAGCTAACTGCCTCGGACGGATCTACTGTTGACGACCCAAAAGAAACGAAATAGGACAAACATTTGTGGCTCTGCACGTGGGATGTTAGCTCTCTTAACAGACCACGTGCCGCCGATGAACTTACAGAGCACCTAGACAATAAAGAAGTAATGCAAGTAATTATTGTCTTTAATCGTATTCAATCTTGGGACACTAACATTAATTCAATTATCGACACGTTTTTCAGTGCATCTATTATGATAATCCAACCAAGGTATTCATCCGCTAGGCTACAGAAGTCTCTATCATCACATTTGAGAGCGGTCTCTGAATGACATCAACTGTTGTGAGGTTAAAGTCGATGTTTTTTATCGAAGAAAAAGCTGAATGAAATCGGTAACAATTATTTTCAAAGGAGTGAAGGTTAACTTATGCAAATGGCATCTCCTGTCGACCAGACCAGTACCCCATACTGGGCGCTGTAGTTCTTGCGATGCCTCTCTCTGTCGAAGATCGTTCTTTCTTGGTTTTCTTATAAGTTGACATTTGTTTTGCTAGATGTTGTGCCAGTGTCGAAAAAAGAAATTTTGTTGTAGTTTTGTGATGTCGAAAAATGTAGTTAACTAAGAAAACCAAAAATGAGGACAAATCGCATGTTTTTCCAAAAAGATACCAGACATATTTTTACGAGACAAAAAGAGTACATGTCCTCTTAAAAGAGGACGTCTGGTCAGCCTAGACAAGGAACTGTCTTGTAATTTTCAGAGAACGGACCAGAAAACAAAAGGCGCCATTATGCAATAACAGAGCTGACAGTAGCTTGGTAATACAATCTACAGCCGAATAGTTATGCAATAGAATCCTTTAATACAGGATGACAGAGGTCTAGTGAATCCAAAAATGGCGTGGAATAGTGGAGAGACAAGCGTGGTAGTTGCAGAGACTTTTGATGCACATCTTCAGAAATCGGATGCGACGCTGCGTGGGTATAGAAAAAGATGAACAAGAGCTAGGGTCCAATGGCGATTAGGAATTTAGTGACTCAATGATCGGAGGATATTGCCTTCGGCTACTTATTGAAACCAAAATATGTAGGAGTATCTCCTTCAATAGCTTTAGCCTTTAACCGAAGATTTTTTCCTCGACCGAGATGTGCGGCATACGCGCTCCTTTCTGGAGCATAGTAGCTGAATAAACACTTCCCATTTGTTAAATTCAAAGCCTAATTGCCGAACAATTCACAATCGGTCAATGTTAACGTCGTGTTTAAACCTATTCATCGTTTGGTATATCAGTTAAATCGCAAGCAACTGTACCCAAATTCTACAACACGTGTCTTTATTTTTTCTTTATTTAAATTTGCAATTAGAAGTACAAATATGGTACGGATGTATTTGATTATCTCGGATTTTAAAAAAGGAAAATATCAGTCACCACGTTCTTAAATTCACGCAGCCGACGCCGTCGACGGCAAAAAAACAAAAAACAGAAAGATGAATGGTTGATATCTGGCTGGTTGTCAAGAAAATAACTGTAAATTATGCAGGGATGTTACGCGGTTAAGTACACATGAAAATTCGTCAAGATTTGGTTAGATTTAAAATTAAATCAAAAGGGTGACACCAAAAACTGATAGAGGATGACTTTTTGCATTGGGCAAGTGTAACGAACCACAAATGAGGGGTTTGAAGGAATTTAAATGTAAGCAAGGTTAAGTATACAACACTCCCCACTGATGCCTACAACTTCACCCACATCGCGTTCTCTCTAAAAGTGACATCAGAGATCCGAAACCGCTTTTTTTTAAATTAATAAAACAATTAAATGGAAGAGCTGTTTTTTGGAAACACGTTTCGGAACATGTCTTGTACGAGATTCAGATCGAACCGATCTTACTCTACGGCTCAGAAAAGTAACCCCTCGTTGTCTATATAGACAATGAATGCGGAGACCCAAGCTGCTGACAGCCGCGTCTTACTTAGACCAACAGTTTGAGCCCTTTCTGCCTTAAAGCCAAGAAATGCCAACTAGTGAATTAAGTGCAGCAACAAACAAGACTAAATACACTAGTTAAGTCTGGTCTCCGTATCAAGATACTCAAACCTCTTGAATCAATTGTATCCACCGGAGATTTCTTCGTTTAACTCTACGCTGATTACCTCTGACAAGACTGCAAATCGTCAGGAGTCCAATAGTGCGTCTCCGGGTCCATCATTTCCCTCAGCCTTTTAGAGCCGATTGCCATCTCGAATCTGAACCGAAGGACCGTGCTGCAGAGAATGATCCTATCTAAGTTGAAGTCGCACTAAAGTTGCATGCGATGTTGCATTGTTATCATGGAGCTACTCATCAGTACAGCATCACGTTAGCAGCAAGTCTGACAGCTTGAATCTAACAATTCTCTGTTCTCTCCTTAAGATATTTCACCACCACCAAGCACGTGTGTGAAAACCCTTGGTTCCCGTCCCTGGAAATCACTCACTTCCACTTAAGTCTGCCCATACAAGTGTGACCTTGGTTTAGAAATCATTTGCAACCTCATCCTTAGCCTCTATCGCACCTGCCAGTTCGAACCTAACAGATAAATCAAAACACAACCACCTCCAGTTGCCTCACCGTCGTCCGCTGTGATTCAAGAAATCTTATGCAAAAAAAAAAAGAAGAAAAATCTCGGAAAAACTTCATTAATATTCAAATTAGCCACACTGTCGATACCGCTGCCTACTAGCACGCTTCTAGCCACCTCAAGACCCATCACCACTACTACAAGCATCCGGCTGAGAGCATGGCCCCACACACACTCAAGCATCGACGGTCGTGTGCCGTGGGTTCTCTCCAGCTAACGCGCCGATTCTATAAAACGTGATGACAAAAGCTCGGCTAGATTCAGTTCTAATCTGTGTGAAGTTTTGCAAAGTCGATCCTACCTCAAGTGCTTTTTGGTGCCCCATTTTCGCACAGACAATCCTCACCACTGACGGGTGTGAACGATTTTTCGACGAGTGTCTCCTGCTCCTTGTGGATTACAGACGGTCTTCCAGAATTCGGATTTCGCCTACTTGCTAGTTCGGAAAAGAAAAATGTAAGCAAATGTGATTGTTGGTGGCTGGTTACGAAGTTAAACGTTTTTGACACGCTCACGACGCAGTGATCGTGAGCTGGTTGACTAAGTGATCTTGTGAGTGAAATTGCTTTGGATATTGTGATTAAGTGACTGAGGTTGTTGTGTTGAATTATCCGAGGCGGTGTTAATTGGGCGATCATTTGGGACCTTTTGGGCGAGGACAGTTAAAGTCAAGTGATCGTGACGGAGATCGTTGTTGTAATCGTTAGTAAGGTCTTTAGGTCCAGGGAGATCCGGAAACCAAAAGATGATTTTTGTCTAATTGATCAGAGTGTTTATTGTCTAATAAGACTGTGGTTTACTGCTGAACAGTCCGATCATTTCCGGGATTTTGGGGAAATATAGGTTATGGCCTTCGTCGAAATATTTAAGATCGCTAAAAGAGCGAGTTGTGTGCCACTTAAGACTTTGTTAACTTTCAAGGCACCTGCGGCTTATCTCATGCTCCCAGCAATCTTTGGCAAGATCAAATCTAGGAGCGTGTTAAATGTATTTTAAGGCTTTTGTGCTTTATATTGTCCTCTCGGGCATCTTTCAAAATTATTTGTTGTTCAAAAATCAGGGTTTCCAACCTAATTGGCTTCGTAGTTCGCTTTGTAGTTGCTAGAGTTATAAGTATCCTGCTCGTAGCCAAAACAAGTTCACAATATCGCTTCAAGAATTTTATCAGTTTTTGAAATCTGCGGAAAACGACCGCTTTAATTGTTTGTCCTCTTCGCGACTTTCGAATTTAAAAATTCCTTAAAGTCAGAAGCTTTACAACATTTTACCCAAATTGTTTGTTTGTTTTCAAGATCAGCGGGCAGCTGAAGCAATTCTGATTAATTTAGAGGCAAATCTAATAGAGGCCTCAAATTGTAAACTTCAACGTTTCCCTAAGTTTTTCTTTTAACTTTTTTTGACCAAAAACAGAAAATTTGTTCAGTTGTTTGGCTTCGTGTCATGAAGTGAAGCTCAACAATTTTTAGTTCTTCCAAATTTTGGATACACTTTCGACGTACATATTTGTGTCCTTTGAAAAAGCGGCGTGTTATTCCAGTGGTTAATTGCGTGTACTTCGACACTTGTGAGTGGATCCGGATCAAAACAAACCTTGGCGTCTCCGCTAAATTCTGACTTTTTTTCGGATGGTTTTTGAAACACTACTGGAGCACTCAGACTCAAAACTGGTCCATTGTACTGCCAGGTAGGAATCTACTTCAGTGCCGTTAATTTGATCCCAACGGAAAATGGTGACTGAACCAGATTCGACTTCACTGGGATTCGAACTTGGGACCCCTCTAACTTGGGCAGGTACTTCACCAACTGCGCCATCCAATCGTGTATACAAATTCTGACTTAGTTGCGATCTTGATAGGGTCACCTGAATTTAGTAGTTTGTAGTTCATATTGGACTTCAACTATCGCATCCCGATTCTCTTTATGATTTAGTAGTTTTAAGCGGTGGATCGATTTCATGCCTAGCTAAAGTGTTGCTCGTTACCAATTTTTTTATCCGAGCAGATGTCACATTTTTTGTTGAGGCGATCAGTGCCTTAGAAGCTTTGACGCGAAACAATTTAAGACTAATGATTCAATTCATGAAATCGCATTCTTCCCCTCTATCGCTAAGAATGGTGAAAGGATGATGTACGCATTTTATTTCTTCGCTTATGGTATTCGTTTAATTTGCTTATGACTCGAAAGTCCTTATCTCCCATCAGGTTCTAGTTGTCAATTTTTATGTGCTTTTAAAGGCATTATTCGCGCGAAGCCTTGCTCAATGGGACCTTTACTACTTTTTGAACTCATTTATTATCCGATTAATTAGTATGGTTTATTTTCAAAAGCAAATAAGCCCATTTTAAGCTTCACTGTGCTCATCTAAACCCATCTATCGCAAAAAAGGACCCTTAAGGTTTTGAAATACACTGCCCGCTTGGTGTTACTAGTAAAACATTGAATAGCGTCCCTTTTTTAAATTCGTATTTTAATTGATATTGAGCTACGACCAAATTTAATGAAGATTAAATGGTTTCACGACGTCAATTCTGAATTTTCGCCACAAATTTTTTAAGCTTTGACTATGTGAAAACTGTTGTCATCTATAAACTTAGGCAAGAGCTGTCAAACTAAACAACGTTCAGGTTTTCAGGTGTGGGGGCGTAAAATTTGATGTACATTACACCTTGTCAGAAATGTAATTCCTAATTTTTCTTTAGATCACTAAAAAATAATTCGAATAAGTTTCTTTTTAAAAATGCAATAAAATGAACAAAATTCGTCGTTCAAGTGGCTGCCTCCGCTGTCTTCGCAGTAGCGCATTCTGTCACCCCAATTTTCCAAGACCTTGTTGATGGTTTCGGGCTGTAGCTCACGGATTGCTTGGATCGTATTGGCCTTAAGTACTTGAATCGTTTCCGGATTGTTGAAATAACATCGGTCCTTCACAGTTGACATCGACGACGGCGACCATGAATGTCGTCCACTAGCATACCAGTCTCACGAACTTCCGTACAGCAGTTGCGGTGGATGCTTCATTTCGGCCAAAAATTCTTTTCAGAAAACGCACTGTTTGGGTTACACAGAACTCACTTTAGAAATAAGTTTTCAATATTTCCCCACGTTTTTCAAGCCTAAAGCGACTCATTTCGTTCCGCGGAGGTATGATACTGACTTTCTGTCAAGATTTCGAGCGGGAAACAGCTGTCAGTGTCAAAATAACCTATTATTTAAAAAAAAACTCTAGATGGCCCACCCTGTACTTATGACTTGTCAGGTTGTCTCTCACCAGTAATTTTATGAGACTTCAATCTTGATATTGGTATCATCAATAACTATCACCAGATATTGATCTTAAGCATAGTGCTTATGGTCCAAGCCGAAGAGACATAATTCCAGATAATTTTCGCCCAAATTAAATATATCGTCCAAATATGCAGATTTTCCTCTTGAATTCATGTTTTGAAACGGTATGGAAACTAATTAACTGGGTGCTGATTTATATTGTTCAGACTTCCTTCAGTTCTTGTCTGTTATCCTAGCTCATTTTGGTATTTGCTGACATTTTCGCATAAAAACCTTATCAACTTTTTATTAGTTCATTTCGTTTTCATGGTTTGTTTACCTGATCCAATCTTGCGTGTTGTTTGAGTTTAGGTCCAAATCAGTGAAGCGTCAGAATAATAAGGTAATTGTTCTTGATTGCGGAAACGTTTGTTTTCCAGTTATTTTGGGAATGAATTAATAAACGTTTGTCATGCTTAATTCCATATAGCCTTGAAAATATGAATTTAATTGGGTAGCAGTCTAACTAAAGTACTAACAAGTGAGCTGGGTAAATTTTAATGTCAGTGGCAGCATTAGCGGCTAATGAAATCTGATAAATCTCTGTTCTAAGAGAAGTATTTGTTACTTTTAATTGCATTGGTTCGCTTTGTCAAATGATGCCTGTTCCAGTTTGTCAGCTATCTATTTTTTAAAGACCGTCGAAAAGTTAACAGCATGATTCTTTTAAGAGGCACAAAGTGCAAAGTTTTGAGAATGCAATCGCTTCAATGTGTTTCAAAGGCATTTTTGATGCGTATATGATATGCAACGACATAGGGAGTTTGTGTATGAAATCGTAGCGTAGCTCTTATATTTTTTTTTTCGGGGCATTTTTGAGACTCTACTGAAGGACTCAGACTCAGAATTGGTCCATTGTACTGCCAGGTAGCAACCTACTCCAGTGCCGTTAAATTGATCCCAACGGCAAGTGGTGACTGGACCAGATTCGATTTCACTGGGATTCAAATCTGGGACCCCTAGAACTTGGGCCAGGCACTTAACCAACTGCGCCATCCAGTAGTGTAGCTCTTATATTACATGCAGTTTGTTCGTGTTTTCTATTATGTTGTAAAATTTTACGAAGATCATTAACAATTCTCTTAGGTATATGGACCATAAATCCATATATCGGATAACTCTCAAAATGAGTCAATTTACAAACAGATTTTCAAGACTTGTTATTCAAAAGGAATTGTCATTTATACAACTACGCCACACTCCTAAGTCAAAATTGCATGTGTGACGAAATTCAAAATGACTTTCATTCAGAATTTGTGTGAATATGATTAACTGAGTCTGCAAGTAAGTTGACATTTTTAAAGATAAATCAGATACACATTTAGTTTGAGGTTCATTACGATTTTATTAAATTTATTTAAAGTGTGGTTTCGAAATTTTGATGAAACATTTTTTAAAACTTGGGTAGCTTCCGATGGTGGCTGGCTTACTGGGTACGTGCGTGATGCCCTAGGCTCTACTCCGAATACAACAACTTTCATATTTCACGGCACCACCATTCTCGAGCGACTGTCTCAAAATCAGATTTGAACGATTGAAAAAAACAATAGCAACAACGGTTTGCGATATAAAATTAATTCTGGCTTTATTTTGAAGCTGCCTTCACGCCATTATGTTCGGAATAGCGCACCATTCAAATGAACGACTGGATGGCGCAGTTGGTTAAGTGCATGCCCCAGGTTCGAATCCCAGTGAAATCAAATCTGGTCCATTTGCCGTAGGGATCAAATTTAAGGCACTGGAGTAGGTTGCTGCCTGGCAGTACAATGGACCAGTTTTGAATCTGAAATTTCCAGTAGTGTTTCAAAAATACTCCGAAAAAAAAAATTCAAATGGCCGCCTCGGTTTCACTGGCAGTACATCACACAGTCGGTCCATTACGTGCGGCGTGCAAAAGTTTTTCGAATGTTGGCCTCGAGCTCGTCCAAAGTGGTTGGCTTTTTACCGTTGACTAAGAAATTGACGTGGACTCGAAAAAAATAATCCATTGGTGTCAAGTCTCATAATCGAAGCGGCCAATTGATGAACGCTCATGGCGGGATAACCCAGTCGCGAAACTTCTACTTCACAAACTCTAGCGTTGCGTTATTTGTATGACAAGTCTTGTTGGGACCACAGCTCGGATATATCGATGTTGTCGAGGAACAGCAAGACGGTTAACATCGCTGTATAACTGAGACCATTGACGATAACGGTGTCTCCTTCCTCAAACAGTCAATCATTGTGGATGCATTGACGGTTGGTCAAACATTTGTTGGTTGTGTTCGCTCCAATAACGGTAATCTTGCTTTTTGACATAGCCGCTGAATCAAAAATGGACCCTCTTTTAGGATGATTTTCGGAACACTTCTGGAGCACTCAGACTTAAAACCGGTCCATTGTACTGCCAGGTAGTAAACTACTCCAGTGCCGTTAATTTGATCCCTACGGCAAATGGACCAGATTTTATTTCACTGCGATTCGAACCTGGGACCCCTCTAACTTGGGCCAGGCACTTAACCAACTGCGCCATCCAGTCGTACTCCTTTTATAAATTAAATCAAACTCTAACTTTCTTCACTTCAATATATATATGTATTCTTTATTTAATGTTAATTTAGGTTAAGGTATTCTTTTTCTTATGAAATGCATGCGCACTCGTTCGTAGTTGGAATCGAAGAGAGAGAAGACCTGTCATTGAAATCCTGTGTGACAGGCAGTGCTGCCAGTATTTATAAGTAAAATTTACCACACTGAAGAGGAAAAATTACCATCTCACTGAAAATTGACCACTTCCAAAAAATGTGAACTATGGTGAGGTACAATTCTTTCGCAAACTCGGAATTTTAAAATTTTGTTTTTAAGGGGAATCGAATGATCTGCCAAGTTGATTGTTGCACTATTTATTTCATCTTATTTCATTGTTTTATCTTTAAGGCAATTCAATGTTGACACTATGTTTGCTTCCTCTACCGTGCTTTACTATTTCTGCTTCTTAGCTCTGCGGCTCGATTTTTTGTGGCACCATTTTCAGCCCTCCCTTCAACTCAGGGTATTCCAACCATAGATTTATTAAAGAACACAAACAAATGGAAGGATATTTGTGTCAAGTGAAATTTACACTCTTGTATGAAAATACCTTTTTACCAAATATGTGGAATGGGATTTGGAATTTTTCACGAAAAGGTAAATTTAACGTAAACTGGCAGCACTGGTGACAAGCATTCTTGTAGTTACAGCAGTGTGAATTTGGTTACAGGGTGTGTCGTTGTTGAATATTTAACAGGCCCCATCCGAGAAGATGATTTTTTGGCCAAAATCCAGATCACCGGCGAACGTTACCAGTGAACTCACGATCATGTCAATGGTCGTACGCTTAGTCCCAAATCCAACCACAATATAGGCCGGCGACTCTATGGCAATGCCTAATTCTGCGGAATTGACATTTCTGGGTCTTCTATGATACTGGCCGCAATTTTTAGTAATTTTGAAACGGTGCATGAGGAAATGATGAACCTTACTGAACATTTTTACAGCAGGAAAAAAATTAACTGTTCACCAATGAACAGCTTTGATAGCTGTTGAATCATAACAATTGGAAAAGCTATCATTGCTATCTGCTCACCCTTTACAAGTTTGAAAAAACGCCACTAGGGGCTGTAGATCTCCTTCACATGAGAGGGAAAAATAGAACGAACCACAAGAGTCTTCTATGTAGAAGCAACGTCAAACTCCAGCCAAAATTAAGCACACTTGAAGAACAAGAAGAAAGTTTGCCTGGAAAACTTTCAAAATTTGTCATTTACAGATAATGTTCAATTTTGGTCTGATGGTACTAAAATGTATAAGTTTTTGATTCAGAAATATTGACCCAAATTGATTTGGTGGTATCACTGTCATTTTTAAACTGAACTGAAACACATGTTGAGGCTACAAAGAGATGCGCCAAGAGCTTTTGTGCCAAAAAGTGCTGGCCTAAATTGTTCAGAAAAATTATTATGTTATTTGTGAAATGAAATAACTTGTAGCTTGTGTAAGACATTAGAGAATTTCGGCTAGTAACTGAAGTCGGGAGTAACTGAACTGAACATTAAGCTTGGTTTGTGAGGTCAGTCTCATTGGGGGTCCAGAAATCCGAGCCATTGAGCCAATACATAGAAACACGTGGCAGATATTTGTTGACTTACACCTGTCTTTGGTTTTAAGTTCTCTTGATCTTATCTTCGATACAGTCCGAGGTGGACCTGGGCCTAGCTTCTCAGCAACCACTCGTGTTGTGCGTGCTATTGTTCTCCCACAAGTGGGACCTACAGTTTAAAGCCGACTCCGAATGGGGATTTTTTGAGAATCTTTTTCTAGACAGTAATACCTTTTTGAACATTGTCAGTGACTCGAAAGAGGTGGAGCCGTGAACAATTTTTTTTTTTTAAATTGTTTGTCTGAACTTGGATTCGAACTTAGACTGTGAAAGTCTAATGCGCAAGGGTCGACGCACGAACCCACACGGCCACGGCGCCCTCTTATCTTCAATACCTTACGTCAAATTGTTACTTCAATGCCATAAGCATCAAATTTTGAACCTGGGCTTTCCCAGAAAAGATATTTCTGACTTTTTCGTCTGACTGACTGTCAGCAGTGAACCCACACGGCCACGGCGCCCTCTTATCTTCAATACCTTACGTCAAATTGTTGCTTCAATGCCATAAGCATCAAATTTTGAACCTGGGCTTTCCCAGAAAAGATATTTCTGACTTTTTCGTCTGACTGACTGTCAGCAGTGAACCCACACGGCCACGGCGCCCTCTTATCTTCAATACCTTACGTCAAATTGTTGCTTCAATGCCATAAGCATCAAATTTTGAACCTGGGCTTTCCCAGAAAAGATATTTCTGACTTTTTCGTCTGACTGACTGTCAGCAGTGAAAGTAAAGAACGAGAATACTGCGGTTTACAGCCGCTGCTGACGGAGGTAGACCAACAGTGCCCCCGGAGCGAGGTGAAAGTACGCTACCTCCGATAGACCTATTCATTCCATGATGATGAATAAAACCACCTAGATTTTTGTTCGAATCTCAGGAGTCTTCGATTAAGTTTTTGCAATCTCTTTCCTAATACAGCTGGACAATCGCAGAGCAAGAGGCAAAGGAATTATATTTCTTCTTTGTTCTTGCAGAACCCAGTACCATACCTACAGCTGTATAGAATTTCCATCCATCTGTTTCTAAGAATTTTGTACACATCTGAAATCTCGTTCAAAATTGAAAAATGTCTTAGAAAATCATGGCAAACGTCAACCAGTGTCATTCACATCAAATGCCAATGTCAAAAAGACTCACAAACATTTGACATCTCTCAAACACCAACAGGAGAGGTGTCAGAAACATGACACACATCTTGTCACCAATTTCGAGACATTTTCATCAATCTCAGTCAACACTCGAAAGCATCTGTCAATACAACAGACAAATGCAAAAACAAACAAAAGAAAATAAAAAACAACACAATTTCCGAACGAAAGTTAAACAAACAAACAAGTCTAAGCACATTACCTCACTTGGCATGCAGGCAATTACAGTTCACCTTCTTGGCTATCATTTTCCATCAACAATTGTTCGGTTTTATATAATTTTTTGATTAATAGCACCACGGTAGCCATTAGATAGTCTTGCGAAATCATAAAAAATCCCAACGAAGGAAGCGACGGGCGGAGAGAATCACTTTTAATTTGCATTCCCTACCCGATGCGATAGTCAAACGAATGTACTCGTACTTACACATATCCGATTGGAGTCGAAGCAGCGGATGCGTTCAGAATGCTAATTGAATTATTAAATTTAGAAGACTGCAAAACGCTGTCATCGGTCGAGGGTTTAAAGTCGATTCGAGGATGATGTGCGGCGCAAAAGAGAGAAACTGAATTTGGTTCCTGCTGTTTTTTGTGTTTTGTTTGGACAAACGTTTTGAACAAATGTGGAGGGAGGGGCCTTGAATTTGAACTCTGTGCCAAGACCGCTGGTGTGTTATTGGGTTGTTGGGGTAATGAACTATTTTTAATGGCTTCCTGTTTGATAGCTGGACACTGCAGCAAGGGCAGGTTGGCAGTAAACGACTTTTGTGCGTACAGTTTTCTAGAATAATGACAGTTGTTGAATGCCGCACGCGTTTTTAGAAGACGCACTAGTTTTGCTTTGACCCAACTTGGAGTTTTTACGAAAAAATCGATGTTGCCGTGAAGTTTACTAAGAGTTCTTACGATTTTACTTTTGTTTGATTTCAAATTGATCAATTTCAAAGTTATGTCACGCGGCTTAAATTGACATGCACTACGTTCATCGGACCAGTGATTCCATACGCAAATAAATAGCAAACTGTTTGCACACTTAGAAGGCGACTTTTTCTACACGAACTCAACTAGAACTAGGTCGGATTTTGACACCACTGCTCTGATGTAAGAGTTTGTTGCCAAGACTTGTAGAGCCATCGGGTGGAGTTTAAGAAAAAAAAGATGTAGTCTGTTTGGAGTTCCCTAGCCTAAAACCACCACCTAACAAATCAGTGACGAAAGATTTCAAATGTTTTCCCTATTTTCAGACAATCCTTCCTCACAATGTTTAAACTCATCGCAACCCTTGCGGTCCTCTCGGCTGTGCTCGGTGCTTCACTCGCAGATAAACCTAAGCTTCGTAAGTCTCCCACAAAGTCTCAATGATTGTCGTAGACCTCTATGTTCTCTCTCATCCTCTAGCTGACTATATTCACCCTTGCAGTCGGAACGATCCCAAGATCAATGAATGCATTCGCAGTACCGTCCATGATCTGCGTCCTTATCTAGAAGGTGGCATCAAGGAGCTGAATGTCCCACCTCTGGAACCACTCTTCATTGGCGATCTCAACATTTTGGACGGTGGACGTGGTGGAATTACTGTGAAGACAAAGAATCTTAACATTTTCGGTGCGGCAAACTTCGAAATCAAAAGATTGGCGTAAGTTCCCCCAAATTCCCTCCCATGGAAACCACATTTATGCCCCTTCTCCTTTCAGCGTTCTGGACAAAGGAAAGAGAATTGATTTCGAGTTGGCACTCCCACGTCTGCATGGCGAAGGCACCTACGATGTGAGCGGACAGCTGTTGGCACTTCCACTTAAGGGCAATGGACGCTTCAGTGGCAATTTCAGTAAGTCTCCCCTGAACACAGCAACGACAGCTGACAAATGTCACTGACCTTTTCCATTCTCCTTTCTTCCACAGCAAACTTCACCGCATTCGTTCGAGTACAGTTTGACATTAAGAAAGACGCCGAGGACGTGGAACGAGTCGCCCTTAAGTCATTGGAGGTGAAAATCAAAATGGGCAAGGGACGTGTTCGTTTGTACAACCTTTTCAATGGCGACAAGACGCTCGGTGACATCATCAACGACACCATCAATCAAAACTTCGAGGCGTTCACTCTGGAACTGATTCCACCAATCGAGCGGGCATTGGAAAAGAAATTCTCCACGATATCAGCGAAGATCCTGGACACGTTTACCTACGACGAGCTGTTCCCTGTGTAAGCATGCGTTGCAGGCGTGAGCTAAGTCAGTCTTGAGGTTATAGCTTTAATTGAGATCGATTATGTACGTTGATAAGTGATTTATTTGTTTTTTTTTTTTGTTCGTTTTATTTTTTTATGTTTATATTTGCAAGTAAATTCAAAATAAGTTTGACTTGAGTGGTTTTGATTTAGTCGATGAATGTTCATTGGGTGCATTCAGAAACGCATGGTGAGGCATCACATCACGTTTATAAACGCAAATGTTGGCATCACTGTCAACTATAATAATAATAATGGCGGCGCTACAGTCCGAGTTGGACCTGGGCCTAGCTTCTCAGCAAACACTCGTGTTGTGCGTACTATTGATCTCTTACGAGTGGAGGGGACCTACAGTTTAATGTCGACGCTGAGCGGCAAGATTAAGAAGCTATTTCTAGACAGTTATACTCTTTGAGCATTGTCAGTGACTCGAAAGAGGTGGAGCCGTGAAAAAATTGTTGGTGTTTTTTCGGGAACTGAACCGACAACATCGAGCGTAGGAGTCGACGCACCTACCCACTACGCCATTTCTCCCGAATCAGATGTGCAAACTTCAAAACAAATGAGACTCATGAAATAGTTGATGCCTTGTTGATTGACGCATCGCAAAAAAGTAATAATCCGCCTCGCTGTTCAAATGAATGATTTCTGAACACAGCCATCATTTTAACAAGCGGTAATGTCATCCATTAACTAAAACTGCCTTCAGTGATGAATCGAGATGTCAGCCAATTCGTTGTTGTTCTTTTTTGTGTGGATTTACAGATTGAAGTGGACTTGGACCAAGCTTCTACACTTTTGTGCGCCATCTATTATTATGGTCAGTGTGTGTGGCCGTCTATTACTATGGTCAGAATCGAATGTTAGACGGCTAGCTTCACTCATAGTTGTAAGTAAGTAAATAAGTAAGTAAGTAAGTTGCTGACATTCCTGTAGTAGCTGTGCCCTAGATTTCGATACTATCTAGGACACAGTTACTTCAGGAATGTCTGCAACTTACCGACTGAACGAGCATTCTTCTTTGACTCCAGTCTCGATTATGTAGAATTTTTGGTCTATCGTCGTCTGTTTAAAATGAAACCACGGTTGACCTACAGTTTGATGCCGACTCCGAACGACGAGATTGAGAAGACAGAGATTTTTCTAGACAGTGGTGGAGCCGTGATAAAAAGTTAGGGATTCGAACCTTAGACATCGAGCGTAGGAGTCGACACACATACCCATTACGCCACGGCGGCCACTAATGTCCATAATTGCTTATAGAAATTTAAGGAGAATACGTAGAGAGAGATTCATTTCACTCCCGGTAGGCAAAATCGAACGACCGAACGAACTTAACGAAACTGAGCGAATCATTTGCTATGATCACAAACTACTGTTTTTGTGAATTCGATCGGTTGCTTCAGTTTTTTTTTTTTTTATAATTTGCGTGCGGTCCGAAGGTATAGAGGAAGTATAAAGGGAGAGAAGGTACCTGTGGTCTTGGTCTTAAATGTCTGCGGATTGTAGTGAGTGGGAAATATTGGGCTGGGAAGAGCATTCCATATTCGTGTGGTGCGGCTAAAAAACGACTCTCTAAACTTAACTGTACGTCCGAAAGCAGGCTTAAGGGTGAACTGGTGAGCATTCCTGGCGAGACGAGTATTGCGGGTGAATTCATGGAAGGGAGGAATGCAATTGGCTAACTCACTTGAGTATCGTTTGTTAAAATAGCGATAAAACAATAACAAGGACGAGACATTACGGCGATGTTCGAGCGAGTCTATTGACTTCGCGATATTACTATCCCCTATAAATTTTATCGCTCGCTGTTGTATTCTATCTAGCAGGTGCAGAGAGTTCTTGGGAGCACCAGACCAGATATGAGCGTTATACTCAAGCTTGGGGCGAATGAAGGCCTTATAAATTGAAGCCAAATCAGAGGGGGTGAAGTATTTATTGCATCGTTTTAGGAAACCTAGACATTTCGCAGCATTTTTGGCGACCTCGAATATGTGATCGTTCCAACCAAGTGTTGAGTTGATACACATACCGAGGATGGAAAGTTTTTCGGTTTCTTCGATGCCAGTGTCATTCAGGGATAATGGCTGTTTATTTTGGGACCGCTTAAGAGACAGTAGATAGCATTGAGTTTTGGAAGCATTAAATTCCACTCTATTGTTTTTACTCCCATTTGATAATGCTGTCAAGGTCGGAATTCAATGTGCTTAACATACGCTGCCGCTCCAATTCTACGGCCGAAGGACAGGGACGTGAGTCTTGGAACGAATATGAAAAACTGAGACCGAAGGAGTGGATTGGATTAGAAGTAGCAGACAGGAGATCATTTATAAAAACGAGGAAGAGAGTCGGAGACAAAACAGAACCTTGGGGAACACCAGCATTAATTTGGTGAATTTCAGACTTGAACCCATCCAAAACAACTTGAATTGAACGGTTCGAAAGGTAATTTCTAATCCATAGAAGAAGAAATTCATCGATGCACGCATTTTCAAAAAGAGAGCTTGATGCCAACCTATGTCAAATGCCTTTGAAATATCAAGCGCAACGATCTTGCTTTCTCCTGCATTGTGCAAGGATTGGTTTCACTTTTCGGTGAAATATGCCATTAAAATACCAGTTGACCTGTTGCTGCGGAAACCGTATTGCCGGTTATTAAGAAGCTGGCGGTTTATCAGCGTTTCCATGACATTGAAAAGAAGGGACGTTAATGCTATGGCTCGGTAGGAGGAGGGTGACGAAGATTTACCCTTTGTAGGGACAGGCAGGACAAATACTGTTTTCCATTCACTCGGAAAGAGACCAGAAGAGTAGGACAGATGAAAAAGCTTACGCAGTGGTTTTGCCAGCGCAGAAGAACACCTCTTCAGAAGAATAGGGGATATACCATCCGGGCCAACGGATTTATGCACGTTGAGATCTTTGAGTACTCTAGCAACTGTACGAGTGCGGAAATGGATTTGTCCCATGGTACAATTGACGCTCTCAAGTACAGGCGGAGACAAGGTCGAATCTGGCAGCGTTGAGTTGGCCGCAAAATGCGCAGCAAGCAGATTGGCCTTATCTAAAGAGCTGACAGCTGGAATGTCTTTGCAAATGAGCAATTGAATTGAAGATGAGGCTGAATTCTTTATATTTTTAACAAATGACGAACAGTTTTTGCTACCCTTGGGACATTGTAGCACTTTTTGCCTCAACTTTTGGTCATATGAGAATTTCACACGTCTTATTAGTGCATTGCAGTCATTTCTGGCCCGTTTAAACTTTTTCGGGTTCTCCTCAGTAGGGTTGGCTTTGTAACTCCGAAAACTCAACTCTCTCAACCTGATAGCCTCGTTGCAACTCGAGTCATACCATGCATTTGCTTTGGGTGAGTTCTTTTAAGTTTTTTTAAGTTCTTTTAAGTTTCCGTACGGCCCTTTACAGCTGGTTTTGTATGGATTCTAAATTATTTCGTAGTTAATCGGAAGCTTCTTCAAAAAATCAACCATCGTCGAGGAAGAAATATTGAAGACTGTTTTTTGTAAAGCCTTTTTGAAGAAAAAAAACAAGAGATGGGCCACCCTATATTCCGCTTCCTAAAAAGGAGTAAATGGTTGTCATAGAGTGAAAGTGAAGACCGAACTTCTGGTGATGCGCGTGGCGGCACAATGGACTTTCTTGATCTAAGTGCCACCCACCCTTTATGACAGCAGGCACCTTTTTTTCAAATTAAAGTAAGTAACCACGTTTCATTTTCTTTATTGCACGATCCAGCAGTCCCGTCCCCCACTTCATCACAGGTCATAAAATAATGACGCCTCGAAACACCTTAGTTCCTTGTTATTGCTATCGAACCTGTTCACTGAATATCGTTGACACTCCAAAGAGTCAACCTCAGCGTGCACAACGATTTCAATTAATCGAAAAAGATTTTATCGTCGTTATTTACATATGTATGTGTTCATATGTGTGTAAGTGCAGATTTAGTCAGCCTCTCGTCGAGTGCTCAAACATTCATGTCACGGAACATACAGATTCCACTGGGTTTTGGTGAATGTACGAGTGCTTCATGTCGCACCTCAAAAGATCGATCAGTGCCTCGAACCGGACTTCGTAAAAGGAAACCGGGAAGTGAATGCGAAAGAGTAGATTTTGGTGACGCGGAAAGTTGCTCTGTTGCCTAAAGTTAAATTGAAGTTCAAGCCAAATTCGCCGCTGTTAACGATTCATTTATAAACAGACATTTTGTAAGCATCTTGAGCTTAAAAGCAGACGCGGCCGAGGTGACTTAGTGAATAGGTCCGTCGATAGCTGCACTGAAAATCTGGGTTCGATCCCCGACACAAACAACGATGTGCTGATAATACTCCAAAAGTAAAACAGTCTAGAGAGCAATTTCGGAATCGAAAGGTGCCCTGGGGCTTTCATTCACCATATACTTATTACAGTCCAACACGGATATAAGAAACACCGTGTGAAAACACCGTGTCTTTTCTCTGTCTCTCCATAAAAAAGGAGGTGATATAAGAAACACGTTTATAAGAAACATACGGATATAAGAAACGAACTTCCATTCACAATATCTCCTCTTTAAAAGAAAATCCAACGCATAAAAGAAACATGTATTTTTTTGTTTATTGAACTCGATTTAAATATCATCGCAAGCATGTAAACGACTCAGTTCAAGTAAGTAAATAACGTTGTGAACGCACCTTTAAGACAATAACAGCTAGTTCAGAGATCAAAATGTCAGTAGGAAAACCCGCCAAATCGTGAATATTTTGTATTGACTTTTTGATTGTGGTTGCTTTGATTTTTGTTTGGGGTAAAATGTATAAAAAACAAAGGAATGCGTTGTCAATTAAAATCAAAATAAACATTCTCTAAGAGTTGAAGAGTGGAAAAATCAGAAAAGAAGTGCCAACAAAATTTTCTCTATTGGTTACATCGAATCAATATACATAACCTAGAGTAAATAATTTTTTTAGGCCATTCTATAATAGGAAATTTCGTTTTTTTATCAGTTGTTTTTATATAAGAAATGTTGTTTCTTATATACGTTGTTTTGGACAAGTTGATCAGCTGTTTAATTCAACGAAAGAATCTTGTTTGCTGTCATAGTGTCAATCTAGTAATGCCTTAAGGTATGCTTTAAAATCTACCCAAATGAGCAATAAACGCACATTGTTATCGACATCTCCTGATCAAAACAAAAGCAATAAGAAATATTTATTTTGTAATAAAATGACGGACAATATCCAACAAGATGTTTTTTCTTGGAGTAAACTATGTAATGTATTGGATGAGAAGCTAAAAGATGTTGCTAAAAAGGAGGACTTGGTTGCTATTAAGGCTGAAATGGAGGAGTTAAAGCAGGAAAATATGAAATTAAAAGATGATATTAAGAAGCTTACTACACGAATGGAATTTATTGATCGCAGATCTCGTACTTCAAATATTATAGTGAGTGGACTACTATGTACAAACACACAAGTGGCTAAAAATAAGTTTCGGGATATATGTAATAAGGAACTAAATGTGGAAGTTCGCATAATTTCAGCCAGAATATTAGCTTCAGGTAAATCTTTTGTATTTAGCCTAGAATCGAGTGCCCAAGCTGTTAATATATTAGCAGCAAAAGGAAAGTTAAGAGGCCAAGAGATTTACATACAGAAAGACTATACTGATGATGAACAAAGTACAAGATACAAGTTAAGGCAATTAAGCAAAACAATATCTAAAACTAAGAAAGATGTAAAGGTTCGCCTTGGAGAGTTCTGCATCTTTATTAATGATAAAAAATTCACCTGGTACAACGGCAAAGTGATGGCGTCATCTGTAAATGATTCGGAGTATTTAAGGAAGCTGCTTGGCGAATGTGGGTGCACTTTAGATGTATGTTTTATTGATAATCATAAAAATAATAATATTAGTAATGCAATTAGCTCCTCGTTACAATAGCAATTTAATACGTGCCATTTAATATCATATAATATAGCAAATTTAGAAAGCTCTTTAAAGTTCGGTAATTTCATATCATATATTAATAATTTTGATATTTTCTTTTTGTTTGAAACGCATGTAATTTCTAGTAAACAATCTTATTTCTCGTCGTTTTTTCAAAATTATTGTATACATTGGGTTGATGCTTCTAAAACTCATAAAGCTGGTCGTGCAAGTGGTGGGTGTCTATATGGATTTAAAAAGGAAATCCAGAAAAAATATGCACTAAAATTTATTAACGTACATAACTATACAATATTATCTGCCAAACTTGACGGCAATATTTTCTATTTTATTCCTAAATACTTAAACTGCTCAAACTGGAAGAAGGATCTAAATAACTTTGAGCAATTTTTAGATGAACTCAGCCCTACTGAATTTTGCATAATGGGAGATTTAAATGCGCGTATTGGTGAGGAACAAGTTTTGGAAGAAAATTTATTACATGGTTTGTCAAATATAAATGATTTTAGACGGTCCAAAGATAAAACTATTAATGCTCAAGGAAAACAACTAATGAATGTGATTGAAAATGTTGGTGGGATAGTGGTGAATGGTAGGACAAGAAGTGATGCCGAAGGGGAATACAGCTTTTGTGGAGTTATGGGAAATTCTGTTATCGATTATTGTATTTGTTCATATAATTTTCTACAATATGTTGATGATTTCAAAGTGGCATCTAAACCCTTTTCTGATCACATGCCTTTATGTCTCAAAATAGCAATTCCAATTCACATGAGTAGTAATAACATGGAGTCTTCGTTACAAAAAATATACTGGAATAATAAGTATGCTGTTCAATATAACAGAAACCTCAATGTATTGTCAAATACCCAGCTTATTCAAAATAATATGACCGTTGACGAAATGGTTACAACAATAACTGATAGTATCAAGCGAGCTAATGTTAAAAAAGCCAATAAAACATTATATGAGCCTAAACAAAAATGGTTCGACTGGAAATGCTTCCGTTTTCGATCCGTTATGCTTAAAAATCTAAAAAAATATAGGAAAAATCATACAACTTCCAACAAATCATGTTATTATTCAGCAAGATCTAAATACCTACAGTTGTGTGCGAATAAGAAGTTGGAGTTTTATAATAATAACCTTAAACAACTTGATAAAGTAAAATGCAGCAAAGAATGGTGGAAATTATCAAATTCTTTAAAAACACGTACTCGTGCGTCAAAAGGAAATTTAGATGCTGATGATTTCCTTTTGCACTTCGGCTCTGTTTTTCAGAACCGAGAGGAATCCCAAACTATAAACTGGTGTATGCCTTATTTTGTGGACGCTTTTTTAGACTCTCCCTTTGAATTCTGTGAACTATATGCAGTTGTAAATAAACTGAAGCTTAACAAATCTCCAGGACAGGATGGTATTCCGTATGAATTTTATAAATATGCTCCACATGGCTTTCTAAAAAACATATTGTTGGTATTTAATAATATCTTTCTTTGGGAGAAAATTCCATCTTCTTTTAAGCAATCTATCTTGATACCATTATTTAAAAAGGGCGACCAAAACGTAGCAACAAATTATAGAGGGCTATCGTTAATAGATACAATCTGCAAAATTTTTAATAACATTTTACTAAATCGCATATCGGATTGGCTTACAAAAAATAGTATTTTAAACGAGTTTCAAGCTGGGTTCAGAAAAGATTACTCTACGGTTGACAATATATTTAACCTTGTTAACATTGTTGGTTTAAACAAATTAAAAAGTAAATATACATATGGATTTTTTGTAGACTTCTCGTGTGCTTTCGACATGATCCCTAGAAATAGTCTGTTTTATAAATTATCATGCATTGGCATATCATCCAAAATTATAAGAATACTTCAATCTTTATATGATAATACTGAGAGCAGAGTTTGGGATGGATCTACTTTTTCTGAATATTTTGAAGTGGAATCTGGTGTAAAGCAAGGTTGCATTCTAAGTCCAGTACTGTTTTCATTATACATTAATGATCTTCCTGATGTTCTACCTGGTGGTTTAAATGTGGCGAGCGTAAATGTTAAAGTTTTACTATATGCAGACGATATTGTCATCCTATCAGATACACCTAGTGGTCTACAAGAAATGATTGATGCTCTTCATAGATATTGCTTAATGTGGAGCTTAAAAGTTAATTTATCTAAGTCAAAAATTGTTGTATTTCGTAACAGCCCAAGAATTTCTGCTGACCTATTGTGGCAATATGGAAATAATAATATAGAAATCGTCAACAGCTATACCTACCTAGGGGTTGATATAACATATAATCTTTCTTTTAAAAAGCATCTACAAAACAAACTATCTGCTTCTAAAATTGCCATAGCATCTACCTGGTCTAAGTATATTAATCATCCAAATATATCAAAAAAGAACAAGTTAAAAATATTTGAGGCTGGTTCTAAATCCATTATGTTTTATGCTGCTCAAGTTTGGGGCTATGAGAAATACGATGATGTCGAAAAGCTTTTCCGATTTTTTATTAAAAAAATGTTGTACCTTCCTGCCACTACTCCTAACTACATGTTGTACTTAGAAACCGATTTTAACTCCTTATTTATTTCAACCATAAAAATGCATTTTTGTTATATAAAGAAAGTACTTTCTTTAAGTTCGGAAAGATTACCACGAATATTGGCCGAGAAAGTTATAGAACTGAACCTGCTCTGGGCAAAAGAGTGGTCTAATCTGCGTAACGTGCTGCAATACTCATCTCCAAACAACAGTAATCCCTTATGCTTTTATTGGAAAGATATAATTTGCCTATTGAAATTAAAAGACAAAAATGACTTTATCTCCGCTGCTTCAAATTCACAATTTCACGATCTGTATTCACAACTTAAGTATGACATAACTCCTGTACTTACTGCAGGATTTTCTTCAAGAGCTACAAGTTTAATTATAAGGGCTAGAGGCGGTCTTTTAGATCTTAATGCTAGATGCTTCAAAAATAATACTGATGGTATATGTACAGTTTGTAACATGCATGAATCAGAAAATACGTTCCATTTTATAGGCATTTGTCCAGTATACAGAGAATTTAGAAATATATATTTTAGTCAAAACTCTCTAAGTTATAAGGAAGTATTAAATATATTAAATGGCACCAATTTTAACTCACTCTATAAATATCTTGAAACATGTATTAAATATAGATATCTTATATTAAATGAATTTGATGTTTAATCTTCTTTTTATAATAAATAAACATTATGAACTTTTTCTTTGCCAATCTGGCTTACAGCAATATTGCTACGCCAAATATAGATTGTAATTTATAAATATTTGTAAAAAACATTTTATATTTAAATTATACAAATCTATTAATAAATAATAAATAATAATAATATACGTTGTTTTCATATAAGAACACCTCGGATATAAGAAACAAATTTTGTGTTTTTCAGATGTTTCTTATATCCGTGTTGGACTGTAGCAGAGTTATAAACTAAATGCAGAAGGGCTAATAGAGGAACCCGCCAAAGAGATGAAACTTTGCTGTACACGAACCTAGAGGAGGCAGAATGCAAAGTGGTTGCTTACGCAGACGATGTTGTTATAACAGTATCAGGAAAATGTGTCTCAATTCAATTGGTGCAGAAAAGCCATCGGACGTACTCGTAAATGGGGATTACGGACAAGAATATTGTATACAGGGTGAGCCAAATACAATAAAATTAAAAATGCAATAAAATTAACAAAATTAAATGTTTTCCGTGTTTTATGGCTTTATTAGTGAGAACAAACATTCCCATTAATTATAAAATATAACGTCGCTTCTCGACTGGCTCGCGGTAGCGCATTCTATCACCCCAATTTTTCAAGAACTTATTGATGTTTTCGGGTTGTAGCTCACGGTTGGATGATATTGGGCTTAAGTGGTTGAATCCTTTCCGGATTGTTGGTATTATATCGGTCCTTCATGGTGTCCATAGGGGTCAAATCGCAGCTCCGAGGCGCCCAATCGACATCGCCAAGACGGCTGATAAAACGGGAATGTGGTGCGCAAAAGATCGATTGTGGCAAGGACTGTGTGGCATGGCACGCCATCCTGCATGAACCAGAGGTCGTCCAAAAATATGTCTTCAATTTCAGTAAAAGAAAGGTCAGTTAACATGGCTCTGTGATGCCCACCGTTGACCGAAACCTTGTTCCCATCCAGGCGAGTTGATGTTCGTGAATTGAGTCTCACATTCTCGGCCACATTCTCATCTATGCGCACCGTATGACGACGGGAACCATGAGTATTGTCCACTAGCATACCAATCTCACGAACTTTTTGCACAAACTTGCGTACAGCAGTCGCGGTGGGTGCTTCATTTCGGCCAATAGATATTTTCAAAAACCTCACTGTTTGGGCTACACAGCTCTCATTTTGGAAATAAGTTTTCAATATTTCCCTAGGTTGTTCAAGGGTAAAGCGACTCAATTCGTTCCGTGGAGGTGTGATATTGACTTTCTGTCAAGGTTTCAAGTGGAAAACAGCTGTCAGTGTCAAAATAACCTGTGATTTAAAAAATAAACACTAGATGGCCCACTCTGTACATACGAGGGGCGTTCAATATATTCTCGGTATCGGGGTGAAGCTGTGGTTGTATATATAAATTGACTTATTTATCAAGTAATACCATTATTTTAGTGCATTCATGTAAAATTTCATATAAATGTGATTATTAATTCGCGTTTTATCTCTAGTTAAACAGAATCATAATGGCAACTGAGACGATGATGGTGAAAATTGAGCATCGCGCTGTAATTAAATTTCTCACTAAGCAAGGAAAAAGTCAAAAAACTATTCATGAAGAGATGGTGGCAGTTTACCAGGGTTCCACACCTTCATTATCAACTGTGCAAAAGTGGTCAAGTGAGTTCAAGAGAGGCAGAGAGAGCATTGAAGACGACCCCCGCTACGGCGCCCCGGCTACTGCTTATACGGGAGAAAGCATCAAAGAAGTCAAAAAAACTTGTTCTTGAGGATGCCCGAATAAAGGTGAAAATGATGGCAGAGATCACCAAGCTTTCAATTGGTACCATTCACACCATTCTTCATTCACCATCTTAACTAATTCAAAGGTCAGTGCAGGGTGGGTGCCACGAATGCTCACAGCGCCTCAGAAAAAAGTGAGAATCGCATGCTGTAGAGAGCTTTTGGAGATGTGTAGTGAGAACGCGGACGGCGTTATGGATCGAATTGTTACTGGTGACGAAACATGGGTCATAGTGGTGGACCCTGAAAGCAAACAAGAGTCCATGCAGTGACATAAAAAAGGAACAGACCCCCCGAAGAAGTTCAAAGTCACTCCGTCTGCCGGGAAGCTCATGGCCACAGTTTTTTGGGACTCAAAGGCAATCTTGCTCATTGAGTACAAAAAAAAGGTGAAACCATCAACGCCACATCCTACGCTTCCACTTTGCATAATTTGCGGGAGGAAATTAAAAAGAAAAGACGGGGTAAACTCGCACGCTCGAGCGTTGTCATGAAGAAGCAACTCGGATGTGTTGCTTCTTCATGACAACGCTCCTGTTCACACGGCGCGAGTTTCCAAGGCTGCTGCGCGAGATTGTGGTTTCGAAGAAATCCAACACCCACCCTATAGTCCAGACCTTGCCCCTAGTGATTATTTCCTGTTTCCGGATTTGAAAAAATGTCTTCGTGGAAAAAGATCTCAAGATCTCAAGATGTAACAAATGCATTGATGTTAGGGGAGATTATATTGAAAAATAAAAACAATTTAAATTGAATTCGCATTTTCCTTCATATCGATACCGAGAATATATTGAACGCCCCTCGTAAATGTATACTGCAGTAGTCAGACCAGTACTAATGCAAGGTCTCGCAGTATTGTGGAGAGCTCTTAATAAAGCTGTTAACTGTTACCTTCTCAACCGTGTGTACAGACTGACAAGCATTTACATCAGTTGAGCTTTAAGGGCAACACCTTCCACTGAACCTCTACCTCCCTTCATTTGACTTGTTTTGAATACAATTAGCAGCCAGCACGAACACGAGGGTGGTCCGATAAATGCTTAGCTTCACCGCCCGATTGCGCCACTATCGCAAGAGAAATCTACTGTCGTGTAGTACATTCTCGTAGACGGCTACTATTTCAGACGAATAGGACTCGTAGAATCGAATTAGGCTACGAAATGCTGCTCCATCCGCCGTATTCTCCAGATTTGGCCCCGTGCGACTTCTTTATGTTTCCAAACTTGAAAAAGTCACTCGCCGATCAGGAATTTGAGTCGAATGAGTGGGTTATTGCCCCCTTCTTCTTTTCGGACGGTTAAAGAAGAGCATCGATGGGTTAGAGTATCCCACTATATTTCGGAATATTGTAGCGTCTTCCAGGCTGACACAATGCCAAAAAAGAGGGTTTGTATTCCTGCATATCTTCATACTCCCATACGTGTCCATACGGCTTGGTGTAACGTAGGTCCTCCATAAGAAATCAACTCTGCTGGAAGGCAATCTGTTCCGAAGGCTTTGTTGTGTTTCAACCGACATATGGATTTTTGTACCTCTTCTATGCTTCGTGACGGCTGCACAGGATATTCTCCTATTATTGAAAGAGCCTCCGATTCTGCGTTGGGCTGATATGCATTATTCTTAGGTTCAGTCGCTAACTTACATTCATCATGAAAGTTGCCTTAATCTCTACGACTTCTGTCTAAGGGTAAACAGTACCAATGACAGTATTCTCAAATCGTGTCTATTTCTCTTCTACGCCCAGCAACCTGGTGACATGACTCTTTTTTTTACTCTTTCGAGCTCTTCAATTGCGAGTCCTAACGCAATGGTGTAAAGTATGCACTGATCGCGTAGAGAAGCCGTATTTAGGCGCTCATCGGAATCGATGTTATCAAACGATCGGAAAATTAAAATTGAGGCCCAGAAAAATACATTGTCTTCATCTAGAGCAATAAAACAAACGGCACAATTGAATGTATCAACAAGAGCAGTACAAACGAGACCTCGTGAAAGCAGCTTATACATTTTTCTTGCGAAGAAGAAGCCTATGCTTTGTTCAATCCACATCAACAAATCCAAGCAGCAAACATGTAATTAGGTCCGAACAGTGCAAATTTTAATGACTTGAAAACTTAATGACTAGGGAGCAAGAGTGGTGCAGTGGTTCGTTTGAAAAGGTCAGCTATGAAAAATTGTTGAGCACGGAAAAGAGTCAATCGTGGTCTCGGGATGTTGCTCCTGCAGCAGCGCTGGAAATCTCGTCAAATTTGACACCAAAATGACGAGCCCAGCTTCCTTTTTGTGCTTTAGTAGTGGTCTTTGGGCAGATTCGTTTTCCAACAAACAAAGTAGTTAAGGAGTTTTTGGGGGAAAATTATCAAAGTTGTGATCCCACTTTAAATACTGCGTTGCTGGAACGTCAGAAAGAATATTGGGCAATATTGGGTCTGTTCGCAATCGTTTACATTTTTTATATGTCTGCGCCTAAATGTAGGCAACCATTTATGCCTCTTTCGTTGTTCAGTGAACTTGACTTCACTAACTTTGATTAGTCAGAATGCTCTCTGCAACTAGTGTCATATATTTGGAGATTTTTTTTTAAATCTGGTGGAAAAATTCTTCCTTCCCAAATGCATTCTTTCACCAAAAACGAGGCAAACTCAAGTAGTAAAAGATACAGACCGTATATGAACTTTCTTAGGCCGTAAATGAACTGCGTTAAAATTATATTTTCGGGCTAATTTTTACACTTTAAGGGTAAACATGGAGATTACTGCTCTGGGGCTATGTAAAATGTACCCCAATCTTGCCAGATGTAAGTATTAGTGATAAAAATAGCGTTCTCCTTCTGATGGCGCAACAGTCTGGGGTGGACCTCGTTCTCAACGAATAAGCCTCTCCAGCGATCGCCACGATCTTTAGCCAGCTCTAATTACGCAGTCCAAGTTGTTGGAATATTTAAAATTTGAGATAAATCGAAACACGGAATTGCTTATATATTGATTTTAAAATAGTGCACTCTTTGGTATCCTTGGTATCCAATAAAAGGTCAGAATATTTACAACAGAACAGAAGCCATCGGCAACAGAGTTTCCGCGCATGAAATTCAACAAAAATAAATAAAAATAAAATACTCCTTGTTACGTCGACATGTTCGCCAGCTCTATTAGTTTCTCAACAATTGTGAAAAAAAACTTGATTTGTTTTCTTCTCTAAATTGTATATAGGTAACGAAGCCGCTGTAACTGTGGAAAATACATAAATTTAAATATTTCTGCTCATAAAGAGTGTCTATCAAAAAAGAGCTCATCTAGAGGTTTACTAAAAAAAATCTACTACACTCTGTTTTCTCTCAGATGACACTTGATGGAAAACATGTATCAAATAGCCATCTGTTGTGACAGTTCTTATCCATTCCATCAAAGGTACCTGGGGTGGGATGTGTTTGCATGCAAATATTAAATTTTGTTTAGTTTGTGTTCTAAAGAGATTCATTTAAATTAGTGTCAATCTAGTGCCTGATGTAATAACTCGTAAACATGTCTGACTACATACAATCTTGTGGATATTGGAACTTTGTTAAGGAGCTAGGTTCTGGAGCCTTTGGAAATGTTACTCTGTGGAAGCATATTGAGAATGGAAACTTAGTGGGTGAGTACAAAAGTTTATCAATTTTCATCGTGTCAAGTCGGTAGAGAATTAATGCAAATGTCCAGTCGTGGGAGAGCACCCCGACCAGGTTCTCAAGACCGCCCAAGCAGCGGTTCGAAATGAATTCTAGGAAATGATAAGAACGTCAGTGGTGCCTATGTATATAGTGAGAGTGTGTGTCATAAACAAACAGAAATATACCTCTAAATGATGAGCTTGAGAAGTAAGACAATTTAGCGAAGACTATTTGTGGATGATCGACGTTTACAAACCTGTATACGGGTGTGGAATTCTAATTAGATTATCACTTAGCGTCTACCAATCGCTACAGTGGATGGGGTTAAAGTTCGAACGTCCACACAATTCGATTTCCCTGGTCAAACTTGAGGAAAGATGTATTTTCTGTGAAGGATCCGTTCACCCGGACCAAATTAGTCATAACTTAAGCAAACTGATATTATATCGTGGGAAAAGTAAATCACACATAAAATTATCATCCCCGCATCGATTGGATTTAGGAAAATACCGGCATAAGAAATGAAAATATGATGAATCGGTGCTTTAATTAGCGTCTGACTTGTTGCAGGTTCTCCCTGTATTAAGCGAGAATTAGTTCACATCTTTTAGCGTGATAACTGATAAGACGAGTGCGCTCATACCTCGTTCGGTGCGATGATAAGGACAATGAAACGTCCGCGAAAGCGGAAGCAGTTACTTTGTTGCAAATCTCATGTCGCATTGCTAAAAATATCTTATTTATTGTGTGTCGAGAAATTGTTTTGTCAGCATCTCCATTAGATACTTCGACAGGGAGTATGTTTCGACCTTCAAACGGCAGGATACAGCTTAATTCGTTTGGAATTTCGAAGTCTGTACCTGGTGAAACGATGCGCATTGTTATTGAGCTATTTTGGATACGTTGGATACGCTGCTTGGTACGTTGCGAATTTAATGTTTTGAATTATTGGTGAATCATTCACGCACTTGGAGGCATACGTACATTTGTTAGGGGATTTTTTGATTTTGAATTATGTAGGTCTATTTATTTATTATTTACTATTTAACAATGACGTCTTAGTGTTATCAAGCTTTGGTGTTGGAGGTGGTCTTGTTGAGTGTAACTGAATTTTGTATGTGTGTGTTTTTTGATGATGGTGATGGAGCCCTTTTTGCCACCTTCTTTTTTGAAAATGCCCACAAATTTATAATTGGGTTCATATCGGGGCTTTGCGCAGGCGTGCCGTGCACTTTGCTGCAATTATGAAGCAACTAAGTCCTGCATAAGAGTGACTTGTGCTTTGGGTTATTATCTTGCTACAACTTGTATTGCAGCTTTTGAGGGATCTAATAATAATAATAATAATAATAAGGGCGGCGCTACAGTCCGAGGTGGACCTGGGCCTAGCTTCTCAGCAACCACTCGTGTTGTGCGTGCTATTGTTCTCTCACGAGTGGAGGTGAACTACAGTTTAATGCCGACTCCGAACGGCGGGATTGAGAAGCTTTTTCTAGACAGTTATACTCTTTGAGCATTGTCAGTGACTCGAAAGAGATGGAGCCGCAAAGAATTTTTGTTTTTTTGAAAAAATTGCTGCATGTACTGAGATTTAAACCTAGACTGTGAAAGTCTAGTGCATATGGGTCGACGTAGAAACCCCACGGCCACGGTGCCCACATTGTTACATGAAATTGAGGAATATATATCTTTGCTGCAATGATTAAAAAATTGTTTTTCTTTATACCACGGAATACATTTTCACTAAAAAAATAAATAATAATAATAATGGCGGCGCTACAGTCCGAGGTGGACCTGGCCCTATTTTCTCAGCAACCATTCGTGTTAAAGAAGGGTTAAAGACACTACACTGGAGCACTCAGGCTCAAAACTGGTACATTGTACTGCCAGGTGCAATTTCAAGGTCTTCTAAAGGTAGACCAACAGGCGCTTCTGTGATGAGCCTACATCATCAGTTAGTACGCCGGTAAGTTGTCTGCAGCCTAAGATAACAAGAAATAAGAAAAGGATTTCTTATACACGTTGGGAAGCATGCGCTTGGTCTGTCTACAACCTGGAGAGTCATGCCACCTGCGGTTGTGCTCTCGATAAGTCCAATTATCGATGGAAGTCCTAACCAAGGATGCAGGCAGTTCCAGCGCAGGTTTAGGTCCTGAGAATACTTCCTCTGTTCCTCGCCTAGTAAGTTCATCAGCGATCTCATTGCCTGTGATCCCGTGGTGCCCCGGGACCCAAACAAGTCTTAGCGAATTTAAGCTACCGATCAAATTCAGAGAAGACTTGCATTCCTGAACTATCCTGGAAGTGGTTAAAGGGTTGAGCAAGACCTTAAGCACAGCTTGGCTGTCGCCACAGACACCGATTCCACCTATTCTTCACAATATCGTGGCCATTAGGATGGCATAAGTTTCCGCTTGAAAAACCGGCGTAAATTTTGCATAATGAGAGTGTGCAGTCTAAAGTTGTTGCTCTTTACGAAGGCACCAGCACCAGATCCTTCATTGGTCTTGGACCCGTCCGTGAATATTCGACTACATGCCAGAGCCGGTCCCAAATGCAGGGAAAGTCGACTTTGAAGAAGACTCAGAAATGTCGATTCGGTGACGATCAGCGGAATTGGGCATCGCCAGAGAGTCAACCCGGCCTATTTTGCGTTTGGTTTCTGGTCTGCATCCGTATAAAATTGTGCTGACGCAAGAACTGAAGCTGGACGACCAAAGACAACGCCGTGAGTCCATGGCGGCATCATCGGACCTTACTTCTTTCGAAATGAGGAAGGAGATACCGTTATTGTCAATGGTCTCAGGTATTGAGCGATGTTAACTTACACTCTGTGGCGCGAGCTCGAAAACATCGATATATTCGAGCTGTGGATTCAGGAAGACGGCGCTACATGTCATACAAGTGACGCAACGTTCAACTCGAAGTTATAATAATAATAATAATAATGGCGGCGTTACAGTCCGAGGTGGACCTGGGCTCACCTCTTCGATGCCTTTGGATGAAATGCATCCCCATACCATGACTGACAGTTTACCAAACTTAGTGTTGGGATAATAGTTTTAGCGGGTAGTGCTGTTTGCCGCCACACCGATTGAGGCCCATCATTGTAATGCAACATAATTTACGTCATTCCAGAACTCTATTGGCTGTGTGATGTGATGCAGTGCAAAAGTCAGCCTTTTATGCAAATTTATCCCTGAGAGTAACGACTTCTTGCGGGCTATTTTTGACGAGTATTTCTTTTTGTGCATTACGTGTCGAATATTCTCATGGGAGACCTGCTTCCTGCAATTAGCTTCTACTACCGTGCCTTAAGCCTTTTGGGCTTTTGCCTTAAGCTGATTTGGGACTTTTCAATCACAGCTCTGAGGATTTGGAACTCATCTCTCTCAGACAGGCCGACCATGTAAGCGGCCTACAGAATTTCTCAACTCCAATTGATTTTCTTTTTCTGTCCGATTTATAACAGTCCTCAATTTAACTGACAACATTTGGGCTATTTCTTTAGGAGATTTTGCGTCATAATAATTGAAATAAACCAACTCTATTGTTTTATTATCGGTTCGGTTTCTAGGCATTTTTAAATAGCTTACTACCCGGCAAACGTTGTACAAATGATACATAAATAGCTGCCAATTACAGAATGAAAGGGAAATTCTTTATTGTGCTGGATATTAGTATCGCAAAAAATTTTAAAGTTCATCAGCAATGTTTTCATGTAGTACTTACTATATCTTTGCAGTAAAACAAACATTAAAATTGCATTTAAATCGTCCCTGTGATTAATTTTCCGAAAATGTCACGTAGCATGCGTGAGGTGTTACTCGATCAGCGATCACCGAAAAATAAGGAAAACGGAACGAAAAAGAATGAAAATATACCTGCTTCACCCAAAAATCCGCTTTGAAAGTGGATTTTCGGTGGAAGAGGGCCGATTTTCGGCGTATCCAACCCACCTCCCTCACGCTTGCGAAAATCTTATATTGTATCTCCCTCAATCCTGCCTTCTTCCGTTCATGTAATCAGCCACATACACATTGACAGCTGTCAGTAAGTTATCATGTTAAGGTTCTTTTTCATCCAACTCGTATTGTGAACAGATGTAATCGGTAAGAGTCGCTTTTTTTTTTTTTTTTCTATTGAACAAAAAGAGTTTTGCCGCGTAAATCTGTTTTTTTTTTTCAAACTTGCAGCTAAACGTCATCAAACGATTAGCTTAATTTGTTTATCATTTAAACACAAACGTACATGTGCACATTTCATTTGCGCTTGCCGGTAAGTGTTGTTGTTTTGTTGCTTTTGATATGATCTTTAATATAGTGTGTATGCAAATGCATGTTAATAAAATCATAGTGTCTGTCTGTCTGATTGTTCGTGCTAATCTCCGAAACGGCTGGATTGATTTCAATGAAACTTTGCAGGCACGAAAAAGAGGTTGTCAGAACTGACTTGGGACATTCCACGTGTTTTGGTTTATAAGAATTCGAGCTATGCAGTCTATGTCATTATTCAGAGTTTCATATTCATCATGCCTAAGCGAAAGTGTGAGGAGGGCCAAATACAAGTTTCTTTTTTAAAAATGCAATAAAATGAACAAAACTAAATGTTTTCCAAGTATTATGGCTTTATTAGTAAGAACAAACACTCCTATTAATTATGAAACAGAACGCCGTTCAAGTGGCTGCCTCGGCTGGCTTCGCAATAGTGCATTCTGTCACCCCAATTTTCCAAGACCATGTAGATAGTTTCGGGCTGTAGCTCACGGATTGCTTCGATGATATTGGCCTTAAGTGCGTGAATCGTTTCCGGATTGTTGGTATTACATCGGTTCTTCACGATGTCCATAGGTGTCAAATCGCAGCTCTGAGGCGGCCAATCGACATCGCCAAGACGGCTGATAACACGATTTGGCAATTTGGTGCGCAAATGATCGATTGTGGCATGAGCTGTGTGGCATGGTCGAGAGGTCGTCCAAATCAGTGTCTTCAATTTCAGTGAAAAAAAAGTCGGTTAAGATGGCTCTGTAACGCCCACTGTTGACCGAAATGTTGTTCCCAGCCTCATTTTCGAAGCAAAATGGTCAAATGATGCCCACCACTCCACAATCCGCACCAAACTGTCACTCCCTGTGGATTCATTGACGTCTCGACAATAACGTGCGGGTTTTCCGAGCCCCAGATGTATATTTTGTTTGTTAACCTAGCCGCCTAATGAAATGCTACTTGTCAGAATAGATTATTTTTGTCCAATTCAAGCTGTACTGGATGGTAGCGCGCCTTCAATTGCTCAGTCCATTGGACCTTCTAAGCGAATAATCCGAGATCTTTGTGCAGAATTCTCCTCAGTGCGTGAAATGTTGAGCTGTTGAGATCGATGGCGAGTTGATGTCCGTGAATTGAGTCTCACACTCTCGGCCACCGCAGACACATTCTCATCTGCGCGCACCGTATGACGACGGGGACCATGAGTGTTGTCCACTAGCATACCAGTCTCACGAACTTTTTGCATAAACTTGCGTACGGCAGTCGCAGTGGGTGCTTTATTTCGGCCAAAAGTTATTTTAAAAAACCCACTGTTTGGGTTACACATCCTTTATATTCGCGTCTTTGTAGAGCTCATAGAGATCTTCTTCTTCTTAGGGCGCTACAGTCCGAAGTGGACCTGGGCCTCACTCAACATGCCTCTCCAGCCAGCACGATCTTTCGCCAGCTGTCTCCAGTTTCGCACACCAAGCCGACCGAGGTCTCCTTCGACTTGTGTGCGCCACCTTGTACGTGGACCTCCTCTGTTGCGTTGTCCCATTGGCTCAGAGTCGAGGACTCTTCGGGCCGGAGCTAAGTTATTCATACGCTCTACATGGCCCAGCCATCTTAGGCGTTGGACCCGTAGACGCCTGGCTAGACTCATGTCGCTGTATAGGCCTATAGTTCGTGGTTGAACCTTTTCCTCCAAATGCCACCAACGCAAACAGGACCAAAGATCGCGCACAGAACTTTTCTCTCGAAAAGGCCAAGAGACTGTTCATCCGCTTGGGATATTGTCCATGCCTCTGCGCCGGGATGATCAAGGTCTTGTATAGAGTCAGCTTGGTGTTCCGAGAGAGGGGTCTATTACTCAATTGCCTTTAGAACCCCAAAAAACAGCGGTTGGCAAGAGTTATTCTGCGTTTGATCTTGGTACTGATGTTGTTTGTACTGCTTACCGCGGAACCGATGTAGACGAAGTCCTTAACTGCCTTAAAGTTATAGCTGCCTATGATGACGTTCTGGGCAATGCGTCGATGTTGTGCGTCCTTTCTCGATGACAGCATATACTTTGTTTTGCCCTCGTTTACCGCCAGACCCATATTAGACGCTCCCGTTTCAATGCCAGCAAACGCATCATTGACGGCTCGCTGCGTTCGCCAAATCACGTCAATGTCATCGGCGTAAGCTAGCAGTTGAACAGACTTTTCGATGATCGTGCCTCTTGTGTTGGCCAGTTTTGCACGATCTTCTCAAGAACGATGTTAAAGAAATCACATGACAGCGCGTCGCCTTGTCTGAAATCTTTTTTGACATTGAAGGTCTCGGTGAGTTCGTTACCGACCTTGATGGAGCAGTGAGAGTTCTCCATGGTCATCCTGCTTAGTCTGACGAGTTTGGTAGGAATGTCAAAACTAGACATGGCGCTGTATAGCTCGTCTCTATGCACGCTTTCATATGCGGCCTTGAAATCGATAAATAGTTGGTGTGTGTCGATCTGCATTTCTTGGGTCTTCTCCTGGATCTGCCGCAGTGTGAAGATTTAATCTAATCTTCCCGGCCTGAAACCACACTGATAGGGACCTATCAGTTTGTTCACAAATGGTTTCAGGCGTTCACACAAAACGGAAGAGAAGATCTTATAGGCGATGTTAAAGAAACTTATCCCTCGATAGTTGGCGCAGTCAAAGGGGTCTCCTTTCTTGTGGATTGTCGTCCAAATCAATGTTTTCAATTTCATTAAAAAAAAAGTCGGTTAACATGGCTCTTTAATGCCCACCGTAAACCGAAACGTTGGTCCAATGATGCCACCACTTCACTATCCGCACCAAACTGTCACTCCCTGTGGATTAATTGACTTCTCGACAATAACGTGAGGGGTTTCCGAGTCCCAGATGCGACAATAGGGTGGCAACCTATTTGGCGTAAACAATTTAGCGCAGGCATGAGTCTAGCCGGGCATCCAACGTCTAAAATGGTTAGGCAACCTGACTTCGGCTCGGAGAATCTTCGACTCTGAGCTGTGGGACAACGGAACAGATCACGCCCATGATTGATGTAGCGCACACAAGTGGAGAGGGACCTCAATCAATTTGGTGTACGCAGCTGGAGATATTTAGCGAAAGATCGTATCAGCTAGAGAGGCTTGTTGGTTGAGGCCCATGTCCACCTCGGACTGCAGCGCCGCAAGAGGAAGAAAAACTTTCAAAATTGAAATGGGTTTTAAGCCTTTCCGGTAATTTAAGTTGTTTTTGACCGTTCTAGGTCTATTTACCGTAATCGCTCAAAGTCGCTCAATTGGCTTTTCGGAAAATAAAAATGTCCCCAAGCACGTACATTTATTTAATCACTTGAATCGATTCGCATCACGTTGCGAATACGCAAAGCCATAAACGCTTTAATTTGTTCAAAAGAAAAAAAGAAATCAAAAATTCATATGATTTAATACTTTTATTACCGTAAGAAGTTAAAGGTCCGTGAGTTTATTCGAAACTTTATCAAATACAGTGCCTTAATCATTAAGGCATTAATAAATTACTGCTAAGAAATCATTAACCGCTCACAACTAGTGTCAAAACCTGACACACTTGTGCGTACTCTGTACACATGAAAACAAGTCGCAAAAGTGGGTGTGTTTAATAAATCTGTGACCAGTGGAGGTGAAAAGATCAGATCGATGAGAATTAGTGTGATTATTTTTCAGTGGTTTTGTGGTATGAATAATTTTTTTGGAATTGTGTTGGTGGATCTCCCTAACAAACATAATAAACGGAGAAGATCGCAAAAATTGATTTCACTTGTATAAACAATCAATGCCACACAGAGGAACATCGAGTCATACCAAAAGGAGCATCAAGCAAACGTTTATGGGCAAGAAATTTGCCTTCCACCATGGGTGGTTGATTCTTAAATTAGGTTGAAAACGCTTTTATTGGCAAAATAGCTCAGAGTCTACAAAAGTGCAATAATAATTTCTGAATAATTTTCAGACAGCATTATTTCTTTTTTATGTCAAATGACTCAATGTTTATAATAATAATATAATAATGGCTGCGCTACAGTCCGAAGTGGACCTGGGCCTAGCTTCACAGCAACCACTCGTGTTGTGCGTGCTATTGTTCTCTCACGAGGGGAGGGGACCTACAGTTTCATGCCCTCTCGGCGATTTTGCGAAGCTTTTTCTAGACAGTTATACTCTTTGAGCATTGTCAGTGACTCAAAAGATGTGGAGCCCTGAAAAAATGTTTGACGTTTTTTCGGGAATCGAATCGAGAACATCGAGCGTAGGAGTCGACGCACCTACTTACTACGCCACGGCGCCCACAGCTGTAAATATAATTAAAGTCTCATTTATCTTTGAGTGTAATTTTTAGTCTTAATTTGTCGGGGCGTATCATCTGGTGGACAGTTTAAGGCTCTAAGCTCAAAATAAAGCAGTAGAACATGTTGGGATAAGTGTTCTTGAGGAGGTTCTTTTGAAATTTTATTTAATTCAAATAGGCAATGGCTTAACTACCGTCTGCCAGAGTGAAACTGGCAAGGAGAGGATTACCAGGAAGTGGAGTTTAATTTTTTCAGTTTGAAGCAAATTCCATTCTTTGACTACATTTTTGCAAGCTGCATACTTTTTTTGAAGCAGTTTGCCTTTTGCCTGTTTTTTGCAACATTGCAAAAAACGCACTGAATACGGCCATTATGGTATCACAGATAGTACAGTGGAAGTGTTAAGCCCGGCCCCGAGGATGTCGAGTCAAAAAAACGAAATTGTTCGCGGCTCCACCTCTTTCGAGTCACTAACAATGCTCAAAGAGTATAACTGTCTAGAAAAAGCTTCTCAATCTCACCGTTGGGAGTCGGCATTAAACTCTAGGTCCCCTCCACTCGTGAGATAACAATAGCACGCACAACACGAGTTGTTGCTGAGAAGCTAGGCCCAGGTCCACCTCGGACTTTAGCGCCGCCATTATTATTATTATTATTATATTTACGCCGTGCCAATAGCTGGCAGCAGTTTGACAAATTTGTTTGCATTCGCCACATAAGTCCCCGCGACACGTACAAATGGATCCACCCGAGAACACATGCAAAATCGCAAAACGCTCGAAACTGAAATTGAAAATCAAAAATAAATGATTGCTCTGAGCCCGAACGAGTCTATATTTGAATTTGTAAACAAAATTCATGCAATTAATTCAGATAAACCCAATTAGACTCATTAGACATACCAAAGTGCATCGAATTGTGATCAGCTTTCAGCGCCATCCCACCAAATCATTTCCAGAAAAAAAAAAAACCCTCTGCGCTCTTGAAAAAACAAACGCCAAAGGCATAGCATAAACAGTCCTTGTCCACAAATGGCTGATGTCAAAAGTCAAAAACTATATCAAACTGAGCGCCCATCCCTGCCGCCGCTTTGGATTCGCGTCCATTCCATTTCATGAATGAACATCTCAATCCACGTGCGTGCCGTCCAAATAAACGCTGCTCGCGACTAATAAAACAACAAAAGCAACAAAAATCAATAAAAAATAGCTCTACAAGAAGAATGGTTAAATATGGATCCAGAGTACACAAATACATTGGTAAAATAAATGGCAAACCGCTTAAAAAAAGTTATACGCCAAACAGGTAGAGCAACAAGATATTTGTGTATGGCGGCATCTGGTGTTGGCAATTTTGTATTTATTGAGACAGCAATGCACAAATCAGTCACATAAAGATGCGTAACTTTCCAGATGGAAAACTAGCCTAGCCCACTCAAAAATTTGACAGTTGTTCACGAATCATCCAATAAATTTGACAGTTGATGATGAATGCACAAATATTTCCTCATTTTCACTCACACTAATTTGGACTCATCATTACCCCACGATGGCTCTGGGAAAATCGCATATGCATGAAATGTTTTCTGAGGAAAATATGTCGAAAATGGAACTATATGGGATAAAAACGGAACGGCTTCACCGGAAAATCAAATTTAAAGTAAGATGTCCGCCGAATCTACTATTGTCAATTTGTTTAAAATCAAATACTTTATTTTCGATGCTCCTGCCTTCTTCCGTTCATGTAAACATTGTCCATGCCCATTTCACTACATCAGCTTGGAGGAGAAGTCTATCAGTTGTTCGGCATAGCTCACACGTACTCTCGGTGAATCATGTCGGTGAAAATGTTATAAATAAACTGGGCAAGTGCGAGTTGTACTCGCACGGGGAAGTTTCCGTCGCATAATATTGATGGATGATTTCTGAATATCAAAAGACGTTATCAACGACTATTTCAGTTGTATTTTTTTCTAACTTCAACGCAAATCAACCATTGATTCATACATTCATACATCCAAACAAACAAACAATCATCCATAGATATACCTATACCTCTATCGAAATTTATCCAACACAGAAAATCCCTTCCATCATACACTTACCCAATCACTGCTCATGCCTGCGGTGCGAGTGTACACTGCTGTTGGGCATTTAGGGGTAGAGATCAAAAGATAACACTCATCAACGAATGGAGTGGTCGAACACAGCATGAAATTTTTGTGTGAAAATGAAAACAGTCATCATTTTAAATCTTAGATATCTGAAAATTTCAACATAAATTGATATTCTGGAATTTATCATTTCTTAATGCTTACGCTGAGGTCTTCAAAACTGCGTTTTCAGATCTTCAAAATTCGCATGTCGATGATTGACCGTTTTTGGCCAATATCTCGAAAACTATTAAGGCCAGAATGCTCGAAATTGTTTTAAATTAAAGTACTCAATGAAGCGAAGTTTTTGTCATTTTTAAGGTTCCGTCTACAAAAACGGAACCTTTATAATTTCGGTGTGTCCGTCCGTCCGTCCGTCGTGTCTGTCACACTTTTTTATCTCCGAAGTTTATGAAGATATCGGCATGAAATTTTGGAATTAGGTACTTCAGACCTAGATGTCAATTCCTATGCAGCGATTTTAAAAAGTGGGGCCATTTGGGGGTGGCTCCAGTACAGGTGAAGTTGACATTAATTTTGAAAAATTGTCGCACCCCATCGAAATATATATCAATCGACAGGTCTTTCGAAATGAGGTGGAGGTTTCGTTCAACACTTTTTTATCCAAAATACCGTTTGGAAAATATGGAGCTCCAAACTTTTAAATGCGTCCCCCCCTGCCATTTCTAAACCAAAGTGTTTAAAAATCTGAAAAAATCACAAAAACTTGGCTTCATTACGTACTTTCATTTAAAACCATTGTGAGCATTCTGGCCTTAATGGTTTTGGAGATATTGGCCAAAAACGGTCTATCATCGACATGCGAATTTTGAAGATCTGAAAACGCAGTTTTGAAGACATCAATGTAAGCATTAAGAAATGATAAATTTCAAAATATCGACTTATGTTGAAATTTTGAGATATCTAAGATTTAAAATGAAAACAATTTCATTTCCACACATAATTTCATGCTGTGTTCGGCCACTCTATTCGTTGCTGAGCGTTATCTTTTCGATCTCACCCTTAATGCCCAACAGAAATGAATACACTCACACCGCAGGTTTGAGCAGTGATTGGGTATGTATATGATGGAAGGGATTTTCTGTGTTGGATAAACTTGGATAGAGATATAGGTATATGTAGGGATGAACGTTTGTTTTTTTCGGATGTATAAATGTATGAATGAATAGTTAATTTGAGTTGAAGTTAGAAGAAAATTCCACTGAAATAGTTTCGAAACGTCGTTTGATCTTCAGAAATCATCCATCAATATTATGCGACAGAACCTTACCCGTGCGAGTACAACTCGCACTTGCCCAGTTTATTAGATTTTTAAACACTTTGGTTTAGAAACGGCAAGGAGGGATGCATTAAAAAAAACTTTGGAGTTCCATATTTTCCAAACGGTACTTTGGATCAAAAACTGTTGAAGCAAACCTCTACCTCATTTCAAAAGATCTGTCGATTGATATAAATCTGATGATTGGGTGCATGGGCATTGACATCTAGGTCTGAAGTACCTAATTCCAAAATTTCATGCCGATATCTTCATAAACTTCTGAGATAAAAAAGTGTGACAGTCACGTCGGACGGACAGACGGACACACCAAAATTATAAAGGTTCAGTTTTTGTAGACGGAACCTTAAAAAGGGACAAGAGACTTACCGCGTTAGTGTGAATCACACGGCAGCGCACCGCAAACGCGTTTGATAAAAATACACATTTAGCGTACCACGAGCCATTAATAAGTGGTTTTCCCCTTGCGCTTGTATGAAAACACGTGACACAACAAGTGAGAGTAGCCGCTTCGTCTACCGTCTAGCAGATGATGCGAATTGAATTTTGTGCCAAAAAATATGAACCAAAAATACGAATTCAACTTGATCGCGTTGGGACTATGGTTGGCGTTAATATTGAACAGTGACTCATTTAGATGGGGTTTTCCTATTGTCGAATTGGAGGAAATTAGCACAAAAATGCTTATCGAAAACGTACAATTTGCTATTTTTAGATTGAATGAAAATGGTAATGAGGAGTGGGCGGCACTAGACTTTCAAGTCTAGGTTCGAATCCCAGTTCAGACAAACAACTTCGGGTCACTGACAATACTCAAAGAGTATAACTGTCTAGAAAAAGCTTCTCAATCTCGCCGTTCGGAGTCGGCATTAAACTGTCGGTTCCCTCCGCTCATGAGAGAATAATAGCACGCACAACACGAGTGATTGCTGAAAATTTAGGCTCAGGTCCACTTTAGACTAGATAGCGCCGCGATTATTATTATTATTATTATTAATATAATCAGCAAAAGGGCGGCTTTGTGTATGGTCTGTTGGCAGCAATTACTGCGTCAAACGGGCCTTATAATCATATGAACCAAGATCTTTATGCAAAATGCGTGCAAAGTGGTTGCAGATGGGTCCAATTCGTATGAACGTCTTGATCTCTATTTTAGACAAGGCGACGCGCTGTCATTTCATTTCTTTAACATCGTTCTTGAGAAGATCGTGCAAAACTCACTGGCCAACACAAGAGGCACGATCTTCCAAAAGTCTGTTCAACTGCTAGCTTACGCCGATGACATTGACGTGATTTGGCGAACGCAGCGAGCCGTCAATGATGCGTTTGCTGGCATTGAAACGGAAGCGGCTAAAATGGGTCTGGCGGTAAGCGAGGGCAAAACCAAGAATATGCTGTCATCGAGAAAGGACGCACAACATCGACGCCTTGGCCAAAACGTCACCATAGGCAGCTATAACTTTGAGGTAGTTAAGGACTTCATCTACTTCGACTCCGCGGTAAACAGTATAAACAACGTCAGTACCGAGATCAAACGCAGAATAACTCTTGCCAACCGCTGTTTTCTTGGCTCAAAAGGCAATTGAATAGTAGAGCCCTCTCTCGAAAGACCAAGCTGACTCTATACAAGACCTTGATCATCCCCGCGCAGAGACATGGACAATATCCCAAGCGGATGAACAGTCTCTTGGTCTTTTCGAGAGAAAAGTTCTGCGCGCGATCTTTGGTCCTGTTTGCGTTGATGACATTTGGAGGAGAAGGTTCAACCACGAACTATAGGCCTGTACAGCGACATGAGTCTAGCCAGGCGTCTACGGGTCCAACGCCTAAGATGGCTAGGCCATGTAGAGCGTATGAATAACTTAGCTCCGGCCCGAAGAGTCTTCGACTCTGAGCCTGTGGGATAACGCAACAGAGGACGTCCACGAACAAGGTGGCGCACACAAGTCGAGGGGGACCTCGGTCGGCTTGGTGTGCGAAACTGGAGACAGCTGGCGAAAGATCGTGCTGGCTGGAGAGGCATGTTGAGTGAGGCCCAGGTCCACCTCGGACTGTAGCGGCCTAAGAAGAAGAAAAAGAAGGCTAGGTTAACAAACAAAATTGACGCATCTGGGGCTCGGAAAACCGGCACGTTATTGTCGAGAAGCCAATCCACAGAGAGTGACAGTTTGGTGGGGATTGTGGAGTGGTGGGCATCATTTGACCATTTTGCTTCGAAAATGAAGCTGGGAACAACATTTCGGTCAACGGTGGGCGTTACAGAGCCATCTTAAGCGTTTGTTGTTTTTTTTTTTTCACTGAAATTGAAGATTTTGGACGACCTCTGGTTCATGCACGCCATGTCACACAGCTCATGCCACAATCGATCTTTTGCGCACCAAATTCCCAAATCGTGTTATCAGCAGTCTTGGCGATGTCGATTGGCCGCATCGGAGCTGCGATTTGACACCTATGGACATCGTGAAGAACCGATGTAATACCAACAATCCGGAAACGATTCAAGCACTTAAGGCCAATATCATCGACGCAATCCGTGAGCTACAGCCCGAAACTATCAACATGGTCTTGGAAAATTGGGGTGACAGAATGCACTATTGCGAAGCCAGCCCAGGCAGCCACTTGAACGGCGTTCTGTTTCATAATTAATGGGAATGTTTGTTCTTAGCCATAATACATGGAAAAAACTGAGTTTTGTTAATTTTATTGAATTTTTAAGAAGAAACTTGTTTTGACTCTGTCTGTATTGCGAGATGTACAGATCCATCAACGAGTCACTTCATGTGTTGAGGTTCAGAAGTTACCGAGCATTAAAAGTGACAGCAGACAGATAACAAACTGAAACCGGTTTCACTTGTCACCATTTCACACGTCATTTTAATTCGCAAACCTAATTAATCAAACAAAAAGAAAACACATGACCTGTGGCGATAACAAGAATCTTTCAAAATCGAACCAAAATCGTGATACCATTCTGAATTCGCAAATTTCTGTATTTTCCAACAAACAAAACAAAACAAAAAAAAACATTTCTTGGCTCAAAAATTTGTTCAGGTGAATAATAAATTAAGTGGAGCGCCGCAGATATGATTCTCGGAAATGCAATCTAAAATTGTTACGAGCGTGCTGATTGCGAAGCTATTCATGTGTGGGAATTGGCAAGTGGCCACCACTCGCTGGATTTTCAGCGAACTCTAAATGAGTCAAAAGCTGATTTATTTTTAAAATATGCTCTCGTCTGTGATAGCTGCAGCCTTCTAGTTATTAGAGCTCTGTGGTGTTTTTTTGCATTTCGATTCTCTGGACTGTAATCACAACGCATGTGGATTATTTGTTTAGCTTCTTGTGGAGTACGTGCTTTTGCTTTCAAGCGAACACATCAATTCGAATGACGGCTAATGCTGATGCAAGGCGACGGAAGGGGCAAATTTCATGGGACTGGAGATAGTGGAAATGTAGTAGACTATCAGCAAAAGGGAGGGCGGTGGCAAAAATATGAAGTCGCACATGAATGGCAGCAAGAGACTGTGAGAAGATAAGGCCACTTTCCTATCGAGGTTATGTATGTACATATGAATGAAAGTCAAGGTCACCCGGTGCAAGAATTACAGCTACGAAACTTGGATGGGAACACGCGTATTTACTTGTACTTATCTGCGATCGATAAAATCCGATTGTCATAGGAAGGCAAATTATAAAGAGGGTTCTTTAAGAGATGTGGAATTGGTAATTATAACAAAGTACGCACAAGTTATGGAACACAAGCAATTGAACAAGATCATGGGTGAGTTCGTAAACGCAATATTAGCGCAGTACGGCAACGTCAGGCGTTTTTAATTGCAAACATTTGGGAGTTATGCTCTTTTTAAGGTTCCGTCTACAAAAATGGAACCTTTATAATTTCGGTGTGTCCGTCCGTCCGTCGTGTCTGTCACACTTTTTTATCTCCGAAGTTTATGAAGATATCGGCATGAAATTTTGGAATTAGGTACTTCAGACCTAGATGTCATTGCCCATGCACCCAAAATGCACCCGTGGGGCAACAGCAGTGTACACACACACCGCGGGCATGAACACTGATTGGGCATGGATGGAGGGGATTTTTTGTGTTGCATAAACTTGGATAGAGATGTAGGTATATATATGGATGGATGCTTGTTTGTTTGGGTGTGTGAATGTAGTAATGAATAGTTGATTTGGGTTGAAGTTAGAAGAAAATTCAACTGAAATAGTTTGGAAACGTCGTTTGATATTCAGAAATCATTCATCAATATTATGCGACGGAACCTTACCCGTGCGAGTACAACTCGCACTTGCCCAGTTTATTTGTCGGAGGTTCTTAACCCTTTGCTGACCGACGGTACTTGTAAGTACCACAATGTTTTACTTCAAATAAAAACTCTATATGACTAAAATACGGTATTTTCGCCCATCTAGACGCTTAATTACCATATAATCTCCATGTATTTTGTTTTTTAATTTTTTTTGTTTAGTTTTAGCAACCGTTGCAACGGTTTTTTTCAAAGCTTACTGCACTTTGAAGAGAGTAAATTTAGCCAATTTTTAAATTTGTAGAACTAAGTAGCCATTGTAAATTTTGTCGATTTTTTAAGCATATTGAACATTGCAAAAAACAAGAAACCAATTGAGGTTGTAGGAATTTTTCAGATATTGTATTTTCACAAGAAAACTAAAGTGGACTGGTAAGTACCGTCGGGCTGTACGACAGCTATACTTTTTATTCCGACTGCTCGAATAGTGATTTTTTTCTTCGTGCTATTTTCATGTAATAAAGTGCATTATGTCGACTGTTCGGAAGGTTTTATTGAAGAATGATGAGATTTTGGCTCTGATTGAGGAATTACTATTGGACAATAATGAAGATACCAACCTAAAATCCGAAGATGAATCGGATCTAATAACAATCCGTTCAGGAATGAGAACTGCACTGCAAATGAACGAGGAAACGGATGAAGTTGTACTTCAAGATTGAACAGTTGTTGAGGAATGGTGAGGAAATTTCGGATAATCGTCTAGGATGCAGTCATTCGAAGAAAAAAATACCCGACGTTGAACCAAATCGTCGTTGAAAAACTAGAGATTGTCCATCAGAAATTCCTGAATTTTTATTGCCTGAGGGTCCTGTTGAAGGTTTGTTGTTAGTCAAACAGATTTCTTCATCTCATTTGTTGAAGGTGTGCTCGATAAAATTGTTTATCAATCTAATCTCTACGCGGTTCAAAAAAGTAAGGTATTGGACTTGAAGCAGGGTAAGCTACTGGCATTTATAGGAATAAACTTTCTTATGGGATATTATAAACTACACAGCGGGAGGCTTTTTTGGAGTGAAAGTGAGGATTTGGGACTTTCGTTGGTGGGTAAAACGATGAGCCGCAATAGATTTGATGCTATTTTGAGCAGCTTACACATATATGACAACAGCCTTATCCCAAAAGATAACAAATATAGACTATTCAAACTTCGGCCAATGATAGATTCTTTGAATGATAAATTCAGCACTACATACCACGGAACAAGACAGCTTTCTGTTGACGAGCAAATGATACTTTTCAAGGGCAGGGACTCTATGAAACAATACAATCCTATGAAACCTATGAAAAGAGGGTACAAATTGTGGTGCTTAGCAGATTAACATGGCAACATCAAGAAGTTCTCGATTTACTAAGGAAAGGACGAGCAGCTGGAAAATAAATATGAAAATTACGGTCTCGGTGAAAGAGTTATCTTATCAATGACTGAAAAGGAGTGGGGAAAGTAAAACATAATTTTCTTCGATAATTATTTTACTTCAGTAAGACTGGTAGAAAAGCTAAAAACCGAAAAAACTCTTGCTTGTGGTACGATTCGAGCAAATAGAAAAGGGATAAGTCGGGAGCGCAACATGAAGTAAGTTGTCCAAAAGTCGTCAAAGATTACAATACATTCATGGGAGGAGTGAACCATGCTGATCAACTTCTGTCCGCCTATGGATTAGATCGCAGATCAAAGAAGTGGTGGCATCGTATCTTTTGGGGAATGCTCGAAATATGTTTCGTAAACTCGTTCATTGTCTGCTGTCAAATGAATGAAAAAGTATCGCTTCTGGAGTACAAGAGATGTGTAACCCTTGAATTTATGTCACAAAAGGAATTACCTGTTGACAGACGTGGGTGATTTCCCCAATGACGATTCTCCAAAGTGCTGTTAAAAACGTAGGGGTAAGGTAGAATCTGTTTCGAAGGACGTGCGACTGAGTAATCTGGGTGTGTCAAGGACATAATGAGAGAGAGGCAGTTCGTGTTGTGCAGTCGTCGTGGAAGGACGTGAATTCTTGCTCTCTTTAATAATTACTTCTTCATTCTTTCTCTTTGTTTATATTAAGATTTTTATTAAATAAACTGAATTTCGCATTCAAGGCTATCTTTGACAATTCAGAAGTGGGATACGCATAACATTTTCCACAAAACAAATATTTGTGAAACTGCGTATAATAGAACGAACGCAAACAAGAAATTTCATACGAAAGACCCAACGAAAATCTCTATGAAAAAGATAAGACGATCAGGTCAACGGAAGGAAGGTTCTGAAATTCCAACGGAAAGGAAGAGGTATTATCCAGGAAGAGCAGAGAAAACAACTACCTAACGGAAAAAAGGGAAATATCCAGGACATCGACGAAAGGCAAACAGGTCAACGAGAGGAAAAACGCATTTTCGAGTGAGTTACTGAACACGACAACACAGGATAAAGGAAAAGAAAAAACGGTGATGGAGAAATTAGGGACGCTAAAAGTTGAGCAATTAAATAAATTATTGCAATCGCACAACACACCATTAAAAGGCGATAAGGCGCATAAAATAGCAAAACTGATAGAAATAAGGGGCACCGACGAAGTGGACATAGAGGAAATCCGTGCGAAGGAACCGTGGGCAGCTCAAATTTCAGAATTGCGCAACATCGTATCGAATTTGGCAAAAAGTGTTAACGATTTGGTGGCGAACGTAAGTAGTATTCAACACCGAGACACACCGCCACAAATACAAAACAGAAACGAAAATTCAACGACACTGGAGGATCAATCTGACGCCAAAAACGTAGTGCCCAGCAGAGCAGCCACACCAGCAACATGCGCATTTCCATCTTCATCGCAAATGTATGGCGCCAACAGAACCGTAGATGTCATCGGAATTCTTCCGAATTTCGATCCACTCAAGCCCACCCTTTCATCAGCAAAGTGGAGCAATTGCAACGTTTGTATTCTTGGACTGAAGACTTAACACTGTTCGCGGTACAGCATAAATTGGAGGGACTCGCAAGAGACTGGCGGGATGCACAGCCAGTATTCCAGACGTGGAAGGAGTTTGTCATCGCTCTCCAAAGAGATTTCCCATGCACAGTCAACGTGGCAGACGTGCACAGAGATCTCATGAAGCGAAGGCGTAAGTCTGACGAATCGTTTATTGAATATTACTACGCAATGCTAGCCATAGGAAGACGAGGTGAGTTGGATGACTTGTCTATTACCTCATACATCATTAACGGTCTAAACGACTCTACTCTATCACGTACACTACTCGCCATGAATCTGCGAACGTCGAACGAGTTGTTGAGTTCTCTCCACAATGTCTCGTCATTACCGGCAATTTTCAGGAAGACGAGGTGAGTTGGATGACTTGTCTATTACCTCATACATCATTAACGGTCTAAACGACTCTACTCTATCACGTACACTACTCGCCATGAATCTGCGAACGTCGAACGAGTTGTTGAGTTCTCTCCACAATGTCTCGTCATTACCGGCAATTTCACGAGCCACGGCGACAGAATTGGCGAGTTCAATTTCTGATGGTGGTATTACACACGACAGAAGAAACATCAAGTGTTTTAATTGTAACCAAATGGGACACATAGCTCTGAAGTGTTCACAACCGCAAAGAAAGGTTCGGTGTACAAGTTGCAGTAAAGCAGGACACGAGGCGAAAGATTGTCGTGCAAGAAAATCAACAGTGGCCAAGGTTGAGTTGGACCACGTCCCAGCAGAAATTATTCCACCCGTTATGAAAGAAGTCATCCTCTTTGGACGTATGTACAGTGCATTCATTGACACGGGAAGTGATCACTCTTTGATATCAGAATCGATAACACCGAAAGAGGCTCAACGACGGATATCCATAAAAAAATTGAAAGAATTCGGAGGATCGATAGTGGAATCTTCGGAAATGATTTCGACACGCATGCAGATGGACCAAAATGAGATCGAAGTAGCGCTACAAATTGTGCCGGATGAGTTCTTACCACAAGGATTACTCTTGGGACGTGACGTTTTATGTCAACGAAATCAACGAATGGTGATAGAGTCCGGAGTGTTACAGGTTCAATTGAGTAACTCGAATACGTTTGAATGTGGCAAGGAACTCGACGAAGTTCAGCGCAAAGAAATGCATGAGCTCCTAGCAAAACACAACGATTGCTTTGCAGAAGATATCTCCAATTTAGGACGATGCAATAAAATGTCGATGGAAATAGAGGTAACAACAGACAAGCCGATATTGGGAAAACGTTATCAAGTGCCATTTGCCCAAAGAAAATCTCTGTCGACAATCATAGAGAATTTACTCCAACACAACATTATCCGTCCAAGCAATTCTCCTCACGCAGCATCCGTGGTTTTGGTGGATAAATCGAATGGAGAAAGCCGAATGTGTGTTGACTACCGCGCCCTAAACGCAGTTACTGTGAAAAAGCAATTTGTGATGCCAGTTGTAGAAGAACAACTTTCGCAGCTGAAGGGTAAGAAATATTTTACAACCCTCGACATGACAGCAGGCTATTATCAGATTCCACTGACCGAAATAAGTAAACCATTCACAGCGTTTTTAACACCAGACGGGCTGTTCGAACACAATGTCATGCCATTTCGTTTGGTGAATGCACCAATGATCTTCCAGGAAATGATAACACATCTCATTAGAGGCCTAAAACATCGAAGCAACATCAGTAATTACGTAGATGAAGTAATCATTGCCACGGATACACTTGACAAAGGATTTGAAGTGTTAGAAGAATTCCTAGGCGCCGTGAGGAACGCAGGTCTAACATTAAGACCATCAAAGTGTTTTTTTATGACTACGATCGTAAACTTTCTCGGACACGTAATTAGCTCGAGTGGTATACAACCAGGCGATAACAAGACGAAATGTATTCGAGAGTTTCCTAGACCAACCAATCCAACGGAAGTGCGAAGATTTTTAGGAATCACGGGGTTTTTCCGCAAATTTGTGAAAGATTACGGTTGTAGTGCGCAACCATTGACGAAGTCGAGACAAGAAGGCATCAAGCTGCAGAAAACATTGCGGAGGAGAGGCGTAAAATGGAAAATACGATACGACAGAAAACATAAAGCTCCGTACCAATACAACGAAGGTGATTTGGTTGTGATGGATTACGTGTCACAAGCTACTGGCGAGTCACACAAACTCGATCCGTCCTGTAAAGGGCCATATGTAGTGGCAAAGGTATTGTCCCATGACAGGTACTTGGTGGAGGAACTTCCGGATAACCCGCAAAACCGTCGTCGATATAGCAACATTCTTTCGAGCGACCATATGAAGCCGTGGTGTCATCTGAGTCCTGATATAGACAACGTGGATGAGCCAGATTCGTCCAGTGAGGACGAAGTGTCAGGAGAGGCCGAGCTGTCAAGGACATAATGAGAGAGAGGCAGTTCGTGTTGTGCAGTCGTCGTGGAAGGACGTGAATTCTTGCTCTCTTTAATAATTACTTCTTCATTCTTTCTCTTTGTTTGTATTAAGATTTTTATTAAATAAACTGAATTTCGCATTCAAGGCTATCTTTGACAGGTGTTCATTGGTCTAAATTTGTTGCAGCGCGGGGAAGATGTGAGCTTTGTAGTATTAACGAAATACAGTCAAAGCCGTTTTCGAAATGCAGCCATTGCAATATATATCTTTGCTGCAATGATTAAAAAATTGTTTTTCTTTATACCACGGAATACATTTTCACTAAAAAAATAAATAATAATAATAATGGCGGCGCTACAGTCCGAGGTGGACCTGGCCCTATTTTCTCAGCAACCATTCGTGTTAAAGAAGGGTTAATTAAAGACACTACACTGGAGCACTCAGGCTCAAAAACTGGTACATTGTACTGCCAGGTGCAATTTCAAGGTCTTCTAAAGGTAGACCAACAGGCGCTTCTGTGATGAGCCTACATCATCAGTTAGTACGCCGGTAAGTTGTCTGCAGCCTAAGATAACAAGAAATAAGAAAAGGATTTCTTATACACGTTGGGAAGCATGCGCTTGGTCTGTCTACAACCTGGAGAGTCATGCCACCTGCGGTTGTGCTCTCGATAAGTCCAATTATCGATGGAAGTCCTAACCAAGGATGCAGGCAGTTCCAGCGCAGGTTTAGGTCCTGAGAATACTTCCTCTGTTCCTCGCCTAGTAAGTTCATCAGCGATCTCATTGCCTGTGATCCCGTGGTGCCCCGGGACCCAAACAAGTCTTAGCGAATTTAAGCTACCGATCAAATTCAGAGAAGACTTGCATTCCTGAACTATCCTGGTAGTGGTTAAAGGGTTGAGCAAGACCTTAAGCACAGCTTGGCTGTCGCCACAGACACCGATTCCACCTATTCTTCACAATATAGTTCGTGGCCATTAGGATGGCATAAGTTTCCGCTTGAAAAACCGACGTAAATTTTGCATAATGAGAGTGTGCAGTCTAAAGTTGTTGCTCTTTACGAAGGCACCAGCACCAGATCCTTCATTGGTCTTGGACCCGTCCGTGAATATTCGACTACATGCCAGAGCCGGTCCCAAATGCAGGGAAAGTCGACTTTGAAGAAGACTCAGAAATGTCGATTCGGTGACGATCAGCGGAATTGGGCATCGCCAGAGAGTCAACCCGGCCTATTTTGCGTTTGGTTTCTGGTCTGCATCCGTATAAAATTGTGCTGACGCAAGAACTGAAGCTGGACGACCAAAGACAACGCCGTGAGTCCATGGCGGCATCATCGGACCTTACTTCTTTCGAAATGAGGAAGGAGATACCGTTATTGTCAATGGTCTCAGGTATTGAGCGATGTTAACTTACACTCTGTGGCGCGAGCTCGAAAACATCGATATATTCGAGCTGTGGATTCAGGAAGACGGCGCTACATGTCATACAAGTGACGCAACGTTCAACTCGAAGTTATAATAATAATAATAATAATGGCGGCGTTACAGTCCGAGGTGGACCTGGGCTTAGCTTCTCAGCAACCACTCGTGTTGTGCGTTCTACTGTTCTGTCGCGAGCGGAGGGGACCTAGAGTTTAATGCCGGCTCTGAACGGCGAGATTGAGAAGCTTTTTTCTAGACAGTTATACTCTTTGAGCATTGTCAGTGACTCGAAAGAGGTGGAGCCGTGAAAAAATGTTTGATGTTTTTTTCGAGATTCGAACCGATGACCTCGAGCCTAGGAGTCGACGCACCTACCCTAACGACGAGTGTTCATCAACTGACCGCCGCACCGTGATTATGCGATTTGACACCAATTCGATTACATCAAGTCCTTTTTTTTGAGGATTTTTGAAACACTACTGGAGCAGTCAGACTCAAAACTAGTCCATTGTACTGCCCGGTAGCAACCTACTCCAGTGCCGTTAATTTGATCCCAACGGCAAATGGTGACTGGAAAAGATTCGATTTCACTAGGATTCGAACCTGGGACCCCTCGAACTAGGAGCAGCTGTCCAGTCGTTTACATCAAGTCCTTAATCTACACGAACAAGCCAATACATTGGACGAGCTCGAGACCAACAGTCGAGACCCTAATGCTAAAATAACGCTGCACACATTGGACCGAGTCATCAATATTTGTACTGACCGCTTGAAGCACACACTGAAACCGAGGCGTCCATTTGAATGATATGCTATTCCATCCATGATGACATGAATGTAGCTTCAAAATAAAGCCAGAATCAATATTACATTTCGCACCGAGGTTGTTTTATTTAAATTTCTTTTCCTATCGTTCTTAACTGATCAGTCTGCACAATAATTTGTGGACGAGTGTGTTCAGCTCGAGAGCGGGATTCATAATTTAGCATATGACACATTTTTGCATGTTGCTTCATCTTATCAATTTCGAGCACTCGAAAGATTTCGTCTGACTCATTAGCCTAGATGAAATTATACACTTTTGGAATGATGACTAATCTATAACCGAACACTTTTTCATTTAAGCTGTGAAAACATGCAGAGCGAGACCGGCGGAGTTGAATCAAGAGATGCTGATCAAATTAAAGCAACGATGGAACAACGAAGTGAGCATCATGTCTAAGATCGTGCATCAGAACATTGTTCATGCCTGTCCTGAGCTATGTCCAGACCTGCTAGAGTCAATAAATAAGACAATTGAGACAAAATTACCAGCAATCGCCATGGAGTTTTGTGAGGCGGGAAGTTTGCGAGACAAACTCGAAAAAATGGAAAATATAAATGGTCTCTCCGAATTTGAGTGCTCTGAAGTTTTGCGCGCATTGAAAGATGCGGTTTTCTATCTGCACGCCGAACACAAAATCACACATCGCGACATAAAGCCGGATAATATCGTCATAACCGTACGTATGGACGGAAAAGTCATCTACAAGGTCAGTTGGAATTGTTGATTGTGACGTGGGGAGGTAAACTCATAGTGAACTTTTTTTATTGCAGCTCGCCGATGTGGGATACGCTCGCCTTATTGATGAAAATACGATCCAAGCCAGCATGGTTGGAACCAAAAACTATTTCGCTCCAGAAATAGTGAACTACGCCAAATACAAGAACTCCGTGGACTACTGGTCAATGGGTGTGCTAGCATTCGAAATAATTAGCGGTGTTCATCCGTTTTTGCCGGGTGAAACCTTTTGCAATGCAATGCTTGCTATTGAAAAGAAACCCCCCGGTTGTATAGCCATTACCAAAGGTTTGGACAACACGTTGACACATGAAAATACGTTACCGTCAGAAGGTCGTCAAAGTGCTAAATTCAGAGAACTAATAGCTCCATGGTTAGCACTTGCTCTTGAAAAAGATGGACGGAAACGTGGCTATGACGCATCTGGGCAGTTTAAATTTTACACCGCACTGCAAGCGGTTTTGGACACAAGAATTTTAACTATTTTCTGGATAAACAAATTGCGATTTCTCAGCTATAACCTCGCCGAATTTCAGACAACAAGGAATCTTTACGAACGAATATATGAAGACACCTGCTCGTCTGGAAAGAATGTTTATCTCTTCTTCCCAGTGGGTCATGCGTGCGCACAACTGGGGTCAGTTCGCTTGAATATGCATCCAAGTCAATTGTTTGACGAACAAATTTTTCGCAATGACAAACCAATGCTTTATTTGGTTACGTTTGTCGAAAATAGTTTATGCAATCCTGACGACCCGTTTGTCTGCAATATTACACGCCAACTATTTGCAGCCTCAAACGAGTCACTAACAGGGGCATTTTTACACCAAGGTATGTTAGCCGCTCTCTTTATGCATCAGAATGAACAAAAGCGATGTTTCCACTATCTGAACGGATTGAATGAATTGGTAATGAATGTAGAAGATTCGGCCTGCAAGCTCAAACCGTTGGTGCGTGAATTCAATGCAAAGGTTCACGAATACAATGGACAAGCGTTGAGCTTTGAGACTATTGTTACAGCAGGAAGGCAGTTGATAGAACAGGTAAATCAATTAATCGCTAATTCTAACGAAATGCAGATCTAAACACATATTCTGCTATCATATCTGAAAAACTGACATAATTACTAGGAATCATTTATGACTTAACCAATCCAATTTTGCTCTAGCTATTATATTTAACTATCTTCAACTGATAATTGATTGGTTGCTTTCGTTATCGTATCACTTTCCTTGTGAATGGGCAAATAACTGGTTTATGGCCGAACTTTCTTGGAATCCATTCCGTTATCTTAAGTATCATGGGCCTATTTCGGGTGTCATGTTGTTTAGAAACGTTTTTCGCACTATAGACTTATTGACGGAAAGAAGTGCTTATCGTAAGAAAGTACTCAATAATGACTATGAGTAACAGGAGTAATGTGAACAAATTTGCGCGGGTCTGTGACTGAAGTGTATACAGGGTCTTTCATCAAACGCTTAAGTATATTTTTACGTGGATGTACTCCAGTTATTTTTACCTCTGGTGTCCCTGAAGGCAGATTATCGTCTTCTTTTTCTTATTTGAAACGATATCGAAATGCTTGTCTCACTATGTCGATGATACCAAGATCTTCTTCGACACACGTTTCCATTCATACACAGTTTTTTCTGCCTGGTGTCAGGAAAACTGTTCAGAGCTTAATATTACCAAATGACGATCAATTAATTTTTCATTAAATCTCTTTCCCGTCTTCACTTTCTTCATGACCAAACTATACCAATCGAGGAGTCTTTTCGCGAGGTTGGTCAACAGCAAGTCAATCACTTTGGACGAGCTCTAGGCCACCACTCGAGACCCTATTGCCGGAAAAACGCCGCATTGAACCGTGTTAAAAATTGGACCGAACACTTGAAGCATTGCCGCTGAATGATGTGTTACAGGGTCATTCATTTCGTAGTTTCAAGTTGGTAGCTCTGGCATTTGACACCTGGCAAACTTAACTGGAATTATTAGAACTTACTACAAAAGTGGTGATTCAAACGTAGCCACTTTTCGCGCATTACGCGATGATTATTGTCGTCGTAATCGACCGACCACGCAAACAATCGGTAAAATTGTGAAGAAATTGGAAGAGAGTGGTAGCATTACTGATGTCGTAAGACCTGTACATCCAGACAAAGTGACTGTTTTGGTGTGCTCTACAGTCGAAAGGTGTCATTGGTTCGTATTTCTTCGAAGGTGCCAATGGGCGAATTCGGAGCGATATGGTTGAATGATAACCGGTTTTTTTTGCCCGCGATTGAAGATCATTACTTGGACGATATGTTGTTGCAACAAGACAAGTCAACAAGTCAGGGTTGTCCCTGACAAGTCGAAGTCACAGAATACGACTAATTACGGCTTTATTGCGTGAGAAGTTTCCTGGTCGCGTAATATCAAGTTTTGGCGACGTCAATTGGCTCCCAAGATCATGCGATTTGACACCGTTCGATTTTTTTCTGTGAGGCTACGTAACGCAATGGCTGCATGTTGTAGGAATCGAGTAGGCACTGATTGGCGTCAACCTGGCGATGCCCAGTGTTGTAACTTCTATACATCAATTGCGCTTATTTTACCTCCAAGTGGTAGCCATCGGGTACTGGTTGTAATTCACCCGAACTCAACCTGCTAAATTTATAAGTGCCCTCCAGGTTTTGGGTTGTGCCGTCGCGGTAACTGCCCGGCCACACCAAAAACATTAAGTTGCGAAGCAACAACAAGCCTCGGGAACGGACGGAATTACTGATGACGAACCCCGCATACGAAATAAGGACAACGATCTTCGGATCTGTACGTGGAATGTAAGGTCCTTTTATAGGCCACGTGCAGCCGAACAATTAGCGGAAGCCCTAGACTGCTACAAAGCAGATATCACCGCCATCCAAAAAGTGCGATGGGATGGGCCGGGCAAAAAGAGGATGAAAAACTGTGATGGGGGCATGTGCGCATATTAGGCTTATGTTGGCGAATTTTGCCTTGATGCGAACTGTCGTAAGGCGTTCGTTCACACATCTGAACGATAAGACTTCTTGCCTAAATCTGCCTCTAACGACAAATCCACATCCAAACAAGCGCTGTTTTTGTTGCTACGGTGATTGGTACAGGCAACAAAAGCAGTGCTAATATAATATGCGCACATGCCCCCACAGAGGAGAAAGACGACGACACCAAAGACAGTTTCTATGACATTAAAATTGTCATAGGCGACTTTTATGCAAAGCTGGGGAGAGAGGATGTCTTTGGTAGTACGGTCGGGATGCACAGCCTACACGACACCACCTCCGATAACGGATTTAGGCTGATCGACTTTGCTGCGGGGCGAAATGTTGTAGTAGCCAGTACACAGTTCCCGCATCTCAATATTCATAAAGGAACATAGAGATCTCCTGATCAATCAACCGTCAACTCGATTGATCACATTGCGATCGACGCAAGGTACTCCTTCAGAAAAGAAGAGACGAACACCGTCTTCTCAGGAGGAAAAAGAAGGAGCAAGAGAAGCGCACGATCGGTAGAATAGAGAGCTACCACTACAGGAATGAGGTAAGGAAGTTCTACCAAAGGGTAAAGTTAACCAGTTAGGGTTATAAAGCCCGAACCGAAGCCTGCAAGGACGATCAAGGGAACATCGTAGTAGAATCACAGTCGACGCTGAGGATATGGAAGAACCACTTCTACAGACTGTATAACGGCGATGAAGAACCGAATTCCGCTGTCAGGCAGATTGAACCATTCAACCCGAATGAAAGGGATGATGTAGATCAACAATTCCGTCCCCCCGACCTGGACGAAGTGATGATAGCTATATCTAAACTAAAGTCCAACAAAGCTGCTGGAGCTGACGGCCTAGCAGCTGAGCTTTTTAAAGCAGCAGGCGATGACTTGGTAGGGAGCATGCATCAACTCATCTGTAAAATATAGTCGGAAGAAATCATGCCCGATGAATGGAACCTCACCATTCTTTGCCCGATCCACAAAAAAGGAGACCCTCTAAGCTGCGCCAACTATAGAGGCATCAGTCTTCTGAATATTGCTTACAAGATCTTATCTGCCGTGTTGTGTGAACGCCTAAACCCATTCGTCAACAACCTGGTCGGTCCATACCAGTGTGGCTTTAGGCCAGGAAAATCAGGAAAATCCACCATCGACCAAATATTCACACTGCGGCAGATCTTGGAAAAAACCCAGGAACAGCAAATCGATACCCACCACCTTTTCATCGATTTTAAGGCCGCGTATGATAGCATCTATAGAGACGAACGATACAGAGCAATGTCTAGTTTTGGCATCCCTACCAAACTCGCCCGTTTGTGTAGGATGACGATGGAGAATGCATGCTGCTCCATCAAGGTCGGTAAAGACCTAGCCGAGACCTTTGATGTCAAAAAAGGATTCAGACAAGGCGAAGCGCTGTCATGCGACTTCTTCAACATCATACTTGAAAGAATTGTGCAAAACTCGCACGCCAACACCAGAGGCACAATCTTTCAGTAGTCCGTCCAACTACTCGCATATGCCGACGATATTGACATAATCGGAAGAACACAGCGTGATGTCAGTTGCACTTTTGTGAGTATTGCGACGGAGGCCGCGAAGATGGATTTAACGGTAAATGAGGACAAGACCAAGTATATGCTGTAAACCAGAAAGGACACTCAACACCGTCTCGGACAGAACGTCACAGCAGACAGATATAACTTTGAGATAGTCAAGGACTTTGTCTACCTAGGTACTAGGTTAATTCAGACAATGAAACCAGCGCTGAAATCCAACGAAGAATAACTCTTCCTAATCGCTGCTTCATTTAGCTAAGAAAGCAATAAGAAAACAACTAAAGTAACCTGTACAAGACCCTAATCGTCCCAGTCCTGCTATATGGAGCAGAAGCATGGACTTTGTCAAAAGCGGATGAGGTTGCTCTTGGCTGCTTTGAAAGCAAAATTCTTCGAGTGATTTTCGGTCCCGTCTGCATAGAGGGTGAGTGGAGGAGAAGATATAACAACGAACTGTACGAGCTGTTCAGCGACATTGACTTAGCCAGAAGGGTGAAGATCCAACGATTGAGATGGCTAGGTCATATATAGCGAATGGGAACCAATGCTCCGGCCCGGAAATCCTTCGAATCCACCCCCGAGGGACGGCGCAGTAGAGGAAGACTGCGACTCAGGTGGCGCACGCAAGTGGGAAGGGACCTCAACCAACTGTGCGTGCGAAACTGGAGGCAGCTAGCTAAAGATCGAGCTGGCTGGAGACGCTTGTTGGTTGAGGCCCAGGTCCACACCGGACTCTATCTTAAGTAAGTAAGGCTACGCAACGTGCTTACGCGAATAATCCCCGAACTCTAGACGCATTAAAAACCAACAATACTCAATTTATGGCCGAGATACTGCCCGAAATGTGCGAAAAAGTGGTGAAAAAAATACATCAAAAGAATCGGATGCTGCAAATCTTCCCGAGGCGACCATTTGAATGATATTGTTTTTCACACTTAATGGCAAAGACCAAACTTCATAATGAATCAAAATTTACATCAAAAATGTATCTCTGTGTGTGTTTTATTTACCGTTACTTTCGAAATTGAAAAATGAATGACCCTTTTTTTAAACACAATGCCATGAGTGTAGGCTCAAAATCAAGCCAGAATTAATTTTATATTTCACACGCAGTTCTTTTATTTAAATTTCTTTTCTCATCGTTCTTGTTGTTGATGTTCCCACCTGACCAAAGAATGTAAATATCAAAATAACCCCTATATGCTTAAGTGTTTACTTTTCTCCTCTCAATAGTGATGATTTCATTTATTTCAGACATCCCCCGGTGGAAATGCCGAATTCGAAGCTTGTGCGAAAGGTTTTAAGAGCTGTTTTCCTAGCCTCTCAAATATTTTCATTCGTTGCGATAACACTCATTCCAGGATTCGAGACTTAATCCAACGTTTGCAATCATCCCCCGTTGCAACAGCATCTCAAAATATTTCACTTCAGGTGTAAGTTCCTAACCACAAATTCCGACAACACAATTGAATATTTGCTTTCTATTAGGAAAAAATTTGAAGAATGTTCTTTCAACCGCCGTCCTGATCGTAAAAATTCTGGTGAAATTATTGAGATGGTAAACAGTGCAAATGTAGCCTTACTCACAAAGCGCAAGGAGTTCATTGACGCTGTAAGAAGTTGCCTGACTGTGAATGCTGCCAATGGGGTCACGTACGATGCTTTAAGTACCGTAATATTAGAATACCTGGACATTGTCAAAGATTTTGAAGAAAATCAGAAACCCCTGCATGATGCACAGATGGAGATAGTGAAAATGACAGAGAACTTCATGAAGCAGAGTGTTCGTCCAAAAGAGAAGCCGTTGTCGGTGGAATATCAAAGTTTGGTTGCGAAAATGCAAACCCTTGATTGTTCAGAAATGTCAACGGAGGACATACTTCATCAAAATGATAAACTTTTGAAATAGTAAGTAGTTGCTGAAAAATTCATTCAAACATTTTTTTTTTCTCGCGGGAGGGTGTAATTTTGTACTTTGTGACCTCATTCACGAGGAATCCTTCCTCTTCGGGCTTGATTGGAAGAAGAAGGGTTGTTTGCACCGGAGATCCCCTTACAAGTTAAGCAGATCTAGAGAAGACATCGTTTGCCATTGGACGATTTACCGTACGACGCAACGAAGCCTTGCATTTCGAATAACTCGATTTATAGTTGCGCGGCTTTGTTCAGTTGCTCGACTTTGGCAATGACAGGATAACGTTTTGTTGACGCTACCCTTTGCCCTATTAGTGAGCAATCGCAAATATATCCTCTGTTGGGTGTGGGTTCTTACAAAGCCAATTGGACAGGAAGGGCTTTATGCCTCAATTGCCTTTCAAGACCAAAGACATAGCTGTGATTGCTTCTGCATGTGATGTTTGTGTGGTAAAGCGGCTTGATGTGGTGAGAAAAGAACTGCGTGATTTAAAAAACCCGGAGTTCAAGAAGCCACCAGAGAGAAGAAGAAGATCTACAGAGACTGGATTCTCTTGGGGAACTCTGCTTCTCATGACCGACACACAGAGGCGCGAAGAACTTGCAATTTGGCTGTGCGAGCAGCTGAAGAACAGTCTTGGAAGGAGTTCGGCGAGAAGTTGGAAAGCGACCATAGATCTGGGAAAAAGGTTTTCTGGCAAACCATTCGCAGGACATCTTGCGCAGATGGAGCGAGCACTTTTTGGAGCTGCTCAATCCCGAACAGGGCACTCAGGGTGACAGATCTGTAGTCTTGAATAGGGCGGAGAATAGACCAACGGTGGAGGACAAGAACCGCCCCGTCCGACGAGCTAAGCCGTGCAACCGCAAGCGTGCAGCCGTCCTACTCACCGTCACCGTGGCCCAGCCTACCATGCAACATGCATTGCCTCCGTGACCCCTTTAATGAAACATGTGGGTCACTGAAGATGAGAGCTCTTTCCCATCTTGTCCCTGGGAGTTACGGGCCAATCTTCTAGCATAAGGCCAGTCCTCCGTACTGTCGCGTACCATGAATTCTGATACAAGCTCTATTCCGGCTTATCCCTGGGAGTTACGGGCCGACCTTCCAACGTAGGCAAAGACCTCCCGACTATCGTGTAACATAAATTCTGACCTTGGGGCCTTGTCATTCATTAAATTTTGAAATTGATCTCTTCCCAAACTAACTGACGTTTGAATAAATTTATTTTCAGCGCAACCGAATGCTTTGATCATCCCATGGAAGATGATTCTTAGGATTGTACTTTTGACATCGGATGAAGGCAATTGCTCACGTGCGCATATGCACTTTCTCTGTAGCTCATAAGAAAATTAATTTGTTCAAGGGTTGGAATGTATAAGATTGACTCTTGTGGACACGCATTCTTCTCACCATCAAAACGCACACACGCGCCTCACAAGTTCTGCGAACAAATGCATTGCTTACGAGCACCTGAACTGAGTTTCGTTTGCTCTTATGCAAGGCAAAAAATGCATACAAAAAATGCATTCCCACAAGAGCATTAGAATATCCGACGTGAGTCCAAAAAATATCTGTGATCTCTTTCGTATGCACACGTGAGCCAACGTTTTCTCATTGAAAACAGAACGACAAATGACAACCAATTCTTTAATTTCTACCGTAACTCTTGAAGAAAATCATAATTCAGCAGAATACCCCTACCTTGATGACGTAAGCGCAACATTTCCGTGTTCCTGCATCAGCAGAAAATTATAAATACTTAAGTTTCAACACCGACCGCATCGCCACAACTGTCATTCAGTTCGCAGTTGTATTCATTTCACTGAACATGTCTCCAGTGCACAGCGTTTTAGTTTTTGTTTTATTCTCTTGTGTTCCGACAGGACTACTTGCTGCCAGTCTACGTAAGTGTAAACCAAATAATTTTTGCGAGCAAAGCTTTTCACAGAAAACACGTTTAATTTGTTGCAGCCACATACTTGCATGTATGCCATCGATTTGATCCACAGCTAAACAATTGCATCAAGGATTGCATCGATGACCTTCGTGTGAAAATGCCTGTGGGTATTCCACAACTTCATATACCCCCACTTGAACCACTACTGATCCCGGAGGTGAAACTCGATCAAAACTCCGGAGGTGTATATTTGCACTCAACGTACACAGACATCGAAGTGCGTGGCTTATCGAAGTTTACTATCCAAGAAGTTAAAGCTAACATCGGAAACAGCACCCTTGACATGAAGATATTCTTCCCCAATGTGGACATGAAGGCGAACTACACGCTGAAGGGTAAAATTTTGATGATGCCTCTTCTTGGAGAAGGCCTCTGCATGGCAAATTTATGTAAGTTTCCGCATTCCCCACCACCCATTTCACGTTGTTTTGATTTTGTTTTTGTTTTCCACTTGTTCACAGCTGATATAACAGTTCTTGCGAATGTTTATGGAAGCCGTTATCACAAAAACGGCGTGGAACACTTGAAAATCGATGACGTCAAATTATCATACGACATAAAGGGCACAAAACTGAGACTGGACAATCTCTTCAACGGTGACAATGCTCTGGGCGAGAAAATGAACGTTTTCTTGAATGAAAACTGGAATGCCGTTTCGGAGGAGATTCGCCCAATCATGGAGGATGCAATGGCCGAAGTACTTCGGGAAACCACTAAAAAACTTTTCGAAATCTACACCTACGATCAACTATTACCTAAATAGTGTTATTATTTACCCGATATATTTATTCTTATTCTTATACGCACACATGTTCGTGCGTAGTTATTTTATTCATGACTTTTCCATGTGACATCAAATGTTGACATTTTGTTTTAAAGTCTAACCTCAAATTGTAAAGTCGTAGTTCTCGTGAGCAAAACCTTACATGTGATAGAGTTTAAAATTAAATTTTATACCTTTTTTTTTTTGTAAAATATAGTCAGTAATGTTTAAAACTTTGTTTTTGGAGATGAAACGGAAGATGGAAGGGTGAAAAAAACACTCAGTGCAGAAGCAAAGGCGAACTCATTTGATGCTGATGCAAAATTCGATGTACAGCTTGTGGTCTGTCCTTACACTTTTCCTACAGGTTCGATCGTTTCATTCTGAGGGCGGAGTATTGTTATTGAATCAGTGATATCAGTGACGGTCAGCCATCAGTCGAACTGGGGGAATAAAGCGTAGCATATATTTGGGGCAGGTCTTGGACAATCAGAGTAAAGTTGTTGACTGCTCCTAACCTGGAGGGATGTTTGCAACGATCCCTGTACAGCCTCTACAGCAACTGTTCAGAGGTTAACCAATGTATGCAGCAAGCGTCCTACGTAATTGTATCCCGATCAGACTGACGGTTGTGCGGATGGCTAACAACCCGCTCACGGAAATTGCTTTGGATCCACAGACGAACACCCAATGAGGATGTGGCACAAAAAATGGCACATGATTTGCCTGTGTGCTTTTGGAAGAACACTATATACTCCCGGAGCAGCTCACCAATTGGAAAATATCCTCACGCAGTACAAGACGGATTTTACTGCGAACCAGGAAGTGCGCTGGGCTTGGTAAGGAAAACGAAGTGCGACATTTATTACAGAACATTGCTGGAATACGGTTTCTTCATGGGAAAGCGGCTAGGTTAGGTTAGGGTGCTGCTAATGAATTCACCAGCACACTTACACCATGTTGGCTCATTGTGATACCCACAGTCAGACTACTACCACTGATCGATCGCTCCAGTGATGTGCCGTTAATATGATCCCAACGGCAAATTCAGACTGGACCAGATTTGAAAAACCGGATAAAAGTATATAAACCTTGATTTCACTGGGATTCAAACCTGGGACCCCTCTAACTTAGGGCAGGCACTTAGTCCAGGAACCCAGTACAGGAGGATTTTGTGGCGGTTCAGGCTATTAAGCTCCTTGATGGATTTGAAGTTTACGAAATGCGAATTCAATGCCTTCAAGGTCGCTTGACAGTCCGAGCAGAAGGTGATTTCCATGTCAGGAATGTATAATCTGCGCAGCTTTCTTAATGGCAAAGATTTCTGATTGAAATACACTAGAATAGTAAGTAAGCCAATAGGCATTGTTTATTCTTAGTGTCTCACAGAAGATTCCCGCTCCCGCTCCCGCTCTGTTTTCGATCCATCAGTGAAAATGGGTGTGCCTTTAATGAAGTTAGACTTTTCTCAATCGCGCCTATCTGGGATAAGGATCGTGAAGTTCTTGTCAAAGTCAAGTCATACTCGGGTAGTCCAGAGACCCCTGCGGTTGAAAGATTCGAGACTTGAATGTACGTAGCTGTTTGGATGCCAGTTATGACATTTCCGTAGTCTGATTGCTGATTTGGAGGCAGAGCTCTTGATAAAGAATTGCAAAGGTTGAAAGTGAAGCATCGTTTCCAGCGCCATCTGAGGGGTGGACTTGAGTGCACCAGTAACGTCAAGACAGGCTAACCTTTGTACCTTGTTTAAGTTGCTCAGGTAGGATTTGGTGTTAACTGGTTCCCAACAAGCATTACTGCCGTAGGTGACAACCGGATAAATGCATATTAACTTTGATTTCACTGGTATTCGAACCTGGGACCCCTCTTAACATAGGACAGGCACTTTACCAACTGCGCCATCCAGTCTTTAAGGATTGCCACTTTGCTTGTTTGCATTTTTTTCAAATACTTACAGGGTCGGGAATCAATCCCTCTCTAACCAGGCAAATGACAGCTGAATCTTGGTAATGCTCCGAATCCAATCATGGACACATTGAAATTTTACGATACTTCAATTTAGCTTTCCGTCGGTTATGACATAAGCTTAAGGTTATCTACGGTCATTATTGTTGGCCCGTTAGATCTATTCGGGTTGCAGAGTGTGAACTACACTTACTCGTAAGATCTATACATAATGTATTGCAAAAACTAAGTGCCTTTGGTGAAATGAGTGGGTCAAGAAGCCAGATGCTTTGGTCTGAGGAATCTTGCAGTTCGCTGGGATAACATAAAGATCTTTGTCGCAAAATTAGGTTTTTTAATACTGATTTACCAGCAGTATCAATAACCAAAGAGGGGTTTACCCAAATTCGCAGTAATACACAAAGGTTTATCACACCTTCAGATCGTTCGATAAGATCACCTTCGATATGTATACGTTTTGTAGTTTCAAATGGTATCAGTTCTGTAAAAATAGCTTATGACCCTATCTCTATTTCAAAATAACGACACGCTGGCTGGCTTTCAACAAACAAAACGTAGCTGACATTCAAGATAAGATAATTTCCTAGAAGCAAGGAAACCGCTCTTCAATGAAGTCAATAAATCACCCTATTTGTATAGCGTACGTCGTCTGGTTATCAGTAGACATACTGGCTCTTTGAATTGATTAACATATGTCGTAAGATTATTTCCCTTTCAACTTCACTGACTGGGAATTAATTGATACAACAGATTTTTAGATAAATTCAAGAACACTTTGAATTATTGCTTATGAGCGCACTTTTTCAGCAATAAGTTCTGTTTATGTTCATCATTTAAGACTTATGTGTACTATGTTCCCAACAAGCGACATCGCGAGGTTTCGTCAAATTTATTCAAACCTCCGATTTCGGGTAAATCTAGTTAAAACCCCCTTGGGTTCATCCGTCCGTACGAGGTTGTCAAAACAAACAAGCCTACGGCGTGCGCTTCAGTTTATTTTGGTTTTCATTTTTTTATGGTAAAATATTAAGAGGTAGTATTTTCAATAGAAATATTTCTAATTACTTATGCAGCAACTTGTGTTGTTATAAACTCATTTCTTTGTACCGAAAAATCACTTATAACCGCTGCAATAACTTTCTTTTTAATGCCTGCAGAACTCACTTTTAATTTTTGTTGGAAATTAAATATTTCTGAAAAATCGCAGTCGCATATGACGATTCATGTGAACTGTGATGTGCAAAATAATAGAAGCGTTATAAAACTCGAATGAAATTGGGAAAAATTGTAAAACACAAACAAGACTCTTTTCCCGTGGATTTTGTTCAAACTGTTTGCTTTCAATTTATCGATCTTTGACTCATGAGACTACAAGGCATTTCGCCATTTTGCAGGTAAAAATGTTCGTTTTGTCGAGAAGTTAGGTTAGGTTGATATGACTGAGAAGTTAGCAACGGACATTTTCATGGGACTCTACCAGAAAGTTCGTGGTTTGCTTTTATTTTCGAAGTTTTCAAGCCTCATAATTTGGCAGTCGATGTTATTGCTCGATTTACGTGGCCAGCCTCGCGATTTTTCGTTCCTGTATCAGATCAATGCATTGGTTACCATCTTTTGGGCCTTCCATAGCTGACGGTCCCGAGCACACTGTCAGTCATCAAAACCATGTTGTTTTGCATCCCCGATCACTTCGCCTTTATACCGGAGGCTCAGTCTTCCTTTCCTTCTCAAATCAGGATTTGTCGCATTGATGTTCATTCGCTCAATGTGGCAGAACTAGTCGATGGATTTTTCCCGTCCGGACTATGTCCACAACTTTGTACAGTTCAGAGTTCGCGGTTGTCTTCTCCTTCATTCGCCCTCCTCACAGATAAATATCCGATGAAGAATATTTCGACGGCACCAGAATCAACTCCGCAGTCCTGCTTACCGTTCAGTTTTCGGTTCCATATAGCAAGACTGGCAGGACTAGGGTTTTGTATAGCATGATTTTGGTCATTCGAGTCAGGAGTTTTGAGCCTAGTTGTTTGGACAAACCGAAGTAGCAACTGTTGCCAAGGCCGATTCTGCGTCGAATGTCCATGAAGATGTCGTTTGTGGAGTTCACGTTTGCCCCGAGGTGGACAAAATCCTTAACTACCTCTAAATGTTAGCTGTCGATTGTGACGTTTTGTCCTAGATGATGGGTGATGGACCGACTTTTACTCGACAGGATGTACTTTGTTTTCTCCTCATTTACCCCCAAAATCAGCTTATTACGTCTGTTCTTCAATCGCCGTGAATGCTGCTGCTTCGGCTCGCTTGGAACGTGCAACAATGTTGATGTTGTCTGCGTAATCAGCAGCTGGACCGGTTTTTAGAAGATAATGCATTCCGTTTTTACACCCGTCCGTCGCAGTGTATTCTCCAGAACTAGACTGAGGAAATCACACGATAGCGCATCTCTTTGCCGAAATCCGGTGCAGGTTCAAACGATTCAGAACCGCTAGGACCGTACTGCACGGTGCATCGTGTACTTTTTAACGTGGCGCGACACAACCGCTGTCCATCGTCCGCCGAAAACGTCCTCACGACCATGCCGCGTTTCCATTCACCTCTGCTCTCGTTCTTGTCACAAATCAGAACACAGTCCCCAACCCGTATAGGCTCAACCCTTTTATGCCATTTGGTACGTCGTGTGAGTGTCGGAAGATATTCCTGAACCCATCTTCTCCAGAAAAACTGTTTTAATTGTTGAAGTATATGCCATTGTTTCCGTAGACACGCGTTTATATGTAATTGGGGCAGCCCAATAAAGAATGGTTAGGAGTGAGGGGCTCACTTTCGTAACTCTCAATAGGCAGATGCGTAAGAGGACGTGAATTAAATTAAAATTCTCTGCTTCAATGAGCAAGCTATAAAAAAAAGTCTAGCTGCGGAACTCTGACCTTGAGCGTAAAGAAGAGAACCCTTTTCACACACCTGATAAGTCTTTCCCATACCCCTCCCGCAGATGGGCTTCCCGATGTATTAAACAACCACTCTACTCCACGGCTGTCGCATTCTGTTTTCATACTGCTATCAATAATTACCCATTCCTGCTTATTAGCTCCAATAAAATTTGTTCCGCAGTCACTACGAATGCCCCGCCGATTCACGAAATTGCGAAGACATAGAATAACTGAGTCACCCGAAAGGTTTCTGGCGATTTCCATGTGTATCGCTCTTATCGTCAAACAAATAAAGATTGGTAGCCATCTTTTTTCCGTCCTGCGACCGATTGCAAACTGCATGGGGCCAAAATAATCTAAGCATGTATAAGAGAAAAGACGGTCTATCGGCAGGGGTTGCCCTGGTACAGCAGATACATTTTTTTATTCACATTTTTTTACCGACTTACCTAAATGACGAAGACCTGGTATCCAATATTTTGCTCGAATTGCGCAAACTATAGATGATTGATTCTGATAACGATATATTTCGTGGTAGTATTTAACAAGCAGTCTTGTATAGAAATGACACTTTAGCCAGATTATTGGTCTTTTGGCATTGTACGAAAGGCAAATGGCATTATCGACACGACCGGATAACCTTAGACCTTCATTCTCGTCTAGAACAGGCGTAAGCTTGTAGATTGAGCTGGTCTTTGGTATTATCTGGTTTCTAGAAAGAAGATGAACTTCATTAGGATAGGCCATCCTTTGCACTAACCGACACAGCACTAATTCCGCACGTGTTATGGCAGCTTTTTCGAATTTGGAAATCTTTTAAGTAAAACCATGTTTTTAAAGAGGCTTATAGCACGAAGTACTTAAGCAACGACTTTTAATAGTGTAAAGTCCAAAGAAGAAAATTAGAGGTCCGGAGAAAACACGTCTATTCTTTTTTCCTTCTTTATTAATAATAATAATATGTTGTCTTAGCGACGTTCATAATACGACCCCTGCCTACTATTCAGTCTCAATACGACTACTGTCTACATTTCGGCCATCCTACACTTATCGTGTCCCCACGATTAAAGGTTCAAATCATCTCTGTCCTCGCCAACATCATGTCTAGTCTGGTTAGGCACGAGAGTTTCTGAGTCTGAATCTGAATCTTCTTCCATTTCAATGAGGCCTTCATCTGGTAATTCACACCACGGCTTGAGCTTCTCCGAACTCATCACGGTACTGCGTTTTCGTTGATTCCTCTGCATCCCCGGAATGTCTTCTGTAGCCGCTGCCTCATGCTCGATTAACACCAGATCCTCCACGTAATACTGCGTTGGCTTGCGGTGTCATAGATCGTAGCGTTTCTTTTGATATGCCTGATTTTTCTCGATGTTTTGCAACCCATTCTGCCTTCTAAGACCCATCTCCGCCTGGTCAGCCAATTCCGCCTTTCCCAGCTCCAACAACAATTTGTTTCCGAGAATATCCCTCGGAGTGTATGAAAACAACAACTCGTGTGGACTCGCCTTCGTTGTCGCATTCCATGCTGTATTCAGACTCCACTGAATTGTTCTAAGGTAACTCGCCCAATCCTTCTCCGCAGAGTGGCCGCATTTTAACGCCGATAGGATAGTTCTGTTGCAGCGTTCCACCTGGCCATTCGCTCTTGGTGTCCTCACGGCGGTTTTGATATGCTGTACTCCGTGGTCTTCGCAGTACTGCGTAAATGCCTTTGCCGTAAAGGCTGTACCCCGATCCGTTATTATTCGCTTCGGTACACCAAAATACCCGGATTTTGGAACACCCTTTTCTTTTAGAGTATGCGCAATCCACACACGCTTTTATGTATTCCCGTGTAAACCCGCGCATCTTCGGAAACCAAAATGTCTCTTGCATCCGTGTTAACGTCTTCTCCTCCGCTAGGTGCCAAACATCGTCGTGAGATAGCTTTAAAATTCTCCAACGTATCGCATGAGGGACTTCTTCTTCACATCTCTGCACCGTCCTCTATTCGAAACAGCCGCATCCCATTCACTTTGTATTCCTTTTGCAGCTGCTTCTTTGTGCTCGTTGATTCCGAAGATTTCAGCTCCTTTATGATCGCTCGTAGTTTATTGTCCTGTCACTGCATGGTCGCCAGCCAATCATCGTTCGTGATGTACATGTTGAGGACATACAGCGACGCAGGTTGCCGGCTTAATGCGTCCACATAGGTGGCCTTTTTTCCAGGTTGATGGACCAAGTCGAAGGGGAACTCCTGGAGTTTGAGCCACCACCTGCCCACCCGAGGTATAATCTTTGCTTTATTTTTCGTAGCCACAATCGCTTGGCAGTCTGTGACCACCTTAAAATTCCTACCCACTAAGTAGACTCGGAATCGTTCGAGACTATCCACGATAGCCAACACTTCAATCTCATATGAGTGGTACTTCTTTTCGTCATCCGAAGGCTTGCGGCTGTAAAATAGTACTGGTCGTAGCGCCGATTCTGCCTTTCCTCGTTGGAATAAAATTCCGGCCAACCCTACAGATGACGCGTCCGTGTGCACCTCGTGCTCACACTGAGGGTCAAACAGCACCAACACGGGTTACTCAAGATTCAGTTCTGTGAGAGGTACTGCTAACTGGGAGTAATTCTGAACAAATTTTCTGAAAAACCCCGTAAGACCTAAGAATTGTCGCACTTCATGGATATTTCTGGGGGTCGGGAACTCCATGATTGCTCTTGTCTTTCGTTGGCTCGGCTTCAAACCCTTCTCGTCCACCTCGTAACCAAGAAACTCGATATTAGTTTTGAAAAAGACGCATTTACTTACATTGGGGGTAAGTCCGAATTTCTTAAGCGCCTCCAAGAACCTTCCCAGCTTCTCCAAACCTTCCTCCACTGTCTTACTGGCTATAATGGTGTCGTCGAGGTAGACTGCTACATCACCCTTCTGCAACGACGACTTCAGCGAATTCATGCATGCTTGGAAATGAGCAGGTGCATTTACGAGCCCAAACGGCATCCTGGTAAATTAAAAACAGCCTTCGTCCGTTAAGAACGCGGTGAACTTTTTGCTCTGCTCATCCAAAGAAGTCCAAAGAAGAAAATTAGAGGTCCGGAGAAAACACGTCTATTCTTTTTTCCTTCTTTATTAATAATAATAATATGTTGTCTTAGCGACGTTCATAATACGACCCCTGCCCACTATTCAGTCTCAATACGACTACTGTCTACAATAGTTTAGAATAATTCGAATTGAATGAGCGACGCATTTTGATTTATCGTTAAAACGAATTTAGTTCGTTTCTCTTCAGGTTCATCGCAGCTGATATCGTCCGGTAAAGTCGGCCAACTCTCCTCTGATTCTCTTAAGAGAGAAGGACCTGATCGCCAAATCGAACTTGAAAACTTTATTTGGTCATATTGCGGCCTTGTTGCCTCATCCGCAAGATTGTGCCTTCCTGGGACCCAGCGCCAGTTACCAACATCAGTGGACTCGAGGATTACCGATATTCTATTAGACACGAATTCCTTATAGCAACGACTATCAGATCTTATCCAATTGACAACTATTTTAGAATCCGACCATAAGACTATTTGCTTTGGTGTTAAGTCATGGTAGTTAACTATAGACTCTTTCAAACATACACCCAACACGGCAGCTTGGAGCTCCAACCTTGGTGTAGTTGTAGATTTCAAAGGACTGCACCTTGTTTTCGCTGTAATAAAGCAAACACTAACTTCATCGTCCACTTCAACTCGCCAGTAAGCCACTGCGCAGTAGGCAACCCCGCTGGCATCGAAAAATATGTGGAGCTGAACACTTGCCATTGAATTGGTCACTTATGAGTGGTAGCACCTAGGTATACCGAAGTTTTTTTATACAGTCAAGTGACTTATACTCATCATACCATTGTACGTTTGTATATGTCTTTCACGAGCTCAGCGATGTGGCGAAGGTACAGATCCCTGACCTAAGGACATTTCTAACTAGAACAGGGTGGTTTTGGTAATTGCATGCTGACCCTGCGTTAATTCCCGGGAAGCATGCAATCCTTACAGGGCATACACAATGGACCTCCACGGCGTCTGGCTGTTATTGCTGGCAACAGCATAAAGCCCTCCTAACCTAAGCTAACTTAACCTTCGTAGTTTTGTACGGCCAAATGAATTTTTGAATTTCGTGAAAGCAATCATTGACTTGTTAACGAGAACACTCGTTTTTGATCAGTTGACGTGCTGTCTCTTAGATCAAAATATCTTACAATCGCTCAACGCAGATTGCAACACTACCGGAATAGATTGGTATTTGAATTTCCAAAATCACGTAACTAGATGACCAATTCGGGCAAATGCCCTCGCAATTGTCTCCACAAATTCGTTTAAGATGAATTGCGTAACATGCTTTCGCCGTCACTGTCATGCCATGAGATAGCGCGAAAGATAGTTTGCCTTTATTCAATTCACATTACAACGACGTAATGTCCAATCCCATTAGATGGGCGTAAGCAATGTCGCCACACTCCGAGAGGACATGCTTCGCTTGACATCTCCTCCAATTCAATGAACTGATGTGGTTTGCGAAAATTGTCTCGGACTGTCATGTGACATGGAATCTAGTCGGCGTCGGAAGTAATGTTAGAGTGGTTGCCTCAAATTGAGTAACCTCCTGAAAGTCGGTGAGTAGTCAGACAATGGAATGTGAAATCAGGCAGTAGTTTAGCGAAAAGTTGATGACAAACAGAGGAAACCAGGAAACATGAAGTGAACTGCATAACAGTCGAAGTCTACGTACCGCAAAGCGACTTTCAGTGGATTGAAGAGGTAAATTAAAGTAACAGACAAGACAAGTATGCAAACTAGAAGCGGTCGTGATAGAAAGCGCCACGAGAAACATTTTGATTAAGCAAGCAATCAGATGTTTGGTGATTAGGATTTTCTATCAGCTTTTTGGTTTTGGTGAGGTTACGATTGTTACGAAGGATTGGCGACCGACTGATGTCTAAAAAATTGCACTATACACGTTTGGCTGTTTCGCTGTCCTTAACGCAAGCCCAGAGCGTGATCGATTTAAGTCAGCAAACATTAGAGAAGACCGTTAACATCTTAAACTTATTTCTCTTTAATTCGAACTGATCAGTATACTTTCCCTTGCTGAGAGGAAGATGCCGTCATAAAGAAACGTTATTTTGACAGCTAAAGTCAAAGTATTTTAAAACAGCTGTCGCAACAATCACACCATGCATCGTCGTCGAAACAAATGTGATATCTTTTTTTTAAGGTCATCCACCAGTGGATGGCTTTTGCTTGAGCAAAGTCTGCCCTTCTGTCCGGGAAACGGTGCTTCTAAATCAAGCCTTCCAATGATTTGAGCACAATACCGGAGGATGTGTTTTCTTCTTCTCAAAAGGCCAAGATCCGAAGAAATTCAGGGACGCGACGCGACATGGCCGTATCAGTTTTATCGACGAATTTTTGTCATGCGAACTACAGTAGACGCTCGATATAGTGAACTAATAAAAACCGGACCTGTTCACTGCATCGAGATAGTTTGTTGTAACGAGCGTGGACTGCTTGGAGTAAATTTCATCAAAATACGTATGTTTTGAAGTACAATTTATCAAAAATAGAATATAATTAAAATTTGCCTTCGCAATTACTAGAAAACAAGCCAATATTTATAGGAAAGAATATTTTATTTTTGACAAAAACAACTCATATGTAAAAAATGTAAAACGTATCAAAATAATACATTCTACGTACAAGCAACGCGCACTTTGTATTTGCTTCAAACAACCCCAAACTGTGTACCGTATACAAATGGTAAATTATGACGATTGCAGGGATACTGGCCACTGAATAGCACTTATGAGTTTTAGACATGTTTGTGCATGTTGAAAGGTTCAAAGAAAGAAAAAAAAACATAGGTTCACTATAACGAGATTTTTTTGTTCACTATTTAGAATAGCCTTGTATAAAATGTTGTGTGTTCAGTATATTGAATTGTTCACTATATCGAGCGTCTACTGTATATCCATTTTTTTGTAAATGTCGTGTAATTAGCGATTTCGTCTTTTGATTTGTTCTTCTTCCTTACAGGAAGGAGTGAATATACAGGGTGGCGCATAAGAAACCTTGAAATTTATTTGATGAATAACATTTTCCTTTCCGATTTTATTTAACCTTGGCATTTATTACAATTTAGATTGTGGTTTGGAAATATGTTCACATTATGTTTTAAAGATAATATCTCTCAAATGGTGTTTCAACCTGACGTACTCTTTTTCTTAGAATTTCAGGTCTCAGCGCCCTCACTTCTTCTCGGATATTGGCCTGAAGCTATTGTATGGTTCTTGGCTTACTGGCATAGATGTTACTTTTTAGGTAGCCCCAAAGAAAAAAATCTGGACCCGTTAAATCGGGCCAGGTAAAATCAGGAAAACGCGATATTATCCCATCGCCATCGTGTACGAGCTGATTGATTTCACCGACATCAACTTAGAAGGGTGAAGATCCAACGATTAAGATGGCTGGGTCATGTGAAGTGGATGGAGACCAATGCTCCGGCCCGAAAAGTCTTCGAATCCACCCCCGAGGGACTGCGCAGTAGAGGAAGACCGCGACTCAGGTGGCGCACGCAAGTGGAAAGGGACCTCAACCAACTATGCGTGCAAAACTGGAGGCAGCTAGCTACAGATCGAGCTGACTGGAGACGCTTGTTGGTTGAGGCCCAGGTCCACCCCGGATTGTAGAGGCACATTAAGTAAGTAAGTTTCTTATGCGCCACCCTGTACAATGAAGAGGAACCTTGACACTAGCGGCTTTGATAAAGGGTAGTACGTAAATGCGGTTGACAAGAGTTAGTCTAAGAGGGGTAGTAGACTTCTTTCCGAAGGAGATGAAGTCCTCGATCATCTCAAATTTTAAGCTGTGTTGCAATCGCTATGTATGAAAATGAGGGGCCGGAGCTAAATTATTCATGGGCTCTACATGGCGTAGCCATCTTAGGCGTTGGATCCGTAGACGCCTGGCTAGACTTATGTCGCTGTACAGCCCATACAGTTCGTGGTTGAACCTTCTCCTCCAAATGCCATCAACGCATACAGGACCAAAGATCGCGCACAGAACTTTTCTCTCGAAAAGGCCAAGAAACTGTTCATCCGCTTGGGATATTGTCCATGCCTCTGCGCCGTACAGCAGGACTGGGATGATCAAGGTCTTGTATAGAGTCAGCTTGGTCTTCCGAGAGAGGGGTCCATTACAATATCAATTGCCTTTAGAACCCCAAAAAACAGCGGTTGGCAAGAGTTATTCTGCGTTTGATCTTGGTACTGATGTTGTTTGTACTGTTTACTGCGGAACCGATGTAGACGAAGTCCTTAACTGCCTTAAAGTTATAGCTGCCTATGATGACGTTCTGGGCAATGCGTCGATGTTGTGCGTCCTTTCTCGATGACAGCATATACTTTGTTTTGCCCTCGTTTACCGCCAGACCCATTTTAGACGCTCCCGTTTCAATGCCAGCAAACGCATCATTGACAGCTCGCTGCGTTCGCCAAATCACGTCAATGTCATCGGCGTAAGCTAGCAGTTGAACAGACTTTTAGATGATCGTGCCTCTTGTGTTGGCCAGTGAGTTTTGCACGATCAAGAACAAGAACGATGTTAAAGACATCACATGACAGCGCGTCGCCTTGTCTAAAACCTTTTTCGACATTGAATTTCTCGGTGAGTTCGTCCGCGACCTTGACGGAGGAGCGCGAGTTCTCCATCGTCATCCTGTTCAGTCTGATGAGTTTGGCAAGAATGTTGGCGCTGTATAGCTTGTCTCTATTCACGCTGTCATATGCGAACCTGAAATCGACGAATAGGTGGCGTGCATTTCTTAGGTCTTTTCCAGAATCTGCCGTAGTGTGAAGACTTATCTATGATGGACTTCCCTGTCCTGAAACCACATAGATTAGAACAGATTGGTGACGAAAGGTCTCAGGCGTTCACACAGAAAGAAGATTGAAATGTTTAGGAGACTTGTCCCTCGATAGTTGGCGCAGTAGAAGGGGTCTCCTTTCTTGTGGATCGGGCGAACAGTACTGCGATTCAATTCATGCTTTTCTCGTCTAGATCTGGAGGGCGGAATATTCTTTCATCGTTCATATTGCCTAACAGAGGTATTTGGGCCCCTATCGGCGTTTAACAGTTTACAGAAGTGATTCTTCAAAATTCTCAGTACTGCCTTCGACTCTTCTACAAGTTGTTCATCCTCATCCCGGCAGGCATTTGTCCGAACTTTATATCCACTTGATAGTTGTTTTATCCTTTGGTGAAACTTTCGAACAACTTCCCTGCCATAACACCTCTCTATCTGCTTCATCGCGCACTTCTCGTACTCCTTCTTTTCCCTGAGAAGCCTGGTGTCTTTCTTTTCTTCTCGTAAAGCTCACGAATAGCTCTCGTAATTCAGCACAGCGTTGGTATGCATATTTCAATTGTCAAATGCAATTAATTATAGCTCATCGTTGTGCAAATTGAAACATTTGCCCTTCAAATATCATAGTCGACATTTCATGGCTGACTGACCATACCAACCGATGCTTGTACACGAAAACCCAGAACTTGCATCATTTCTTTTCCCCATTAGCACTCACTGTGACTGCTCTTACGCAACGTACGAGTACCCCTTGAGGGTTTTTTTGTTTCGTTTTTATTTTCAAAACATTTCAAGAGTGCGTGTGTTACATGTGTACATTCGCAATACTCCACGCCTAAAAAAAATCCACTGAAGAGATACACTCAATTGACAAGTCAGCCGCAAGCCATTTGCTGATCCGTTAAATTAGCCAAATACCCGCTACCGGCTCGAAGCATAACCCACTCATTTTCAACTTCAATCAATCGGCATCGAGTTGAAACCAAAATGAAACCAATTATCGATTCACTTCACATGTCAAGCTGGGGGCTGGCAAAACAAAAAATGAGACAAAAAAGAGGCACATGAGTGGGTAACGAATACAATTTGCAACAGCGATTGGTAGGGTAGTGCTTTCGATTGTTGCCAACGAATGTTTGGTGTTATCGCTCTCTTTCACCGTGCTTTAGGTGAAAAGTACTTGAGCAGTTGAAAAAGATAAATTAAATTAATTTAAGGCCTTTGTACTGGAATTTACTTGGTTTTACTCGATTTCGTACATTTTTTGTTCGTGTCACTTCACTTTTATTGAATTTTGATCACTTTATTTTGATTTTCTAAATGACTGAAGGCGTGGGAGCCATGACGTAGTGGGTAGGTGCGTCGACTCCTACGCTCGCGGTCTTCGGTTCGAATCTCGAAAAAAAAAACATCAAACATTTTTTCACGGCTCCACCTCTTTCGAGTCGCTGACAATGCTCAAAGAGTATAACTGCCTAGAAAAAGCTTCTCAATCTCGCCGTTCGGAGTCAGTATTAAACTGTAGGTCCCCTCCACTCGTGAGAGATTGTTCTCTCTAGTACGCACAACACGAATGGTTGCTGAGAAGCTAGGCCCAGGTCCACCTCGGACTGTAGCGCCGGCATTATTATTATTATTAAATAACTGAATGCAGGCATTTTCATTTTAAGCTATTGCCAGTCAAGAGTATTAGTATTAATCCCTAATTTTAAGAAATTCAATCTCGCGACATTAACCACGGATTTTGGGGTATATACAAGGTGGCGCAAAATAAATCATCCTTCCGATAGGATGTTATAAATTTTGGAACTGGCGTCGAACGTCAATTATATTTGACATGTGTGAACTAGACAGCTGGAGTAAACAAACAGACAAACAAGCAAGAGTGTGGAATAATTGCCGATTTTTTTGATCAATCATCGGTCGGTGGTGTTAGCGCAGCGTGAATATCGACGACGCAGCGTGAATTCCGGACTCGAACAGACTAGAAACACAGAAGACCATGCAGGGCGTGGCCATCACTGGACTGGTTGTTCGGTCGAGAATATCGCGGCTGTGGCCGCCGATGTCGCTGAAAACGAAGAAAGATCAACCAGACGACGGGCCACGCAATTGTGCATCAACAGACGGACCCTCCAGCGAATTGTATGTAGTGAAAGACTTACACATGTGCCGTTACAAAGCGCAAACAGTGCATCAGTGAATGCCTCCTGCCCATCACTTGCGCGTGAATTGCTGTCAAGCCATCCTCAATCTCATCAACGGAGAGGCAGATTTTGTGTCGAAAATCATCACAAGCGACCAGGCGCATTTCCTCTTAGGCTGCGGCCACGCTATGAGCGACGAGCGATAGAGCGAAGCAAAAAAATTAAAACATATGAAATCATACGCTGGTGGCCACGTAAGCACTGAGCGATTTGCGATTCTTTTAAGGGGCAGACCGACGACGTCGCTCTATAAATAGATATGGTTATCTATTTTTTTAGTCGATTGCTGAGCGACGAAATGAGAACATAGAGAAACTAGACGTAGAAAGTTTGATCTCAGCTGTTCAAAATCGCTCAGTTCTACGGAAGGACAGCCACAAGGATTATAAAAATAGAAATGTCACCGAAAAGCAGTGGAATGAAGTTGGACACATTGGTAATTGTCTTTTGAAATTATTACCTTCGTAAACCAGTTGTTCCAGATCCAACTGAAGGGAATCTGCGACAACCAGAGGATTTGGATGAGCTTGGTGAACATGTGGTTTCAACAAGACGGTTTAACCGCACGCACAGCACGAGCCACAATGGGTATTTTGAAGGAAGCGTTTCCTGGTCGCTTAAACTCCCGTTTTAGCGATTTGACATGGCAAGCAAGATCACCCGATTTAACCATCACAGACTTCTTTGTTTGCGACTACTTGAAGTCGGGGGTTATGCCAACAAGCCTCAGACAATTGTAGCCCTTAAGGAGAATATTCGACAGGAATGCGAACGGTTATCTTATTGTAGTATAAGTATTCTTTTAGAATTATTAAAAAAAACATTTCAAACTCACATAGGAAGCCGAAAGGCAAAATAAATTATAAATGCTTAGGTTAACTTAGAGTGCCCGAATTAAGGGCCAGTAAGATAGTATTAGAAACCATTTGTTCCATATCCAGTTTAAGTATTTTTCCTTGAATGTAAGATTTGTTTTAAAGATAAAAATAATAAAATGCATTCAAACTAACTAACTAACCAACTGCTAACGGTTATAATCGGAAATCTTCTAGAAAGTCATGGAACTGCAATAAAACGGGCACAAATGTGTATCAATTTTGGTGGCAGCCACTTGTCGGATATCACTTAGCACGAAAATTGGTAAAGGTCCAAATAAATATTTCCATCACTCAAAATCATTTTTAAGGTTCCGTCTACAAAAACGGAACCTTTATAATTTCGGTGTGTCCGTCCGTCCGTCCGTCCGTCCGTCCGTCCGTCCGTCCGTCGTGTCTGTCACACTTTTTTATCTCCGAAGTTTATGAAGGTATCGGCATGAAATTTTGGAATTAGGTACTTCAGACCTAGGTGTCAATTCCTATGCAGCGATTTTAAAAAGTGGGGCCATTTGGGGGTGGCTCCAGTACAGGTGAAGTTGACATTAATTTTGAAAAATTGTCGCACCCCATCGAAATATATATCAATCGACAGGCCTTTCGAAATGAGGTGGAGGTTTCATTAAACACTTTTTTATCCAAAATACCGTTTGGAAAATATGGAGCTCCAAAGTTTTAAATGCGTCCCCCCCTGCCATTTCTAAACCAAAGTGTTTAAAAATTTGAAAAAATCACAAAAACTTGGCTTCATTGAGTACTTTCATTTAAAACTATTGCGAGCATTCTGGCCTTAATGGTTTTGGAGATATTGGCCAAAAACGGTCAATCATCGACATGCGAATTTTGAAGATCTGAAAACGCAGTTTTGAAGACATCAATGTAAGCATTAAGAAATGATACATTTCAAAATATCAATTTATGCTGAAATTTTGAGATATCTAAGATTTAAAATGAAAACAATTTCATTTCCACACATAATTTCATGCTGTGTTCGGCCACTCTATTCGCTGCTGAGCGTTATCTTTTCGATCTCACCCCTAAATGCCCAGCAGAAATGAATACACACACACCGCAGGCATGAGTATGATGGAAGGGATTTTCTGTGTTGGATAAACTTGGATAGAGATATAGGTATATGTAGGGATGAACGTTTGTTTTTTTCGGATGTATAAATGTATGAATGAGTAGTTGATTTGAGTTGAAGTTAGAAGAAAATTCAACTGAAATAGTTTCGAAACGTCGTTTGATCTTCAGAAATCATCCATCAATATTATGCGACGGAACCTTACCCGTGCGAGTACAACTCGCACTTGCCCAGTTTATTTTTATTTAGTAAAAAACAAAATTGGATGATTAATTTTGAGCCACCTTGTATGTCACTCCATCTTTCGGAACATTGCAGCGTATTCCAGGCTGAGGCGATTGCTGTAAAGAAGCCTTTTCTTGACTTAAGAACAACGTGATATTCAGGAAGGACATCACCATATGCTTAGACAGCCAAGCAGTAATCTAATCCTTGAGCTCAGTCACTTCTTACTGTAAGATCTCCCTGAATTGGCGTCTATTTCTTGACGAGATGGCTGATCAGTTTAACATTCAACTTATGTGGGTGCCGGGATATTCCAAGGAATTTCAGCGGTTCACACTATCTTATTAGAATGAACAGGTCATCTCTCAGTACTCTCATTGGCATCATCACAGAACACTGTGCCATTTGCACACACGCTTCAAGAACGGAACTCTCTCACAACAAGTTCTGCAGGAGCTGCAAAGACTACGAAGGAGCGTAGCACTTTCTCTTTCCGCAGGAAAAAAAAACCTTGGAGCTTACTTCTTCAACCAACTGAGTGAGGTGGATAACGTCGGCATCAGTCAAATAAAAAACTTCGTAGCAAGCACCAAATGGTTTGATAGATGGTAGATACCGTGTGGTGCCACAATCGGCCCATGTTGGTCTAAGTGAGACTGCTATCATGCAGTCGACCAGCTGTACCCAACCTAACCTAGTTCGTAGACAACAAATATTGACTATAAGTTAACCTTCTTTTGTTTTTGGTGGATTTTTGAAACACTACTGGAGCACTCAGACTCAAAACTGATCCATTGGACTGCCAGATTCGATTTCACTGAGAGTCGAACATGGGACCCCTTGAACTTGGGGCAGGCACTTAACCAACTGTGCCATCCAGTCGCTTGTGTGTTATAAGTTAACCTTCACTTCAAGTTTCCTGTTTTCCTCTGTCTCTCGTCAACTTTTCGTGGAATAACTACCTGATTTCACATTCCATTGTCTGGTCATTTCCCGACTATCAATTTGTGGCAACCACTTTAGCATTGCTTCCGACTTGGACAACATTCCATGCCACATGAAAATCCGAGAAAATCGTCTCAAACCTCATCTCTTCACTGAATTGAAGGAAATGAGTAACAATGCATACGCTCCTGTTGTATGGTGGTTTGGCTGGATGCTTCGAATGGTATTGGAAAGCAAGAGTGATCGAATTGTTTCATGGATTTCTGTTTTATGAATTTGATACTAAAATCGTAGTACTAAAACACCGTTAATTCCTGATGCCGACAACCATTCCTGGCTGCCTCTTGACGTCACAATGAGTCGGACATCGGACAGAAAAGTTTGCTGGAGAATCATGTCCTCGCTCTGCAACCCAACAAAGAAGATGAAACTTCCGCTTAATCCGCTTTACTTCAAGAACTGATTGCAAATGAATCTGAATTGTCATGTAGTTCAAGTCCATTAGCAGAAATGTTTCCCAAGCAAATTACGAGCAAGCAACCGTATCTTAGCCAACATCTGAGCCAAAGGTGTCGACCGTGCAGGAATCCATTAAGTCTTACGCAGTTCACTCCCATAAACGGCCCCGTTTCGGTTCCCCCAACCCGCCTCGCTTTGGCAATTGCAACGCTTACACCACGAAACAAGATAACAGCCACCGACTCTGACAAGTTTCTGACCTCACCAAGATCGTTCCATCTCGTGCTTCACGTAACGCCCATAATTTCCGGGCAAGTTTACGCTGCGATCGTTGTTTACATCTTTTCAGGGTGTTGCATCGCCGGAGAAGTGGCAAAAAAAATGCTTTTACAACTCTGAAGACTTTCTATCAAAAAGAAGAAAGAAAAACCGAATCGTTCCCAGATTGACCGTCGCGTCGCGTGTCTTCGGCGGTTCATTATCGGCAGCATCACGTTTCTCTTATGGTCTTGTGCTGTTTTTTTTTTTTGTGGCTTCTATTTAATTGATGACAACACGGGCGTCGCTTTTGTTTATATAAAGATCGTAAACACATCATAACCGGGTTTGATTGCCGATGGTGATGTTGACCTGGGGCGGGGGAGGGCTGTTATTCAATTCCGTGGAGTTGGTCATGAAAATAATTCAACGGTCATTTAGATTCTCTGATGCAACTGAGACTGAGCAATTTTCTTGGAGATAACTTCTGGAACTGGTTTTGTGTTGGAATTGTGTACATAAACGTTAGGGTTGAGTTAAACAATCGGTTATGAGTCTGTCTGTTGATGGCGGAGAGGGAATTGGGAAACGAAAATGAGTTAATTCTTTGAAGTTGGCTAAATGGCACCGCATTTTTTTTTGAAAATATTGTGTCTCCTCTTAGATCTTCTTGTTATTTTTTAGAGGACAGATAGATTGAGATGGGACCAAAATCATCTTCTTTCTTTGCGAATCAGTGTTATATTGTTGCAAATGCTTGGTAGGATCATTGATACAGATTCCGTTGTCGGTGAGTAGGAATGCGGCATCCTTGTGGTGGCAAAGAAGACGGTAGCGGGTGAATAGATAGAGAAGTAGGTCGGTAGGTGATAGGGTGCCCTTGCGACCGGGTCGCGGGTCAATGAGACCAACATTGGGTATGTGTGGGGGGTGTAACCCGTGAGACCTACACTTTTTTTTTATAATTTGCGCGTGCAAAAAGGGTTACGACTACCCTCAAGTGTTCGGAATCAAGACACAACACGGGCCGAAGGTAAAGAGGGAGAAAGGGAGAGGAGGTACCTGTGCACATTGGCTTTAAATGTTTGCGGATTGTAGTGAGTGGGAAATAAAGAGCGTTCCATATTCGTGTGGTGCGGCTAAAAAACTACTCTCTAAACTTAACTGTACGTCCGAAAGCAGGCTTAAGGGTGAACTGATTCAGATGCAGCAGGCTTAAGGGTGAACGAAATGGAACGTAAACACCTTAGACGAGGAGCTCTTAGAGTATGCAATCGTCGAAGCTACAGTCGAAGGGAGAACAGCAAACGGGATTGTAAACCAAGTAACGCGACACGTAAACTTTGCCTGCGATACATCGATGGTTAGAACGGGAAATCAAAATCGCCGCCGGCCAACGTATTGGTGGAACGAGGAGATCAAGGAACTCCAATCGGCATGCCACAAGGACCGAAGTAAATATCAGAGGTCTAGACAACGCGACCCAAAAAGACACCTCTTATTGCAGGCAGGGTACAAAGAGGCACGTGCCACACTTAAATCTGCTATTAAGTCTAGCAAAAGACAGTGTTTTAGGGAACCAATTAAACGAGAATGTATGTATGAACAAAGCGAATCTATTCCTGCGGTAACAAACGACGAGCTCTCAGCGGCAATTACTAGAGTAAAAGATCGAAAGGCTCCCGGACCCGACGGTATACCCAATCGGGCATTAAAAGTAGCTATAAAAGCCCGCCCAGAAATATTCGTCAGCATGTATAATGCATGCTTGAATGAGGGAATTTTTCAGCAGCAATGGAAATACAAACGGTTGGTATTATTACCGAAAGGAAATAAACCACCTCATCGCAAAATACTAGAGAGAATAATATAGACTACAGGCCATCATCGAAGCCAATGATAGGCTCGCGGAGTACCAGTATGGCTTTAGAAAGGGCCGATCGACAATCAACGCGATCAAAGTTGTAACGGACAAAGCCCGGACAGCCATATAAGGTAGACGATGGAGAGAAGACAGTAAAAATTACGGCGCCGTGGTAACACTTGACGTCAAAAATGCGTTTAATTCTGCGAACTGGACATGTATTTTACAGCGTCTCGAACGATTAAATGTACCGAAGTACATATTAAGATTAATTAGGAGCTATTTTACCGATAGGTTGGTTCTCTATGATTCTGACGACGGAACGAAGTTGCATAAAATTACAGCGGGCGTGCCTCAAGGTTCAGTGCTAGGTCCTTTACTATGGAATGTGATGTATGACGACATTCTACGACTCCCGGTTCCAAGAGAAGCCTCTATCATAGCTTTCGCAGACGATATTGCGGCGGTTGTAGTAGCGAAAGGACTAGAAGAAATCGAGTTATATTGCAACGAAGCAATAGCTTTGATAAAGAACTGGCTTTGTCACATGAGCTTAGACCTTGCGGATCATAAAATCGAATCCGTGCTAATTACGAGTAGAAAGGTACGGGAGACGATAACGATAAAAGTCGAAGAGCACAACATTATTTCCAGCCCCGTTATTAAATACCTGGGAATGATGATTGATACTCGCGTTAATTATAAGCATCATCTCGCGTACGCTTCTGAGAAATCGTCGAAAGCGATAAGCGCTCTTTCGAGACTCATGTCAAATCTCGGCGGACCGAGGCAAAGTAAACGGTTAGTCCTGGCGAGAGTTGTAGCATCCATACAGCTGTATGGGGCACAAATATGGTCTGACGTCGCGAACAAAAAGTCGCACATGAAAGACGCCAAATCTGTCTACAGATTATGTGTACTGAGAGTTGGCAGTGCATTTCGGACGGTATCCCACGACGCGATATTGATACTATCCTCCATGGTACCCATCGATATCCTAGCTCTTGAAGCTAGGAGGCTTTACGACAATCGTGTGCAAATCCGGCCCACTGTGAACCACGCGAAGAAAATAGAAAGAAGTCGCAGTATAGAAATGTGGCAACAACGATGGAACGTGTCCCAAAAAGGGAGATGGACGTACCGACTAATCCCAAGGATTGAAAATTGATTAAATCGAAAACACAGCGAAGTTAACTATTATCTAACACAGTTCTTGACTGGTCACTGTGGCTTCTGTGAATACCTATTCAAGCGGAACCGTGATTCAAGTCCGTTCTGTCCTCGATGCCTACACGCGGAAGAAAATGTGGAGCATGTTTTCTTTGAAGGCCCTCGTTATGATAACGAAAGAAATATTTTGCATGAAAAATTTGGTGAACAGCTGACACCAGATAACATAGTTGAGTATATGCTAAAATGCGAAGATTATTGGGTTGCAGTAAACGATGCAGCAGTACGAATAATGTGCGATCTTAGGACCTTAGAACGACAGCGGAACGCGAATCCGCTAAATATCTAGTGACGAAGCAAATAGCTCGAACCCGTCCCTCGTGAAGTAATACCTAGCGGTAGTTCCGCGAGGGAGTAAACAAACGGGAAGATTGATTTCGAACTCGTCTCTCTTCCAATATGTGTCTTGGAGATCATCTACGATTGAATTCCGTTAGTCATCTTAGAACTGTTTGGTTCCATTTTACCGTAGACTGTTCACACAATGCCAACTAGAAGTGTTTTTTCGTCAAAATTTTCTTCTAAGTTATCCAATAAAAATAAAAATGCAATCTCCTTGACAAGCCGCAGAACAGCCCACTTTCGAATGCGAGTTCGGTAAAGAAAAAATGGGTTTTCCCACCTCACTGAACACCTGCATTTCAGCGGTTCATTGAACCAACACATTGAATCCCTAAAATGCCGTGTACCCACATTTTATGCAACATCCCCTCCGATCGCCTCATTTTGCATAACCGAACCGACGAAACCAGTAGTCGCACAAGAGTCCCCGCATTTTCCACTGAAAAACCCATCTAATCGCATTAAATTTGCAGACTTTAAACGGAAAGTATCTCATGCACATTCTACCAAGCCGCAAAACTTATCTGGGAGCCCACCAACCTGCAGACTGCATCCCACCAAAAGAAGAAAAGTTGACTGCCTTCAAGAAAACTCAGCGCAAAACATGTTTATTCACCGAGCGCCGCCGCTGTGCTGTGCCGTTTGGATAGATGTAATCTTGGATGCAATTATGCGACGCTCGCTCCCTGCTATTGCTTCCACTACAGCCACTTGTGCCGCGCTCTGCCACACTGCTTGGCTCAGTTTGGTGGCCACTGGTATTTCGGCTACGAACTCAAAGACTCACTTTCTTTCGGCTCGTCGATAACGTCGGACGGCACTCGCACACGCGGCTGTTCGGATTTCTTCTCCTCAAAGTTCCGCGCTTGCAACCGATTGTTTGTCGCCTTGTCTTGTCTGAACACAAAAAGAAAACAAAAACAAAACTGAAATTAGTAACGACTCGAGGCTCGAAAGCCAGGTATTACGTGAGCATTTCCTGAAAATAGTTGATCGGGCAATTTTCGCTTGTGATAGTGTGACGACTCGGGAAAAGTAACAATTTGTAGCCGTCAAGTGGGTTCCTTGCTGCTAAGTGAAAGTGATCAGCTTTGGAAAATGCTATTCGTTGCGGAAAAACAAAGCATCCTTGGGATGGTGATGGTCCTCAGCAGTCTGACCGTGGCTTGGGCGGCCAATCGGCAGATCATCAACTATTCTCCACAATTTCAGGAAAGACGTAAGAATCTTTGCAGAGGGTTGGGAATTGAGGCAAATTTTGATTGGTTTTCTAACTTTAAATGGCGAATTTGAAGTTGAAATTAAGGCGAGTGGCGTCCTGTGTGTTCTTTACATAAAATTGGTAACCCTTTCTCTTTGAATTCGTTGCATAATATTCGGTATTGGAATCTTCCGTAGATCGAGGCGGTAACGCAAAATAAGGCCAAAAAGTGCCCTTATTTCGTTGTTTAAAACCTGCTCAAGCAGGGGACTTATATGTATATTACACGCTTTGTTATAGAAATGCTGTGTCAAAATTGGAGTTCAAAGTAAGCCCCTTTTATAAGCGACTGGATGGCGCAGTTGGTTAAGTGCCTGACCCAAGTTAGAGGGGTCCCAGGTTCGAATCCCAGTGAAATCGAATCTGCTCCAGTCACCGTTTGCAGTTGGGATCAAATTAACGGCACTAGAGTAGGTTGCTAACTAACTCAGTTTTGAGTCTGAGTTCTCCAGGAGTGTTTCAAAAATACTCAGAAAAGAAAAAAAAGTCCCTTTCGAAAAATATTACGCGCACAGCAAGAACCGCGGCATTTTCAATTACATCGCAATTTCGTTGGAGGTTATAATAATAATAATGGCGGCGCTACAGTCCGAGGTGGACCTGGGCCTAGCTTCTCAGCAACCACTCGTGTTGTGCGTGCTATTGTTCTCTCACGAGTGGAGGGGACCTACAGTTTAATGCCGACTCCGAACGGCGAGATTGAGAAGCTATTTCTAGACAGTTGTACTTTTTGAGCATTGTCAGTGACTCGAAAAAGGTGAAGCCGTGAAAAAATGTTAGATGTTTTTTTCGAGATTCGAACCGACGACCTCGAGCGTAGAAGTCGACGCACCTAGCCACTACGCCACGGCGCCCACCTCGTTGGAGGTTGCTTCGCCAAAAAAACAGGGTTTTTGGTCTTATTTCGTTTCAAAATTCAAAATTTTCCAAATTTTCCGATTGGGGTTCTTGACGCGAACTTCTGTTACCTGTCTGGAGACACTGGTGGAGCCTTGAAAAATTTCGATTGTTGGTACAGTAGTTCTTCGAGAACAATACCAACAGTGTGCTTGGGCCCAGCACCTTAATACGTACTGAAGTAATATTAAATGCCATCTTTGTGAGCACTCTGCTTTAAATTGTGTTTGAAAATATGGAGGCGTTAGTTCTTGTCCATATTTTTATCGACGAAATATTGTTCACCAGCCTCAGCTGCTGAACTGGCACCCCAAGTCATCCAATGGCCACAATCTTGTTCAATCGTTAGGAACATAAGACGTCGCTTCATTGATTTCTCTCTACGAGTTTACTATTCTTAGCAGGTCTACGACCCATGTAGGGTCTGAGCCTGATTTATCGCTGCCTTCCATCGTTCACGGTCCTCAGCACGCTGCTTCCAGTCATCAAGACCAAGCTCTCTTGGGTTTGGTGTTTGTACCGGAGGTTCGGTCTTCCTCTCCTTCTCGAACCAGGAGGGCTCGGATTCGAAGACCCTCTTAGCTGGAGCGTTGTTGTCCATGCGCTCGATGTGGCCGAGCCAGTGCAGTCGACGGATTTTTGCCTTCCGGACTACATCTACATCCTGGTACAGCTCATAGAGTTCGCGGTTGTGTCTTCTCCTCCATTCGCCTTCCTCGCGGACGGGACCATATATCTGACGGGACCATATATCCGTTTACTATTCTACCCGAACCAAAAAAAAAAACAAATTTATTTTCATCTCCCAAGAAAATTTGCACTTGGCATAGTGATTAAATGTGTCGACTCGTCGCCTGTGGTGAAGGTCTGTGGTTCGATCCCAGACACACCAACTTTCATTTTTACAGTATCATCTCTTTCAATTGGATGACAGTGCTGAGAGAGTATTACTCTCAAGAAAGTTTCTCAAACGTAGTTGGTCTTTATGACACAGCTGTCGTCTATTAGATATCTGAGTCCTTTAAGCTCAGTGGTACTGTGATTTGACTGCTTCCCAAACGTCGCAAGTTCCATTCGTTAACGAAGGTAAATATCGACTTTCAAAGGCTCTTCATGAACTGCGGTTTTTCTGAGATCAAAAATCTATTTGCAAAACTCCTACTTGCTAGGTAGAGTCATCCCGTCCGACTAGGATGTTTTGGGTGACCATCGAAATTCGTAAGATGTGTAACAATACTGCATGCATTGATGCGTGCAGTAATGCGTAACGAAACAGATGTGCAGTAAACTTTGACATCCCGTCGCATTCTTTTGCTGTCATTGTGAAAAGTGACAATTGATTTCGAAAAATAAATTCTTTTTGCCACGGATGTAGGAAGAAGTATTAAATTAAACAAAATACAGTAGAATCTTGCAAAACATAAACAGTTCTATAAGTTGAACAATTTGGAAAGATGGAAAATGGGAAGAAAATCAATTTTTTTCCGGCCGGCAGTTTTTTCTTGTTTTTTTTTTCGGAGATTTTAAAACCCTACTTTGGAGCACTCAGACTCAAAACTGATCCATTGTACTGCCAGGTAGCAACCTACTTCAGTGCCGTTAATTTGATCCCAACGGCAAATTGTGACCGGACCAGATTCGATTTCACTGGGATTCGAACCTGGGACCCCTCCAACTTGGGGCAGGCACTTAACCAACTGCGCCATCCAGTCGTGGGCGGCAGTTAATATAGGTAAAATAATTCTAAATAAGTCTGGTTTTTTTACCACTTAGGATTTTTTTTATTTTTCGACATGTGTCTCTTTTTTTGAAGAATAAATTAATTGTTATTTTGATGTATGTAGTGTTTTGATGTACGTTGTTCTTTAATGAAAATGCGATGCTTGGAGAGATGAACAATTTGAAAAGATGAACGGGGCCTGTTTCCTATCTGTCCATCTTTTCGAGATTCTACTGTAATTATTTTATTATTACTTTTCAAATGTTCTGTGAAATTTCTAAACACTGTGTGTCAAATTCTAAAATTGTATAAAATTTGACTATTTTTCTGATTTGCTACATGTGGATTGCATCAAAACTACAAATAGAGACAACTTGCATCAATGCGTGGCCGTGCAGTAAACAAATGTGTGCACTTACATATAAAGGCATGTTCTTTAATCTTACTGCACTCATTTTGATGCACGTCTGTTTCAAGCATTACTCTGATTAAAGCTAGTGACCAATCGGATGAGAGATGAACAGTGCGGTTTTCGTCCCGGCAGAAGTACAACCGACCAGCTTTTCACTCTGAGAATGGTACTTGACAAGGCTTGGGAGTACGCCAAACCGATCTACAGTTGTTTTGTAGATTTGGAAATGGCATATGACCGAGTTCCTCGAGGTAAACTCTAGAGTGTTCTGCATGAGTATGGGATTGATGGGTCTTTGTTGAGGGCCATTCAGTCTCTATACATAAACTGTAGCAGCTGTGTTCAGGTTAACGGTAGTAAATCAAAACCTTTCACCGTGGGCATTGGACTTCGGCAAGGGTGCGTTTTGTCACCTCTCCTTTTTATTATATATATGGACTGGATGTTGCAGCGCAGTCGAGGCGAGGAAGGTTTCACTTTGGGAGAGTTGAGGGTAAGCCATCTTCTTTTTGCAGATGACTAAGTCATCCTCACATTTTTCCACATGGAAATCCAACGTGCGCTAGATAAGTTTGTGGCCTGTGCTGATGCTGGGATGAGGGTTAACGTGGACAAATCCGAGGTTATGGTTATTTCCAAAACGCCTGTTCAATGCACTCTACCTGTTAGTGGAGTCCCATTGAGGCAGGTAGAGAAGTTTAAGTATCTCGGGATCTTCTTCACGAGTGGTGAGGGGAATAATGCTGAGCTTTCCTGTAGGATTGGTCAAGCTGGGTCAATTTTAAAACAGCTTGGTCGATCTGTAATCAGGAAGGCCGAGCTTGGTGTAAAAGTCATTTGATTGTTGGCTGCTTGGGAACCCTACTGACTTTGTAGTAGGCTTTGTGTTTAAACTTTGTGCCACCTATTACAAAGCGAATGGTACTGCAGAAATCTACAAACTATTCGCCATTGTCATTGCAATTGCCAATCTTCCTTATAAAGTGTTTCGTTCAATATCCTATTAGAGGATAAAAATGAGGCTTATTTGGGCAGTGTAAGAAGCAGTCTGTGGGCGTAGTGGGTAGGTGCGTCAACTCCTACGCTCGATGTTCTCTGTTCGATGCCAGAAAAAAACACCTAAACATTTTTTCACGGCTCCACCTCTTTCGAGTCACCGACAATGCTCAACTGTCTAGAAAAACCTTCTCAACCTCGCCCTTCGGAGTCGGCAATAAACTGTAGGTCCCCTCTACTAGTGAGAGAACAATAGCACGCACAACATGAGTTGGTTGGTGAGAAGCTAGGCCCAGGTCCACCTCGGACTGTAGCGCCGCCATTATTATATTATTATAAGAAGCAGTTTAACTTCTCACTTCCGTGGGTTTCTGAATGGTTTTCCGGAGTTAAGTAGAACGATGATACTTATTGGAGATTGGAATTCGCCGGCTCCTAAATATCTTGTCTTAGATATAGAGTCTACATCGCTTAAATTATAAATTGAGTTGGAGAAATCTGACGTTGTGAAGTCCTTCATTTCTCGAGTTGAGGGGCGTCTCTACATTCCACAATCCTACCTTTGTTCGGCCAAAACTCGTTAACATGTTATCACGCGTTACTTATCCGACTTTTTTTTCGGAATATTTTTGAAACACTACTGGAGCACTCAGACTCAAAACTGGTCCATTGTACTGCCAGGTAGCAACCTACTTTAGTGCCGTTAAATTGATCCCGTTAATTTGATCCCAACGGCAAATTGTGACTGAAGCAGATTCGATTTCACTGGGATTCGAATCTGGGACCCCTCTAACTAGGGGCACTTAACCAACTGCGCCATCCAGTCGTATACTTATCCGGTTTAGTGTCGGTTTCTGTAGGTTTCTTTCTTCTGTAAAGCAGTTTGAAGGTCCACGGTGCACTGAAACTTAGGCTCCGAACAAACCCGTTGTTGCTATTTTAGCAGGTCTAAGGACTTACACAAACAGTTGCACGAAGCCACCATCAGGAGGTAAAGCAAGCACTTCCACACGAACTTGATTGTTACCCTGATGGTTTAAGCAGCGTTGTGGACAATCAGCATTTTTCCGGTCAATCGCGCAGTTGACTTTTTTTTTTGCTTATCTTCTTCCTTTGTGACTATCTTACTTCGGAAATAAACCGCGAGGAATTGATGCATACAAGGTGCTTTGACTTTGGGGACATCAATCTCTCTTCTCGGTCTAGCACGGTCTTGTGCTAGTTACTCTACATGACCTATATATATATATGACCAGCTGAGACGAGAGACTCGAACTCGTTTGACCGGACCGATGTCACTGTACAGCTCGTACACTTTGTCGTTCAGCCTAATCCTCCAAACACCATCAGTACATACGGGACCAAAGGTAATACGAAGGACTTTAATCTCGAAGCGACCAAGTATGTCCTCTTCCGCTTTGGTTAGTGTCCATGCTTCTGCGCCATAAAGCAGACCTGGGGACATCAATTGCTCGCGGTTTATTCCAACAAACTCACCCAGATTTATGCGAAAAAGTCATAGAAATTTGGGCTTTCCGAATATATGCCAACAAGTGATGTCGCAGCGGTCTATTGAACAAATGTGTGGCTGAAGTTGTGTGTGACTTAACTTCACTCAATTTTCATTTAAAAATCATGCACCCTTCTTAAACGCCACTTCTTTCACTTCTAAAGTGAGCTTTCGAAAACACCATCAACCGAGAATGAACTATAAACACTTCGTCGAAATCGGCAAATTAGACCCATTTCTCTATTTTAGTTCCAAAAGTTGCCTAAATTTCATATTCTTCTTAATTCAAGCGAACAAAAACTGAGAAATGTATTTCTACTTTCTTCATTTCCAGCTAGTTGGTTGAAAACATGCAAACGAGTCAATCCGAACGAAAACAAGTGCTTCCGGGATCTCTTCGAAGGATGCTTCCCAGCACTGGCGGCAGGAATACCAGAAATCGGAGTGAAAAGCTTCGAACCGCTTCACATTGACTCAGTGTCTGTGTCCAAGGGAAGTGGTAACCTCGTTCTCTCGGGAGGTTTTCAGAACCTCATCGTTCAAGGACCATCCAATGCCACAGTCCGACGTGCAAGGTACTTACCGACTTCAATCCATTCCCCACCGCCCGCTAAACAATTTCGTTTCCCTTACAGCCTTGACTTGGATAAGAAAATCTTCAACTTCGAATTGGAAATCCCACTGCTCCGCATACGTGCCAAGTACAACTTGAAGGGCAACATCCTCCTCCTGCCACTGGTCGGCAATGGAGACGTCAACATGGCCCTGAAGGATGTCAGAACAGCCGTCTACACAAAAATCAGCTTACGCAATGATCCAGAAGTGAGTAGCCCCGAGCATCTCACAAGTGCGTCAAGTGAGCAATCTCATTTCAGGAAATCATTCACATCGAAGACATGAAGGTCACCTTCTTGGTGGCTGGGATGCGCATCCACTTGACGAACCTCTTCAACGGAAACGAAATCCTTGGGGCATCCATCAACACATTCCTCAATCAGAATGGAAACGACATCATAGCCGAGTTGAGACCTGATCTGGAGAAGGGATTGGCTGACATTTTCCTTGGATTGTGGAACAATGTCTTCTCAAAGCTCCCAACCAAACTGTGGCTTCTGTGATTTTATTGATTTTTTTTTCTCGTTTTATTGTAAATATTATCATTTGCACTTAGGAATAGTTTAGGATATTTTGAGGGAGACTTCGGTCTTCGTTGCGCAAAGTTAGACTTACTCGTAAGATTTGTTTCTTTGTTTTTTTTTTCCTTCATGAGCCCATGACGCACTGAACTTTTGTTTTTCTTAACCTAGATTCGGCAGTTTACTGTTTGATTATATGTATTTATTTCTGATAGCATGTCAAATTGTTTTATTTCGCGCTTAAGTTTAAGAATACGATTTTTAAAGCCTAACAGACTTTTTAAAGCAAAATAGGGAACAAAGCTGCATTCTATTAAAATAATGTTGAAGCGCACGATGTTGCCGACTTGGTTTAGTGGACCTGTACCTTCTTGGCTATATCATCATTGCACATCCCTGTAAAGCACCTAGACTTCACAATTATTTATTTTTTTCCATTCTATTAGGTTGTTACATATGAAATGTCGGGTTTTTCCCTTAGCCCTCAATTAGAAGCTGTCGTCTGAACATCTGTACAACACAGTGAATTTTTTTTTATAAGATAAAGTGGTACGCTTGTTTGATGTGTGCGACTTTTAGGGTCTGTTGAAAGTACATTTATTTTTTCTAGAATTTTATATATCATGTTGTTGATGGTTCAGACTCGTACTCTTTTCCTTTACGAGCTCAAACTGGGACATAATGCGTCTCTGGCAGTTAACACGATGAGTGCCACATGATACCACTTTGGTCTCACACAAATTTGGGCTTGCTGTGCCGCGTGAGACCAGAGTGTAATAGAAGTGTCAATAAAAAAAAATCCGTGGCCTGTGGGGACAGTTTTTTGGATTGTATGGTGGCACTTAACGTGTTAAAAACATAAATGACGCATTTGAGAATATAGTGATGAACGAACGCACCATTCGGAGTTGGTTTGGTAAGTACCGTTCGGGAGATCTAAGCCTCGAAAACGAACCGAATGGGAAACCGAAAAAGGTAACTGACGACGCCAACGGAAAACGGTGGGTGCAGACCCAACAAAAACGGTATGGGGCATTGCACACAAGGTGGGAGTATCCCCCATGACAACAAATCGACACCTATCTCAAAAGGAAAAGTGAAAAAACACGTCAAGTGGGTACCCCATGAATTGAATTGGGCCCAAAAACTTCTTCTTCTTCTTCTTAGGGCGCTACAGTCCGAGGTGGACCTGGGCCTCACTCAACATGCCTCTCCAGCCAGCACGATCTTTCGCCAGCTGTCTCCAGTTTCGCACACCAAGCCGGCAGAGGTCCCCCTCGACTTGTGTGCGCCACCTTGTTCGTGGACGTCCTCTGTTGCGTTATCCCACAGGCTCAGAGTCGAAGACTCTTCGGGCCGGAGCTAAGTTGTCCATACGCTCTACATGGCCTAGCCATCTTAGGCGTTGGATCCGTAGACGCCTGGCTAGACTCATGTCGCTGTACAGCCCATATAGTTCGTGGTTGAACCTTCTTCTCCAAATGCCATCAACGCAAACAGGACCAAAGATCGCGCGCAGAACTTTTCTCTCGAAAAGGCCAAGAGACTGTTCATCCGCTTGGGATATTGTCCATGCCTCTGCGCCGTACAGCAGGACTGGGATGATCAAGGTCTTGTATAGAGTCAACTTGGTCTTCCGAGAGAGGGCTCTACTACCCAATTGCCTTTTGAGCCCATAAAAACAGCGGTTGGCAAGAGTTATTCTGCGTTTGATCTCGGTACTGATGTTGTTTGTACTGTTAACCGCGGAGCCAAGGTAGACGAAGTCCTTTACTACCTCAAAGTTATAGCTGCCTATGGTGACGTTCTGGCCAAGTCGTCGATGTTGTGCGTCCTTTCTCGATGACAGCATATACTTTGTTTAGCCCCCGGACAAAGGGGTCCGGAGGAATCCGGTGTCGGTAGCCTCTTGCAGGCTGTGAGCGCCGCCGTTGGCCCTAAAAGAAGGGCTCATCCGCCGCCATCTCTATTCCAAGGTCCCGACCTTACCATGGAAACCAGGTAGCTCCTGCTGACTGGAGTTGTGGATGCCGCCGTTGGCCAATCAGTTGACCAGCTCCTCCGCCGCCATCCTAAAAAGAGTGATGAGCCCTGGTAGACTCACACTCCCCCCTCTCTCGTTAGCAGCCGCCCAGACGTCCCACGAGGGTTGGTTACCCCATCTTCTGTCGAGGGCACTCGGCTCCCGGATTTCACCACGGGGAGGTGAGAGTAGGAGTTCGTTAATAGAGGCTAGGTGCAGACGCTTGTGTCTGCATGGTTCGCGTATTAACGCTTCGAAGCCCAAAAACTACGCCTTTTAAAAATTGTGCATTTCTGAGTCTAAGACACCGAAATGCACCGTATTTGCACCGTATAATCACATGTGATGAAAAGTAGATTTTGTATGAGAACCGTAAAAGACCTGAGAAGTGGTTGGATGCAGACGAAGACCCAAAGCACATCTCCAAACTTGGTCTTCACCCAGAAAATGTTATGGTGGACATCGAGTGCCAATCCACTCTTCATTTCTTCAACCAGGGGAAACGATAAATGCAGTCAAATATTGTAAGGAAATCGACATAATGCATACGAAATTGGCTGAAAAGGCATGGTCCGAACCTGTTGCATGATAATACTAGACCCCATACACACACGTAACGGTGCAAAAGCTGTTACAGTTGGAATTCGAAATTCTTCCCCATCCACAGTACTCTCCTGATATTTTTTCAACAGATTATCATCTTTTCTGCAGTACAGCGTCATTTTGTCGGCAAAATGTGTTCCGAATCCTAGCAGAGGTCATAGAAGTCTTTGAAAACTATGTATGGTAAAAAAATCAAGCCTTCTTTAAAAAGGGAATACTGGACCTTAAATCACGGTGGAAGAATGTTATAGATGTCAATAGTTCATATTTTGACTAAATAATAATAATAATAATAATGGCGGCGCCACAGTCCGAGGTGGGCCTGGGCCTAGCTTCTCAGCAACCACTCGTGTTGTGCGTGCTATTGTTTTCTCACGAGTGGAGGGGACCTACAGTTTAATGCCGACTCCGAAAGACGAGATTAAGAAGCTTTTTCTGAACAGTTATACTCTTTGAGCATTGTCAATGATTTGAAAGAGGTGGAGCCGTGAAAAAATGTTTAGGTGGTTTTTCGGGAATCGAACGGAGAACATCGAGCGTAGAAGTCAACGCACCTACCCACTATGCCACGGCACCCAGAATTAGTAGGCCAGAATTAGCCCTACTAATAATATTTTCGATGTGGGGACGAAAATTAAGTTCGCTATCGCAACTGACACCTAAGTCACGCAATGAAGTAACTGCGGGATCGGGTTCGCCGCCAATTAAAATAAGTTCGAGGGGTAGTCGGAAGGCGCTTACGGGAATATGTAATAGCTTGTCGTTTGACAACATTTAGAACCTTAACATTTTTTGTTCACCAAGTCGAAAAAGTGTTTAAATCCATTTGAAGTGCATAAGAGTCAGCGGAGATAGAAATTTCCTTAAAATTTTTTATGTCGGCCGCATAAACTAATAGACGAGAATAATTGATTAAGTTATCCACGTTGTTAATTGCTAGGATTAAAATCAGCGGACCAAGATGGCTACCCGGGGGGACCCCAGATGTGGCTGAAAAGTCTTCCCTTAAGAAATTCGTGTTGATGAACAGAAAAGATAGATAGTGAAAAAACATTGTATCATAAACAATGCAAAGACTACAGCTTAAAAACAAGGATAGGAACTAATTGTGGTAACGTGCCTCATCACTATGAAAATATGGCCACAACTTAATTAAAACATGTTCATTATTTCTTACCAAAATGAACAGATCACCTCTAAGGACTCTCATCGGCGTCATAACAGGACATTGTGCCATTGACACACACACACTTTAAGAATGGGACTCCCTCACAACAACTTCTGGAGAATCTGTAGAGACAAAGAAGCAGAGGAAAGCATAACGCATCTCCTCTGCACTTATAGCGCTTTCTCCACTCGCAGGAAGAAACTCCTTGGAGCCTACTTCTTCAACGGGTGAGCTGGATAACGTAGGCATCAGTCAACTAAATGCTTTGTAGCAAGCGTCAAATGTTTTGATGAAGGAGGAGACACCCGATCCGCGTGGTATCACAACGGGCCTATGTTGGACTAAGTGAGACTGCTATCCCGCAGTTGGCCACCTGTACCTAACCTAACCTAACATCATGAAGTCCTTCACCTACTGGCCCTTTCCGAATCGATGCTGAACACAGACGTGCCCTCGGACACACCCATTTCAGCTGTCACCTCGATTTACAGTACATAAAACCACCGCATAACCAACAATTTGATGGAAACATTACTCCAGTCAGTTGCCGAAGCAAAAACAAGACTCTCCAACTATCACACGTCGTAAGACGAGTTTCGCAAATTTAATGACCCATCACAAGCCGGCATCGTTCAATCTCGAGATCGTAATCATTTTGAAAATCACTGATAAACAACTATCCTCCCCCGACGGCAATGATTTCGCTAAGCGACCGTCGCAAGTCGTTACCTTCGCTCGTCTCGCCAAAGAAATTCGTTCGTTCGACCCCTGACATTAACCAGAAAATTTATCCACCACCCAACCGCTCCCGCTCGCCCCCATCCATCATCGCCAGTGCCGCACATTAAAGACTAAACCGTCCCGGATCTTATCGTAAATACCAAGCGTTTCCCCAGCATTCCGTGCTTCTATTTATGGCCTGTCAACAGCAGAAAACAGAGAAAGGACTGCATGTCGTCCTTCCGCTGGCTTCGTGTGTTTACTTGATTTCCTGATGAAACGTTGCCCATAAAGCAACCACCCGTAGCAGTACAAACGGTCGCTAGCTGGCTGCCATCCACCAACCCCATTCCAAGCCCTCCCTGTCATCCCCCTCCCCCTTCATCAACCCCTGCCACCCACTGCAACGGTCGTTCACAACAAAGTGTAGAACTCCAGAACAACTGAGAGCCGTGTTCTAGTCCCCGTCATATCGGGTGGGTCTGAGTGGGTCTGGGTGGGAATAGATGAATGGACGTGGGCGGGGGCTGGGTCACCAGTGGAGGCAGCAAACAATTTCGTTCTGTTCGAATGCGCTGCGCCCATCGCAGAGGCACAGCGCCACGACAAAGAGGCATACCAGTGTTTTAACCTTAACACACAATAAAGTTTGTCTATGCCGGGTAGCGTTGCCAAGCCGACTGCCCGAGACCCGGTTACCTAACAACGCCCGTCAGGCCTTAATTTCGCCCGACTGCATGCGCCTCGGCCCGATGCGGTGACAATCGATGGCAGCGACACAAGCTCACTCGTATAAACTTCACGTGACTTCACGAGGATTCGGTGCAGGAATCGGGCACATAGAGCTCCGGCTCCTGCTCCTGCTGCTGCCAATGTGCAAACAAGGATGCAAGTCGCAAGGACCAGCAGGCAACAGGAAGTGTGTGCAAGCACAGGTGGCATAGGTAGTGCCGTCACTGCCAGAGGCTGTCCCCAGCACGGGTCTCGGTTCCATAAATTGCAGTTTAATGGTGGCAGGTGGCGTCATCTAAACGATAACGCAAGTTGGGCCCTATCGGGCGGGGAGCACTGCTGCGGCAGGGTAACTAAATAATTTACGAGCACACTGTTGTTCCAAGGCCTCGTTCCGCCTGCAGATTCGTAATGAAATTTAAATGTTTTTAAGATCCCGGATTTGGGCGACGAGATAAACGAGTTATGTTGCTTGGAGATTATCTTCGAATGATTTACTGGGCTCCCTAATGTCTAGTCTAGGCTTTGTGGCGAAATGGGGGCGACACGGGCTCTGTCGCGGTGGGGTGTTTGAGCATCAAATATTATTCATGCTTCGGTCGTCAATTGAGAGCGTAAATAGAGGATGGCTTTGATGGCATGCGCTCGAAGTGGTGCAACGTATTGGAGGGGATTGATGGCTGGTGAGGTGGATTGTGAGTTGTCGTGTGGGGCGTTTAGGGAGTAATTTGTGTGAGGGAATAATTAGCGACAATTGCAGATGAAGTGTTCCCAAGAGTCGTTTGTGGCCTGAGGACATAAGGACATGAGGACAGAACAGAATAGGACAGTCCCTGGTGATATTTTTGATTTAAGTGATTCCAATCTATGAGAGGGTGTCCCTGGGAATCCCCTTTCAAAGATCATAATTGAAGGGGTTTATGGGTAGCCACATCGTCTCAAAAATTGAGACCTTAGTTGAATTCCACTCAGGAATACATTAATAATACAGTTTTGTAAGTTAATCACCACAAAGCATTTATTAAAATACAGTGGACGTACAGTGTAACGAATTCTATAATGCACAGTCATTCGTTATAACGAAAAATTCGTTATATCGATCGTCTTAACTTTTAAATTAATTAAAAAGTTTTTGGTAAACAAAATAATTATGATTTGGAAAATAAGTCTTTAATATTAGTCTGGGTTTTGGTTAGAGTGGGAGTAATACACCGATAGCACCTTGTTTCAAAACGCCCGGGGTTTTTGTGCCTTTCCAATGATCAAGAGTCTTATTTTTTTGTGCCCGAAGCATTTGCACATCCCAAAAACGTCAGTCTTTCTTTTGACAACTTTCGACTTGGTACACTGTTTTCGCCTGAATGTACATACGTTTTATCAAGCAACATTTTCCAACATAGTCCCATTTCATCAGCGTTTAATATCACTTCTTTAAATAACCGCTTCTCGCTTATTACGGCTGCTAATTGTTTTTCGAACGGCTCAACCAACTCCACTTGTAAAGTCAGTTTCGCACCTGATTTCTTAAGAAGTCGGACTCCAAACCTTTTTTTATACTTTGAAAACCAACCGTTAGTTTAGTTTAGTTTGAATGCATTTCTTTATTTTTATCTTTAAAACAAATCTTACATTCTAGGAAAAATACTTAAACTAGATATGGTTTCTAATACTATCTTACTGGCGAATCTATCTCCAAGCCGTTATTTTCTGAATACACCTCGCATATCCCGACACATCTGAATAATTTTTTCCGGGATCGCGAAAACATCGTTTTGTCGAGCTCTGAAAGTTGAATGCTGTCGTATGCGACATCGAAATCGTTAAAAGATGTTTCTTACCGACTATTATATTATTGACAGATGCATACGTGCATGTTTTCATCGAAGAAAAGTCGCAAAGCAGTCCAAGGTGGATTGGGATTTAGCTTCTACAGCAACCACTAGTGTTGTTCGTTCTATTGTTCTCTCACGAGTGGAGCGGTTCTCATTTTAACACCGACTCCAAACAGCGAGACTGAAAAGCTTTTTCTCGAAATAGTTGAAGCCTCTACGAATTACTAAATTACTGCTACTGTGAGCTTTAAAAGAAAGTGTACACCTATGTGGTGACATATTAAAACACTAATAAAATAGGTTCCAGATATCCGATTTTGGAAATTTTTAATGTTTTGGAAAGGTTTTTTGTTTTATAACAAAAAAAAGGTTTGACAAATAACACAATAATAAAAATTCAATAAAAAAATAAGAAAAAATACTTAATTTTTTTCGCGTAAAAAAAAGTGTACACAAGCAAACTAAACAACTCAAAATGAGTACTTAGTCTGTTTCCCTTTCAACTTTAAAGCATCTTCTAGTCGTTTTGGCTAGACTAGAAGAAACAACAAACAACTTTTTTAATCGATTCAACAGGAATTTTCTGCTATTCTTCCTTTAAAATTACCTTCAACGATACTTTGCTTGATATGTTCCGTTTTCGAATCTGCTTATCCAAATAATTCCACAAATGCTCGATCGGGTTAAGGTCTGCAGATTGCGAAGGATGATCCAGTTGCTTTGGTGTCCTATATAACAACCACTCTTTTAATAATTCCGCGGTGTGATTTGGGTCGTTGGCCTGCTGGATGACCCATAATGAATTCAATCCTGATTTACCACCAAGTGTTGTAAACTTGGTGGTAAATTTTCTCTCAAAATGTTCAAGTAATAATTTTTATTTATTGTAGTGTCAATAACGACCGGATTCCCAACGCCTGATGCCATCATACACCGAACCGAACCGCCACCATGCACCTTCGTAATGTAAGTACATTCTTTTGTTCAAATTCTGTGTTTTCCTTCTTTATTTTGGGTGATTTCTTGGAGCCAAATATTTCAAATTTGACGACGAAATGAATGAGGAACCTTAATTTCTATACTTTTTGGCGTATAGAAGATGTCTGACGTCTGACGTCTGACGTCTGACGTTATTTTTTCCAGAAATATAAGGTTTTTTTCGAGGTATTCTGCCGCGTACCCCATAACTATGGAGTGTCCGTCTGACAGTACTTGCGCTGACGCTGACTCTAAAATCTTCTGTTTTTTGTTGTTTTTTTCGACTTTGACTCGGTGTTCCGCGATTTTTACTGCACTTGCTGCTGGATTTTTTCGCACTTACCTTACAATAGATCGTGCATCAACTGTGGAAAAAAAATCGAAAATATTAATTTTTTTTTAAATCATCCCAAACACTTTCATTCATGAGCTTACACTTTCGAGCTAAATCCCTTATTGTTTTTTTTTCACAAAGGAATGGCAAACAAAAACATGGCGTTCCTTTTTATTCTTAACATTTTTCTATTCCACCCAGTTTTATGCAGGTTTTTTTCCTTCGTTGTGACTAAGCCTGAGAATTGGGATGTAAGGCAATCAAGATCAATTATCATTCTTGCAGTACGAACTTTACTGAAAAAATGCCCACTTTCATCAGCCTTGCTTTGTTGTATAGGACTTCCTTTTGATTTCATGGTGGAAGTCGTAAACACCCGAAACACGGCACAACAATAAGCCTGAATTGACCCGATGAGGACTGTGTACCTTGACACAAACATCTAGTTGACTAGCTGCCTTTAACTCTAGTCAGTAATCATACTTATTTACATGATTTCATTTAAGACCCTAAATCAGATACACTGCACTTCGAAGTGATGTTTAATAATTCAGCGCTTTCGATAAGGTTTTAGGCAATCATGTCTCTCAAATTTTAATCATCCCTATGCCGCTGGATTCAATGGATGAACTGTTGTTCAATGGACAGACTGTTGAACACAATCGCCGAATTAACAGGAACTGATAAAAGACTATCTTTAACATTAAATATCGCTGTGTAACTTTGCTATTTTTGACAACGAAACCTCTGAGCATGTCGCACAAACGAGCGGGAGTAGATTACTGATACTCGGCCTTTATTTAGATCCGAAAAAATATCCTTTGAATAATTTGGTGCCGAATGCCTTCTCCAAGTTAACCAAACAAATTTGAACTGATTTTACCTTTTAATCCATTAAATATTCGTTACCAGTTTTATCTTAAAATCACATTGGTTATCCGGAATAATACTTTTGTCCGTAACCACCTTCGGCAGGGCTCTATTAACGACATTCTCCAATACCTAATTGAGGCTCAGGCGTAAACTGACTGGTGATTGTTCGAATTGGAAAAATCTTCTCCTCTTTGGGTAATGGGTGGCTTCAAGGCCACAAATCTCAAAAAACACTTAACTTCGTGAATTTGATTTCAGGTAGTACGACAACACAAGCCAATAAACACCTGAGCACTTCGCGCACAAGCTCCCTGACAACAAAGTGCTTGTTGGGACATCCCCCTACATCCCCAAGAAAACCTGCCTATTAAGCATTTTCACCTCAATCCCAGGTCACGTAACAGAGACGCCAAAGACATTTCCTCATTCAGCTCCTCCCCTTGGGACCTTAAGTACCTATACAAGACAGCTGTTGAGATTTTATTACACACTTCACATGGCGATGTCGCCTTGTTTCAAGCAAACGACATTCCCGTCCGCTCCTTAGTCCATGATGAATGTTATTTGCGAGGCCAGACAGCAATGTTAATGTCAACACGTCACACCCTCCGATTGGCGACAACGAATCGGAATGGGAAGCGGTCCCCTGCTTCTCGGCACAATACAACCGCGCATATCCTTATGGAAAAGTCATTCATCATAATTTATGACACATAATCCCGACTGCTGACTATCGCATCATAAAGCCCGTCGTTTTATTAACGTCCTCCCGACGAAAGTGCACAGCAGACACCGCAAACGGCAGAGGAGCCCCCAAGAAAAGGACGGATTTGCATTTTATGACATCTTTTATTCATCTTCCACACATGGAGGAATATTTGATTAGCACCACGACGCTTGATGATTCTGACATTAATGACATTTGCGTCTGACAGCGGAGCCCCGTTTTGACTGCGCCCCTAACCCACAGACAGGGTGCTCTTCAGATGACTCGATTAACCTCATCGATTAGTCGAATAAAATTCGACATTCGATAAAATTCGATACACCCTCAGGGCGACTAGGGTGGGCCTAGTCGAGGAACGCCGCGCCATGGCGTCCCCCACTCAAAGCCTGCGATTGGAATATTCCTCGCTGAGAGGCCCTCTAAAGAGATTCGTTCGCTTTTTTGCTGAATTTCACTCCGACTTTATGGCAACCGAGTGCGGGAGATGGGGGGCTCTGATGGCTACTGGTCCATTAAAGTGCTTTACTGTTATCGACACGCATTTGGGCCAAGGATCGTGCTACTTCTGTGGCAAGGAGTGCGCACTGTCTTTGTGCGAGGGATTTCAGTTCAGGGATGATGGTGGTGTCCTCCCTTGTCGCTTGCCAGGACGAGTAAATAATTGAATCAATGAAAATGTCAGGCCAAGAGACATAATTGAATATAATGGAAAATGGTATCTTAACGGCGATGAGAGCCGCAGATACAGATGTTTCCTTTGCGTGAGTGACGTATGTATGTGTGTGTGCAGGGTGAAGGGCGGGGGTTGTAAGTGGGATTGATGGTCCGTCACTTTGACCGTCTGATAAGAAATTATTTGTGTCACAGCTAAGTGGTTGCAGATTTTCCTAAGGACATCCAAATACTCCGAGGAGGAGGGCGAGAGAATTGAGTGAATGGTTTGGGAGCATATTTTAAGGGAATTTTGGATTTAATGGTTTTAAATGGAGTATGTTCTTCGTGGTTGGGCATTCAAGTAGCTCGCGGTTACAAGCGGAATTCCTCTGTAAATGGCGTGGTTCCTTCAACGTCCGATGTGTATTTGATCAGTCCTTGGTTTTATTTAACGTACTTCGTTGTGCAACGTGACTCTATTAAGATTTGAGTTCTGAGTGATATCTTGTCTAGATCAATAATCTGCGGTTAAAGTGCTTAGAGACGTTTAGAGTTACACGCTAGGGGACTTCACTTCTGCGCATCTCTTTAAAAATACGTGAAATAGAATACGTTCCAACCCGGATTTTGTAGTGGTAAGTTGATTTTGATGTAACATTCTGTCTGTCTCGCAAAGGACGTCAAACAGAGAGCAGTTGAGACTGCGTACATACACGGTAACCTACATTTTCATTCGTTCAAAAAAAGTTCAGCAGTTCAGAGGAAAGATTACATTTTTTAATCCGGCTACGTAATTCCTGGAAAAAAGAGGGTGCACGATGTAAAGAAAAAGACAGCAGAAATCGTTTTTAATGAAAAGAACAAGGCAGACCACTGTTTAACGAGCTGCGTCAATAATGTCATTACACAACGTCTCGTTACATCATCGCATTTCGTGGTGGGTCCACTGTATGCCAAGAGCTATACAGGGCGGACCGAATACGAGGTTCTTTTTAAAATTGCAATAAAATAAACAAAATTAAATTTTTTCCATGTATTATGGGTTTATTAGTAAGGGCAAACATACCTATTAATTATGAAATGCAACGTCGTTCCACGGCTACCTCGACTGGCTTCGTGGTAGCGCATTCTGTCACCCCAATTTTCCAAGACCTTGTTGATGGTTTCGGGCTGTAGCTCACGGATTGCTTGGATGATATTGGCCTTAAGTACTCGAATCGTTTCCGGATTATTTGCGTAACATCGGTCCTTCACGGTTCTGCACAGGAAAAGTCTACAGTTAGTTACAAAAGTAAGTACACAGTCTACACTTTACTGTGCAATGAAAGATAAACCTAGTCAAACTGAATTTCAAAAAGGAAATTGTATGTTTTTTATTTCAATAACTCGTAATCTTTAAGAAACAAAAAAAAACATGGCAAACAAAGAACGTTAGAAGCATAATCCAAGTACAACAAATAATAATAGAAAATAAACGTCACAAAAGTAAGTACAACATAAAAGCAAAAGAAACATGCAAAAAAAATGACATAAATTATTTACAAATTAGTATTTTGTGGGGTACCCTTTTGTCTTGATAATGGCAGACAACCTCGACAGCATTGAATTTACCAAGTTTGAGGTAACATCTGGTCCGATTTTTGACCATTCTTCCTGCAGGACACGTTTCAGGTCGTCTTTTGGATATCATGCTTTCTAATTCTTCGCTCTAAATTTTCCCATAGATGTTCAATCGCATTCAAATCGGGAGACTGTGGTGGAGTTCGTAGCTGTTTTTGAACATTATAAAGCAACCACTCCTTAACCAAAAACGAAGTGTGTTTGGGGTCATTATCTTGCTGGAAAATAAATGACCCCTCTAGGCCTAATCTTCGGACGCTGTGGAGTAGGTTGCTATTGAGAATACTCAAATACATCCATGATTTCGTCAATAAAGACCAAATTTCCCACCAAAGAGGGTGCCATACACCCCCAAACCATAACCGATCCACCACCGTGTTTGACGGTACCAGCCATGTTCTTTGGAAGTAGCTCCTCATTTGCCTTCCTCCAAGCTTTGCCACGTCTATCTGAGCCATGGGTATTGAATTTGCTTTAATCGGTAAAAATGACGGTATTCCAAAAAGTTGAAACATACTTTATTAAATCATACCGATTAATTTCGCTGATGAAAGGTTTTTTTCTTACAGCTCGACCATGATATCCAGCACTGTTTAGGACACGGCGAATTGTTAAGGGCTACATTCTTTACCAATATCACTGGCAACCTCTTTTTGAATGCTCTATTTTCTATCGTTCCGGTTTCCTTATATTTTGGTATGATCTTCTGAATGGTAAAAGGACTTTTATCGATGAGATCAGCAATTTTCCGTATGCTTTTATTTTCTTTGTGATATTTTATTATTAAACTCTTTATATGGTCATGAAATTTGGGTAATGACCGAAAGAATAAGATCGCGAATACAAGCTGCCGAGATGAGATTTCTTCGTGCTGTTGTGGGAATTACTCGCCGAGATAGGGTGAGAAACACGGCAGTGCGCAAAGAACTTAACGTTAGGCAGCTGCTTCTCCGTACGGAAAAGGCTGTACTTCGATGGTTTGGTCACGTGGCACGAATGTCCCCATCATCACGACTTCCGAGGCGTGCCTTGAATGCGATTCCATCAGGTAGGCGACCGCTTGGCAGACCTAGGATGATATGGTTGGACCAAGTCGAAACACTCGCCTGGTTGCGCTTGGGCATAGCTCCTGATGAGTTAGAGTCGATGGCGGAGGATCGAGTGGCCTGGAGATCTCTCGTGCATGCATTGCCCCCGCGACCCCTTTAGTGGAACATGCGGGTCATTGAAAATGAGATGAGATGAGACTCTTTATATCTTCTGATAATTGCTTTCCTCGGGGTGGCATGCTGAAGATATTCCTTTTCAAACGACAATTTTTGATTAAAACAATTCTAAATTCACTAAAAAACCTTCACTAAACGTTTGTTCACTAAACAAAATACCTTTTTTTAGCAATACGACTTCTGTTCTCAAAGTTTTAACTCAGAATGGGATGTCTGTGTACTTACTTTTGTGATATGAATTCGCACATCCGCTGGAAGCATTAACGAAACTGTTGCATACCGTTAGTCTTACGGTACAATTTTTATGTTTGCCAGTTGAACAGACAGTCAATGAAAGTCTTTGTGCAGTTTCAGCGATATATAAACAGAAATTCACAGTATTTTTTTGCATTATTCGTGTAGATTGCCCCTGTGTGGTTACTTTTGTGACCAACCGTATATCGCAGCCTAAAGGCGTCCAATTGACATCGCCAAGACGGCTGATAACAGGATTTGTGAATTTGGTGCGCAAAAGATCGATTGTGGCATAGGCTGTGTGCCAGGGCGCCCCATCCTGCATGAACCAGAAGTCCAAATCCATGTCTTCAGTTTCAGTAAAAAAAGTCGGTTAACATGGCTCCCTAACGCCCACCTTTGACCAAAATGTTGTCCCCAGGCTCATTTTCGAAGAAAAATGGTCCAATAATGTCACCACTCCTAAATCCGCACCAAACTGTCACACTTTGGCGATGCATTGGCTTCTAGACAATAACGTGCGGGTTTTCCCCAGCCCCAGCTGCGGCAATTTTGATTGTTAACGTAGCCGCCTAGATGAAAATGCGCCTCGTCAGAAAAGATGATTTTTCCTCCAAAATCGTTGTCACAATTCAATCTGCTCTAAGGCACAAACTGCGAAACGATAACGAAGCGGATGGTGGCGCGCCTTCAATTGCTCAGTCAATTGGACCTTGTAGGCGAAGAATCCGAGATCTTTGTGCAGAATTCTCCTCAGGCTAGTGCGTGAACTGTTGAGCTGTTGAGATCGATGCCGAGTTGATGTTCGTGAATTGAATCTCACATTATCGGGCACAGCAGCCACATTCTCATCTGTGCGCACTGTATGACGACGGGGACTATGAATGTTGTTTGTACCAGTCTCACGAACTTTTTGGACAAACTTGCGTACAGAAGTCGCGGTGGGTGCTTCATTTCGGGCAAAACTTCTTTCAAAAAACGCACTGTTTGGGCTACACAGCACTCACTTTGGAAATTTTTTTTTTTTTTTTTTTTCTGCGAGGGTAGGTGAAAATCTTCAAAAGACACTATGGGGGCCGTTCCCTCATAGCGAAAGGGATTTTTACCCAGTAAAAACACCTCCCTTCAAATAAAATATATCTATACTACAACTAAGTTAGTCACTTATCCAGCAGTTTACATTTCGTAATTAAGAGACATTAGGCAGGTGACTCTCCACTGAAAGTTCCTGCTTACACCGCAAATACACGCGGGTTGATTTCACCGTGCTAGATCAAGTGGTCTAGTCCTTTGAAGACGGCGAATAGCATTACTTCCATTAAGAATCGGAAGGACTACAGGGTTAACGTGCTCCTCTAGGCGGCGCTTATGCTTACGAGCAAAAGTCTTAATTTCATCTTGGACTGTTGTAATTCCAAGATCTCTGTGGATATTGTCGTTTCTAATATACCAAGGTGCGTTCACGATGGTTCTTAGAACTTTGTTTTGAAAAGTCTGTAGTATGTTCCTATTACTTGGTTTGATACAACCCCAGAGTTGTACACCGTACGTCCAGACAGGTTTTAGCACTTGCTTATATATAAGCAATTTGTTGTCAATACTTAGCTTTGAATTATATCCAATGAGCCAGTACATATCTCTATATCTCTTCTCTAGCTCTTCACGTTTCTTTTTAACGTGCTCCTTCCACTTAAGTTTAACGTCGAGGGTCTTCCCGAGGTATTTCGCTTCATTCCCGAAGGGTATTTGGACACCATTTACGAAAACAGGTAGATTATTTATGTTCCTGTATGTAAAGTTTATGTGAACAGATTTCGCTTCATTAAGCCCGATTCGCCAAACTTTTGTCCATTCGTATACCCGATTTAGAGCACATTGTAATTTCATTGTTGACTCTTCAACCGTTTTGGCTGTTACCAAAATGGCAGTATCGTCAGCAAATGTGCCTAATACGGTGCCTTCGTCTTCCGGTATATCCCTGGTATAAAGTAGGTAAAGGAGAGGACCAAGTACACTTCCTTGTGGTACTCCAGCCTTTATAGATTTGAATACAGAGTATACGTTTCCATACTTTACACGGAACATTCTATCGGAGAGATAGTTCGCTATAATTCTAAAAAGTTTCCCCGGAAGAAATTGACTTAGTTTATGTTTCAAGCCTTCATGCCAAACTTTGTCAAAGGCTTGAGAAACATCGAGAAATGCTGCCGAACAAATATATTTTTGTTCCAGTGCTTTTTCCACTACATCAGTTATGCGATGTACTTGGTCGATAGTAGAATGCTTACTTCTAAAGCCGAATTGATGGTGCGGAATAAGGCGTTTTTCTTCCACGACTGGACTTAAACGTCTAAGTAGAATTCTTTCGAATACTTTAGACATTATCGGAAGAAGTGAGATCGGTCTATATGACTTTTTATCAGTAGGCGGTTTCCCAGGTTTCGGTACCATAATCACTTCTGCCACTTTCCATTGACTAGGAACGTGTTCTAGTCTAAGGGCAGCATTGATGAGATACAGAAACTTAAGAACCGCTTTCCTGGGCAACGCTTTAAGAACTTCTCCTGTGATTAAATCGTATCCAGGAGCTTTTTTCGGTTTGAGTTTATTTAATTCTTTTTTAAGTTCCGTAAACGTTGCGATCCTAATCGCATAATTGCCATATGTCACTTCAGTTCTATTAATATTTTCAAGTGGTGTTAATCCATCGAACGGTTGAAAAGTAATTTCTAGATAATTAGCAAAGAGTTCCGCTTTTTCCTTATCGTCTTTCGCCTATTCGTCCTGATTTTTTCTTATTGGTGCTACATGGGCTTAGGGTTTTCTCACGTCTTTAACGGCTTTCCAGAGCGAGTAGTTAGATTCCTTTTTAGCAGACAAGCTAACTAAGTAATAATAATAATAATGGCGGCGCTACAGTCCGAGGTGGACCTGGGCCTAGCTTCTCAGCAACCACTCGTGTTGTGCGTGCTATTGTTCTCTCACGAGTGGATGGGACCTACAGTTTAATGCCGACTCCGAACGGCGAGATTGAGAAGCTTTTTTTCTAGACAGTTATACTCTTTGAGCATTGTCAGTGACTCGAAAGAGGTGGAGCCGTGAAAAAAATGTTTGATGTTTTTTTTCGAGAATCGAACTGACGACCTCGAGCGTAGGAGTCGACGCACCTACCCACTACGCCACGGCTAACTAAGTATGAGTTTAGAATATTACTTTTGAATGCCCTAATATTCGCCTTCAACTGGTTGCATAACTGATTGAGACGAGTTTTGTGCTGTGGCGCACGAGTTTGTTGCCATTTCTTACGCGCTCTTCTTTTTTCCTTCACCATTTCCTTTATTTCTGGTGGATATTGCAAGATGTGATTTCCTGGCGATTTTCTTATGCGTGGTGTACTGTTCCACGCAGCGTGCTGTATGGTTTCTATAAAATTGTCAACCTCTATTTCTAGTTCGTATGGGGTCCTTAGCCAGACACTAAGTTCAATGTGGTTATTCACGTAGTTTGTGAATGCTTGCCAATTTGTACGTTAATTAGTCAAGGTAGGCGGTTGTTGTTTCTTTATGAGGGTTTCGCTCATTGTCAAGATAATAGGAGAATGATCTGAACTGAGATCAAAGCTTTCTGCAACTTTTAAATAGTTTCGGGAAATACCTTTCATTACAAAGAAGTCCACGACATCAGGTATTTTTGTAGTGTCCGTAGGCCAGTAGGTCGGTCTACCGGTTGACTGAAAATCGCAACCGAGTTTCATGGCAGCTTTAAACAGTGTCCTACCCTTTTGCGAAATGCATCTTGAACCCCAAAAGGTGTGCTTTGCGTTAAAGTCGCCACCAATTATGAAATTTGGGCCAAGAATATGAGGTTTCAATATTTCCCAACGTTGTTCAAGTGTAAAGCGACTCATTTCGTTCCGCGGAGGTATAGTCAGTCAAAATTTCGAGTGGGAAACAGCTCTCAGTGTCAAAATAACCCATGATTTAAAAAACAACACTAGATGGCCCACCCTTTATAGTCAGAGGAAGAATTGGTTGGTCTTTCTCTTGAGTGCACCGCCTTAGATATGGACGTCCTTTGTTGCATTCTCCCGCTGAGTCGAAGAACATAAGTTAATAATAATAATAATAATAATGGCGGAGCTACAGTCCGAGGTGAACCTGGGCCTAGCTTCTCAGCAACCACTCGTGTTGTGCGTGCTATTGTTCTCTCACGAGTGAAGGCGACCTACAGTTTAATGCCGACTCCGAACGGCGAGATTGAGAAGCTTTTTCTAGATTGTCAGATTTGAGCCTTGTCAGTGACTCGAAAGAGGTGGAGCCATGAACAATTTTTTTTTTTTTAAATTGTTTGTCTGGACTTGGAATCGAACCTAGACTTTGAAAGTCTAATGCGCATGGGTCGACGCACGAACCCACACGGCAATGGCGCCCACGAACATAAGTTAGCCTGCGTTATTTTTAGTTCAAGGAGAGCACAGGTACAGTTCGAAGAATATTCCAGCCAGTGCTCGAGGACAACAAACGACTATAAAGAAGGGGCCTCTCCCAACTGTCATTATTCCTGCCGTCATATTTTGACTTTTCTAAACGTATCTCAGTCTTTCAGCTCTCTTGTAAAACAGTGCTGTTGTTAACAGGTGCTGAACACATCAAAGAGTGTGCGGATATCAAAGGTTTGAGAGCCAATCGAATACACTGACATGACATACATATGACCGTGTCAAACTTCGAAACAGCGCACGCATCGCATGCAGAAGAAGAAAGGCACAATGTCCCCAGAAAGAGGAAACAAATTGAGTTTCAATTTCCCGCAGCGAAGGCAAGCTGTGCGCCTTACATGCAAGGTAACAAAGCACCCACTCGAAGAGATCTCCGTCTAGGGGCATCCAACGTTGAGTTTATTTTTAATTCCTTCCCCACACACCATGCTGGGGCACAGGTAAACACACAAATTGCATAGAATAACACACAAGGGTAAAACCGAATCGGGTGCCACTCATTGTTGGGAGGAAATTACTTTCCCACAGGGAGTACATTTTTTTGGGATTAAAGCGAGAGGCACCTGTTGTGTCAGAAGTGTTCATATCTTCCTTGACATAAGCCCCAGTCGTGAGAGGATAGGGAGGAAACGCAGGAAAGAAGATATCACTGTGTATGCACTTGATAAAGTGGGATTATGTGCAGGAGAAGGATGCATCGAAGATTTCCCGCGCAAAGACATGGGGATAGCGTGGAGATCACGGATGGAAAGAAGAACACGTGCTTGTTTTTCCTCCTTGATTTTGTGCAAGGACACGTCCTTGGATGAATTGCAGGATGAAAATACGTTGAATTCTTAATCTGTTTTCAAAATGAAAGTGCTCCTCGATTTATGCTGCAGAAGGTCTCAGAACGTGGAGAAAAATCAGAAATGATCGGAGAAGTCAACAGAAATGCTGATGATTTTCTCCCCTTCTTTTTAGTCTAGGAATCCGAAAGGCTTCAAGTTTGGTGGAGAAGCTTGAAGTTTGAGTCCATCCTGGAACGTCTTTCTATTTAAACTGTTTTACTTATATGCCGTTACAATTCTGATCCTTAAATCATGGGACCCTTCAATTAGCATGATGTCTTGTTGCCTTATTGAGGAGCACAGTGAATTCGACATGGAGGTACAGAGAAGGGCCTGAGCCGGCTATCTTCCATGCTTGACCGGGCATGCTGCTTCCAGCCATCAAGAGTAAATTGTTTACATCTGCCTATCTCGTGGTCTTAATACCGGAGGATTGAAGAGGAAGTCTCTTCTTCTCCAACCAGGTTTGAAAACTTTCTTAGCTTTGGTGTTTATGCGGTAGTTGTAGCTGAGTCAGTTTAGTCTTTCTCCAAGAATTCGTTATGTTTCACCCCCCATTCTCGCAGACATGACCAAATAAAGGACTTCCTACCGTGTTTTGACTACATGAGATTCATAGGTAAAGGTAAAGTTGAGGCTTTTGATGTCGAAAACGAGCCTGTAATTGAGCTTGGAACTAATGAAACCAAATGACGCACATCCAGATTTACCCACAGATGGTTACCAGCAGCACGGACTTTGTCAAAAGGGGATGAGGTTGCTCTTGGCTACTTCGAGAGGAAAATTCTTCGGGTGATTTGCGGTCCCGCCTGCATAGAGGGGGAGTGGAGGAGAAGATATAACAACGAACTATACGAGCTGTTCAGCGATATTGACTTAGCCAGAAGGGTGAAGATCCAACGATTGAGATGGCTAGGTCATATATAGCGAATGGGAACCAATGCTCCGGCCCGGAAAGTCTTCGAATCCACCCCCGAGGGACGGCGCAGTAGAGGAAGACCGCGCACACAAGTGGAAAGGGACCTCAACCAACTGTGCGTGCGAAACTGGAGGCAGCTAGTTAAAGATCGAGCTGGCTGGAGACGCTTGTTGGTTGAGGCCCAGGTTCACCCCGGACTGTAGCGCCACCTTAAGTAAGGTTACCAGCAAAAATGGATTACCACAGAAGAGTACAGTTTCACCAAAGGCACATGTCTACACCTGTGCGAGTCGTCATTCGTTAGAAAAGGGAAATTTACTGCTTTCCAGTGGATGCCTGAGGGAGATACTCATAGATACTCATACTTCTATAGCTTTTTACGTCTTTACAGACATTTGATGACAGAGACTAATCGGGATGGTTTAAGTCGGTATGGATGGCATAACTCAAAGGTGCCGTGAAATAACGCCGACTTTTGCAATTCGGCGTCATTTCACTTTATAAAAGCGAAAAAAAGTCTTTATGAATTAACACTTTAGCAAAGACGACGATAGCACACTTGGTTATGTGCCTGCTCCAAGTTCGAGGGGTCTCAGGTTCGAATCCCAGTGACATCGAATTTGGTCCAGTCACCATTTGCCGTTGGGATCAAATTAACGGCACTGGAGTAGGTTGCTACCTGGCAGAACAATGGACCAGTTTTGAGTCTGAGTGCTCCAGTAGCGTTTCAAAAATCCTTCGAAAAAAAAACACTTTAGCAAAGTAAAATAAGACCGAAAATGGAAATTCGGTGTTCTTTCGCCTTCATAAAGTGAAATAACGCCGAATTTTGGAATTCGGCGTTATTTCACGGTACCAACTCAAATAATCCACAAACAAATGAAAGCCGATAACAATTCCAGAGATAATGCTCCCCACTTTCCCTAGAGCTCGGATTCGGTCCTCCAATTTCCTGCTGGAATGTGAAATTTAATCAGTGAACGCCTGCTTAGAACTACAGTCTGGCAGGCTCACTGCTGACGAATAGTTGTTTAGCGTCGTTTTATACTCACGCAGTAAAATCAATAATGATAATTTGAGGACGATGGCCAACTACTTCAAACAAAATCGATCAAACAAAAATTCGCCTCATGACCGGCAGTACGGTTATATTTCATATTATAAGTATATTATAAGCATATTTCACCAAAAAGTGGAACCGATCTTAGCACAATGCAGTGAAAAGCAATATCGTTCTTCTTCTTAGGGCGCTACAGTTCGAGGTGGACCTAGGCTTCATCCAACCGGCCTCAGAGTCGAAGACTCTTCGTGCCGGAGCTAAGTTGTACATTCGCTCTACATGGCCCAGCCATCTTAGACGTTGGATCCGTAGACGCCTGGCTAGCCTCATGTCGCTGTACAGCCCATATAGTTCGTGGTTGAACCTTCTTCTCCAAATACCATCAACGCAAACAGGATCAAAGATCACACGCAGAACTTTTCTCTCGAAAAGACCAAGAGACTGTTCATCCGCTTAGGATATTGTCCATGCCTCTGTGTCGTACAGCAGGACTGGGATGATCAAGGTCTTGTATAGAGTCAGCTTGGTCTTCCGAGAGAGGGCTCTACTACTCAATTTCATTTTGAGTCGTCGATGTTGTGCGTCCTTCTCGATTACAGGATATACTTAGTTTTGCCCTCGTTTACCGCCAGACCTATTTTAGCCGCTTCTGTTTCAATGCCAGCAAACGCATCAGTGACACCTCGCTGTGTTCGCAGAATCACGTCAATGTCATCTGCGTAATCTAGCAGTTGAACGGGCTTTTGGAAGATCATGCCTTTTGTGTTGGCCAGTGAGTTTTGAACGATCTTATCAAGAACGATGTTAAAGAAATCACATGACGGCGCGTCGCCTTGTCTAAAATCTTTTTTGAACAGCGAGAGTTCTCAATGGAAGCAATATCGTTGCGCTTGATATTTCTCATGCATTTGACAGAGTCTGGCATCAGGCCCTTTTGTCGAAAATCCATGCTGAATCTCTTCTTCTGTGGATTAGAAATTACCTTTCGAAACGTTAAATTCAAGTCATTTTGGATGGGTTCAAGTCTGATATTCAACAAATTAATGCTGGTATTCCCCAAGGTTCTGTTTTGTCTCCGAGTCTATTTCGTGCGTTGTGTAATGAAAGAGAAAGGAGGCTTATAGAGTTCTGCTATTCTTTTGGTTTTCGGATCCTGAATGGTACAAGAGCGAATGATGAATGGGGTGAGTTGGCGTTCATTGGAGGTACTGGAACAACAGTTATTGACCATTGTTTTGCAAGGGGAGACTGGAACTACCATGTCACTGATTTGGAAGCGAAGCAAGTAATATACTGTGATCATCTACCTATCATTGCTACGGTTGCTCACTCCACGCCAACAACGAGCAAATAAGGGATATGGTGATGCACCCAAAAATGGTATGGAACGAGAACAAAGCCGCCCAATATAGAACGATGATGAGAAATTGCAAGGAAAAATGTTATGACTGTAGCGGATATGGAGCAAATTATAAAAGAGTCATATCCTCCCTTAAATCCAAACACCCGCAAACAAGTTAAAGAACCGTGGTTCGATAAAAATTGTCAGAGAGCAAGACGTGTGTCGTTTTCCTGGCTATGTGATCAACAGAGGTCTTAGCCCTAATATCTGCTAGATCATTTCAAGAGGTTACTAAACCCATCAGTGAGTGGTCCTAGTTCTCAATATGCTGCGCCAGATATAAGAAACAACATTTTAGATGACCATATATCTCACCAAGAGCTCTGCGCTGCTTGAAAGGTAGAAAGGCTGCAGGGTCGGATGGTATACCAACCGAATTTTATAAATATAATACCAATGCATATGCACAACAGCATATTAGATCATGGAATAGTACCCCAAAGGATTAAAGAAGCTCTGATTTTTCCCATCCACAAAAAATGCGATACATCGATTCCTGCTAACTATCGGGGATCGATATCGTTCTTAAATGCATCCTACAAAATCTTTGCAGCAATATTGCAGAGACGGCTGGTCACATGGATAGAGGCCAATAATCTGCTACGGGACTTCCAGGCGGGTTTTAGGTCTCAACTGTCGACCACATTTTCGTATTGAAAAGCATAGCAGATACATTCTGCTGTGATTTGACATACAGTATTTAGGAATTTCACATAATATTTGAAAAGTAATAATAAAGTATTTACATATTTTGTTTAATTTATTACTTCTTTCTACATACGTGGCAAAAAGAATTTATTTCTCGAAATCAATTGCGACTTTTCACAATGGCAGCAAAAGAATGCGACGCGATGTCAAAGCGTGCTGCACATCTGATTCGTTGTACATTTCTGCACGTATCAATGCATGCAGTTTTACAGCGCATATTTTCTGTGCTTATTCGTTCAACGATCACCAGCAAGTGAGAAAAATATGCCGAAAGTGTTACGATATGGGATGAAAACAGGCATGCGGCTATTAACCAGAGAGTGCTTCTTTTCACAGATCACCATTTTTTCAACCCATTTTCAGATATCTTTACATACAGTGGGAGTCAAAAATTTGTATACAGCCAGCGCCTACTCGTACAGAACTTAAAATACGCTATGTTGCAAGTGAGTAGAAAATTAGTTTTAACACCAAACTCACTTTTTTATTTTTCACTACAAGATAGTTAACAAAAAAATAAATTAGAAATTATTCACGATAAAAGCAAAAATTATCTGAAAAATGCAGTCAAAAATTAGTACACAGCCCAATTTATTTCACAATTCATGAGTTGATAGATACCGTTAGAATGTAATATTCCGATGTTTTGCAATCCTTGCAACTATTCCAAGTCGTCCGAGTGCGTGGTTAATTTTTGAAATTTCCTGATAAAAAGTAAAGTTTTGCAATCCTAATGGCGCGAGACCGGTAGAGATGAGAAATTTAATCGTTCAGCATCTAAGAGAAGGAAAATCCCTGGCGGAAATTGCTAACATCGTAAAAAAAAGTAGTACCACTGTGCAAAAAGTTATAGAAAGATATAACTTGCGAGGAAATATGGATACGGTGGAGCGTTCTGGTCGCCCTCGCGTTATGACCGACACCGAAGTACGGAAAATAGTGAGACAAGTAAGAAATAAACTGGGCAAGTGCGAGTTGTACTCGCACGGGAAGGGTTCCGTCGCATAATACTGATGGATGATTTGTGAATATCTAACGACGTTTCCAAACTATTTCAGTTGAATTTTCTTCTAACTTTAACCCAAATCAACTATTCATTCATACATTCATACATCCAAACAAACAAACAATCATCCATACATATACCTATACCCCTATCGAAGTTTATTCAACACAAAAAATCCCTTCCATCAGACACCTACCTAATCACTGCTCATGCCTGCGGTGTGTGTGTTCATTTCTGTTGGGCATTTAGGGGTTAGATCCAAAAGATAACACTCATCAACGAATAGCGTGGTCGAACACAGCATAAAATTTATGTCTGAAAATGAAAATATTTATCATTTTAAATCTTAGATATCTCAAAATTTTAACATAAATCGATATTTTGAAATTTATCATTTCTTAATGCTTACGCTGAGGTCTTCAAAACTGCGTTTTTAGGTCTTCAAAATTCGCATGTCGATGATTGACCTTTTTTGGCCAATATCTCGAAAACCATTAGGGCCAGAATGTTCGAAATAGTTTTAAATGAAAGTACTCAATGAAGCCAAGTTTTTATATTTTTTTCAGATTTTTAAACACTTTGGGTTGGAAATGGCAGAAGAACGCATTAAAAACTTTTTAAATTTGGGTGCATGGGCATTGACATCTAGGCCTGAAGTACCTAATTCCAAAATTTCATGCCGATATCATTATAAGCTTCGGAGATAAAAAAGTGTGACAGACACGACGAAGGGACGGACGGACACACCGAAGTTATAAAGGTTCCGTTTTTGTAGACGGAAGCTTAAAAATGAAAGGCGTAAACAAGAAAGAATGTAATAAATAAATCTTAACGTTTCTTATGCGCCACCCTATAGCAGGCTGAGAATTCATTAAACGGATGTGCTTTCCCCCGCCCATATTTTACAATTGAGCTGATGTATGTGTACAACCAAAGCATCTAAGATTAGGTTAGGTTAGGGGTGGTAGCTGAACTTCACATAGACCAATGTTGGTCCATAGTGTTACAACTTAAAGAGTTAACCCAAGTGTGGACCTAATAGCCTTTATTGAGATATGATGATTTTGAGGTTATTCCAAATTTAACGAGAACCCATATCGTTTACCGATTTGAAGAAAAGCTGTCTTAACGTTTTTTGTCTAGTTTTGGTCAGAGCAGGGCAAAGTTCTATACACAGTGTTCCAGTGTTTCACTGGCCGATTAATCTTTGCAGTCTGTCTGCAGAAACTAGGCCAAGTTTGCGAGCATGATAACTCAATAGACAGTGGCCTGTAACGATACCAACCAGTGTGCTGTAGTGCACTCTGGATAACGAGATTAAGTTATGGCCAGAATATTTTAGTTATACGGCAGGTGTTGCTCCTGTTCCATATACTGCTAGCCACTTTATTTGACTCGGTATCAATTTCGGCGAAAAACAGCCTAATTCGCGCTGCAATGGTTATTGATTCTGTAGGGATTAGGTCACCTTGCTTAGCAAGTTCGTCAGCAGTTTCATTTTTTGGAATTCCTTCATGTTCAGGAACCCAGTATAGATAGACTATGTTATTTACAAAAAGTATTTGTAGCGAGTTGTAGCAGTTGCTGAAAGATCTGAATTCAATTAGTTTAAATGCCCGATTTCCAAGGCTAACCTCATTACCAAAGTATTAAAGAAACATTTTTATGAAGAATGGACACATCCCACCTCCAGTCGATGAAGTGGTTCAATACCCCCAGCAAATTTGTCTTAACTTTTCTTCACTGTGTTATGACATCTAGAAAGTTCTGGTGGTGCAACTGGATTATCCTCCGCAATCTCCAGACCTTAACCCGATCGGGCATTTGTGGGATTATTTGGATACGCAGATCTGAAAACGGAACATACATATCAAGCAAATAGTCGTTGAAGTACATTTTAAAGGAAGAATGTCAAAACATTCCTGTCGAAACGACTTAAAAGTTGGTAGCGTCAATGCCAAGATTACTAGAAGATGTTTTAAAGTCGAAAGGGAAACAGAATAAGTACTATATTTGAGGTTGTTAGGTTTGTTTGTTAAGTGTACACTTTTATTTTGACGCAAAAAAAATTAAGTACTTTAGTTATTTTTTTTTTTGGATTTTTGTTATTGTTTTATTTGAAAAGGCGTTTTGTTTTGTTATTAGAAAATAAAAATACCTTTTCAAAACATCAAAAATTTTCAAAATCGGATGTCTGGAACCCTTTTTATTAGTCTTTTAATATGTCACCACATAGGTGTACACTTTCTTTTGAGGCTCACAGTAGAGTGGCATAGAGATGAACTAAGATTTCCACCAGTTTCTATGTTGGAGTGAAACAAATCGCACATCACATTATATCACATTACATCTCGACACATCACACATCAGCATCTCACGTCACGTCACATCTCACATCTCGTCGCCTCTCGTTACCTCACGTTACCCTCTCGTCACCTCACGCCACCTCTCGTCACCTCACGCCACCTCACGTCACCCTCACACCACCTCACGTCACCCTCACGCCACCTCACGTCACACTCACGTCACACTCACGCCACCTCACGTCACCCTCATGCCATCTCACGTTACACTCACGTCACGTCACGTCACCCTCACGCCGCCTCACGACACACTCACGCCACCTCACATCACCCTCACGTCACGTCACGTCACCCTCACGCCGCCTCACGACACACTCACACCACCTCACATCACCCTCACGTCACGTCACGTCACCCTCACGCCACCTCACATCACACTCACGCCACCTCACATCACACTCACGCCACCTCACATCACCCTCACGTCACGTCACGTCACCCTCACGCCACCTCACATCACCCTCACGTCACGTCACGTCACCCTCACGCCGCCTCACGACACACTCACACCACCTCACATCACCCTCACGTCACGTCACGTCACCCTCACGCCACCTCACATCACACTCACGCCACCTCACATCACCCTCACGTCACGTCACCCTCTCGCCGCCTCACGTCACACTCACGCCACCTCACATCACCCTCACGTCACGTCACGTCACGTTATGTCATGTCGTGTCACGTCATATTACGCCACCTCACGTCATGCCACTTCATGTCACATCATTCCACGCCATGTCACGTCTTCCACGTCTCGTCACTTCACGTGGGGTGCAGTTAAGCGTGTTGTATGTATACATGACAATTTCGAAGAGTCCCTCCATATCGAAATTCTTCATGAATTATTTGTTCTTAATTTCCGTCTATGGCCAATAAAACATTGGCAACAAGAAGTGAAACCAAGAAATTTCTTCAAATTTTTTTTCAAAGGCATATATTATATATATTCTGAAAAGTCTGTATTTCTAGTTTACAAAAATCATAATAATTTTTAAAATCCTTTAAAAAATGGACTACTTTGCGTGGACTTGAAAATGTAACCTCTAATTGGTGCGCGACAAAACGTTGCAACTTTTAATTGTAATTACAGGGAAACTACTAAAAATCAATTTATTGTGGCAAATAATTGTCTTCGATGACTGTTTTACACCTTGGCATTAGGGGAATTTAATTTAGCATAGAATTTAATGAATTATGGGACATATGGAGCTGATATTCCAGTCGTCGGGTATGCTTTCGTCTTCCCAAATTTTACAAATGATCTGGTTCTGATACTCCCTACCAGAACGTCGCCGCCAGTCTTGAAGAACTCTGGTGGCAAGTCATCTGAGCAAGCGGCTCTATTTTTCTTCAGCTTTTTTATAACTGCATTCTTCTTCTCCATGGTGTAAACAACTGTTTGGGATGTTGGGGTCGTTTGGGTCGGTGGAGATATGCTCTGTGGCGCTGCCCACTTTGACTTCTTAGAGCCAAAACTTCGCTTGTTTCTCCTCTCTTGGCTTCTGGTCAGAATAGGTTGTGGTGTTGATGCGTCGGGATCGTTCAGTTCACTGAAGATGTGCTCAGTGACCCTGCCCACTTTGACTTCTCAGAGTCAAAACTTAGCATGATGCTTCTCTCTTGGTCTCGCAATCTGTATATAATGTGACGCTCGCAAAGAAAAATAGAAATAATAAAATGTTCTTCTAACTTCAACCAAAATCAACCATTCATTCATACATTCATAGATCCAATCAAACAATCATTCATCCATACACATATCTATACCTCTATCCAAGTTTATCCAACACAAAAAATCCCTTCCATCATCCATACATACATACCTACCTAAAGCATGGTGGAGGTTCACTGATGGTTTGGGGTTGCATGTCGGCTGTGGGAACGGGAAACCTTGTATTTATTGAATCAACAATGAATAGCAAGGACTACCTAGCCATATTAAAGGACAATCTACTCCCTAGTGTGCAAAAATTGGGTCTCACATCGCCTTGGGTCTTCCAACAAGACAATGACCCAAAGCATACAGGAAAGATTGGCAAAGAATGGTTGCTGTATCATGTCCTCAAACAGCTTAACTCTCCTCCACAATCTCCAGACCTTAATCCTATTGAAAATCTGTGGGAAGTTTTGGACAAAACGGGCCATAACATCTAAACAAGGCCTTCGGACGGCATTTAGTGAAGAATGGGCAAAAATCTCTCCTGAAGTTACAAAAAACCTTGTTACCTCCGTTCCTAGAAGATTGGCTGCAGATATCAAGGCTCGAGGAGGTCCGACGAAGTATTAACGCTCAGCTTTTTATGCCTACAGTCCGAGGTGGGCCTGGGCCTAGCTTCTCAGCAACCACTCGTGTTGTGCGTGCTATTGTTTGTCACGAGCGGAGGGGACCTACAGTTTAATGCCGACTCCGAACGGCGAGATTGAGAAACTTTTTCTAGACAGTTATACTCTTTGAGCGTTGTCAGTGACTCGAAAGAGGCGGAGCCGCGAACAATTTTTTTTTTTTGAAAAATTGTTTGTCTGAACCTGGTTTCGAACCTAGACTGTGAAAGTCTAATGGGCATGGGTCGACGCACGAACCCACACGTCTACGGCGCCCACTGGCAGTACAATGGACCAGTTTAAATCTGAGTACTCCAGAAGAGTTTCAAAAATTCTCCCAAAAAAAAATGTAGGACGATTGGTTCAGGTATGGCACAGATTTCCTTATGACAAGAGGTTGGGCATGAGCACATGCGTAAGAACTATCACCCTGTATTCGGTATACATAACTTGATGTACAGCCTCGCACAAAACTGGTTTGCAGGTACACACATGCAAATGAGTGTTCATCTGCTTCTTTTTCTACTGACACCAAATAAAACCCAAATCCAAACCCACATCGCACTGACTACAAACATGTATGAAGTTGGGTTCATGCTTTCATACCAATTCGAGCTCGATTCTGTTTGATTCTTTTTTCCTGCCTCATCTTAATGTTCGTGCAAACGCACACACCCACACACACGTTAAGAGAATAGAGTGGCAGTGGTGCATTCGTTAATTAGCGTCTCAACTGTTTCAATAGTCTGCATACATATGTAGACTTTTACCGTCCATCCAAGCTGAACTTTGCTCAACTCAAATCCACATCTGCATCCCCTCGTTTACATCAACCTCGACCAAGCGTTACCATGAACTAGAAGAGGTCAATTGAAGTGCTTCATTTAATCAAGACAACGCATCATTTCACTCTTTCGTTCCCTTCACTTCAGTTCCATTGCTATACACAAAATTCCACACTTCAATGCTTTATGTGCTTCAATTTGTGCCCTCGCTTCAGTTCGTTCCCATTTTCCCTCTATGTACTACATTATGTATTCATTTCATTTCACTGAAGTGCTCAATCCGTTTTCAGCTGGTAAATGAGTTCAATGAAGCGTACATTCTAAAGTATTTAGAACTGGTACAGGGTGCACATGATAAATTAAATTTTGTGTAGAAATTCATCAAGTTTTTATGGGGTTGGTGAACATTTATGAAATCCATCGATAATACAGTAGAATTTTTTGAGTCTTTAGCTACGTCATAGTTGATGAAAACACTTGGGTTGATGTATTAGTTATTTTTCAACTGATTTTATTGTAATGTTTAACAAGAAAGAAACTATTGTTTATTATATACTACGTTATATGTAAATGGACAAAGGAAGTAAACTGCACAATAGTTTACTTGGTAAAGTATGGAACGCGACTGACCACGAATGCGTTGCATTTTGCAGGGATCTTGATGGCTGAAACACAATAGTGCGTTGCGCTAGTCGACTTCACGTTACGAAGGGTGTGCGTTGACGCACTGCGTCAATAAGCTCCTCCCTCCCTCTCTCAAGTACCAAATAAAAAATATTCCGTCAGCTGTTTTCATTTCTGAAATGTCAAATCAAAAAATATTCTGGTCAAACAATTCAACGTTAAAGAAATTGATTGCGAAAAATGAATGCCAAGAAAAGTTAAAAAAATTAAAAAAGTGATTCTTGTTGCTAATTTGGCATATTCATTCAAATTAGTTTCGTTGAAATAATTTTAGTCAGCTGTTTTCATTTCTCAAATGTCAGTTGCCACAAAATGTTCTCAATTTGAGAAAAAACTCTCAATTTGGGAAGCATTTCTCAATTTCGCTCTCACAGCGCATCCCTCTGTCAAAAAAATATCCAACATGTTGAATAATGACGTGCGTTGGGATTACGTTATACGTTTTATTACGATCCTCTCATCTCTCTCATTTTTCATTTACGTAGCTTGCTGCAGTATTGTGTGCATGACCATTGAATCGTGTGCGTTGAAAGACAGCGCTGACGCTGACGCACTATTGTGTTTCAGCCATGACTGTTGCAATGTCTGTGGCGTCATCTATGGTCCTCAGGAAGCTTAACTTCTGTTGTTAGAAGTCGCTGTATGAGGACGCCACAGTACATACATCACTAGTCGTTGAGCGAGGTCGCCACAAGTCTTAAACCTTAATTATTTATTTAAAAATAATATAAAAATTGATAAATATTATTATTCTTCCTGGTGTCCTCCGTCCAACTTCAGCGTCTGTCAAAGAAAAGCAGAAAGAATCAAAGGAAAGGGACTGGATGATTGAGGATCTGCCCGAAGTTGGCTGCGATCTCCGATCGTTCACTTAATTGAGTGAGACACAGAGGGCCCTCACTCGGGTGCGTTCAGGCAATTACTAATAGCTTACAGAATAGAACATGCGTTAATTGTTTGTCTTTTAGCTACGTCATAGTTGAAGGAAACACTTGGGGTTGAAGTATTAGGTTTAAATGTCAACTGGTTTATTGTAATTGTTTAACAAGAAAGAAACTATTTATACTACGTTATGGAATTGGACAAAGGAAGTAAACTACACAGTACTTTACTTGGTGATGTATGGAACGCGACTGCCAACGAATGCGTTGCATTTTGCAGGGATCTTGACTGTTGCAATGTCTGTGCCGTCATCTGTGGTCCACATACAGGAAGCTTAACTTCTGTTGTTAGAAGTCGCTGTAGTCAAGAGGTGTGGAGTGAGGTCGCCACAGTCTGTTTGTTTGCGGGACAATGCAAATTTGATATCGCTTGTCGTTTCTTTGAAAAACGACATCAGCAGGCTTTCATAAATGTTATTGATTTCTCCGAAACTCCACATAATTTCATACAATAATGAATGAATGAATAATGGTCAACATTTCAAGTAGAACACAGTAAGCAATCAAATTGCGGCAACACCCTGTCACCCACCTAACATCCATTTTATCCAACATAAAAACCAACCACACGACTGAGTAGGAGTGAGTAGTTGCACACATGCAAAACGAACAAACAACAGCACTCATGCGTTCCGAACTGAATAGAAGGGTGTGTGTAGCAAAAGCGGTACATGAGTACATGAGTGAATTAAAGCAAAGAAATAAGAAGAAGCAACAGGGCCAATTTACGGTAGCATGCGCATAAAAGACTATTTGACAAGAGAAACCCTCGAACGAGGAAACAAATGTCAAAAATGAAACGCTGTCAGAAAATAAAACAAACGTCTCATCTTGGAAGTAGATTCGCTGCACAAGCAATCCATCTCCTTCGCACTTATCAAACGACTTTCCCTCTCTTTCGTGCACCCTCTCCAACCAAACTGAGTGTAAACAAACACAAAGATATGTTGGAATGAATTGAAGTGCAGGAATGAACTGAAGCAAAGGAACACATCGAAGCAAACGACGAACTGAAGGGTGGGACTGAAGTGAAGTGAACACTTCTATTTTGGTCTCAATCGAAAACACTTGTGTTCTTTGTGACTGTGAAGTTTTGTTTAGGTGCATAAATTCCGTGTGATTTGTTAAAATTTAAAGAAAAAGGTAGGATGTGCTCAGCTTTTATTGATTTCTTAAAATTGAATTTATTTGTTTCACTTCAGAGAGGAATGGGTTTCAAAAGGAGTAGCTCTTGGAACTATTTCCTCGAAGCGTCAGGGGAAAGGGCGAAATGTAAATGCTGCAAGGCGGTGATTTCGATCAAGCGTGGCAATGTTTACAACATGAGCAGGCATTTGAAGACGAGGCATCCAGAGATTTTCGGAGAAGAAGAACGAGAAGTAAAAAGATCATCATCCTTTATTTCTGTTGCCGGTCTGATTGGGTGCAGACGGAGTTCATGTGAGTATTTCGTGGTTTCTTTAGAGGGATATACTCGCGCCATTCGCTATAATTTTTAAAAGAAATGTACAGTGTCTCAGAAAAATGTCCGTATATCTTGGTTGTTGAGTCACAACTGTTGTGAGCAATTAAAATGTTGTGCCTTCTAGTCGTACGCCTTATTGCAACTGACTTCGCTAACATTTTCGCGTTTAGTACATTCGCTCGAACACGAACTTAATTAAATGTATGTATGTATGTGTGATAGTTAAGGTGCAAGGGTGGCTCTAGTGTATTTATGTGAGAGCAGATGATGAGTGCGTACAGGGTGATACCTTAGAATTTTATTTATTTATTTATTTTCTATTTATGGTGAATTCTTATACTATTGAACTTGTTAAGTGCTAAACTGTTTGGAATTAAAAAAAAAATACACTCGGTCACAAAAGTCACCACAAAACGAAAGGTTGATTGACTACAGTGAGCAAAATAATTATGGTGCAAGCAAAGAACACAAAAATAAACATATTTTTTAAATTTTTTTTCAAAAACTTTATTTTATTTAGCACGTTGACTGCTACCATATAAAGAAAAAAATCTCCAGAGTGCCAAAAGTTTTGTTTGTTTTAATCGTTTCTCTGCGTTGTTTTAGTACTGTGTCTTTTGTTTCAAGTTGTAAGTGTTTTTTATGTGTTTTAAAAATCTGACCACCGGTGGGTCACATGGCTCCTTGTGTTAAGTATTTGTGTCTAGTGCCACGTGACCCACCGGCGGTTTTCTTGCAAGCCGCATGAAAAAAAATCCATATAGAAATTACTGACTGTGACCCACCAGTGGTACACATGGCCTCCTGGGAAACTTTCGCTTGACCCACCGTGGCTTCACACAGCAGTCAAAGTGTTAAATCAAAGACATAAAAGCAGGAAAAAAATCTATACAAAAAATTTAAGTTTTCTATTAAATAGATAAAAATAAACAGAATGTATATTTTGAATTACTTCAAACGAAATAGATATAACAGACAAGAACTGTAATGCCAACTCTAGATACAAACTGGCATTTTTTTTTTTTAATATTTTGATGTTTTAATACTTTGTTCTTCCTCCTTTTTCCTTCATAACTGCTACTAAGCGACAAAGCATTGAATCAATTAAATTTTGTAGTGTGGATATGTCAATTTTTAGCCATTCTTCCTGAATAGCGGTTTTTAGCTGCAAAAGTGATTCAGCTGTCGGATGATGAGTGGGTTTGGTGTGTCATTGACCCATGGGGCTGTGACATTTGTTTGCTTAAATAATACTCAGTTGAATTAAATGGCTTGATATCGACTTTCTAAGGACATTGATAACTTAGTGCGTAGAAAGGGGCTATCAGCATCGAAGTTGTTAACCGTTGAATAAATGGTATCAAGGCTATGACACTCAATGTACAGTTAGTCACAAAAGTAAGTACACAGTCTACACTTTACTGTGCAATGAAAGATAAAACGAGTCAAACTGAATTTCATAATTCAAGTACAACAAATAATAATAGAAAATAAACATCACAAAAGTAAGTACACAATGAACAAAAGCAAAAGAAATATTTAAAAACAATTGAGAATGACATAAATTATTTACAAATTAGTATTTTGTGGGGTACCCTTTTGTCTTGATAATGGCAGACAACCTCGACGGCATTGAATTTACCAAGTTTGAGGTAACATCTGGTCCGATTTTTGACCATTCTTCCTGCAGGACACGTTTCAGGTCGTCTTTTGATTTGATATCATGCTTTCTAATTTTTCGCTCCAAATGCTAACCTAGATGTTCAATCGCAGTCAAATCGAGAGACTGTGGTGGAGTTCGTAGCTGTTTATGATCATTATAAAGCAACCACTTCTTAACCAAAAACGAAGTGTGTTTGGGCTCATTATCTTGCTGAAAAATAAATGACCCCTCTAGGCCTAATCTTTCGACGCTATGGTGTAAGTTGCTCTTAAGAATATTCAAGTACACATATCGATCCATGATTTCGTCAATGAAGACCAAATTTCCCACCCCAGATGCTGCCATACACCCCCAAACCATAACCGATCCACCACCGTGTTTGACGGTACCAGCCATTTTCTTTGGAAGTAGCTCCTCATTTGCCTTCCTCCAAGCTTTACCACGTCCATCTGAGCCATGGATATCGAATTTGCTTCATCGGTAAAAATGACGGTATTCCAAAAAGTTGAATCATACTTTATTAAATCATACCGATTAATTTTGCTGATGAAAGGTTTTTTTCTTATGGCTCGACCATGATATCCAGCACTGTTTAGGACACGGCGAATTGTTAAGGGCTACATTCTTTACCAATATCACTGGCAACCTCTTTTTGAATGCTAGGAATGCTTAATTTGGGATCTTGTTTTATTTTTCGCAGCATTTAACGGGTTTCTTGTGGTGTAAATGTAAGTGGGCGTCCGCTGCGAGCTCTATTTTCTATCGTTCCGGTTTCCTTATATTTTGGTATGATCTTCTGAATGGTAAAAGGACTTTTATCGATGAGATCAGCAATTTTCCGTATGCTTTTATTTTCTTTGTGATATTTTATTATTAAACTCTTTATATGGTCATGAAATTTGGGTAATGACCGAAAGAATAAGATCGCGAATACAAGCTGCCGAGATGAGATTTCTTCGTGCTGTTGTGGGAATTAGGGTGAGAAACACGGCAGTGCGCAAAGAACTTAACGTTAGGCAGCTGCTTCTCCGTACGGAAAAGACTGTACTTCGATGGTTGGGTCACGTGGCACGAATGTCCCCATCATCACGACTTCCGAGGCGTGCCTTGAATGCGATTCCATCAGGTAGGCGACCGCTTGGCAGACCTAGGATGAGATGGTTGGACCAAGTCGAAACACTCGCCTGGTTGCGCTTGGGCATAGCTCCTGATGAGTTAGAGTCGATGGCGGAGGATCGAGTGGCCTGGAGATCTCTCGTGCATGCATTGCCCCCGCGACCCCTTTAGTGGAACATGCGGGTCATTGAAAATGAGATGAGATGAGACTCTTTATATCTTCTGATAATTGCTTTCCTCGGGGTGGCATGCTGAAGATATTCCTTTTCAAACGACAATTTTTGATTAAAACAATTCTAAATTCACTAAAAAACCTTCACTAAACGTTTCTTCACTAAACAAAATACCTTTTTTTAGCAATACGACTTCTGTTCTCAAAGTTTTAACTCAGAATGGGATGTCTGTGTACTTACTTTTGTGATATGAATTCGCACATCCGCTGGAAGCATTAACGAAACTGTTGCATACCGTTAGTCTTACGGTACAATTTTTATGTTTGCCAGTTGAACAGACAGTCAATGAAAGTCTTTGTGCAGTTTCAGCGATATATAAACAGAAATTCACAGTATTTTTTTGCATTATTCGTGTAGATTGCGCTTGTGTACTTACTTTTGTGACTAACTGTAAGTCTTTCCAAGTGATATGCTTTTCTTTTGGAGAATTTTTGAAACGCTACTGGAGCACTCAGGCTCAAAACTCAGGCAGCAACCTACTCCAGTGCCGTTAATTTGATACCAACGGCAAATGGTGACTGGACCAGATTCGATTTCACTGGGATTCGAACCTGGGACCCCTCTAATTTGGGGTAGGCACTCAACCAACTGTGCCATCCAGTCCTTAAGGGATAGGCTTTGTTACTCGAGGTAGTACGAAACCTTTTTTGATTCAGTGTATTTAGCAATACCTAAGCATTATTCATTTCTAACTATTTTTGTTTTTGTATTTATTCGCAGTATTGGGTGTCAAAAAGAGTAGTTCCTGGAACTCTTTCCTCAAAATGGAGGGTCAAAAGGCAAAATGCAAATACTGCGAAGCAGTGATTTCGATCAAACGCGGCAACGTTTGCAACATGAACCGACACCTAAAGGCCAAGCATCCTGAGGTCTTGGAAGAATCACAACCAACAACACCAGTTCCCAGTTTTTCCAACACAACGTTTGTTCCCCTTGACACCCCAAAGTCGCACGATGAGGCGGAATTACCTATCTCCGACGACGAATCAAGCACCAGCACTGAACCAGTAGTGAATACTTGTGAGGAAGAGATTATTCAGCAGGATTCCATGGATATCTCCTTCCCGGAACCAATGCCTGCTGGTACATCTGGTCAAATTAACCAGCAGCTAGTCCGGATGATCGTGACGGGATTCCAACCACTAAGCATCGTTGAGCAAGTGGAATTTAAGAAATTCGTGAACATGCTCAATCCGCAGTATGTGCTTCCCTCGCGGAAGACTCTGTCAAACTCATACATTCCCAAACTCTACGAAAGCGTCAAGCAGGAGATTCGCGCAAAGTTAAGCAAGACGTCGGCAGTAAGCATAACAACCGATATGTGGACTTTAAAGGGGGTGCAGTCCTTCCTCTTAGTGACAGCTCATTTTATAGACGAGGACTCGTCTCTGAACTCCGCCTTGCTCGAGTGCGTCGAGCTGCCGCAAAGCCATACCGCTGACGACATTTGTCGTGACTTGAAGCGTATTTTCTCAGATTGGGAAGTCGCGAACAAGATCACCGCTGTGGTGACTGACAATACCGACAGCATCGTCTCAGCGGTTCAGAAGGGAAACTGGTGTCACTTACCCAGCTTCACTCACTCCCTGAATGAAGTTGTGCAGGCTGCGCTACAGGAGATTGGGGAAGTGCGGAGCAAGTGCAAGAGTCTCTTGGATTATTTCAAAAAATGTCCCCGTCACAGTCATATGCTTTCCTCTATTCAAAAGGACATGAACGTTGAACCCCTGGAATTGAAGCAGGACGTGGCCGCCCGCTGGGACTCTACGTTTGACATGCTGACACGAATACTGGCAACGAAGGCGCCGATCGAGGCAAGCTTAAGTCAGTTGGGCACAGAGAGCATATTGAACTACACAGACTGGAGGATCATAGAACGAGGATGTGACATTCTGAGTGTTTTTGACGCTGTCGCTACTGAAATGTCCAGTGAAACGGACGCCACCCTATCAAAAGTGATCCTCCTAATCAACCGCATAAGGACATTTCTATACGAGGCCGACCTGAAGAACGAACCTGAAGAAATCATCGCCCTCATATCAAAGTTGCTCGAGGGCTTAAACAATCACTTTAACTACTTGGACGACAATCAGCTCGTTCTGGAGACAACCCTGCTGGATCCTCGCTTCAAGGCTCACGCATTTCTTAACAAAACCGTGTTTCAAAAAGCTTATCAGCTTCTGAGTGGAACTGCGAGTGAAATCGAACTACCACAAGAGATGGAGCCTTCTCCAACAGAAGCACCCACTAGTTCATTTTGGTTTGAATTCGATGAGATGGTGAGAAAGGAGTCACTCGCATCCAGTTCAACTGAGGGATATCTTGTGGAATTGGGTAGATACATGCAAGAAACGATCGTCCGGCGTTCTTCCGACCCATTGACATGGTGGAGTAAGTATCCCTTTGAGGAATGTTTGTTATCTTGAGCTAATTTTGATTACATTTTTGTAGGGGATAGGCAAGTGTACTATCCGAGATTGTACAGGATTATGAAAGAGAGACTCTGCATTGTGCCGTCTGTGCCATCCGAGAGGGTCTTCACAAAAAGTGGAATGCTGATCTGCGAAAGGCAGGGCAAAGTCTCGTCACTGAAGGTGTCACAAATGGTTTTCTTAAAATGCAATCTGAAGTAGTTCATGTGACATAACATTCTAATGTTCGTGTACATATTTATGAACTTAATTTGTCTATAAACTCTGTGTCATGCAATATTGAATTGGTTTAATAAATTTTTTTGATCTAAAAATACATTCATTTTTGTTCTATCTCTGTAAACAATTAAGTGGACGTAACCTTGTGTTGTCCCGTTAAGTATGCGGGACGTGACAGCAGTCGGAAATACAGTGCAGATAGAAGGTGCCTAGTTTTGTCTAGTTTTGACATTCCTGCTAAACTCGTCAGACTCAGCAGGATGACGAAGGAGAACTTTCGCTGCTCCATCAAGATCGGTAACGAACTCACCGAGACCTTCAATGTCAAAAAAGGTTTTAGACAAGGCGACGCGCTGTCATGTGATTTCTTTAACATCGCTCTTGAGAAGATCGTGCAAAACTAACTGGCCAACACAAGAGGCACGATCTTCCAAAAGTCCGTTCAACTGATAGTTTACGCGGATGACATTGACGTGATTGGGCGAACACAGCGAGCCGTCAATGATACGTGTGCTGGCACTGAAACGGAAGTGGGTAAAATGGGTCTGGCGGTAAACGAGGGCAAAACAAAGTATATGCTGTCATCGAGAAAGGAAGCACAACATCGACGACTTGGCCAGAACGTCACCATAGGCAGCTATAACTTTGAGGTAGTTAAGGACTTCGTCTACCTTAGCTCCACAGTAAACAGTACAAACAACATCAGTACCGAGATCAAACGCAGAATAACTTTTGCCAACCGCTGTTTTTTTTGGGCTCAAAAGGCAATTGAGTAGTAGTAGCTGACTCTATACAAGACTTTGATCTTCCCAGTCCTGCTTTACGGCGCAGAGGCATGGACAATATCCCAAGCAGATGAACAATCTCTTGGCCTTTTCGAGAGAAAAGATCTGCGCGTGGTCTTTGGTCCTGTTTGCGTTGATGGCATTTGGAGGAGAAGGTTCAACCACAAGTCGAGGGGGACCTCTTCCGGCTTGGTGTGCGAAACTGGCGAAAGATCGTGCTGGCTGGAGAGACATGTTGAGTGAGGCCCAGGTACACCTCGGACTGTAGCGCCGTAAGAAGAAGAAGAAGAATTTGTTCCAACTCTCACATATGGTCGAGAAATTTGGGTAATGACTGAAAGAATAAGATTCCGAATACAAGCTGCCGAGATGAGATTTCTTCGTGCTGTTGTGGGAATTACTCGCCGGAATAGGGTGAGAAACACGGCAGTGCGCGAGGAACTCAATGTTGGGCAGCTGTTTCTTCGAAAGGAAAGGGCTGTGTTCGTGTTCGATGGTTTGGTCACGTGGCGCGTATATCCCCATCATCACGACTTCCAAGGAGTGCTTTTTATACGATTCCATCAGGTAGATCCGCTTGGTAGATCCCGGACGAGAAGGTTGGACCAAGTCCAAACTCTCACCTGGTTGCGCTTGGGCATAGCTTCTGACGAGTTAGAGTCGATGGCGGAGGATCGAGTGGCCTGGAGATCTCTCGTGCAAACATTGCCCCCTCGACCCCTATAGTGGAACATGCGAGTCATTGAATATGAGATGAGAAAATTAGATGGGAACGCTTGAAAAAAGTTATGATTCCGTACCAAAAAGTGTGCCAATACTTTTTTCGCACAAAAAATTGTGGAATATATCAAATTTTTGTTTCCTTTTATAAACTTTTGAATTTTTTATTTTAAGTTTTTTTTTCCTTTGAAAAGTATACATCAGCACCATCATAACGAATAATTATATGTATACATTTAGCATATTTTTGAGTAAAAAACGCAATTTTTACAAAATAATATCAACGAAAAGTCGGCTGTGCCAATACTTTTTTCGCTCAGTGTACATTCGTATAGGTCTGACTACTAGTATAACTACCTAGCTCCAAATGTATAACTACCTCTCTACTCCGCACCGAATTGAGCTAATTCGCTCTATTATTGCCTGCCATAAGTAATATTGCATCTATCCGCGAATTACGATATTTTTTTGAGTTGGCATTAGCCAGATGCGCCTACTTGCATTTGCCATGCGAAATATAAGAAAACAGACACGCTCAGATCTGACAAAATCTAGAATCAGGCACATCACAGTTGATTACAATTTCCATTCAAAAAATGTTTCTGGTCCGTTGAACCAATGTCAACGCCCAACGAGTGACGCAAAAGGAGTGGAAAAATAATGATTTTAATTATCACTTAGCTTACAGACTTCATTATCACTTGACAATTAACGCAACAGCTTGACAGTTCTAACCAGGTTGTGGGAAACTTCCGTCATCCCTTTGGCCAATCAATTTGTGCCAAAGCAACACAACTTAATCTCCAATCATCTCCAAATCTTTTCATGTGTATTTAGAGCGAGACTGCTTTTTTTGGTCTACTATTTGGGACACATTCAAACAAACTTGTCAAGAGTGTAAGAAATAGAGTGACACGATTAACGCGGTAGAACTTTTAAAAACAGCAAAAAATATTTAGAAGAAAAAGGATCTGTCTTGCCGAATGCGGACTGAAGTGGCTGAAAAGTGCTTTATACTCGGCTTCGGCAAAATCTTCGGCCGAAGCCGAATGTGGTTCCAACAGGACGGGCGAGCGTTCATCAATTCTTCGTCGAAAAACTGATTATGGGCGCCGTAGACGTGTGGGTTTGTGCGTCGACCCATACACACCTGACTTTCAAGTCTAGGTTCAAATACCAGCACAAGCAACAATTTTTCAAAAAAATATTGTTCCCGGCTCCACCTTTCTATCACTGATGCTCGAAGAGTATAATTGTCTAGAAAAAGCTTCTCAATCTCGCCGTTCGGAGTAGGCATTAAACTGTAAGTCCCCTCCACTCGTGAGAGAACAATAGCACTCACAATACGAATGGTTGCTGAGGAGATAGGCCCAGATCCACTTCAGACTGTAGCGCCGTTATTATTATTATTATTATAAGCATTTGCATCAGTGGAGCTTTAAGGATATCATCGTCCACTATACTGAATATATTCCTCGTCCATTTGACATTTTGGAAGACGCCACCACACCACTGGTAGTAGCCACCACAGCGGTTAGATTCAAAACATTTCATTTGTGGAATAACTAGAACGTCGGTCACCTTAAAATTCTTCACAATTTCGAGTTCCTTCCTCAAGACATTGACCTTCTACTACCCCAATCCCTCGTTGACAAAAACAGCATCTCCTCCAGATCTGACAATCAGATGCTGGACCTCTGTATAATTTCACAGTTGGATCCAAGACGGATGAAGAAGTAGAGTCTCTACTCTAAGGATCTTAACATCAGAATATTCCTCCATCTTCCGGAATATTGTAGCGTCTTTCAGGCTGAGAAAATGACAATAAAAGAGGCTCTGTCTTGGCTTAAGAACAGTGTGATATCTACGAAGGACATCAGCATTTGTGATAGCCAAGCAGCAATTAAAAAGCTGAGCTCAGTCTCTTTATATTCTAAGACCTCCATGAATTGCCGCCAATTTCTTGACGAGGTGGCAAAGCATGTAAACAACAATTATTCCGGGCAACAATTACATTCCAGGAAATTTTGAAGCCGATGACCTCGCCAGGGATGGAACGGTCTCATCACAAGTACCTAGCGGAAAACTAAAGCCCATGCTACAGCAAATCATGTCCTCAAAGAACACGCTACTGGAACCAGTAACCATAGATGGGTCAAAGGCACCAGGTGCTTTGTTGCAAAGCAAATCTGGCCTAAGCTGAACTCTAAGCGTTCATTCTGTTTAATCGAAATGGACAAATCTTGTCTCAGAGCTGTCATCGGCGTCATCACAGGACACTGATCCATTGGCGTACACATCTCAAGATTGAGGCTGTCTCACAGCGAATTCTGCAGAAGCTACAGAGACGAGGAGGACGAGGTGACTGTAAAACAACTCCTCTCCGTAAGAAAACTTTTTTAGGAGCCTACTTTCTCGATAGCCTGAATGAGCCGAACAACTTCGGCATCAGTCAACATAAGTGCTTCACAAGGGCTGAGTGCGTAAACGTCAACAAAATGTGCACCACGTAAGAATTACTGCCTATGTGAAGCGATGCAACGATTTTTTGATGTTGCGATGCATCACGATGCTTTCATTTTGTTGGCGTTTCGGAACGGTTTATTATTTTGTGTTTCAATTGTTTCTTTTTTTTGTGGAAATTTCAGAGAAATTGGGGACAATTTTTTAAATAATTTGATTAAAAATGTTGACAACTACAATGCCAGCATACTTCAATATATTTTAGACAAGAAGAAGAGACAATTGAGTTGGAAAATAAAAAAAAATCCATCGCATCACAGTAATCTATGCGCTGGATGCTTTTGTTTGCGCATCGTTGCTTTTATGTTGCATTTTAGAACGTGATGCAAAGCATCATTGCCAAATATTTGCAATTAAGAACGCTTGACGTACTGCGCTAATGTTGCGATTACGAACTCACCCAAGTTCAAAGCAACAAAAGCATGGGCACTAACCAAAGCGGACGAGGAGATTCTTTCGAGAGGAAAGTCCTTCGTATTATCTTTGGTTCCGTATGTACTGATGGTGTTTGGAGAAGAAGACGAACAGAACGACGAACTGTAGGGGCTGTACAGCGACATCGATCTAGTCAAACGAGTTCGAGTCTCCCGTCTCAGATGGCTAGTTCATGTAGAGCGAATGGACACCAATGCTCCGGCCCGGAAAGTTTTCTATTCCAACCCCGAGGGACCCCATTTTTTTTTATCGTAGGTTTTTGTCACACTACACTGGAGCACTCAGACTCAAAACTGGTCCATTGTACTACCAGGCAGCAACTTACTTTTACTGAAATTTCATGGTCTCAGCAGGCGCTTCTGTGATGAGGAGCCTACATCATCAGCTCTCACCTCATCAGCACCAAATAACTGCCACCTGATCCAAGCAAAGGCGGGACAATGGCAGAGGAAGTGCTCTGCAGTGTCATCGTCTTCTCCACAGGCGTCGCAGAGGGTTTCGTCACTTAGGCCAAGCACACTTGGGTGTTTGGCGAAGGTTGTAGTGCCCCGTTAGTACGCCAATAAGTTGTCTACAGTCTTTTCTGTTAAGAGATAACAAGAAAGCCGCGGATTTCTTACAGACGTTGGGAAGCATGCGCTTGGTGTGTCCACATCCTGGAGAGTCATGCCACCTGCGGTTGTGCTCTCGAGAAGTCCAACCATCGATGGAAGCCCTAACCAAGGACGCGGGCAGTCCCAGCGTAGGTTCAGGTCCTGAGAATGCCTCATCTGATCCTCGCCTAGCAAGTTCATCGGCGATCTCATTTCCTGTGATCCCGTGGTGCCTTGGAACCCAGACAAGTCTTAGCGAATTCAAGCTACCGATCAAATTCAGAGAACAATTGCATTCCTGAACTATCCTAGAAGTGGTTAAAGAGTTCAGCAAGGCCTTAAGCACAGCTTGACTGTCGCTACAGACACAAATACTTCGCCCTTTCCACCTATTCTTCGCAATATAGCTCGTAGCCATTAGGATCGCATAGGTTTCCGCTTGGAAAACGGACGCAAATTTACCTAACGAGGTGTGCAGTCTAATGTTGTCGCTCTCCACGAAAGCTCCAGCACCAGATCCTTCATTTGTGAGGGACACCATGGTAAAGGAAGACCACTCCGCCGGTAGCATACACCGCTGGAAAGGGTCCTCAATCAGCTGAACGTGTGTAGCTGGAACCACCTAGCACAAGACCGTACTAGATGGAGAGGCATATTGGCTGAGGACCAATTTCACCCGAGACTTTAGCGCTAGCCAAAGAAGAAGTTCATAGCAACCAGGAAATGGTCAAATGGGCAGGAGATACCTGTTCCGCGCGGTAACACAATGTGCCTATGATCACGGAAGTGGGACTGCTAATCTGCAGGTAGCCACTGGAACCTAAGCTAACCTAAGACGTTTTTCTACCACGGGGCAAACTTGAAGAATTGCGATTTTTTGAACGAAACCTGTAAAAGAAAGTATTTTCCGAAAGCTAAAGGAAGCTGTAACCAAGTGGTTTGAAACGAAACGAAATTTGAAACGACTGGATGGCGGAGTTCGAGTTTTGAATCCTAGTGAAATCGAATCTAGTCCAGTCACCATTTGCCGTTGGAATCAAATTAACGGCACTGAAGGTTGCTACCTGGCAGTACAATGGACCAGTTTTGAGTCTGAGTGCTCCAGTAGAGTTTCAAAAAAATCCTCCGAAAAAAAAAGTATTTGAACCCTAATGAAACAGTTCATCCGTACTTCTACATAAGTATTTCTGTGTTTTCTTGCCTGACACGTCACCATATTCCTGTCTTGTCAGTAATTGTTCGGATAAATCGAAGACTCTGTTGGGTTAATGAACGCTTTAACCATTCATGCTCCCTATGTGTCGCTTCTAACTTTTATGGTCTCCATAATTTCTGTCGTTTCTTATTCACCAAGTATGGAGCCCTCAATTTCAGTTGGCCACTTTCAATCTGCTCTGCTTTTTTGTCTTTGCACTTGCTCCAGAAAGTTGTTCAATTCCCTTATGACTATAAAAACTGTTTCATTTTGATGCTTAACAACTTCTTGGCTAATTCTGGTAAACAGAAGACGAATGCATTGTCATCACCACATCCACATGAACACTCACAATCAACTTCAGTAAATTCCTCAATAGAGACTCCCCAAAGATAAACTACGGAACGGACAACCACAATCCACTTGAATTAAATTTACCAACATTTTATACAAATTTTCACACACGCATAGAAAAATTTACTAAAAAGTCTAAAATTAATTCTAAATTCACAACAAAATGTCATTCATGCTTAAAATTAATCACACGTAGAAATACACAATAAAAAAAGGGAAATTCAACTGAATCCTTTCGCCACGTCCTCCACTGTCATCTTCTCCATTCTTTCCACTTCTCCAGCGATCCCTGAGTGTTCTTCAAGAAGTACACCACCGGATTGAAGGGACACGTAGACGCGAATTCCCGTGCGCAATTCATTGGCTCCCTCCTTGCGCCCTCCATGTACTCATCGTCAATGTCCTGGTCAATTGGAAGACTGCAAGAGGAAAATTAAATCCACCCTCTATCTTCGCATTCGCTGTACAAACCTGAAGATGATTCGCGCCACGTCTTGAATGAAAGACATTCCTTCCGGGAGAAGATTGTTGTTGACCTCACATATCGCTCGCAGAACACACGCCTTCCCGCTAACGCCAAAGCTGAGAAACAGGGATTACTCAAATGTCAGGCACAAAGACTCATCTATTCTTACCGCTCTCCTAGGGCTTCAAGTTTCTCGTAAATCTGTCGCCGCTCCCGGTGCTCCCGCTGGTGGTCGTGCATCGCTGGAAAGTGCCTTTCGTGGAAGAACGACCTGCTTCGTCTCGCGGGCTGTTGCTTGGATACCAGAGCTGTGGCGGGTTGTCTAAGGAAATCTGCGATCAGAAAATGTGTCCAGTGAGGCGACAAAGTCTTACCCTTTCCTTCGCCTGGGGCTGTACCCAGGTCGACGGGGATAGTTCCAAACGTAGTTCACCGGATGATAGTCAGTCCGGTGCGTCAGCTTTGGCTTTAGCACCGGTGCAGTCGGCGCAGTCTTCGAAGTGACTCCCCAAATATTGATGGACTTCCAGCCCTCGAGCCACGGCGGGATGTCGTACGAAGTGGTAATCTCCAAAATCATCCTCACGCCATTAGGCCGACCACCGAGCACGGCCTTCAGGATGGACAGCGTTATGCCGATGTTAGCTCCCTTCGGAAACACAAACCACCGCTTCTGCCGACTGAGCGCCTTTTGAAAGGACCTCTCGTAGGTCGTCGTCGCCGCCACCGAACCGCAATCACTGTCAACCGACCGAAGCCGCGTCGCTGGAATGGTCCCATTGCTCTCAATCGCCGCACACAAACCGAATGCAATCACCACCAAGCAGCCCACGCTCAAACGCATTTTAACCGAAATATCTGTCCACACCGCACCACGCAACCGCACCGACACGAATGAGCAACCGTGTAGATCCAGAGACGTCTTTTGTTGCACAGCTGTGGGTCATTGTCTCAAGATCACGAGTTATTCTTTGCTCTGGTGAAGATCAAATGACGACATTTGTTGTAAGCATGTGAGTGGTGGTGTGGTCCACGGCAGACTTCACTCGTAGCGTAGGCTCTTGCGCTTCGGTCGATTTCGTTTTTAACAAGATTAATTGATTGAGCCAACAGCGCGTCTGGTCAGGTGGCGAGTTCTGGTTCTGGGGTTTGCCAAGTCAATTAGGACGTCGTAGATACATAATTTAAGTAGTTATTGAGACATTTCTTATCATTCTGTCTGATTGGTGACAAAGTGTGACGTTTTGTGGTCAAAGTGATCAATGATCTTGCGACGGTAGGTGAGCAAAGATCAGTAAATCCAACTTTAGCATGAATGGAGAATCTCTTAGGACTCTGTGGAGTTTGAGATCAAAACGCACTCATGCAGATGTCGTCCAAGGAATGTCGTTGCGAACGCGACACCTCACACGTTCGGAACGAGAAGACGTACCACGTCACGTGAGGTGTTCTAGACCAACGGCTTTGTTTCACACCGATTGTAACAGGTTCCGAAGCGCACTTGGACTGAAGGTGTTAATTAGTCCCGAGGGAAAAACTGGGCCAAGTTCCGGCACAGGTTGACAATTTTAAAGAAGGCGGCTTTGAAAATTTGAATTTGGTTGCTATCTGGATCAAAGTGCGACTGACTGTCTCAAATGCAAACGTTTACCTCCCCTCTTTGGTGCAGTCATCGAAAAAGTGAGTTGGAAGATGTCGATATTATTGTACTCATCCCACAATCAGAGATTTTTTTTTCTTCTTGGCCGAGATGTGATTCTTGGTCCAGCATCTTTTGTTGAGACAAATGCGCTTAAAGTGGATTGCTTTTTGTCTTAAAGACACGCGGGAATAAGTTTCGTGAGAAGGATGAACGATCTCTAGGCGGACTCTCTGCGAATGCTGAGCTGATGAACGGATATAGAAAACATCAGGACGTCTTTGGAAAACATCACGTTTTTTCGTTGTTCCTTTAATTTCATTTTTTTTCTTATTTCCTTGAGACTATAGTGCATAGTCCATTTAGACTGGTCCTTGTCTTCCAATTTCGCACGGCATTATTTTATTTATTCGCCAACAAATAACCCAGAACTCTAAGCTTGGCAAAAGTACTTTCAGCAGATTGATTAGTGGAGGCACCCTACAAGGCGGTGTGCTTGTACCCATTCTATGCAAAATTGCGTTCAATCACCTGCTATTGACTTTAGAGGAGGTATGTTGGAAAATAGTTATTTATGTTATTTATGGACGACAAAATAGTCCTGAAAACTCGTATGCATGCTTAGAGACAGGAGAATAGCCATTTTACGTTTATTGTATGGACCAGAGGCTGCGGCTTTTGTATTAATCAGAAGCAAAAACCAGAAGTGGTACTCCATACAAGGAGATGTAAAATTCCTCTCTTGAGTTGAGAAAGCAATATTCTAGGGTGTCACCATTAGCAAAAAAATTGGGCTGGAAACCCAATGTCATTGAATGAATCAACAAAGCAAGTATGGGGCTCTACTGCTGTAAGAAGGCCATAAGATGTAAACAGGAACAATAAAGTGAGCACTGTCTTGCAGCGGTCTTAATCATTTTTTTTTTTGAAGGATTTTTGAAACTCTTCACTGGTGCACTCAGACTCAAAACTGGTCCATTGTACTGCCAAGTAGCAACCTACTCAAGTGCCGTTAATTTGATCCCAACGCCAAATGGTAACTGGACCAGATTCGATTTCACTGGGATTTGAACCTGGGACCTCTCTAACTTGGGGCAGGCACTTAACCAACTGTGCCATCCTTCTTCTTCTTCTAAGGGCGTTACAGTCCGAGGTGGACCTGGGCCTCACTCAACATGCCTCTCCAGGCAGCACGATTTTTCGCCATCTGTCTCCAGTTTCGCACACCAAGCCGACCGAGGTCCCCCTCGACTTGTGTGCGCCACCTTGTACGTAGACTTCTGCGCCGTCCAGTCGTTTTTAATAATGATGTCAATTGGAACATTCTCAACAGCGTTTAAAGACAGGCATTCATTTGCGTCAGTAGTGCACTTAAAATTAGATCATAATCCGCACTGAACAATTTTGCACGTTTGGACATATATGTTACACAAGTAGAGCTCTGCATAGCGGCGGTCCGCTTGAAGTCACTCTATCATACAGGCCTTTCCATCATTCTTAGTAAATTTGAATTTTTTGATCCTTCCCTTGTCATCGAGAAAAACTGCTTTGCTCGCATACTATACAGGACCGACTGGGAGTCGGACATTCAGACACTGGATGGTCCTCTACTCCTAGATCCAAGTTGGAAAACAGGGTGAGATTTAGTGTCTTCTTAAATTACCTTAATATGAGTGTAACTGTTATAGTGTCTTTCAGGCGGAGACTATGGTCATCAGGGATGCCCTGTCATTGCCTAAGTACAATATGGTGACCATAAGGGACATCATCATATAAATGGACAGACAGGGTTTGATCACATTCTCAGCTGTCAACTGTGACGGTGAGCGTGTGGTCGCCAGGATACTGTGACATTCCAAAAAAGTGCAAAGATGATAATACAGATGAACATACACTTGGGAGCATATGAATACAGCAATTTGAACGAAGTGAAGAGCTTCAGCATCAACTATTTTAATATTTTGGCTCTAGACATAACCGCGCTTGCATTTTGGCCCTACTAGTCCAAGGATTCAAAAAAAAAAAAAAAAAATTGTTCATGGCTCCACCTCCTTCGAGTCACTGACAATGCTCAAAGAGTATAACTGTCTAGAAAAAAGCTTCTCAATCTCGCCTTTCGGTGTCGGCATTAAACTGTAGGTCCCCTCCACTCGTAGGTCCACCTCGGACTGTAGCGCCGCCATTATTATTATTATATTGTTCAAGGATTAATACGAATAGTTGCTAGATGCCACTGGAGAGATGAAACAAGCTTAAACACATAAACTTGTATGACTTGCTGCTGGTCTAAGTCAGGTTTTCAGCAATCAGGGAGACACAGACCTCATAGGCCCAACTGAAGAAGGTCTCCTTCTAGTTGGTGACGTCTTTCCTGGCCGGAGCGTAGGTTATCATTCGCTCAACATATCCTTATCATCTGAGACGTGTGAATCGAATTCGCTGACCAAGTCAATGCGGCTGTGGAGCTCTGCGCGTAGAACTCGTGTGCAGCGTTCCTATTGTACGGGTATAACAAATTTAGTCTATCAACCAAAGTCGTACGAATTGTAGTACAGTGTGAATGTCCCTTAAGCGGCCTTTACATAGCACAGTGGTGCGCGAGTTACATGTTGGTAATCCTACCCATTGACAAACGTCGATGCACTTGTTGTCATTTACGCGTCTTCTCCCAATTCCCTTATTTGTTTACGTGTTGTGCCAGCAGCGTCGTTTCCTATTTTCTTAGCCCTTTCATTTGTTTACGTAAAAACGTTTCGTTAACTGAAATATTGTCCAAATGAATGAACGCTGAAGTGAGTTGTGTTAGGACCACTATCGAAGTCGGATTTTCTTTGTTAAAAATATATGTTTTTAAAGAACCATGGTCCGCTTTTTGTTTTGATTGTGTTTTATTTGTTAACTAAAGTATCCATCCTCTGGTAAAATGACTTCCACGTCTTCTCTTAGAACTTGCACATTTATCACTTCAGTTGACTGGGTGTCGTCTACTTTCGCTTAGGCATGATGAATTTAAAACTATGAATAATGACATAGCCCAAGACACTCTTCAAAACCCCCTCTTCATATCTGCAAAGTTTCATTGAAATCGGTCCAGCCGTTTCGGAGATTAGCCCGAACAATCAGACAAACAGACACTACGATTTTATTAATTTGCATACACACATATATTGCAATTATTCGCATACCAAAACACAGCAACACTTACCGGCAGGCGCGAATTAAATGTGCACATGTACGTTTGTGTTTTTTTTTTGAAGCACTCAGACTTAAAACTGGTCCATTGTACTGCCAGGTAGCAACCTACTAGATCCCAACGGCAAATGGCGACTGGGCCAGATTCGATTTTACTGGAATTCAAACCTGGGACCCCTCTTACTTAGGGCAGACACTTAACCAACTGCGCCATCTAGTCGTATTTACGATTGTGTTAATACGATACAAAAATTAAGCTAATTGTTTGAGGACGTTTAGCTGCAAGTTTAAAAAAAAAATTTACGCAGAAAAACTCTTTTTGTATGACAACAGCACACAGTATAAACACAGCACACGCTCATAGGCGCCTACTTACTTGTTGTTGTTTTTTTATATGGACACGCTTCGACCAATTTCGTGCAAACTTTAGATAAACCATCTGCACGACCATACGAACAAACTTTAAAAATGTTATCGAACTCGGTTTTACCTTTCGTAAGGTATAAAGTTACAACCCACTTGCACTTGCGCACACGTCGCACAAAATCGTACACATAAGTTCTTCATTGGGCTTTGCTTGCGGCAGATGGACAACACAACTTATGGAAAAGCTAAGGACTTACATAAATTTACAGCAGTCGAAAACCGACTGATACTTTGTATGAAAGTTCGGGCACCAGCCCACACAAATTTTCACTTGCAGGAACAAAGAAACAAAAAATCAAAATGTTTTGATCTTGCCCACACCGAGTGACGACGCGCGGACTAGCCCGCACACAGCACACATTTGAACGTACCGGCATCAGTGCGCGTACAAGAGTGCTATGTATGGGGTCCAGCAGCACGGCGACAAATCGATGTTCGGAGATTGAATGGACATAAACCCTTTTTCACTTTCATCAAGCACGTCAACCAGAGTTATTCCTTGAGCTAAATACAGTCCAATTTCTCTTATAATAAAGTAAAATAAATTTAAGTTGGCTTTCTGTTGTAAATCACTGATTTTTTCGTTCCCCGATTGAATGACCTTAACGTAAATGTTCTCAACAAAAGTGCTCCAAATGTTTGAAAATGCCCGACGCTACCATTTTATTGAAGAACGCTTATGATTAGTGCATCATTTCTCAAACGGGCCATTGAATTGAATTCCAAAATCATGTGATGCCTGATCTCTGGATTCTTTTCTGTGGTGATATGCAAAGTCACTAATCTACGAAGATAAACCAAAGTCAACGGCCCATAGAATCGATTTTCAAATCTAACCTGCAGGACAAACAACCAGAGGACGAACACAGATCCGGTGACGTGCAGCCAAATTTATGAGTATAGCTATGGAGACTATTGGCAAAAGATCGCGCTGCCTGGAGGGGAATTTTGGGTATGGCCCACCTCGAACTGCAGAGGACGCAGCACAAAAAAAAGCTTGGGTAAGAAGTTCGAGGAAGAAATCAGTCGTTGGAAAGCCACGATCTCGGTAGCCAACAGCAAATCGCGCGCTTTCATTTTACCGAAACTTCCTTACTTACTTACTTAAGGTGGCGCTACAGTCCGGGGTGGACCTGGGCCTCAACTAACAAGCGTCTCCAGCCAGCTCGATCTTTAGCTAGCTGCCTCCAGTTTCGCACGCACAGTTGGTTGAGGTCCCTTTCCACTTGCGTGCGCCACCTGAGTCGCGGTCTTCCTCTACTGCGCCGTCCCTCGGGGGTGGATTCGAAGACTTTCCGGGCCGGAGCATTGGTATCCATTCGCTCTATATGACCTAGCCATCTCAATCGTTGTATCTTCATCCTTCTGGCTAAGTCAATGTCGCTGAACAGCTCGTACAGTTCGTTGTTGTATCTTCTCCTCCACTCACCCTCTATGCAGACGGGACCGAAAATCACCCGAAGAATTTTCCTCTCGAAGCAACCAAGAGCAACCTCATCCGCTTTTGACAAAGTCCATGCTTCTGCGCCATATAGCAGGACTGGGACGATTAGGGTCTTGTACAGGGTTACTTTGGTTGTTCGAGAGAGGGCTTTGTTTATCAATTGCTTTCTTAGCCCAAAGAAGCAGCGATTAGCAAGAGTTATTCTTCGTTTGATTTCAGCGCTGGTGTCGTTGTCTGAGTTAATAGCGGTGCCTAGGTAGACAAAGTCCTTGACTACCTCAAAGTTATAACTGTCAGCTGTGACGTTCTGTCCGAGACGTCGGTGTTGGGTGTCCTTTCTGGTTGACAGCATATACTTGGTCTTGCCCTCATTTACCGCTAAACCCATCTTCGCGGCCTCCGTCGCAATACTCACAAAAGTGCCATTGACATCAGGCTGTGTTCATCCGATTATGTCAATATCGTCGGCATATGCGAGTAATTGGACGGACTTCTGAAAGATTGTGCCTCTGGTGTTGGCGTGCGAGTTTTGCACAATTCTTTCAAGTATGATGTTGAAGAAGTCGCATGACAGCGCGTCGCCTTGTCTGAATCCTTTTTTGACATCAAAGGTCTCGGTTAGGTCTTTACCGACCTTGATGGAGCAGCGTGCATTCTCCGTCGTCATCCTACACAAACGGACGAGTTTGGTAGGGATGCCAAAACTAGACATTGCTCTGTATAGCTCGTCTCTATAGATGCTGTCATACGCGGCCTTAAAATCGATGAAAAGGTGGTGGGTATCGATTTGTTGTTCCTGGGTTTTTTCCAAGATCTGCCGCAGCGTGAATATTTGGTCGATGGTGGATTTTCCAGGCCTAAAGCCACACTGGTATGGACCGACCAGGTTGTTGACGAATGGCTTTAGGCGTTCACACAACACGGCAGATAGGATCTTATAAGCGATATTTAGAAGACTGATGCCTCTATAGTTGGCGCAGTTTAGAGGGTCTCCTTTTTTGTGGATCGGGCAAACAATGCTGAGGTTCCATTCATCGGGCATGCTTTCTTCCGACCATATTTTACAGATGAGTTGGTGCATGTTCCCTACCAAGTCATCGCCTGCTGCTTTGAAGAGCTCAGCCGCTAGGCCGTCAGCTCCAGCAGCTTTGTTGGACTTTAGTTTAGATATGGCTATCTTCACTTCGTCCAGATCGGGGGGACGGAATTGTTGATCTACGTCGTCCCTTTCATTCGGGTTGAATGGTTCAATCTGCCTGACAGCGGAATTCGGTTCTTCATCGCCGTTTTACAGTCTGCAGAAGTGGTTCTTCCATATCCTCAGCATCGACTGTGATTCTACTACGATGTTCCCTTGATCGTCCTTGCAGGCTTCGGTTCGGGCTTTATAACCCTGACAGGTTGACTTTACCCTTTGGTAAAACTTCCTTACCTCATTCCTGCAGTAGTAACTCTCTATTCCACCGATCGCGCGCTTCTCATGCTCCTTCTTTTTCCTCCTGAGAAGCCGGTGTTCGTCTCTCCTTTTCTGCTCGTAGAGCTCGCGAGCAGCTCTTGTCCTTCTTTGCAGTGCCGCTTTGTAGACCTCTTGCTTAGCTGCATTCGCCTGCCGACACTCGTCGTCAAACCAGGGGTTTCGTTGTGGTGGCCGAGTGAAACCCAGCACATTAAAGGCGGCATCTCTGATAGCTTTTTGGCAATGTTGCCACTGGTCTTCAATACTTGGTGTCGGCGGCAAAGAACTTCTTCTGAGATAAAGGGAGACTCGATCGGAAAAGGATTTGGCGATCTCTTGCGATTGTAGCCTTCCGACGTCGAACTTCCTCACAGTATTTTCTTGTCTTGGCGGTGTTCGGGATATCCGCAGCCTTACCTTGGCTACAACAAGGTAGTGGTCCGAGTCGAAACTTCCACTTCCACAATAAAATGCTAGAAACCGCATCTGAAGCTCTGCAGATTTTTAAAAATTTAAAACATCTTGGTCCACAATCCACCCCGCTATGGACTTGAATTCCTTGCATTCCATTCACGAATGCACACAACATCTGGCAGACATGCATCCCTGCATCTGTCTTAAGCCGTTACTTTCAACTTGAAGTCCCTAAGGACCCAGTTTACTTAGAAACTTTGAAAGACCTAAGTCGTCTACTCCTTGTGAATGTTTAAACCTACTACGTGCCATCGAGTGGCCCACATTTCAGCCCTCCCGTCCGCCCCGTTGCTGGCCAAAATAATAATTACAAAACTTTTAATCTTCCCCCAGTCCGACTCACAGCCGACCTCCAGCGACGACGCCAGCTGTGGGCAGGATTATAACACTCTCCAAAATAGGCTAGTGCCCCCCTTTCACTCCACCGGGGGGAGGGCTTGTCACCAAGAGTGCTTCTCATATTTTCGACAAAATTGTCACCTAGTGGCTCAGAAACTTCTAATGCTTTGTCAACAAACCAAAGGTCGATCAATGTCCTCTTTTGCAGTGAAAAACACACAAGAACACAACAAGCAGCAGAAAAAAAACACAGATTTTCAAGGCGACCCACCCCACCCGCACGTCCTCTCCCGGAGATATATGTATGTCAGCCATGCGGCCAAATATTTCCTCGGTATCTTGCAGTTTCTGGCCCAATGCCAAGTTTATTTTCTGCGTCGAACAGCCACCAGCGGATGGAGCCCGCAAACAACAACAGTCGCGGAGCAACGAATTGCCTACGTGCCTTTGAAGGGACGATAAGTTCTCATCTCGTCGGGGCCCGCTGCCGCTTGAGTGTGGCGTGGTATGCTGGCCCAGGAGCCCAATGGGATACAATTTTTGTGTTTAGAGCTTAGGATTCGACTCTTTTTTTGTTTGTTTCTTGTGGGCCTGTCCTTGCCTGGCCCTCTCTCGTTGACTCTGCTGCTGTGTCTTCGTGTCTGTGTTGAGCCACTATTTCTATAAACATTTCCCGTACTGTCAGTTTGTTTATCCAGCAGCGAGATAGTATCTGGGCCAGGGAATTAAGCATGGGAAAGGAAACAGAAAAAGAATCCTTAATTGATAAGCATCTCTCGCTCTCTCTCTCGCTCTCTCTCCCACTCCATCCCACCCCCCCCCCCCTTGGTCTTGTTGTCTCCCCGTGTCGGTCTCCCTCTTGTCAGGGTCTCTGTGGTGCAAGGATTGCAGGGAATAGTCATTGCCACCGCAGCCACCGCCACTGCTCCCGCCGCCGCCGCTGCCGAGCGAAAAGTTTGCTCAGCACAACAACTATTACTTTTGTCCTTTTGTTTATCAATTTTTTTGTTTTATCTGTCCCCATCCCAGCGTTGAGTTGGGTTGGGCATGGCCGGTCACAGGTCATCCTTCTCTCGGCGCGATGGGGGCGTGGAGGTGGGGGGAGAGCCGACATGAGAAGTTAAAGTAGAACAAATTAATTAAAGAATTTTAATTGAATTGTATTGTATCTCGGGAGCTGTGCAAATTAATTCGTGGGCATTAGTGCCGGGTCACGGTACATTAGGCGAACGTTTCACAAAGTCGTTATTTGAAAATTACTTGAAAGGGAATCCGAAGGACAGTTGGGGCCATGTGATGGAGTGGAAAAGGGTTTCCGTGTCTTTCACGACACTAAGTGAATCTGGTGAAACAGATTGGCATCTAATCAACTTGTCATTCGTTAACGAATGTTCATGACATGGGGGGGCGTTATTGGCCAAAACTTGTTAATTGAAGACAGATGGTAGAAAAAAGCAGAGGATATTTCCAAATCCAGTAAGACAGGCTCAAGAGGGACACATCAGACGATGGTAGGGCTTTGAAGTCGCAGTGACAGAAACGAGCTTCATTCCGCCGATGAAGTAAAAACATCAAATCCGACAACTAAACGCACTCATTATCGGTGCAACCTTGAACGTATCCATTTCATGAAATCTGTCATTTGTTTTTACGCTTTGTTGCGAAACTGTGTGGCGCTGAAAATCTGTCGCCCTTTTTTAAAAATTCAACGTAGGACCTTCTTTTTCTTTTCTTCTTGTCGCGCTACAGTTCGAAGTTGACCAACTAGACCTCCCAGTCAGCGTGGTCTTTCGCCAGGTTCGTTCATCAAAATGGTTAAAGTCACACTCCACTAGAGTGCGCCACCTTAGACGTGGACGTCCCCTGTTGCTTTGCCCACAGGCTCAAATTCGGCCATTCTTCATCGGACCTTGCTTAAAATAAGCTGTTATTTTTTAAACAATTCTGCCAAATTGCTTGGCGATACAGAAGTTTAAAAAAAACTCCCGAAGCAGTGTGCTACTGTGTGAACTCCAAGTGCCAAGAAATCCAAATGAATTGAAAAAGCCGCAGGGTTTCGAGTAAATGCTGAACGCTTTGCAACCGAAGAAGGCTGACTTAACCAAAAAATTCACTGACGATAAATCCTTCGTCACATTCCGATTAAACAGTCTAAAGATCTAGCGTAGACCAGATTGTAATGGTTGCAAATACGTATGCACTGATGGTGTTCTGCGACATCGGCCTGGTCAAAGGAATTTGATTCTATCGTCTCTTGTTGTAGTAATTGAATGGCCGCAAGTTCTTCTATGATCAAAAAAATCAGGGAGTGCACTCTGTATAAACTGAGTCGTAGCCTGTAGTCGGGTAAATTGGAAATTGGAAACAAAATGGAAATCTTAAGTCTCTTTTCTCTCATGCACAATGTTCAAGGTGTAGATTTTTTTCTGGTGGCGCAAAAGTCCGGGGTCGACCTGGGCCTCAACCAACAAGCCTGTCCAGCAGGCACGATCTTTAGCCAGCTGCCTCCTATTAATCACACCAAGTTGGCAGAGGTCACTCTCCACTTGTATGCGCCATCGGTTTCGTGGGCGTGCTCTATTGCGTTTTCCCACAGGTGCAGAGTCGAGAACTGTTCGGGCCGGAGCGTTGTTGTCCATGCGGTTTTCATGGCCATGGTCATGGGGGTTGGATCCATAGACGCATGGAAGGACTCATGTCTCTGTACTCCCTATATAGCACTTGCTTATATACGGCACTTGCTTATTGCAATTTGTTTTCGAGCTATGACCTCGAAAAATGAGCTGATATTTGGAGCCTACTACCCCAATGAAGCATATTTCGAGAGCGCTTGCCGAAGTGGATTCAGTCCACCGGAAGCGTTCTTGTTCCTTGACCAGATTGGCTTAATCCAAGACGCGAAGGGATATCCATTGATCTACCACGTGGTGCGAAAGACTGTGGAAAGGCAACTCATCTACGAAGGCGATGCCGCAAGAGTTAGTCCGGATGATCTCCGGTTCAGTAGATCCATCCCTGTCCGCGACAGATCGGAGTGTGACAAGGTTCGGGGGTTTTCCTGGTGATTGCAGCCCCATCAAACTCCTCAGCTGGCGTCAACTTAATCATATAACTGTTGGGCTTATAACTTACGGTCAATTTGCATTTAGATTAGGGAATTAGATCAGGGTAATTTTAAGAAAAAAAAAATATAAAAAACCAAAACAAAATATACAAAAAATAGTAAAAACAAACAAAAAAATTTAGATAGGTTAGTTTAGGTAAGTTTAAGTTAGGTTAAGAATATAAATAAAAAAAAATGCTTAGAGTAGGTACTGACAGGTACTGGAGTAGGTTGCTACCTGTCAGTACAATGGACCAGTTTTGAGTCTGAGTGCTCCAGTAGTGTCTCAAAACTCGAACGAAAAGAAAATAGCAAAGGAGAGGACCAATAACTCTGCCTTAAGGTACTCCAGCTTCTAAAAATTTAAATAGCGAGTATTCTTTTCGGTGCCCTACACGACGGATTCGATCAGATAGATAATTTGATAAAATTAAGTAAAGTTTTCCCGGGAGGAATTGTCGAAGCTTGTGTTTCAAACCTTCGTGCCAAACTTTGTCACAAGCTACGCAAAAGTTTGTGTTTACGCGGATAATCCCCGACCTCCCCCTCACCAGCATTTAAAACCTCATAAAAACCTGCTCAAGTTATGGCCGAGACACCGCCTGAAATGTGCGAAAAAGTGGTTAAAAAATACCTCAAAAGAATCGCGTGCTGCGAATCTTCCCGATGCAGCCATTTGAATGATATTGTTTTTCACACTTAATGGCAAAGTCCAAACTTTAAAATGAATTAATGTTTTCACCCAAAATGTATGTGTTTTATTTAGCTTTACTTTCGAAATCGAAAAATGAATAACCCTTTACTTGGTCAATAGTCGAAAGCATACTTCTAAGACCAAATTGGTGATTAGAAATAAATCGTCTTTCTTCCACAATTGGGCTTAAACGTCTAATTAATATAATACCATTATTACTTCCGCCACTTTCCATTGACTAGGGACATGTTCTAATCTAAAAGAGACGTTAATAAGGTAGGGAAACTGATTGTGAATGGCAGGAAAATTTACGCTCTCTTTTAACAAATCGTTTTATATAATTTTATTGCCAATGGTACAAATATGTATTTAATAATAATAATGGAGGCGCTACAGTCCGAGGGGGACTTGGGCCTAGCTTCTCAGCCAACGACTCGTGCTGCGCGTGCGATTGTTCTCTCACGAGTGCAGGGGACCTACAGTTTAATGCCGACTCCGAACGGCGAGTTTGAGAAGCTCTTTCTAGACAGTTATACTCTTTGAGCATTGTCAATGACTCGAAAGAGGTTAAGCCGTGAAAAAATGTTAGGTGATCTTTCGGGGATCGAACCGAGAACATCGAGCGTAGGAGTCGACGCAACTACGCCACGGCGCCCACAAATATATATTTAACGAAACTAAAATCACGTCATGTTGATCTTCACCGCCACCTGCGAACCAATTAGTGCAATCCTAGGTCAGCTAAGTTTAATCACCGGAAGGATCCCTTTTCCATTTCTCATGTCTTCAGTCAAGCTTTTTCACAAACCTGAAATCCATGGTTTCTTCCTCCACTTTTTAAGGTTCCGTCTACAAAAACGGAACCTTTATAATTTCGGTGTGTCCGTCCGTCCGTCCGTCGTGTCTGTCACACTTTTTTATCTCCGAAGTTTTTGAAAATATCGGCATGGAATTTTGGAATTAGGTACTTCAGACCTAGATGTCATTGCCTATGCAGCGATTTTAAAAAGTGGGGCCATTTGGGGGTGGCTCCAGTACAGGTGAAGTTGACATTAATTTTGAAAAATGTTCGCACCCCATCGATATATATCAATCGACAGATCTTTCGAAATGAGATGGAGGTTTCTTTCAACACTTTTTTATCCAAAATACCGTTTAGAAAATATGGAGCTCCAAAGTTTTTTTTAAATGCGTTCCCGCCTGCCATTTCTAAACCAAAATGTTTAAAAATCTGAAAAAATCACAAAAACTTGGATTCATTGAGTACTTTCATTTAAAACCATTGCGAGCATTCTGGCCCTAATGGCTTTGGAGATATTGGCCAAAAACGGTCAATCATCGACATGCGAATTTTGAAGATCTGAAAACGCAGTTTTGAAGACCTCAGCGTAAGCATTAAGGAATGATAAATTTTAAAATATCGATTTATGTTGAAATTTTGAGATATCTAAGATTTAAAATAAGAAGAAAATGTCATTTTCACACATAATTTCATGCTGTGTTCGGCTACTCTATTCGTTGATGAGTGTTATCTTTTCGATCTCACCCCTAAATGCCTAACAGAAATGAACACACACACACCGCAGGCATGAGCAGTGATTGGGTATGTGTATGATGGAAGGGATTTTCTGTGTTGGATAAACTTGGATAGAGATATAGGATGATGTATGAATTTATGAATATTTATGAATAAATGGTTGATTTGGGTTGAAGTTAGAAGAAAATTCAACTGAAATAGTTTGGAAACGTCGATTGATTTTCAGAAATCATCCATCAATATTATGCGACGGAACCTTCCCCGTGCGAGTGCATCTCGCACTTGCCCAGTTTATTTATCATAAAGCAATTGATTGCAGTACATGTACACAAAGTCTTAACTTACATTGGTGGTACACATAAACATATTTTGAAAGACGCGTCGTTTCTAATTTTTTGCACACACAACAATTCGTCACTTTCAACAACTTTCTCAACGTTAAATGATTTGGTAAATGTTAGTCACACTTTGAACATCAGTGCATATAGATAAAGCTGAAAAGGGGTAAGCAAAAGAACGATATTTGGCCAATACAGTGAATTTGAAAAAAAATGTTACAGTCGCTGAGCACATGTGTTTTACTTGCCGTTGAGCATTCTTTGCTCATCACATATTTCGAAGTGACGCCATCTTAGTTTCAAGCCTGTGCACAGGTGTCCTTTTCCTTTCTCCCTTTCTGACACTTAAGGGTATTCGTTACCTTTTTTGCGCTTCCAAATTGTAAAAAAATACTAACGTTGGACATGAATTTCGTCTGACGACAGCAGATCCTATTCCTAAGTAAAAGCGGCAGATGTCACAGCTATGACCGCCATGGCGTAGTGGTCAGTTCTTCAATTCCAAAACTCATGAATCATTGCTCTACCGCATTCCTTGATGTCGTTCAAGCCTTTTTTAAATCTTGCAGCCAGGCTGTTTTACCAAACCCCTGCCTGCCCTAAGTTAGAGGGGTCCCAGGTTCGAATCCCAGGGAAAGCAAAGTTAACACGCTTTTATCCGGTTTTTCAAATCTGGTCCAGTCACCATTTGCCAATAGCACTACCACTGGAGTGGCCGATCAATGGTAGTAGTTTGACTGTGGGTAACACAATGCTCTAAGTGTGCTGTTGAATTCACTAGCAGCCCCCTAGTTTAACCTAACCTTACCTTTTGTCTGGCACCTAGAACATTTCGCCCGAAACAGCACCAATAATTCGAATTTAAAGAGTTAACAGCAAAACACACCTCAAGAGGGTGTATTTAGTCTACCTTTTTTAAAATACTGTGTAGGCAAATTAAACAGTTCTCGGAGATTGTATGAAAAAAGCGACGTGCTGCGACGTCAAAACTGACACAATAAAGATGCGGTCTGTTGTTCATAGACACCACTGAAGCACATAAGAGTATCTGTTTGGATGTGTCATCTATTTTTTAGACTTTTCAACATCAATCTTTATTCTAAATTAACAGAGGAGTAGACTAAGAACGTTTCTCAGTCACTGGAGTCTTCTTAAATCGTTAAACTCCCGCAAATTTGCACTCAGATCGCGCCGCCAGATTGTTATTCTTGATTCATCGTCATCATCATATCACAAGCAGGGCCTTTTTGCGTTGCAAAAATGAATTCATGAACTATTCCACTCATCCACTTAAGGACCATCAAAAAAATCGCACAAAAACGAATCAAATGAATTGATTGAATGAAATAATTTAGAGCAAGCAAAACAAATTGATCGTTTGATCGCTGACTCCCAACAAGAGGATGAGAATGAATGCACGTTCATGTGAATTGATTCAATTTTCTTGTTAATGAGAAGAAAGCCGTTATGATCATAACTTAAGAATACACTTTGTTAAGAACACTTGTGCAGCTTAGCCTTCGTTTTCGTATGCGGAACGATATTGTTTGCCATTTGCCTTCACAGTGGGTTGTGAAAGAAATCTGAAATTCAAATTCTTCTGTTAACGGCGGTCTCAAATTCAACGCTGTGTAAAGTGGGGCGAGGATGAGACATTCTCACTGATTTTTGTGAAAAATAAATAGTCGCACAGAGGTGTGTAGCTTTGAGTCTCGTTATTCAGTTGACACTGCAATTTGGGTCTGGATAATCGATTTGAGTGTCTTAAGCAGTGGTCAAGACCATGAACCTAATTTTACTGCCCATGTGAGCGAGATTATGTGAAAATAAAGCAGTATATGAACAGTAATCACACATACAATTTCGAGAATCTTGTTCGGTTTGAACTGTGTAGGAGAAATGAGGAAGAATTAAAGAAATCTACATTTTTTAACGCATCATTCGAAAGTAGTAAGTTCCACGCTTTGTTAGAGTAGTTTGAAGCCAAAAACGCAGTGCACCAGGGTCGCGTACTATCACCTCTGCTCTTTTTGGTTGCCTTCAAAGATGAACAATGAGAAGTTTGACTCGACACCTGCCTTTTTTTTTCGGAGGATTTTTAAAGCACTACTGAAGCACTCAAACTCAAATCTGGTCCATTGTACTGCTAGGTAGCAACTTACTCCAGTGCCGTTAATTTTATCCCAACGGTAAATGGTGACTGGACCAGATTCGATTTCACTGGGATTCGAACCTGGGACTCCTCGAACTTGGGGCAGGCACTTAACTAACTGCGCTATCCAGTCGCGTTCTGCCTTAGTCGAACTGCCAACCTCGGAAGGTTCACTTAAATTTTCTAATGTTAACCATTAACCCTTGTAGGTTATCACAACCGCAACATGTTTACAATAAATGGAGGTCGACTGAGGCTGTCCTTCATTCACCAGCCACAGAGTTATTTACTCCGATCTGCAGATTTTTTAATGATCTTAACTGTCGTTAATATAGTATAAAAAGAAGTAGGCTCTTGTTTGTCTCATCGCTCAGGGAAAATATGGAGGATGCTCTTCCAAAGCATACTGTGATGACCAAAGATTACGGACTTGTAGAGAAAGGGCCATTTTCTTCACTTATCTTCAAATTCCCCAAAACTCCGAAGTTGACCAACTCTAGAGTTGATGTCAAACTAAGAGTTGAAAGGGAAGTTAAAAAATGTTTTTCTTCATTCAACTCTGAAGTTGAAATTTGAAAGTTCTAGCTTTTTAAAATATCCTTGGGAAATTTGTGACAGATGTGACAGTTTCAACTTTAGATTTTAAATTGTGTTTTGACGTTCTGTTGTCACATTTGAATTGTGAAACATAAGTTTAAAAATAAGCTGCCAAAAATTGTATATACGATCGAAGAAGAAAATTGAGTAATAACTAATCCACTAGAATCCCGTGACGTAATTGAAAATAAAAAAACAGACGGAACCACGAAATTGGATAAGGACAAGGCATGCAAAAATATTAAATAAAATCGAGTCTAATACGTACATAGAAGCATCTTGTATTGCTTTCTTTCTCTTGTTAAATAATATTCACTTTCCTCAAATTCGCTTTCTGAAGTAGACGATGGCCAATTTCCCCAAAAATAGTTTGATCGAAACATTATAATTTTAAAATTTTGAATTTGAATTTGAATATTAATATGAAAAAGAATTGCGTAATGAAACAAAATGAGTACTGAGTAGATCAGCTGAACAAGGAAAAAATTCAAATTCTGACAGCAAATCTCAATTTCGCACAGCCAACAACCAAAACTCAAAGTTTATAAACTCTAGATTTGAAAATGAAAAGTTGAGAGTTTCAACCACAAATCAATCACATATAGATATCCAACTCCTACTTCTCTTGCCCTTTAATTTCATCTGACAGCGTTTTTTATAACATTTTCACCGACACGATTCACCGAGAATACGTGTGAGCTATGCCGAACAGCTGATAGACTTCCCCTTCAAGCTGATGTAGTGAAATGGGCATGGACAGTGTTTACATGAACGGAAGAAGGCAGGAGCATCGAAAATAAAGTATTTGATTCTCCACTAGTTGAAATGCAATAGTGTAGATTCGGCGAAAATCTTACTTCAAATTTGATTTTCCGCTAAAGCCGTTACGTTTTCATCCCAGATAGTTACATTTTCGACACATTTTCCTCAGAAAACATTTCATGCATATGCGATATTCCCAGAGTCATCTAAACACGCATAAGTTTGTTATTTATTTTTCAAATGTTGTTATGACAATTTTCAAAATAAAAAGTAGGAGGAGCTAAACAATGAAGTTAGTGTTCACAAAATGTATTCGTTAAGCACTATTTTTTTAATATTTAAGGTCTGAAACATTTATTGGAAACAATGATGGAAACTTGTGAGGATTACGTTTGAAAATGGATAAATATTGAAACCAGTTCGATTTAGAAAGGTTTCGGACATTCTTTAAGACTCAGGTTCGCTTATAAACAATAAAATTAGGTCAATGTTATTGGTGATAAAAATATATGTAGTACAATATTTCTTTGTACTGCAATTATTATATGAAATATTATTTAAAATAAAAATATGCCTGTACGGCAGATCTCTTCTTAATTTCTTATTTGAATTGAAGAACATAGTCCAATATTGTAGAACGTAAAAAGATTGCATTGTCTGCCTAAATTTATATTTAGTTGATTATTATAAAATATTTTAATGGTTAATTTTAATTGATTAGTTTATTCACATATTTGTTTTCTAGATTTACGATAAATGATACAAATCAGCTTTAGTTACTAAAGCCTGTGAACAGAGTCCTTAAAATATTTTCCGATAGCCGTCAAATTCACGAATTAGTGACTTTATTGCGGGCAATTCATGAATTTGTGACGTTACCATGGTTAGTGTGAGTGAAAATGAGGAAATATTTGTGCATTTATCATCAACCGTCAAATTTATTGAAAGATTCGTCAATAACTGTCAAATTTATTGGAAGATTCATGAATAAATGTCAATTTTTTGAATGGGCTAGGGGTTTTCCAGCTGGAAAGTTACGCATCTTTATATGACTGATTTGTGGTTTCAACTTTAAGTGAAGAAAAATAAAATCCTAAGTTGAGAAAAAAAATCCTCCAGTTGTTTTCAACTTTGAGTGAAGAAAATCACCCTTAGCCAAGTGCAATGATCTGTATGTAGCTTAACTGATGCTGTTCTAGAGTCTAGACTAACTTTCCACCTTCTTTTGGACATACGCAATGGAGATACGAGTATGCGATCGTTTTTCTAATACAGAACACTAACCAGTTTCTCCCCCAATTCTTTTTCCGGTCAATGTTCACATCCAAAACTCTATCCAAATCGGATTAGAAGGCTAGTCGCTGAATGGCTCACTCAGATAATTTACAAAGATTAAAATCTAAGTAAAGACTCTGTGCTTTTTGAGCGTTAAGCTTTGTTCACTCCGAAATAATGGCGATAAATGAGACACTGTCCCCAATCAGGATAACCTCAATGGTTGAAATTTCCGTACTCAACCACTTTTAGTTCAAAACATTAAAGCCAAAAGCGGAGTACGATAGGGTTGCGTATTATCACCTTTATTATTTTTTGGTGATGAATGAGGCGTAGTTTTGAACGAAACCCTTCAAATACGGCTCAAATACAACTGTTAGTATTGGAGAATCCTCTTAATTTTGTTTGTGATATAATTCTCGATAACATTTTTCGGCCCTACGCAGGTACTAGCACTTTTCCAATTGAACTTAAAAAACCGACTGTCCCCATTTTGAGTGTTAATACTCAAGGCAGGAAAAAACTCTCATTTTTAACCCATAAACAATAGAAAATCTTTGAAGCAGTTAGAATAAATTAGAACTGAGACAGCTCTACCATCTCTGATGTACAAAGTACGAGAGCGGTGGTATTTGCCAATATAGAGTACAAAGCAATCTTACGCACACTCATTAATTTCAGAATGGCAGCACGTGATCAAAATCAAAATCAATTCTTTTGTCACATGATGAAACCACGAAATTGAATTGAACTGAAGACAGTGGAGAGTGAATGTAATCACAAGCAATAGGACCATATTGGGTCTATTGTGAACCCTTTGTGATTTTATTGATATTTTTGGAAATTCGAAAACGGAATGTTTTGATAGTCATCCACTGTTTTTAAATCCCTATACGAGTATTCAAATTGCCTTTAATCAAGTTTTTGACTTTGAAGGCCTTCTTGATTTTTTTGAGATCCTGCCTCATGAAGATTTTTGAATGTTTACGACCTTCCTGGTTGTCACTCGTCCTTGTGCTCGGTTCCATACCAGAGTGCTGCTAACAGAACCGTTATGGTTTTACTTCTATCCTCACAAGTTTTCAAATTTTCTTTTCAACCCTCTGAAATTAAGACGACAAATATGGAAAGAAAAATTTGGTACAAAAGTAGAAAACATAGCCTTTCGGATTTGGCAGAAAACCACAAATCAGTCATATAAAGATGCGTAACTTTCCAGATGGAAAACCCCTAGCCCACTCAAAAATTTGACAGTTGTTCACGAATCTTCCAATAAATTTGACAGTTACTGACGAATCTTCCAATAAATTTGACGGTTGATGATGAATGCACAAATATTTCCTCATTTTCACTCACACTAATTTGGACTCATCATTTCCCCACTTAAATGGCGGCACGTTCATGAATGGTTGCCCACGGCAACGTAACAAATTCATGAATTGTCCTCAGTTAAGTCACCAATTCGTAATTCATGTAAACACTGTCCATGCCCATTTCACTACATCAGCTTGGAGGGGAAGTCACACGTATTCTCGGTAAATCGTGTCGGTGAAAATGTTATAAAAAACGCTGTCAGATGACATTAAGGGGCAAGAGAAGTAGGAGTTGAATATCTATATGTGATTGATTTGTGCAGAAAACTATAGTTTGTGAAGAAAGTCATCAGGAACAACTGTCAGATATTATTTTGTATTTTTTTTTCGTTAGCAAGAATTTATAGTACAAAACAGTGCTAAATTTTGAATCTTGGGAGATCCTTTGGTAGCGTAAATGGAACGTGTAGTTATACACGATTGACGATTTTGGAGAAGGATGAATAGGGTATCGGATAAGCTGGCCTTTGCCTCAGCATGATTAAAGCATTGCAGACAATGACAGTCATAGTTCCAAATGCTAATTTCAAAAGCCACTGCAGAGTAGTAGTTAAGCATGCTGCCTCCTACGCACTTTCCGAGTTTTACCGTCGAGGTTCAATTTGCAGCACAGGGAACAATTTTCGAATTTCCCTGCTTCACCTTTTTCAACCCACTGGCAATGGTCAAAAAGTGAAGCTTCTCAAATTTCGCCGTTCAGAGCCGGCATTACACTATATATCAACTTCATTCCCAAAATAACGATAGTACACACAACATGAGCGGTTGATGTAGAAACTAGTTAGGTCCACCCGGGACTGTAGCACCACAATAATAAGACGATAAGACTAGGGTTAGAATAAGGAAAAGACGATAAGAATAAAGAAGATTGTGTTGGTGTATGACACGTATTAGTGAAGAGAAGGCGGTGCCAGGAAAGAGAAGGCGGTGCAAAGGCACAGGCTTGTCAGTTCTAATTAATGTGATATTGAACTAAAGCAAGTTCCTTTTATACCAGGAAGAGTCGGCGGAAGATAAATGGATGAGATGGGAAGATTAGACACATTTAACGTTGTTAGAAGACAAAACTAAAATCAGTGGTCTAAGATGACTGTCTTGAGGTACTCCAGACTTTCGAAACAGAAACCTAACGAATGCGGTGGTTTTTATTAAGGTTCCGTCTACAAAAACGGAACCTTTATAATTTCGGTGCGTCCGTCCGTCCGTCCGTCCGTCCGTCCGTCGTGTCTGTCACACTTTTTTATCTCCGAAGTTTATGAAGATATCGGCATGAAATTTTGGAATTAGGTACTCCAGACCTAGATGTCATTGCCTATGCAGCGATTTTAAAAAGTGGGGCCATTTGGGGGTGGCTCCAGTACAGGTGAAGTTGACATTAATTTTGAAAAATTTTCGCACCCCATCGAAATATATATCAATCGACAGGTCTTTCGAAATGAGGTGGAGGTTTCGTTCAACACTTTTTTATCCAAAATACCGTTTGGAAAATATGGAGCTCCAAAGTTTTAAATGCGTCCCCCCCTGCCATTTCTAAACCAAAGTGTTTAAAAATCTGAAAAAATCACAAAAACTTGTCTTCATTGAGTACTTTCATTTAAAACAATTGCGAGCATTCTGGCCCTAATGGCTTTGGAGATATTGGCCAAAAACGGTCAATCATCGACATGCGAATTTTGAAGATCTGAAAACGCAGTTTTGAAGACCTCAGCGTAAGCATTAAGGAATGATAAATTTCAAAATATCGGTTTATGTTGAAATTTTGAGATATGTAAGATTAAGAATGAGAACAATTTTCATTTTCACACATAATTTCATGCTGTGTTCGGCCACTCTATTCGTTGATGAGTGTTATCTTTTCGATCTCACCCCTAAATGCCCAACAGAAATGAGCACACACACACCGCAGGCATGAGCAGTGATTGGGTATGTGTATGATGGAAGGGATTTTCTGCGTTGGATAAACTTGGATAGAGATATAGGATGATGTATGAATTTATGAATATTTATGAATAAATGGTTGATTTGGGTTGAAGTTAGAAGAAAATTCAACTGAAATAGTTTGGAAACGTCGTTAGAAATTCACAAATCATCCGTCAATATTATGCGACGGAACCTTCCCCGTGCGAGTACAACTCGCACTTGCCCAGTTTATTATTCAGAATTAAAGGCAATGAGCTGGCTATTTTCAGACATATCAAGCAGGATCTTGTTGGTGGCCTTTCTTAAGTCGGTGACAACTCTTCGACATCTTCTAATGCGCATGGTGGTTGATGGTTGATCTTCGTAGTAGTTTTTTGAAGGCACAAATTCATGGACAATATCCAAAAGCGATGAAAAAGCTCTTGGTCTTTTCCAGAGAAAAGTTCTGCATACGACATTTGTTACTGTTTGAGTTGATGATTGGATGAGAAGATTCAACCACGAACTGTATGAGCTGTTCTAGCCGCCAGGTGTCCACGTATCCAACGAAGAGTCTTTGAATCTGAACCTGTGGGACCACGCAACAGAGGACGTCCATGGTTGGGGTATCATGTAGATGTTGAGAAGAACCGCACCCAATTTGGTGAGCTAAACTGGAGATGGCTGGCAGGAGATCATGTTAGGTTAAGTGGATTGTTGGTTGAGGAGTTTTGTATTGTTCGCAATAAGTCACCCACATGCCATAACGCAGATAAATCCTTAAAATGCCAACCGGTTCACAAAGCTCCATACTCTGCGCTCTGATCCTTCAGATGTATTGTATCTACCAAAACCGATGGCTTCAAATTGATAATCCGAACGAGAAGATGTTAAACTTACGTCTTGTGAATGCGAAAAACATTCTCAACCATTAATCATCCCCCGCTCACAAAGGCCAATAGGTTAACAGTCAAATACCAATCCAATGTAATACTTTGACTTATAACTTCAATCGAATCTTCGGCGGGATTTCGCTTAAACAAGTCCCCCCAACCGGCGGAACGCTTGCACTCAGCGAGATAAAATCACAAATCCACCCTCATACCTGAGCTCGACGTCGTTAAGTCTATTTTTAGCCGCCTATCGAGGGCCGAAAGGGCACACGCATCGTAATCTCCAATCGAATTTGATTGATTGAAGTGTCATAAGCGATTATTCCACTTCCAGCATCCCGAGCCCGAGCCCGAGCAGCCACCGACGAACAAATCCATCTAATCATCGATTTGTGTACCCGTTTAGTTACGCCATCCATTCCTTCCCTGCCCCCACTCCCTCGCGTATCGTCAGCAGCAGCAACAAGTGTTGCCATGAAAACTAATAAAAACAAGTGTGAGTCCGACACCATCCCCCACCCATCGGCACACATTCACCATCGCCGCCCACTTTCCCAGCGTACAGACAAAACGCTGCAAATCAGGGATCCGACGCCCCACACGAGCAGGGGTTCATTCAGCACAGACTTATTGTTTATTCAATTAATGAAGTCCCGGCGAAGGGTGTCCTCCAACCAGCCCCTGCCCCAGTGTCCGCACTCTCGCCCCCGCGGGCGCTGTATTTGCGAGCAAATATTTATCAGAACTATCCCAGGAATCGCAATTAGCGTCGAAATCAAATCAAATAAAAATAAAAGTCCCATCCATCAGGGCGGCGGCGGCGGATGCGTGGTCACAGGGCGGCGGGTTAGCTTTGAGCCAACTGCTGCTGGAGGTGCCATTGTCATCGGATGCCCGAAAATGAGCTCAGCTGAGGAAGCACATCCACAAGTGCAGCACGATGGGATCGTTGTTGTCGTCGTTCGAGCGGTTTAATGTGATTATTAGATATCGAGAAAGCTGCTGAGTGTGTGGTCCTTTGATAAGGGAAAGCACAAGCACCGTGGAGCATGGGGAGCTTTTGTTTCTTATTTTCTCTGCTCGCCTGTGCGCAGAAGCCGCCCGAGACTGGGGAAACCAGTGACTGGGGCGAGGTGAGATTCTTTGACACACTTGTCGTGTTATTTTTCGTGGTTTTTACTTGGATGAGTGTTGCCGTGTTGGTTATTTTTGATACCAAAGTGAATTTAACAGGAATGGAGATAATGTTGCGTATACGTCAGAGTCTTGTTGAGTAACATTCAAGTTGTATACAAATTTTGGAGGTCGTGTGGGTTTCTTGCGTCGACCCATGCGAATTAGACTTTCACAGTCTAGGTCCGAATCGAAGTCCAGACAAATAATTTTTCAAAAAAAAAAAATTGTTCCCGGCTCCACCTCTTTCGAGTCACTGACAATGCTCAAAGAGTATAACTGTCTAGAAAAAGCTTCTCAATCTGGCCGTTCGGAGTCGGCATTAAAGTGCTGTAAATCTATCACGTCGGCCAGAACGTTGGCGTGCCTTAATTAAATTCTTCTTCTTGTGACGCTACTCGATCTTTCGCGCACCAAATTCACAAATCGTGTTATCAGCCGTCTTGGCGATGTCAATTAGTCGCCTCGGAGCTGCGACTTGACCTGGACTTAATTTTGTGGGAAATCGTGAAGGACCGATGTTATGCCAACAATAAGGAAACGATTTACGCAATTAAGGACAATATCATCCAAGCAATCCGTGAGCTACATCCCGAAATCATCAACAAAGCCTTGAAAATTTGGGGTGACATAATGCGCTACAGGGAAGACAGTCAGGGCAGCCACTTGAAGGACAACGTATTTCATAATTAATGGGAATGTTTGTTCTTACCAATAAAGCCATAACACATGAGTACAATTTAATTTTGTCCATTTTATTGTATTTTAAAAAAGAAGCTTTTATTTGTTGTTTTTTTTTTTTGCAAGTTCATTATTTTGCGACCGAAGTGTTCACTAGATCAACATCTTGAACAGAGATCAGTGTGTTAAAGCTCACTTCTTGCACTTTGTACGCGTGAAGATACAACACTCGTAGCACCATGTCCACATCAGTACGTTTATTGAGCTTCAACCAGATTCAATTGACTAAACTTAGGTAAAGCCAAACAATCATGGGACCAAATACTGACCCTTGACGTTTGAATATAATTCTACATTTTTCAAGAATGTTCTCAGAATTGAAAGCAAGTTGAATGATTATGTGGCTAACACTTGCATTAACCTGATAAATAAGCCTCTAATGTGGATCTAAGATTTGTTCTTTTGCATGTTTTGTAGAGTTCCGTTTTTTTTGAGTTTTTTTGAAACTACACTGGAGCACTCAGACTCAAAAACTGGTCCATTGTATCGCCAGATAGCAACCTACCCCAGTGCCGTCAAATTGATCCCAACGGCAAATGGTGACTGGACCACATTCAGATTTCACTGGGACTCGAACCTGGGACCCCTCTTAACCAACTGCACTTAACCAACTGTACCATCAAGGCTTTTCTAGAGTTTCGTTTCCTTTTTCAATAAAAAAATTGCTGACATGACTTGTCATTTATTTCAATTATTTACAGCTTACAACGTGTCTATGTTCTATGAACTGTGCAGCCAATAATGTCATAGTTTCCATTATCGGGAAGAAATTGTCCCAATAGACATGACAATGCTTAGAGGAAAGTCTTGTAAAGAGCATATTTTTCAGACTCAAAATCAGTGTTCTGCCTTTATACGAGTATATACGTATAAACAGCCTTGGCCAAATGTATAAGGCACCCTTTAAAATTCGTTATATCTTTAAAAAGCAAAAACATTAATGAAATGAGAGGATCAAATTAAAATCGTTTACAACCTCTGGTAGTGTCGCCGAAAATCATAAAATTCAAACTAATTACTTCCGATAAGTGATTTGGCAACAAGGATAAAAGATAAGGGTGCCTAATACATTTGGCCAAGGCTGTACATAAGACTGCAATGCGCTCGGGGCTTGAAACTAAGGTCTATAGCAACTTCTCGTGTAGTGCGCGCTTTAGTTGCTCCAAGAGAAGGGGCCTATAGTCTTTATTTCGACCAATTTCGACTACAAACGGTGAAGTTTGAGAAGCTTTTTCTTGACAGTTATTCTCTCTGAGCTTTGTAAGTGACTCGAGAGAGGCGGAGCTATAGAAGTTGTTTGTGTCGGGAATCGAACCTGGGTATTTCGTGCAAAACTTGCAATTTCTGCTGATTTATTTTGGTTTGTTAAAGTACAAGGTTAATCGAAGTTACAGAATATTTTCTATGAAAAATGTGTCAACAAAAATTTCTATAAAGTAATCGTTCCTAATTAAGTCACAAATTTTTCATTTTCATAATTTTCGACGACGGCAACACTTTTTTGAATAATCTCTGCAAAAATCAACCACCAAACTCACCCCTATCATCTCGGGGAGGCCAATCTCGGCGTTTCTGCAAAATTCACAAGAGACAGAGAATGAGGATGAGAGAGAGAGAGAGAGGGAGAGTGAGAGCAAGCATTTCCTCCCCCAAAATCGCACAACAAACACATGAAAATAAAGCTCCCCAAGCCAGCATCAGTTCAGTACCAACAAATTGGGGTAGTCATTGTATCCCATCGCACCCCGACCACAGAATCGAAGAAAAATCCACATCCAACAAGGCAAGCTCAACTCTAGATACATTACTGACCAAACACAGCATCCAGGGGAAGTGTAGGAACTTTATTTTTCCGCTCTCGAACCGCAAAAACGAGAACCATCATCAGACAGCGGGAGCAGCAAAAGCAACGAGCACCAAGAATCGAGAACTGAGTATCCACCAACTAGCAGCCGAATCGATTTTAGTCAGGTGTAGTCAGTGTTCGAGTTCGGTTGAGGGCATCGTCTTTTCGCTACATCGGTTTCCAAGACAGTTGGTGGTGGTATTTTATTGAAAACCCTGGTTCTCCGGTTCCACCCGTTCGAAAAATAATTGTGTTCATCATCAGGGCAACGCCGTGATCCTAGCAATTCCGAAGGAAAACGCGAAAACTATTCAACTTTTCTCACATCGCATCCACATCGGCGGAGACATCTCTCAAGTGCTTCGAAAAGGACCACAAGCCAAAGACGGTTTTCTGCTGTATACTTGGCCCGAAGGATGTGTGTGTGTGCATGAAATCAGGACCAAAAAATAAAAAAAAAACACGAAACGGAAAGAAAAACTGAAAACTTAACCAAAATCAAGGAAGAAAAACGGGAACAAAAAAAAAAATAATACAAACATACCTAGCTAGCTACTCGACGAGAAAAGCTCTCTCGGTGTTGTTTTTGTAGTGAAAATTTCATCTGCTCGGTACACATATACTCACCACACCCTGATCTGGTGCTGCTTCTGCTTACCGTGCTGCTGCTGCTGCTGCTGCTGTGTTACCCACTTAAGGGTTCACATCCTTGGAGAAGGAAGGAAATTCGGGAACAAACGCTGCGATATCCTGCTCACTACGCAATATCCTCTCGGTCAGCAATCGCATCACAACCTCCTGCTAAAGACACAGTCTCTGCGAATGTTAAGTGAAAGAAAGTCCTTTGAAAACACAAAATCATGCCGAAGATGATAACCTAAACCGGTGATGTGGAACCCCCAGTCTCAGTTGAAAAGCAATCCGTGTATCTGCCGAAGGTGAATAGTGCAAAACTCCCGTTTGTGTTTCGAGCATCTGACAGAGATTCGATCAAAGAAACCGCAAAGAAATCCGCGGAGCATGAGAAGAAAACATGTTCAGTGCATAGGAACGAGTGAATTGTAGTGGAGTGCGTGTGCTATCAAGTGAGTGCCTGGCGAGAGTGCCCCCAGTGAAGATTTGGCAAAACTAACGATACCGCGGATGCTTGTGTGATTGCAACGAAGACTGCATCTCGAACAGTACTCACATTGTGTTCCAAATAAAACCCAAAATTCAGTACATCATCAGGGAGGAGTCCCTCGTTCTCTCGTGCAACATACATTCGATCCTTTTCGTTTTGCTCGTTTTTGTGTCTACAAATCTACACCTCCACCAACAGCGGGGAGAAATAAATTGTGTAAACTTTATCAGGAATCCATCGTCCTACTCGTACATGAGATCCAGATAACCGAAGGCGTACGACATACAGAGAGGGCCACTAAACGCTCCAAAGAGAGACACACATTCGAGGCGAGCAAGCGTCTGTGTGTGTGTTTGTGTGTATAAGCCGCGCGCGTGTGTTAGTGTGTGTTTTGTGAGTGTGGAGCTTTTCGGTTAATTCACTTACCGCTCTGCCGCTACTGAAGCCATTGCTGGTGCTATCCAAAAGGAATCCTGAAATCCCGAAGCATCTGTGCGTACTTGGAAGGACGAGGACGAGGAACAAACGAAAGGGGGGACAAGCAACGTCAAAACGCGCGGTAAATTATTCACCAAGGTATGTGTAATCCAAGAAATGTGTACTCTTGTGCTCTTGTGCTCCTTTGGTCTTGGAGGCTTGAGGGTCATTATATAATTGAGGGGGTGGCGGACAATTCAATAGAAAAGGGTGTGATTTTGGGGTATACCTACAGGCAACGAAGAATGCTTGAGTTCTTGAATTCGGGACGGCCGATGTTTGTGTGGGTTGTTGCTCGTCTTTGAGAAAAACACTTTTCAGCCCACACACGACGATTCTATATGAACCCTATGCAGTCTTGTTCACACATAAATCGCAATTATTTCAGTCTTTTGGATCCCTAATGAAGCTGCAAACGATTGAAGATGTCTAGGGGTGACCTAGTGAGCGAGATGATGATTTTTCTGTTTTAAATCGGGTCAGTCGGCATGGGCATGGCCGACTTCTGGATGGAGTTTTGATTTGGGATTCAATTTCATGTTGCTGTGGTGGAGTGAAATTTGGAATTGTTTTTGGTTATATTTTGGCATCCTATCGAGGAAGAAAGTCCCAACGGACTGATTTGTACGGTATTTTATATAAATAGGTGATTCAACAGGGGTTACAGTTTTAATTCAAGAACAAAATCGTTTGGTTTTCATAGAAATAGTCGGTTTCCTCTCTTGTGAAATAGGAAATCTTGTGTCATTCTGCATGTGTCCACAGTACTGGTCAACTTGCATTCTTAAAAAATCGCAGACGCAAGAAATGCCGAAGCTCATGTGAAGGCGATTCAACGTGAGGTTTCAATTTCAACTGGGGATACAAACAATTGAAGAAATAGTATTTAATCGTGCGATTTTTTAAGAATTGACATAAATTTGATTGTTAATAGGCAGTAAAGCAAATTTCCTAAAGTCCGGTATTACTATCCCCATTTCCTCGACCATAATTGACCCATTTATGATTTTCTCATGAAACTTTCTTGTACCATGAATTTTGACTGCTTTTCAGCACACCTATCCGCCATGTCATATGTTTCGGGATATCGTAGTCCAATAGTCGTTTGTTCGCTACAGCAGCTGGGGATGTTTTCAACAGCCTCCTCATAACCACCACATATTCTGCAAGTGGGCCTTTCGGTGAAAGTAGGGATTCAACATCGTTCTAAAAAAAAAAATCGATGTTAAAAAATAGAGTTGTACCGAATAGTAATTTGGCCGGATACCGGATACCGAATATTCGGCCTGCAGCTAGGCCGGGTAGCCGAATATTCGGCGGCCGGATATCTGCCTAAGTTAAAAGTATAATAGTTTGGTGGTCTGATACTCAAATCAGACCGGTACAAGTAAAACCGACTTAAACACGTTTTCTTTCATTCTCCTCTACAAAATATTCTACAAAGTTTTTAAGACATTTTTGGAGAGGTTGCGGAGGGCAAGCCAGATTGAGTTTTCTGCCAAAAAAAATACCGCCAACGAGCTTGACTTATATCTCAAAACAGTTTATTTTGAACGGAATAGTGACCCTTGGGCTTGGTGGTCAGTAAATGGAAGACAGTACCCAATTTCGCTCAAATTTCCCGAAACTTATTTTTCACCTCCATGTAGCAGTGTATACAGTGAGAGACTCGTATTCGAAAACAAACGTAATAAATTATTACCCCCTGAATGCAGAAAAACAAATTTTCATTCATCATAATTTGACTTTAGTAAATTTCCAATATTAAATTGTTTTTTTATTTTGTTGTTTTTTACTGAAAAGACGACTATACGGTATTCGGCCGGATATCAAGACTATTCGGCTCCGGCCGGATATTACAAAAGAACCCGGATAGGCCGGATACCGAATACTTGCCGGATATCCGTCACACCTCTTTTAAAAAACATCGGTATTAACAACGATACATCGATGGTTTTCCGATGTTTTATTTATCTTCTCCATCACACAAATTGTTGGCTATATTTACGACGTACTGTACCTAAACAACAAGTTTCAACACAAAAACCTTCTCTGTCTTCCATTTCGTTGATGATTGGATTTTTACTTTTTGGCTTATCGGGGCAACGAAAAACCCAAAGTGATGTTGGAGGATCCAACGGTTCGGGATTAGGGCTCCCGAGCGGGCCCCTAATGCACGTTTATATAGCGAGTCGCTTTCTCCAAGACCGATACCCGCTCCCAGCAGCACCCCTTGGTGAACAGGCGCTAGTTTAGCTGTTAACTGTCAAGTCCAAGCTAGTCGCAAGCTGTCGCGAAGATCTAAAGGCTCTTGGCTCACAGCACTCGATCAATCTTTGCTGGGTCCCAGGACATGGGGACATAGCCGGCAATGAGATAGCTGATGAACTTGCCAGAACAGGGTCAGTGACCGACGCGTCACAAGCAATTCAGGGTATTAAACCGCCACTCTCAGGGCTGAGGAATAAGGTGGATACTATGATCATTGAAATGGCAAACAGCAGATGGCGCGGTTTGCCTACATGTGCGACTACTAAAGCATTATGGCCCAGATACGACCGAGCAAAAACCGACAAGATCCTTCAGTGCGACAAAGAGTTGCTAACGATGGTGGTTGGAGCTCTAACTGGCCATAATCACACCATGAAAATGGGACTCTCCAACGACAACATTTGTAGAGGTTGTGGTGACGAGGAGGAACGTGAGGATACTCCTCACTATCTCTGGCACTGCCCGAGTCTTTGTCAGTTGCGTCATAGAACACTGGGAGAATTCTTCTTCCAAGACTTACATGAAATCTCAAGTATACCTCTTAGATCTCTTTACAGGTTTATAAGGAAATCGGGATGGCTCCGGCGCAACGAAGGACCATGAGTGCGACAAGGGTTATAAAAGGGGACACTATGCTCCAATTGGGCATCACAATGGGTTCCTAAGGACCTAAGTGAGACGTGGCTTAAGCCCGTCTACCCACATACCTACCTACCTACCTTAGCTGTTAACACAAGGTCTGCTAAGCTTAAGCTTAACAATACATGCCGAAACATGAACCCTCTCCGATTAGCCACCGACCCACACTTCCATAGGAGTTGGATATCCAGTCTCCTTGAGGGTTGATCGTTGCCCAGGGTGTACCACTTGGAGATTCGGAGTAGGTTTTTAGCCTAGGAGACGCTATAATATAACAAAGTAACATTGTATTGTTCATCTCTAGCTCATTTTTACACCATTATTATTACACAAATACAAGCAGATTTTATGTATAACACATCTTGGCAATGTTTAACGCAATGAATGAGAGATGTTGATGTTTGACAGTTTTGCCGTCGATGTTTCGGCGATGTATCGGTTATCAAAACATCGATGTTATTATCGATGCTCATGAACGAAACATGTTTGCAAAACATCGATGTATCGTTTGCATCCCTACTCGTAAGGAATTCTTTTAACAGTCGAATTTTGTTGGCTCTTTAACAACTAGGACTCAGACATTCTTTTGGACGACCGATTTGGCCTTAACATTTTTATCTATCTGCTTCGGTTAAGCTTCAGTGCATTTAAACTGCAGTGCTGTCGAAGCCGATAAATTTTCTTTCATAGTCGACAGTAAAGGTGTGACAGATATCTGGCAAGTATTCGGTATCCGGTCTATCTGGGTTCTTTTGTAATATCCGATCGGAGCCGAATAGTCTTTTGATATCCCGCCGAATATAGGATAGTCGTTTTTTCAGTAAAAAACAACAAAATAAAATAAATAAATAAAGTTTAATATATATAATAATAATAATGGCGGCGCTACAGTCCGAGATGGACCTGGGCCTAGCTTCTCAGCAACCACTCGTGCTGTGCCTGCTATTGTTCTCTCACGAGTGGAGGGGACCTACAGTTTAATGCCGATTCCGAACGCCGAGATTGAGAACCTTTTTCTTATATTTTTCTTAAATATTGGAAGTTTACTGAGGCCAAATTATGATGGATGAAAATTAGTTTTTCTGCATTCAGGGGTAATAATTTATTACGTTTGTTTTCGTATAAGATGCATGCTTCAGAAAAGAGTCTCTCACTGTATACACTGCTACATGGAGATGAAAAAAAAAGATTTTGGCAAATTTGAGCGAAATTGGGTACTGTCTTCCATTTACTGACCACCAAGCCCAAGGGTCACTATTCCGTTTAAAGTACATTGTTTTGAGATATAAGTCAAGCTCGTTGGCGGTATTTTTTTTGGCAGAAAACTCAATCTGGCTTGCCCTCCGCAACCTCTTCAAAAATGCCACAAAAACTTTGTTCTATAGAAAGTAAGAATATCTTGTGGAGGAGGAGGAAAAGAACATATTTAAGTTGGTTTTACTTGTACCGGTCTGATTTGAGTATCAGAGCACCAAACTATTATACCTTTAATTTGGGCAGATATCCGGCCGCCGAATATTCGGCTATCCGGTCGAGCTGCAGGCCGAATATTCGGTATCCGGTATCCGGCCAAATCACTATTCGGTACAACTCTAGTTGACAGTGTATACCGGAGAATGATACCATCTTTCTTAACGATACAGTAGACTCCTGATAGAGTGAACAATTAAAACCCAAGCCAGTTTATGTTTGCGATGGTTGAATTTTAACTAAAGAATACATTTTATATACATTCTATTTACTACAAGAGTATATTTTTAAATCATTTTAAAGAAAAAAAATGTTGCAAATGGGCAAGTTCGAAGTTTTGTTATCACTATAACAAAATTAAATATAAAGCAAAAAGCGTGAACATAACGGTAGGGAATTTAGTAAAGAAATGTCTGTCATTTATTTTTGTGTCCTCTTTTTCTTTAAATGTCCTTTGTCAAGGGTAACTTAAGTAGAGTTCGATCGAAGGCCAGTTTTTCGCCGAACCCGAAGCCGAACTTCGGCTTTTTGATCACCTTCGGCCGAAGCCAAATGATACCTCCAATGAAATGCAATTTTATAATTTACTCGTACATTTCACTGAACGAATATGTGGTCTTTAACACTATGAACACTATGTGTGGGACTAGATGTCGGCCATAGTAACGTAGTCTAGGTTTAATTCCCGAAAAACACATTTCATATTTTGAGTCCTTTCGGTCATAATGCTTAAAATGTATAAATGAATAGCAAAATCTACTCAAACTACGTCGTTCTAAGTAAGCACTAAACTAAACACCAATAATTGCTGTAAAAGCTGGGCTCAAGTATAACCCGAACTATAACGACACCATTATTAATCAAAACTTATCATTCACCCAACCAGTTTAGCTAAATCCCGTCATTGTCAACATTTTAGATTGACGCTGAAGTGTACACCAACGTATTCAGAAACACTGAAAAACGCAAAAATTTCGGGGCAGACATAATGTGGGAATACTAAGTCTGCAGTTAGTCACTTTCACCTAAACTAATGTGCATAATCAAAAAAATTAGATGGTTTATTGATACCGTTCAGAAACTCCCCATTTCTATACAAAAATTATTCAGATTTCCGGATTATATACAAATTTATCGCAAAATGAAAGCTACAATTACCGGCACGAATATTGCAGACGGAAAATTATCATCCAGTCCCAAAAGAATTTCCCACCAAGGCAACAATTTCATGGAGAGTGCAAACACTCTGTTATATTAGAAAATATGAGGAATATGAGGCATTATTGGTGTAAATAAAATATTTCTAGGAGGAAGGCTAGAGAAAATTAACTGAAACAATAGCTTTTTTCAAATTAATCACCTGCCCGAAAAATTTCCGAGTGTGAATCAATAAAATCTCAAGCAAATTTTACAAAGTTATCAAAAATTGTTTTTTAAAGTAAGGTAACGAAGTAAGACGACTGGATGGCGCCAGTTCGCGGGGTCCCAGGTTCGAGTCCCAGTGAAATCGAATCTGGTCCAGTCAGCATTTGCCGTTGGGATCAAATTAACGGCACTGGAGTAGGTAGTATGTTGCTGCCTGGCAGTACAATTGACCCGTTTTGAGTCTGAGTGCTCCAGTAGTGTTTCAAAAATCCTCCAAAAAAAAGCTAACAAAGTGCAACACGAAACTATCACCACTACAAATAAAGGGTCACTCATTAAGCGCTCCCTATCTTTAAATTGAAATAAAACAAAGTGTGAAATTTTTTATTCGTTTGAAAGGCCTATCGATGCCATTTTGTATGGAGTATAACATCGTTCAAAAGTTCGCCGCGGCTTCCCTGGGTTGCGCGCATCCGAAATGTTAAATTTCCCATGATTCTGGCGCATAAATCAGGCCAACAGCATGGGTCATTTTGACTTTGAGGCTCGCTGTGGCTTGTTGTTGTTGGCTGAGGTAGTGAAGGAGTTTGTATACCTCGGGACAAACGTGAACTCCACGAACGACATCACAGTAGAGATCCGACGTGGAATCGCCCTTGGCAACCGATGCTACTTCGGTTTGTCAAAACAACTGGGCTCAAAACTCCTGACTCGAAGGACCAAAATCATGCTCTACAAAACTCTTATTCTGCCAGTCCTGCTGTATGGAGCCGAAAGCTGGACACTAAGCAGAACTGCGGAGCTGATTCTTGATGCCTTCGAAAGAAAAATTCTACGTCAGATATCTCGTCTGCGAGGAAGGCGAATGGAGAAGAAGACCCCACCGCGAACTCTGTGAGCTGTACCAGGATGTGGATATAGTCCGGAAAGCAAAAATCCCTCGACCACATCGAGCACATGGACAACAACGCTCCAGCTAAGAGGCTCTTCGAATCCGAGCCTCCTGGTTCGAGAAGGAGAGAAAGACCGAACCTCCGGTACAAAGACCAAGTCATCGCGAATGTAAGACCGCTTGGTCTTGATGACTGGAAGCAGCGTGCCCAGGATCATCAACGATGGAAGGCAGCGATATATCAGGCTCATACCCTACATGGGTCGTAGGCCTGCTAAGTACTCGTAAGTGGCTTGTGGCTTATTCCCATAGACCTACGACTTCAGATAACCCCACAAGAAAAAGTCTAACGTTGTCAAATCGCACGATCTCGGTGGCCACACCTCCACGTAAGATGACCATGCCCTGGAATCGCTCGTCCAGGATTTTCAATGTGGCATGAGTTGTGTAACACGTAGCGCCGTCCTGTTGATACCACATGTCTTTCATATCATCCAATTCAGACCAAAAGAAGTTGGTAATCATCGACCTATAGCGCTCGCCGTTGACGGTGTTGGCCTGGCCAACGTCGTTCTTGAAGAAATATGGACCGATGACGCCGCCAGCCCAAAATCCACACCAAAAAGTGTTTTTTCCTGAACGAGCATTTGACACTCTTGGATCTCATGTGGATTGGTATCGACCCAAATTCGACACTTTTGTTTGTTGACGTACCAGAAGTGGGTCTCATCGCTGAAGACGATTTTTCGATGAAAATTAGGGTCCATTCAGCGAATACACGTCGTTGTCTATGATCGTTTACTTTCAGCTTCTGGGTCAGTTGAATTTTGTACGGGTAGAGGCCCAAGTGGGCGCCGTGGCGTAGTGGGTAGGTGCGACTCCTTCGCTCGATGTTGTCGGTTTGATTCCCGAAAAAACACCTTCAATTTTTTTACGGCTCCAACTCTTTCGAGTCACTGACAATGTTCAAAGAGTGTAACTGTCTAGAAAAAGCCGTTCGGAGTCGGCATTAAACTGTAGGTCCTCTCCACTCGTGAGAGAACAATAGCATGCACAACACGAGTGGTTGCTGAGAAGCTAGGCCCAGGTCCACCTTGGACTGTAGCGCCGCCATTATTATTATTATTATTAGAGGCCCAAGTCACGACGCAAACTTCGCCAAATTTTGGTCTGCGAAAGGCAGAGTTCTTCTGAGCGACGTGAAATCGACTGCCTCGGATTCTCTTGCACACTCTCACTGACATCGGCGCTGTTTTCGTCAGATCTTACGTTTTGTCGACGTACGGGTGTTGATTTATCGTTTACTGAACCAGAGGACTCAAACCTTATCCACCGCACTGCGAATAGTCCTCTCGGTAGGACGATTATGGCGACCGTTTTTAAAAAGTATGGGCCTGAATGGGCAACCACTGTCTGCTTCTTGTTGTTGTTGTTGTTGATGTTGGCGTTAGTAAGTTCTCCTCCTAGCCTATGAATACCACTTATGCAATTCTCCACGCAATTCTTTGGCTGAAAACCGACTATCTTCACCAATGGCTCAAGATTTTGCCCGAAAAATGTTGAAACATGGTGACGGTCCACTATTCCTTTTTCAGTTTGAGATTCTCAAAATCCATTTCTTCATGAGAAGTTCTTGGCTACTTGGTCTGCTGGCAATCCCGGTTTTGTTTCGAACACTCTTGAGGCCGAGATTTAGACAAAATTCGTTAATATGCTCCACATCAAGACCCAAGTTCGAGTGCCTGTTGGTTGAGATTGTTGCTATCCCGCAACCCTTCTACGCAACCCCGTGTACGACTACAAGTTGGCCAAGAACAGCCAATTGACTGATTCATTATCTCAAGAGAAAACCCCTGTTCCGATGAGTTTCGCTTAGTACTCGACACAATAAGAGGGCTAAACTTGAAGCAAATTGATCCCCAAAATAAATCCAAGAAGGGTCACTCAAAAGAAGAATCTTCGAAGTTGTCGTAACCCCGGTTACCTCAAGTGAATGCTACGAAGGAGAAAATACTGTTTATTTCTACAATCTTGGCACTTCAAGCACAAATCGCTTTACAACAAGTTCGATTATTTCTTTGAAGATACACGACCGCATCAACCACCCCCTCTCTGTCTCTGGGAAACTAGCAAGTGTACGAGTATCTCAGTCGACAGTGTATCCTCCAACTTTGTTCTGTGAACCAATAAGTGGATTATGAGTTTCTTTGCCTCCGTCTTCGAATCATCGCATTCAACTTGTTTCGAGATGCAGATATGTACGTACACACGTAGGATGTTGATCAGGGGGCGATACGAGCGTGGCAATCCGGGGAACTTTTCAAAAGTTCCTCCAACTTGCCATGCCAATCGGATGATGGAGCGGTGGATGGAGGGGGGGATTGCGGAGGAGAACTAATGAAACAGAGAAAGGGTGCTGGCAGAAGAAAGAAGACACACAGAGCCTCTTGGGAGCTGCTGCAACGAAACAATGGGCTAAGACTGTAGCATGTCCTATTTCCTTTGCAGGAGAGAATGATTTCATTCAAAAAGAAAATTTTGCACCCACCCCGAGTGAGTGTGGAGTGGGGTTGTTCTTGAGTGTTGTCTGAGGAGACACCCTTTCAATTACTGACGGCAGTTCTTAACCTACTCTGCGCGTTGACACACACGTAGAGCGTAGATTATGACAGGGTGCAGGGAACTGAACTGAAATGCATACGGTTGAGCATTCCTCTGTCTCTGTTGGCACACGATTCGCGGAGAAACAACAATGCAAAGGTAACCCATTTAGTGGCACAAAGGACGACTGCTGGTGCATGGGTTTGCTTGAGATTTGGTTCGAATTGTGTTGCAGAGCGAAGAGCGAAGAGGTTCTTGTGCCTGTTATCGGAGGGATTGACATTTCTGACAAGATTCTAAGACCAACGACTTTGAATCATATGAAGAGTTATTTTATGACTAGGAGTCTTGCAGCCCACATTATGAACTGCTTTAAGACATCTTCATACATGAAGCTGAATTTTGTGTATTTCCTCGTTGAAAGAAACCATCGCTTATGGTAACATGAACCAGTGAAGGGTAAAAACCTGTGCTCTTTGTAGACCTTCAGCTCTAACGTTGAAGTCCAGTAGTCACCTGAATTTACAAGCCTCTTCAACCGGCACTATTCTGAGCTAGCTATCGCCAATTGTGCACACCGAATTCGTTGAGGTGGTTCAGAATCGGAGACTCTTCGGGCCGAAGCAAAGTTGTCCATGCGCCTGACTAAACTCATGTCATGACTTTTCAAACTACAAAATAGGCGTTTTTACCTTTTTTGGAGCACATTCGCCTGCAGAAGTCTGTTGAGTGTTTCTTCATTTCTGGTGCGTAGCGGTGTATTCATGATGCATCAACTGTTATGAAACGGCGTAAAATTTCACTTGAATTGAGCTTGAAAGATTCCAAATTCTGTTTTGAAATCTTCACCCGAATCCGTTTTTGGTTTACCGTCGGAAAACTCGGTACCCATCTCTTGCCAATGGTCGAATAATCATGAAGAATTTGAATGACGGTATTGCTACATTCCTTGCAAAAACTGACGATCGCCAACACAACACAGTCGACCACTTCTTCTGTTGTGACATCATTTGAACGTCCTGGGCGCTCAGCCTCTTTTTTGGTCGTACAACCCCACCCAAATTCAGTGAAATACTTGAGCACCATTCCATGCGAGGGAGTAGAGTCTCCATAATATTTTTTAAGTCTTTCTTCAGTCCTTTTAATGAATTTACCGCACAAGAAGTAGTGCTTTATTCAAACACAAAACTAAATTTTTTTTTTTGGCCAAATCTCACAATTCTTTGAATTTCTGTTAAAAGGTGAGACTAGAAAAAGGCGCGTAATTTTCGGGTCGTGTTCATAATTGAACAGTTATTTAAACAATATGTCTTAACAATCTCAGAACGATGTTGCGATGTCAGCTATGTGGGATGAGAGACCGAACAGAACATCACTTACTCTACGAACTGTGCGAACTTTACATACAGATCACGCGACATGACAGACAACCGTTACGGTCAGGCGACCCAACGGCGGACTGTACAAACAGACGATAATGCCACGCATTCGCACTGTGTAACAAACGGACGAACACACAAACACACATAAGGACGACGATACACAGTACAGACAAATAACAGATTAGGGAGTTTTCGCTTCTGAGGAGTTAGGTATGTAGATCAGTCGAAAGTAGAGCGCCGGAGTGTAGAGTCATTTTATTTTTTCAGCAGCCAACACTACCCGTATAATGTAGTACATTTGTTATTAAATAAACATTCAATATCCTACTTCGTGTTGTTTTTTTAACGTGGTGATCGTAAAATCCCACAGCTATGAATTATGATATACGACTGTCAAATGCCAACTGACAGATGACATCTGTATCGAAATGGTGGTCAAACAAAATCGACAAAATATCACCCTTTTGGTCCTGGAATGAATATAGGTTCATAAGTGTATACGTTTTTATCCAAATTTGCTTCATATACGCCTATACATAATTTTAATTGTGAAATGAGGGGTTATGAAAATTTTTTTCTCCAGTTGGGGTCGTTTTGTTAAAGTTATGCACATTTTTTTTAACCAGTGGCAAAGTCACGCCTCTGCGCCATAGAGCAGCATGTCAAAGCCAAAGTAAACTTGGTTTTTCGAAAGCGGGCTTTATTAAGCAATTGCCTCTTGAGCCCAAAGAAGCAACTGGTAATAAGAGTTATTCTGCGTTTAATCTCAGTACTGATGGTATTTGTACATAGCCGAGGTAGACGAAGTTCTCCACTACCTCTAAAGTACATCTGCCTATGGTGCTCTTGTAGCCAAGTCGTTGATGTTGTGTGTTCTTCCTTCAGGACAGCTTTCTTTGTTTTTCACTGCTAAGCCCATCAAACAACCGCGTCCGATTCAATGCCTGCGGCGGATCGTTGTGTTCGACCAATCACGTCAATATCGTCCACGTATTCTAGCAATTGTGGGCGCCGTGGCGTTGTGTGTAGGTGCGTCGACTCCTACGCTCGAGGTTGTCGGTTTGATTCCCAAAAAATCACTGACAATACTCAAAGAGTATGACTGTCTAGAAAAAGCTTCTCAATCTCGCCGTTCGGTGTCGGCATTAAACTGTAGGTCCCCCATAAGCACGCACAACACGAGTGGTTGCTGAAAAGCTAGGCCCTGGTCCACCTCGGACTTTAACGCCACCATTATTATTATTACTATGCTAGCAGTTGAACGTATTTTTGGAAGATCGGGCATCCAGTGTTGGCCAGTGATCTAGTGTTGCACGACCTTTTTAAGGACGATGTTGAAAAAGTCACGATGGAAACCAATGCTCCGGCCCAAAAAGCCTTCGAATCCATCCCCGAGGGACGGCGCAGTAGAGGAAGACCGCGACCTAGGTGGCGCACGCAAGTGGAAAGGGACCTCAACCAACTGTGCGTGGGTGAAACTGGAGGCAGCTAGCGAAAGATCGATCTGGCTGGAGACGCTTGTTGGTTAAGGCCCAGGTCCACCCCGGACTGTAGTGCCACCTTAAGATGTTGAGTTGAAAAAGTCACATGACAACGCGTCGCCTTGTCTAAAACCTTTTTTGACATTGAAGGTCTCGGTGAGTTCATTACCGACCTTGATGGAGCAGAGAGAATTCTCCAGCGTTATCCTGCTCAGTCCGACAAGTTTGGCAGGCCAACCACGTTCGTTAAGTTTTCCTTGTAGGTAAGGGATCTGTGCAGTGTTACGCCTAGATATTTTGGGTTTCGGCTGTGGTTAAGTGCGGTGTTGTTAAACTGGACATTAAGTGTGAAGTTTCACAGCCAGTCTGGCACTGGCCTATATCCCGACCCCTTGGTGCACTGTTAGTGTGGCCTTCATACCAAAGACCGCTAAGGGCGACTACTCACTCGCCAAGAACTTTAGACCAATCAGTCTAACTTCCTTCCTGCTGAAAAGCATGAAAGGGTTGGTTGAGCTTCACGTGCGCAAAACCGCTTTGCGAATTCATCCTCTGTCTCAGATGCAACATGCTTATCAGCGCGGAAAATCTTGCGAGATTGCACTTCAAAATCTCGTTGTCAGAATTGAATGTGAGACAGGAAAGACTACGCGCTGGGCTTTTGACAATGCGACTTTCGATGGCATGTGCAACTCGGCCAGAGAACATGGTGTAGATGAATCAACAGTGCTGTGGATTACAGCAATGCTAATGAATAGAACTGTGGGCGCCGCCGTGGCGTAGTGGGTAGGTGCGTCGACTCCTACGCTCGAGGTCTAAGGTTCGAATCTCGAAAAAAACGCTTTCGAGTCACTGACAATGCTCAAAGAGTATAACTGTCTAGAAAAAGCTTCTCAATCTCGTCGTTCGGAGTCGGCATTAAACTGTAGGTCCCCTCCACTCGTGAGAGAACAATAGCACGCACAACACGAGTGGTTGCTGAGAAGCTAGGCCCAGGTCCACCTCGGACCGTAGCGCCGCCATTATATTATTATTTATGAATAGAACTGCTATTGCGGACGCGGATTGTGGCCAGTATGTTATGGCGGGGGTAAATAGGGGCTGCCCGCAGTGTGGCGTCTTGTCTCCTCTGCTATTGGTGCATGCTGGTTGACTCTCTGCTCGATGCTCTCAATAGTTCTAACATCTACGCCCAGGCCTATGCGGATGATGTAGCTGTTCTGTCTGTCGGATCATGCCTAGCGGATGTGTGTTCAAAAGCGCAGGCAGCTCTGGACGTGATCGACGATTGGTGTACTAGAAATGGGCTTTCAGTCAACCCTCTTAAAACAGATGTTGTCTTCTTCACGAGGAGGAGGAAATTGACTGATTTGACTCAACTAGTACTAAATGGTGTCCCTATCCGCTTTTCCGATGAGCTAAATATCTGGGTGTTATTCTAGGTAGGAAGCTTCTTTGGGAATAGCACATCGAAACGAAAATTGCAAAGGCACGGTCAGTTTTCTGGGTGTAAGGGAATTTTCGGCAAATCCTGGGGTCTATCACCAACAAAAACCGTTTGGATCTACACGGCTATGATTAGGCCCCTTGTCTCCTATGCATCGGTCGTTTGGTGGAATAAGTTTTCGCGTAAATACGTAACTGCTGCTTTCACCAAGCTTCAAAGAACGGTCTATCTCGGCTGCATGGGGGCCTTCCCTAGCACGCCTGCCTCTGCTCTTGATGCACGCTGAATTTCCCCCCTCTCTAGATATCCGCATCAAGGAGTGTACTCTCAAGGCCATCTTCCGTTTAAAAAGAAGTGGTTATTCGTACAACTCGCACTGGAGTTTCAATGACCTTGCGCACCGCATCTCCTTTGACCCAGTCTTATGGATATGCCGTCTGACGCACGGACACCTGTACTCCAGCTGCGACGAACATACAAAGTCGACTTTCCCTGCACTCAGGACTGGCTCTGGCCAGTATCTGAGCCAGGAAATGAATGTAGTCGAATCTTCACAGACGGCTCCAAGACGAATGAAGGATCTGGTGCTGGTGCCTTCGTGGAGAGCGACAACTTTAGACTGCACACCTCGTTAGATAAATTTGCTTCGGTTTTCCAAGCGGAAACCTATGCGATCCTAATGGCTACGAGCTATATTGTGAAGAATAGGTGGAAGGGGCGAAGTATTTGCGTTTGTAGCGACAGCCAAGCCGACTTAAGGCGTTGCTCAACCCTTTAACCACTTCCAGGATAGTTCAGGAATGCAAGTCTTCTCTGAATTTGATCGGTAGCTTAAATTCGCTAAAACTTGTCTGGGTCTCGGGGACACCACGGGATTACGGGAAATGAGATCTCTGAACTTGCTAGGCGAGGATCAGATGAGGTTTTCTCAGGAACTGAACCTGCGCTGGAACAATATGCGTCATTGATTACGGCTTCCATCGATGGTTGGACTGCTCGATAGCACAACCAGAGGTTGCATGACTCTCCAGGATGTTCCCCAACGTCTGCAACGAAATCCGCGGCTTTCTTGTTATCTCTTAACAGAAAAGACTGCAGATAACTTTATATAATATTATATAAAAAAGAAAGAAAAATCATTGGAGCGGTCGATCAGTGATTGTAGTCTGACTATGGGTCTCACAATGGACCAACATGGTCTAAGTGTTCCTGGTGAATTCACTCACAGCCCCCTAACATAACCTACTTTTCTAAAACCGGTTCTAGCCCGCAGATGCGGTCTGGTTTCAAACGTGACACATTAGGCCCTACTTAAATCAGAGGTTGACAGACTGATCATAGTTATTTTTGTGTATTTTTGTAAAATTTGGCACAATTATTTTCGTCCTTTAACACAGCATTTGCTAGCAGGGTCATAAGTTTGTATTAAGATGGTTCCCTATGGTAAAGGTTTTATGTATCTCTGAGTGAGCGGTAGGTAAAGGAACCGTAGGACTGATTTGGATCAGATTCTTCTCTTTCAAAGCGAGTTTTCAATTAAAGCCCGCCTTCCTTTCCGTGTCTAAGCACTTTTTTGGCCATCTCCAAGCCATTCGCTTGGCGTCTTTTTGAAATACTACTGGAGCACGCAGACTCAAAACTGGTCCATTGTACTGCCTGGTAGCAACCTACTCCAGTGCTGTGAATTTGATTCCAACGGCAAATGGTGACTGGACCAGATTCGATTTCACTGAGATTCGAACCTGGGACCCCTCTAACTTGGGGCAGGCACTTAACCAACTGCGCCATCCAGCCATCCAAGCCATTCGCCTGACACAGACGCCAAGTGATAAGCGAGTAAAGGGGTCTGATCCTATATTTTCCTTGATTTGTGACCTACTTTAACTTCCTCAGCAGCTTTGTCACGAGTATTGGCGCCAAGACTCTAACCAGCTCTCGGCCTAGATCTCTTCCCTAGCAGCCAACTGATACCATTGTTGGCCACAAATGGACACGTGTACATCGCTCCATTTGAAAAGAAAACAAAAAAAGCACGACACATGGTCCGGAGCTGATGGTGGTGACGATTCATCGTCACAACAGAAGCAGGTCAGGTTTCCTTTGATTTCGCATTCTGTGCGCCACTTCAAAGGCCCGTCGCACTCGAGGACACGAGGACTCTCAACAATGTCCCCTGGTCAAGTCTTTGACGCAAAGCCGTCCACTTGAATAAGTAAATGAATCCGAATCCGAATCTGAATCCGACTCCCCATCACTGGACATCACTCTATCCGGATGAGAATACATTGTATTCGCACACAAACACACACACACACAAATACAATGTTTTTGTCGCTTGCTTTGTGCTCCCATTGTGCTCGCACTTATCAGTGAAAGAACTCAGAATTTTATCAAAAATTTGCATATGCCCATTGGCACGTAGTTGGCGTCACATTCCTCCTTTCCTTTCCCACATAATTCGCATTTCTATCCCTTTGTGCATATTCCTATATCCATGAGAATGCTTTTTGTCGCCTTCATTCCAATTGCAAATATATGCCTCCCTCCATCCCTCGCCCCTCACCACCTTTGTCTTGTGAAGGGAAGAAGCAGGGATATTGCTTTCAGCATACACATCATCATCATCGTCGTCGTCGTCGTCGTTCCCAAACAAAAACTGCGTCTGTGTGGGAAGAGTTTTTCAAAGGAGTACGTGCTCCCATAATACATGCGCAACGCTCGCCCATGATCTAGATTTTTCACACTCATGCCCATTTTCCCGTCTCCCTTCCCCTCCTCCTCCATCAGCAAAAGCAATTCCAAAGTAATTATGTATGTACATAAGAAGCAGTTCCTTTCACGCCCAGGATACACACACCCACAGCGGGAGAGGGAGAGCGGGGAGGGCAAGAGAAAAGGTATTTTTTCACCACACACAACCCAGTGGAGTCCTTAATAAAATCATAGAATCATAGAATCGAGGGAATTCACGCCAGGATCCGGTCACAAAAGCGGGACGCATGATAAATTCGAACCGACCTGGGCTCAGGACGCATACCAAATTCGAGCCAGAAATCGCTCATGGGGAATTTACTTGCCAGCCCCCACCCATTCGATTGTTTTGTAGGATGCATAGGAAATTAGAACCAAATTGAACTGGGGACAGATGCCCGATTGGAATGCAAAAATTTCACATCCCTCGGCGGTCCTTTGACCAATTGTGACTCCCCGATGCATGAGATATTTGAGCACACCTGCGCCATTGAATTCCTGATGGGGTCACCCATCGGTTTGATGAAGTCCTGTGCGCTCTGCACACAGGTCAGTCCGGAAATTGGGTCAAAAGCATTTTTCTCCCTCAATTTCTGTCCGCCATCTCCTCCAGGAACACGATAGCTAAGTGCCCGGAAATGGAAGCGACTCAGTCTTAATTACTCGCATTCCGAAAAAATTTAAATGATTGTCCTCTAAGGACTCCCTCCGATTGGGGGTAGATTTTGGGGAGAAGTTTAAAATTGATTTCATTTCCCCCCCCGTCACCGCCGACGCTGGCTTATCCAGGCATTATCATCAATCTCAGCAAGAGAAGTGGAAACTGAGGCGCAGTCGCCTAGCCCACCCCAACCGCCACCCCCTCGGCATCAGCTCGTGTGAAAGTTCGCAAGTTTTGTAATCATTTTTGTTCAAATTCATTTTTTTTTTTGGGAGTGAATGAAACGCCTTCGTTAAGAGATGAACGATGGGAGTGCTGAGCCAGATTATGGTCCTTATCGTGATCCTTATGGGAATTGAGCACACAGTAACAACGACGACACACACTCGCCCGGAGAGAGACAGTTTTGTGGTGTAATTATCTTTTTAAGGGATAATGACGATGGTTACACGCTGAAAGACCATGCGTGCCTACCTCCCTCCCTCCCTCCCCTCCCCCACCGAAAAAAGACTGAAATTAATGAGGAACTCCATTTCCATGTCGGTCTCGGTGAATGATTTAATTTTCACGTAATATTTGCGATGAATTTGAGTAAATATTCTAATTGGATAATTTGAAGTGAACCCCATCGTTGCGTCACAGGTCTCCTCATCCTCGGGGTGTGCACACAATTTCTTACTGTCATGGGGGGAGGGAGGACTCCTCATCTGCATCCAAGTCTAACTAGACTGCAAATCTCACTCGAAAAACTGTTTGCGATGAGGGGTGGACGTACAGAGACGACGACGACGACGACGATGGCGATGACGAGGACGAGGACGAGGAGAAGGACGATGATGAGAGACATAGAGACGTAGAGATGGGTAAGAGTTACACACTCCTGTGGAGTATTTGAAAACACTTGACTTTATTTTCTGCAACGGATCCAATCAACGTAATGACTATTTGATATGGAATTGAATGCTGTCAGGTGGATGGTGGATGCTGGGCGAACCCGGGGGGTGGCTGCTATGTGCATTGCAGTTTGGGTGGAGGATGGGGAGGAAACTTGAAAGGGCTCACATAATTGTGTTATGCAATTCCCGCACCAGGATATGTTCTGAAAAAGAGAAAAAAAAATCAACAGGGATGAACACAATAATTGAGTGGCTGCATTCTCCGCATAGAATGTGAACATCCTCGATGGGGGATCTGGAAATACATGCGAATGCAGTGGTTGTTTGGGTGGAGTGGATGGTCTCAATGATTCATGGATTTTGCTTGATTCATGCGAAATTGCAGCACTGACTAGAGTCAACGTCATGAAAATTTGATAGCCAAGGCACCTGCTGGGGCATTGATTTGTTTCTCATGCGTATTTTCACATTCTTCCATTTCTCGCCACAACAAATTTTATTTTCACCGCACCACCTCTTTGAAGTCACTGCCAATGCTCAGAGAGTTTACCTGAAGGCCTATGGTTCGATCCCGGACACACCAACTTTCGATTTCACGGCACCACTTCTCGCGAGTCACTGTCAATACTCAGAGACTATAACTAAAGGCCTATGGTTCGATCCCGGACATACCAACATTCGTTTTGAAGCCACCACCTCTCTCGAGTCACTGCCAATGCTCAGAGAGTATGCCGTTTTCACGGCACCACCTCTCTCGAGTCGCTGTCAAGGCTCAGAGACTATAACTGAAGGTCTATGGTTCGATCCCGGACATACCAACTTTCGTTCGCACTGCGCCACCTCTCGTGAGTCGCTCTCAATTCTCAGAGACTATAACTGAAGGTCTATGGTTCGATCCCGGACACACCAACTTTCGGTTTCACGACACAACCTCTCTCGAGTCACTGCCAATGCCCAGAGACTATAACTGAAGGCCTATGGTTCGATCCCTCACAGACCAACTTTCGTTTTCAAGCCACCACCTCTCTCGAGTCGCTGTCAATGCTCAGAGACTGTAACTGAAGGTCTATGGTTCAATCCCGGACACACTAACTTTCGGTTAATGCCAGTTAGGAACCTACTCCAGTGCCGTTAATTTGATCCCAACGGCAAATGGTGACTGGACCATATTCGATTTCACTGGGATTCGAATCTGGGACCCCTCTAACTTGGGACAGGGACTTAACCAACTGCGCCATCCAGTCGTTTTTCAGTCTTGGTCCTTAGAAACTCTGTCATTTCAAGGCTATTCGTCGAAATGAAAAACTAACATCTCCTCAGCTCACTTTTCCAAACGCAATCATTCAAGTGCAATCTCTTTCATTCCACCAGACAGCACTTGCAAAAATAAGGATCAAACCACTTCCCCTGTCATCCATTATTCATGACCACTGCGCCCATCACAAATCAAACTCATGGTCGCTGTCGCTCAAGAACTCACTCAGACATGCATTGAATGACAAACCGATGCGAAATTTACTGAAACAATGCCCGGCTCCCGAGCGACCTGCCACCGATTCTAAAACAATTAAACCTCACATCACCTCCATCAGACCGTGAAGCGCTTTTTAATTAAAATCTTCCACCGCCACTACCTGTGTTCGGTGTGGCCGGGCCTGGCCCGGTGGCCGTCGCAGGAATAGATACAATTTCAATTTCGTTTTTATAAAATTAAACTTTTAAATTTCACTCAATGCCACCACGGGCTGCGCCTAACGAGAGATCCCCGCATTCAAGGTCGCAACGAGTCATAATTAAATTTCACTCTACCGCATAGTGTCGTCCCCGCAGAGACTATCGGCAGAAGAATTTTGCTCGCCAGTGCTGTGCCTTCGTTGGTGGTGGCTATCGCCTCTGGTTGGCGATGTGCGCCTTCGGCAGGCACTCCTGAAATGTGCCAGCACAAGACCGGCCCGCGGTGTCTTGAGAGCGTTGGAAAACTGTCACTCGATACAAGACACCGTGGAGGCGCGGTCTGCCGGCGAGTTGAATGCACACTTCAAATGGGGCGGGAGGTGTGCTAAAAATACCCGCGAAACTAGGCGCTAGCCTGCATCGGAAACATGTTCGCATTTCGGAGGTGTTTACGTTGAGCGGTCGTTTAAAATGTCAGCAAACAAATATTTCATGTTGAAAAAGCAACCGTGCAGTTATTACTTGTCGGTCTCCACGGCGACGTTGGCAGAAAGTGGCAACTGAGGGAAGTGTGGGTGGCGGAGCACTGAGTGATCTCCGGTAATTAGGGGGCTAATTTGAGTATGAAAACGCTTTAAATTGCCGTGATTGACGAGCCGGGGGATGCCGTGCATTTTGTGTAACGACATGAAAGGGAGCGAGGTAACCTTGGTGCACTTTCGATGAAGTCAAGTCCAACGCCTTGGAATTTAGCGCAGTGACATGATTCAGTGGCTAAGGATGCTCAATTCGGCCCACTTCAAGGTTTTTGAAATTGAAATTATGACAATTTCTTATTTTAGACCATTTTGGGCTTAGCCACCGGAAAGAGTTAAGGATGATCGACAGAGGCTAGACGAAGAGCACTAAAAATAGTGACGAACTGCGGTTGATCGTGAAAAAAGTCATTAGCTTTCAAGCCTCTTGTTGAGATGGATACGAAAATGGGGACTTTTTGACTAGTAACGTAAGCAGGTAATCCAACAGGAGGTATCATTTTGAGTTTCTGTCAATACGAAAGGTTTTTGATGAGCAAAAACTAAGAGGTTACATACGAATTAGTGCAGTCTCTCACAATGTGCTGAAGTACTTAAAATTTACTATAAAAATGGTGAACATATTGAGGAGACGTTTTATAAAGGTCGTACTGTTTTTAATAATAATAATAATAATGGCGGCGCTAAAGTCCGAGGTGGACCTGGGCCTAGCTTCTCAGCAACCACTCGTGTTGTGCGTGCTATTGTTCTCTCACGAGTGGAGGGGACCTACAGTTTAATGCCAACTCCGAACGGCGAGATTGAGAAGCTTTTTCTAGACAGTTATACTCTTTGAGCGTTGTCAGTGACTCGAAAGAGGTGAAGCCCCGAACAATTTTTTTTTGAAAAATTGTTTGTCTGAACTTTGTCTCGAACCTAGACTGTGAAAGCCTAATGCGCATGGGTCGACGCACGAACCCACACGGCCACGGCGCCCACTGTACTGTACTGTTTTTAGTCGACATCAGTTGCCATCTCGCAGAGCTAAAGTGAATTTTAACGATAAATGTGAAAGTTTCGACATGTTACAGATGTTAAGACTCCAACTGGTATTCTTCCGAAATGGTCAACTGAAAATATCGTCTTTGTAACTTAGAGGATGACTGAAAACCCCGGCTTGTCCATTCCCAGACCCAGACCATAGAGATTGACCCCATGCGCAACCACATTGCACAACATTTCAAATGAAGATCTTGGGATAGATACATGCCTCCAAGGTCAAGGCATAAGAATTGAAGCCAAAAAATGTACTTTTGCCGATTGGGTGCTGCAAATGAATGCACAAGATCATGACTTATTCTGAGTCGTGCCTCTCATTTTCATTCCTTTGTGTTTGTAAATAAACAACACTCAAATATTTTGACCTCCGGAAACCCAAGAAAAATTGTGGAAAAACCTCCCCATGCGTAACGGTTTACAGTTTCGTGTGGATTTTGGGGTGGCGGTGTCATTGGGCCGTATCTTTTTGAAAATGATGCTGGTGCGATCGTTTCAGTGAAATTATGTTCCCGAACGAGGTTGAGCGCCTTTTTTGACTGAAATTGATGATATGCTCGACATACATTTTAAGCAAGACGACGTCATTTTCTACAGCGCTGGCGAAACAATTGTTTCATTGAGTGAAAAATGTCTTGGACGTGTTATTTCTTGAAATTAAGACTTTATTTAGCCGCCGAGATCGTGCTATTGAACACCATTGAACTTTTTTCTTTGGGACTACGGCATATAGCTGCAATTATGCGAAAACGTGATAAAAATGTCGCTGAAAGAATGACTATTTTAGAAAGAGTTGGGGCAAATGAGATGATGATATTACTGATAAAAGACCTTGAACTAAGGTTAGGTTAACGGGGCACTGCACCTTCGCCAAACACCTAAGTGTGCTTGGCCTAAGTGACGAAACCCTCTGTGACGCCTGTGGAGAAGACGATGACACTGCAGAGCACTTCCTCTGCCATTGTCCTGCCTTTGCTCGGATCAGGTGGCAGTTATTCGGCGCTGATGAGGTGAGAGCTGATGATGTAGGCTCCTCATCATAGAAGCGCCTGCTGGTCAGTAAAAGTAGGTTGCTGCCTGGTAGTACAATGGACCAGTCTTGAGTCTGAGTGCTCCAGTGTAGTGTGACAAAAACCTACGACAAAAAAAAAAAAAAGGTTAGGTTAGGTATGATTGGGGTGACTGGCAAACGAGAAGACTGGGACTTTGTTAGACTTAGTTCCTCCCACTGGTCAAATAATAACCTCTTTGAGATCAGGGTTGGGCGCCGTGGTGTAGTGGATAGGTGCGTCGACTCCTACGCTCGATGTTGTCGGTTCGATTCCCGTTAAAACACCAACAATTTTTTTTCTGTGAGTCACTGACAATGCTCAAAGAGTATAACTGTCTAGAAAAAGCTTCTAAGGTAAGCATCTAAGGAAACTAGGGGTATAAAAGGAAGATCTCTGCAGATTTTGTGGAGAATTTAATGAAATTCCAGAACAAATACTGGAATTTTGTGAAGCACTAGCTCATAAAAGACAAAAATGTCTGGACAAGTACCTACTTTGTTTGTTGTCTTTCTCGGATAAGCATGCGACCGCACCTACTATCAGACGAAGAAATGCAATCACTAGAATCATCTCTCATTCTCAGAACCCTGAAGGAAACTGGCTTAGAGAGAATAATCTAGAGCAGATTTCTTCATCTGTGCGCAATAGGCGTCCATTACCCTCAATATAACTCTGAAAAGAGCTGTATTTTAGGGGAACTCGTAATTGTGCAATGGATTTAAAAGGAGGCACAATAGATCTTGAAGGTCGCTGCGCAATATACCCTCAACCATAATAATAATATGATCGACGTGGTCGCCGTGGCGTTGTGGGTATGTGCGTTACCCCATGCACTAGACTTTAAATCACGGAACAAGCAGTAAATTAAAAAAAAAAAATGTTCACGGCTTTACCTCTTTTGAGTCACTGACTCAAAGAAATAATAAAAAAAAGCTTTTTAATCTCACCGTTCGGAGTCAGCATTAAACCGGTGGTCCCTCGACACGAGAGAGGACCATAGCACGCACAACACGAGTGGTTGCTAAGAAAATAGCCCCGATTCCACTTCGGACTGTAGCGCCTCCATTGTTATTATCATAATTATTAAGACTGGTATATTAGTAGTAGTGGGCGCCGTGGCGTAGTAGGTAGGTGCGTCGACTCCTACGCTCGAGGTCGTCGGTTCGAATCTCGAAAAAAACATCAAACATTTTTTCAGGACTCCACCTCTTTCGAGTCACTGACAATGCTCCAAGAGTATAACTGTCTATGAAAAGCTTCTCAAAAATCGACGTTCGGAGTCGGCATTAAACTGTAGGTCCCCTCCACTCGTGAGAGAACAATAGCACGCACAACACGAGCGGTTGGCTAGGAACCTTGCCCAAGTCCACTTCGGACTGTAACGCCTCCATTGTTATTATCATAATTATTAAGACTGGTATGTTAGTAGCCTGTTTCATTAGGGTTCCACTTCCGCAATCCTTTGTTTTACAATCAGTTGGTTATCTTTAAGAAACTTAAACGACAGTTCTTCCAAACCGTTGAATAAGTATTTATCTAGCTAGACTCATGTCGAGGTTGTGAATAATCGTTTTCATCCTCATCATCCTTGCATTCTCTACAAAAGTCGTTTAGGGAGCTCCCATCCTTCCTGCATGTATGGCTAAAAGGCAGTGGCCAATTATTATGCCCACAGGATTACTAATTCCTTTCCTATTTATTGTTTGGAGCGTTTTTGTTCATTTCGGTAAATTTATTCTAGTTGTCCTACAGTTATATACAGTGGCTCAAAGTTTCAAAGTTTCGCGAACAGCGACAAATCGAAAAAATTCAACCCGAACTTTCCGAAAGTGATAACTTTGGATTCAGCAACATGCTTTTTTTTCTACCATTATTTCTGGGCGCCGTGGCGTAGTGAATAGGTGCGTCGACTCCTACGCTCGATGTCGTCGGTTCAATTCTCGAATAATCATGTAAAACTTGTTCACGGCTCCACCTCTTTCGAGTCACTGACAATGCTCAAAGAGAATAACTGTCTAGAAAAAGCTTCTCAATCTCGCCGTTCGCAGTCGGCATTAAACAGTACGTCCCCTCCAATCGTGAGAGAACAATAGCACGCACAACACGAGTGGTTGCTGAGAAGCTGGTCCCAAGTCCACCTCGGACTGTAGCGCCGCCATTATTATCGTGAAAAAGACCCCGAGCACACAGTCCAAAGTAGTAACGGTTGCCAGGTGTTATTTTCCGGGCCTGGTGCAGAATGTCAGTAGTAGAGTAAATGTATCTCGATGATAGCTTACGAGTACCGAGATCTACACCGAGACATCATAAAAAGCCACCTAAAATCCAGCACAAGCGTCCACACCAATCCAAATGTGGCTGTGTCAAGAAAAATAATTCCAGAACTTTGTTTTTAAATGAAAACAAGTGGTAAATTTTTCTCTCACTTCCTTAAAGCTTTAAAGTGTTCAATAACTTTACGCCACATCAACATTCTTTTGTTTATTTAAATTGATTCGTTCTTTCTGATTCCCACATTTTTACGTGACACAGAGTGAACAATTTATTTCATCATGAATGTATAATTTTGAATTTTATTTGCATTTCTAGACGATGTCTGGTCACTTGCCAATAAACATAATGAATCTAGTGGATTAAATGTTTGCTTAAATTAGTTGTGTGAATAGCAATCTAGTGGCGCACTTCTGCAAATCGAACAAACACTACAATATTGTAAAATTTCGATGGATTTCGACGAATAAAACAAAACAAATTGTTGTCCATTAAATGTTTGCCAACTGTACTTATTCTTAATTACAAAAATCAATTCAATTAAATTGTTTTGATTTGATAAATGTGTCACTAGAGACTCTGCCAGATCTTGCAAACTTTACAAGCTCCTTCTTGTGAATGTTTCTCCACGATATTCTGATTCTTTTGTTGTTTTTTAATGGAGGAAAAATTATTTGTGATCCTCAATTAGTGTGGATATTCCTTACTCCAGGGCTGCCAATTTGTTTATTGACGAAGCCCTTCAACCGGAGACAAGATTCGTTGCCGATCAAGTAACGCACTGCAAGTTTTGCGAACTGAACCATAATTTTCGATTTTTAAACCTTGTTTTGGCGTGAGTTTTTACATGCCAAAGTACAATGAAACCAAATCATCGCAATTCTTCAATTGTCTATAACTACTATCGAGTCGAGACGACTAGATGGAGCAGTTGGTTAAGTGCCTGACCCAAGTTGGAGGGGTTCCAGGTTCGAATCTCAGTGAAATCGAATCTGGTCCAGTCACCATTTGCCGTTGGGATAAAATTAACGGCAGTGGAGTAGATTGCTACCTGGCAGTACAACAGAGTCTGAGTGCTCCAGTGTAGGGTTTCAAAAATCCTCCGAAAAAAAATTCCCAAATCTAAAAAACACCCTATCATCATCATCATCATTTCCAGTGACTCGCATATTCCACTAAAGAGGTCGCGGGGCAATCCATGCACGAGAGATCCGCAACCGGGCGAGTTTTTTAACTTGGTCCAAACATCTTGTCCTGGGTCTGTCAAGCGGTCGCATACCTGATGGAATCGCATTCAAGGCACGTCTCGGAAGTCGACGAAACGTGACCCAACTATCGAAGTTCAGCCTTTTCCGTACGGAGAAGCAGCTGCCTAACGTTGAGTTCTTTGCGCACTGCCGTGTTTCTCACCATATCTCGGCGAGTAATTCCCACAACAGCACGAGGCAATTTCATCTCGGCAGCTTGTATTCGCGATCTTATTTTTTCGGTCATTACCCAAATTTCATGACCATAGAGAGAGAGTTGGTACAAATACTGTGTTAAAAATCACTAACTTGGCTTTGACACCAAGCTCGGCCTTCCTGATTACAGATTGACTAAGCTGTTTCAAAATTGACCCAGCTTGAGCAATCCTACAGGAAATCTCAGCATTATTCCTCCCATCACTCGTGAAAAAGTCCCCGATATACTTAAACTTCTCCACCTGTTTCAATGGAACTCCACTAACACCCGATACAATCTCTTTTTATAAAAAAACAGCCTCCGTACTTTAAAATAAGCTTAAAATAAGCTACCTTAGACGTGGACGTCCTCTGTTGTATTGTCCCAAATGCCTGGAATTGATTCTTCGAGGCGTTGAATTCATGGGCTGCTGGGTAGACCCATGCCGCTGTACAGTCCTCACAGTTCGTGGTTGAATCATGTCCTCCACGATGCACCATCAATGCAATCAGTACCAAAGATCGTACGCAAAACTTTTCTCTCGAAAAGATCATTGGCTTCTTTATTCGCTCTGGATACCGGCCATGCCTCTGGTTTGTAGAGAGGTTTGAGATGATCTTATAAAAAGTCAGCTTGGTCTTTCACGAGGGTGCTCTATTACTCAGTTGCCTCTTGAGCGCAAAGAAACAGCGGTTGGCAGAATTTATTCTGCGTTTAATCTCGATACTGATGCTGTTCATCGCAGTCGAGACAGACGAAGTCCTTGACTACTTCGAAATTATAGCTGCCTTTTCTGAGATTTTTCTCTAATCATCGGTATTCTACTTCCCTTCTGGAGGACAGCATACCTATACTTTGTACCGTTCTGATTGTGATTAAGCGGAGTGAACGCTTAAAGTTAAGTTTGGGATAAGATTTGTTGTGTGGCATCACTAAGGACCCATCTGAGGTCTAAGTAGGTTCACCGTGATGGACTAAAGTAAGTAGACTAACCAGATGATGTTAGAGAGGTCCCAGGTTTGAATCTCAGTGAAAGCAAAGTTAATACGCTTTTATCCGGTTTTTCAAATCTGGTCTAGTCTAGTCTTTCTTTGCAACCCTATCTGATTATTGTGCACAATACCAGCATATAATCATCTGTGGAGACTTTAATATAGACATAAGGAAATCTGATTCACTAGCATTTCAAATGAAGGACCTAGTTTCTTCAGCTGGAATGGAAATAATAAATTCCAACTATCCTACACGATTTGCTAAAAATAGCACACCGAGCCTTCTTGATCTAATATTTGTCTCTTCTCCGTCTCTCGTCTTACTGTTCGACCAATTATCGTCTGGTTTTTCCGACCATGATCTTCTTTTTTGTACCTATGATCTGAACCTGTCAAAAACTGTTGTGCCTGATACCTTCTCATTCAAAGATTTTAGTGCCATTGACCTAAACAACCTCCAAGCTACCACTATTTCTGCCCCTTGGATGCAATGCCGTAATGAGGCTGATCCCAATAACAAAATAATTATCTTTCAAGAAATCCTGATGCAATTGTTTGATCATTGTGTACCCATGAAACTTGTCAAGATCCTAAATCGAGCATACCCTTGGTATACGGTTGAAGTTGTTAACGCCATTAAAAAAAGGAACGGGCTTTACAGTAAATGGAAGCAAAGCCCAACTCAAGCCAATTGGTCATCATACAAGGCGGCACGTAACTACGCTACCGCAGTAGTACGCACTTCTAAAAAGAACTTTTTCAGATCGAAACTAAGTGCATCTCTCCCGCCTAAAAAACTCTGGAACAACCTACGAAAAATTGGCATATCTAGTTGTAACAACAACTCTAAATGTGACTTTAGTGCGGATGAACTTAATCATGCCTTTTCGGGGGAAAAACCTGGTCCAACAGACTTCGAATTTAATAATACCGCAGACAATTCAATTTTAAGACTGGATGATTTCGTAGTAGCCTCAGAAGACGAAATTTTCCAATGTGTAAATGGTATTAAATCAGATTCCATTGGAGAAGATGGCATACCAATACGTTTTGTCAAGCTCGTTTTACCACTAATCATCTCCCATCTCACGCATGTGATCAACTGGTGCATAATTACATCGACTTTTCCGCAGACGTGGAAAATTGCTAGAATTATACCCATAGCAAAGAAAACCAACCCAGCGTCTACGGCCGACTTTAGGCCAATCAGTATCTTGCCCTGCTTATCCAAAGTTTTCGAGAAAGTAATAGCAAATCAGATTACAAAACACTTGACTGATAATGATCTTCTATATATGCAGCAATCTGGATTCAGAGCAAATCACAGCTGCTCCACAGCCATGATTAACGTTCTTGAAGAAATAAGAACATTTTTCGACAAAGGTTTCATCTCGTTTTTGTGTCTGCTGGATTTCTCGAAGGCTTTCGACAAAGTAAATCACGATATCTTGTGCTGGAAGCTATATAACTACTTTGGCTTTAGCGATAATGCCGTCAGATTAATAAGAAGTTTTCTCTCCGGGAGATCACAAAAAGTCGTAATGGGTGAAAGCGAGTCATCCCTTATGGAAGTAGAGCAAGGTGTTCCGCAGGGCTCAATATTAGGTCCGATTCTCTTCTGCATGTTCATTAATGATTTACCATCCGTGTGCAAGCATTCTTCTGTGCACATGTACGCTGATGATGTTCAATTGCATCTAGCCAAACCATTTTCAAATCTTAATGAACTTGCGTCTCTCATGAACGATGACTTAAAACGTATCTACGGTTGGTCAAGAGCTAATGGTTTGCAACTAAATCCAATCAAGTCCCAAATAATCCCTATTTCTAAACGAAAACTTAATCTAGACCACCTCCCTAACCTCTATCTAAACACGTCTAAAATTAAAGCCGTAGAGAAAACAACTAACCTGGGGTATGTAATAAGCAGTGATCTATCTGGATATGATCATATCAATATGGTGGTTGGTCGCATTTATGGATGCCTTCGCAAGTTGTGGATCAGTGCTTATTACACTCCGCTAGGTACACGCAAAAAACTCGTAATTGCCCTCATTCTACCTTTCATTAGATACGGTGAGTTAATATATTGTAATCCTGACTCGCTATCCATGCACAAGCTACAGGTGGCCTTTAATGATGCAATACGCTATATTTACGGTATTCGTAGATATGAGCATATCTCTGCTTACACTAGGGACTTGGTTGGATGCAGTCTTAAACAGTATATCAACACCAGAAACTGTATTTTTCTTCACAGAATCATTTACAGTCGAAGTCCGGTATACTTATTTAACAAGCTAAATTTTACCCGTTCAAATAGGACAATAAACTTAATTCCTTATCGCAGTAACTATTTAAATTCATCTCGTTTATTTTTCATTCACACTATCAGATTATGGAACTCCTTACCTACTTATATAAAATCCATATCCAACTACAGAGATTTTAAAAGTGCAATTACCCTTCATTTCTCCACTCTCCCATAAAAACTCACCCCTCTCATCCTTTAAGTTTAAGAAATATTTGTACTAATTTTAAGTTAAACTGTTTATTTGAGTTTAATTACTAAGTACTAAAAAAGATGTAAATCTTAATGTACAGACCTCTTAAGTTAAATAAATTGAAATTGAAATTGAAATAGTCACCATTTGCCGTTGGGATCAAATTAACGGCACTATCACTGGAGCGGTCGATCAGTGGTAGTAATCTGACTGTGGGTATCACAATGGACCAACATGGTCTAAGTCTGCTGGTAAATTCTCTAGCAGCCCCCTAACCTAACCTAACCTAAGCAGACTAACCTAACATTCTCTCACGTTACTCTCCAGCTCCAACAGAGCGTGTTATGAAAAAATGCCAAGATTAGTCGAGAGGTCTCCGATCGGCTAGTGGCTCGTTAAGACTGTTGTAAAGATGTTTTGTCTGCTTACTAAGTTTATCGTTAGCCTTTCTCATTTAGTTGTGAAAAATGATTTCCCAGTCAGCTTCTCAAATCCTCATTATCCTCAAATTCACTGCGACCAAGCTTCAGACAAGGGTGACGTTTGATTGATTGCAAAATTGTCTCAGAGCTGACTGGCATTGTGTCACCAGTACAGAGGATACCCAAACCTAAATCAAATTCAACCCTAAAACTTCTCCCATTTAGCATATTCTAATCGAAAACGTAATTTAGGTCAACGCAGGTGTTCTTATCGCCCTCATTCCACTGTGGCGCGTCCTTCAATCAGATTTCGCACGCCCTTCTCGACGGCAAAAGCGTAAATTCAACTCCACGCTAAACGTTTCCTGATCTCGTTAAATACATAATCTCCCCCTCCCCTGACAAGTGACATATTCAAAAGGAAACTGTGAATTCATTGCCACAATCTATAAAACTTGTCAAGAGTTCGCGCAACGGTGTTTGCCGCTCCTTCTCACACGAATCCGGCCAAGTCATCCTTAACTCCTTATCTCCCATCCCATTAGGGCATGTGTAAGTCGCCGCATATGTTACGTCAGTGGGGATACCCACCTCATCGCTCGTGCAGCATGAATTCCACCAAAACGCAGGAAGTCTCTATTCCCTCCCCCCGCCACACACTCAGTCACTCGTTCGGTCGCTCAATCTATCAAAAGCAAAATGGATTCAGATAAAAAGTTGCCACCCTCCCCTCCCCACGCCACAGAAGACTTAAAATGATACAAACTTTGGGGGAGGAAAGGAGGCTGTGCGGGTATGCGAGAGTGTGTGTATCAACAAACCGCTTTTATTAATTTTTGGCTGTTTCCACTTGACTAGCACCACCCTCAAGCGCACAAGTAAAAACTGCACTCCCACCACTCCACCACCACCGCCCGGCCCCAATTCATTCAGCGAGAGGCGAAGAAACGCTCCGTGGCAAGGAATGCGAGAGAATTCCTCAGCACTGCATATTTTCTGCTGGCAGAACCCCCGTCCCCGTGACTGGGGGGAGGGTGTATTGATTTGCCTCATTCGAAAGCAGGACGACGGGGTTTTTATAACTTTGTTGCGAGAACACAAACATGTAAAGCCACCAACATTTCGCGTATGCACACGCCCGGCCGTGTGAGAGAGTGTGAACCGTCGCTTGTTACCTTACCTAGCACTTCTGGTTGATTTACTGTCACCACACTGAATAGAGTATCCTGCGCGCTACGTTACTGTTTGACGACGACGACGGTGCGGTTGAGTGGGGCGAGAGGGCCGAGAGTGGGGTGGGGAGACCAGCTATGCAAGCAGCACGGCACCAGCGGTAGCGGCAGCTATTTAAATTGATGTTTTCTTGACTGCCATGTATGTAGGTGTCCCTGGTGTACGCTTTTTGCTGTTTCTGATTTCTCCCATCACCGCCGCACACAACGCCACAACACCGCCGTGCGCCTTTAAGGCGCACTTTGTGAGCGCGCTTACTCGGCGCTTCCCTGTGTGCATGACTGTGCACAACTGCGAGCGTGTGTGTGTGTGTGTGCGACTATTTATAGTGGTAAATGTTGTGTTTTATGCACGTCAATTCCTTTTTGGTGGGAGAAAAATAATGTCAACTAAATGGGCGGCTCGGTGGGGTGGTTGCTTTCGCCTGATTTCGCGTGAGTTTCACCCGTTCACCCGTTCAGCCGTTCACTCGGTCGCCCTGTTCTTCGTCGTGGACGGTGAATGGGTGGAGGGATGTTTGGTTTATGAAAGGACCCCACCCGCACGTAGTTGTTCGAATTTATCGCTTCGCAACTACTGCCACTGCTCCTGCTTCTGCTTCTGCTTCTGCTTCTGCTTCTGCTTCTGCTTCTGCTCCTGCTGCTGGTGCTGGTGCTGGTGCTTTGGTTTCCTTTCTGCTTCTGCTGACGAAGGGTGGGTGGGGATGGGGTTGGGGTTGGTTACTGCTTGGTTGGTGTGTTTGTGTGTGTTTATGGATGACATTCCATCGTTGCTGGCTGAATGTTTATCCTTGCTCTAATTGCAAGCAAAGAATATTCTGAACAAAAAAAAAAAATATACAAAAAACTGCGAGAAAATGGGAACAGAAGTGTTGAAATATTTTATCGCTAATTTTATTTCACAGCAAAAAATTTGTTGTGCGGTTCACAGGAGGTTGGGCAGGGCCCAGTGGTGTTGTCGTTTGTCCAAATAAGTTGTCATTTGTCATGCGAGAGTGCTGGTGTGCATTCGTCGATCAGACGCTTTTTGGGCACCAATCGTTGAGTTGATTTGGCACGCAAGTTAGAAATTAAGCGCGATACTTTGCACGATACGATTGATAATTAAGTGCAACTGACACTGGTGTCTGATGTTATTTTGAATTTAGAAAAACGCCTGTCGAGGGCGATGACTTGGAGACACAGAAAGTTGGGGGAATATTTGTGAGTGCTTAGAGCGTATTTCTAATGATAGTCTGTCAGTTGATGAACTCAAGTGGAAGTGTCAATAAAGTCTTCATGCTATGCCGGGAATGCTGGTTTGAGTGATCAAAATTTGAGGCAATTATGTCATCTGAAAGTAGACAAATTTGCATGATTTCACTTTGTATTCAAGAATGTGTCTAAGCAGTCAATCACTGAGGTTCTATGTCAGTCACTACAGCCAGCACTTAAGAATTTCTCTTTTTGAAACGAACGACAATCACCCGAGAAGTCTCATCTCATCTCATCTCATTTTCAGTGACCCGCATGTTCGACTAAAGAGGTCGCAGGGGCAACGCATGCACGAGAGTTCGCCAGGCCACTCGATCCTCCGCCATAGACTTTAACTCATCAGGAGCTATGCCCAAGCGGAACGAGGCGAGTTTTTGGATCTGGTCCAACCATCTTGTCCTGGGTCTGCCTACCTGATGGAATCGTATTCAAGGCACTCCTCGAAAGTCGTTATGATGGGGACATTCGTGCCACATGGCCAAACCAACGAAGTACAGCCCTTTCCGTTCGAAGAAGCAGCTGCCCAACATTGAGCTCCTCGCGCACTGCCGTGTTTCTCACCCTATCTCGGCGAGTAATTCCCACAAAAGCACGAAGAAATCGCATCTCGGCAGCTTGTATTCGCGATCTTATTCTTTCGGTCATTACCCAAATTTCATGACTATAGGTGAGAGTCGGAACAAATACTGAGTTAACATACGCTAACTTGGCTTTGACACCAAGCTCGGTTGAACGGACTTTTGTAAAATCGTGCCTCTTGTGTTGGCCAGTGAGTTTTGCACGATCTTCTCAAGAACGATGTTAAAGAAATCACATGACAGCGCGTCGCCTTGTCTAAAACCTTTTTTGACATTAAAGGTCTCGGTAAGTTCGTTACCGACCTGGATGGAGCAGCGAGAGTTCTCCATCGTCATCCTGCTCAGTCTGACGAGTTTGGCAGGAATGTCAAAACTAGACATGGCGCTGTATAGCTCGTCTCTATGCACGCTGTCATATGCGGCCTTGAAATCGACAAATAGATGGTGTGTGTGTCGATCTGCATTTCTTGGGTCTTCTCCAGGATCTGCCGCAGTGCGAAAATTTGATCGATGGTGGTCTTCCCGGGCCTGAAACCACACTGATAGGGACCTATCAGTTTGTTCACGAATGGTTTCAGGCGTTCACACAAAACGGCAGAGAAGATTTTGTAGGCGATGTTAAGGAGACTTATCCCCCGATATTTGGCGCAGTCAAAGGGGTCTCCTTTCTTGTGGATCGGGCAAACGATACTGAGATTCCACTCATCGGGCATGCTTTCCTCCGACCATATCTTACAGATGAGCTGGTGCATGCGCCCTACCAGATCACCTCCAGCTGCCTTAAACATTTCAGCGGGCAGACTATCTGCACCAGCAGCTTTATTAGACTTCAGTCTCGATATCGCTATCTTGACTTCGTCTAGGTCGGGGGAACCGTATTCTCTTCTATCATCGTCCGTTGAGTTGAGTGGAACATTCTGCCTGACAGCGGTATTTGTGTCCTCATCGCCGTTCAACAGTCTGCAGAAATGATTTTTCCAAATTCTCAGTATCGACTGCGAATCTACTACTAGTTGTCCATTCTCGTCCCGGCAGGCTTCTGTCCGAACTTTATACCCGAGATATATAAATAAATAGGTGAATAAATAAATATGTAAATTAGCGGACAGACATACACATGAATATGAATAAATAGTTAAATAGATAAATATATAATAAAGAGTAAAACTAATATTTTTATACAAGATTTGAAATCAAGTCGCTATTAAGTGCAAGGCAAGAAGTGTTATAACGTAGATTTTGTTTGTTTATTCTATTGTAAACGGTGTCAACGCATGCTACTTTATGGAGTTCATCGGTACTAAAAAACCATGAGAGATTGAGAATCATTTTTAGCAAATTTATTTTGTGCAAGCTTGCGAATGTGACTTTTTGCACAATTGCCCCAGACTGCGGACCCGTAAAAGATTAAAGACTGGAAGATTGACTTGAAAATTAGTAATTTGTTATCGCTGCTCATATTCGATTTCCTACAAATAGATGGATATTTTTGTTTGATATTTTTGTCATTAGATTAATTTTCTTAACGATTTCACTGACATGGAGATTAAAGGTTTAGCGCTTGTCCAGGTGTACTCCTAAGTATTTAACATTCGATTTCCACTCGATCGGAATGCCATTGGATAGCAAACTATTACCCGGAAGCAAGCAAGCCTTTCTTTTTCTTGTGAAAAAGAGAGCTTGAGTTTTGGTGGGGCTAATTTTGATTTTCCAGTTACTGCAGTACTCTTCGAAAGTGCGAATTGCAGATTGCAAGTTGGTTTCGATATTAAAACCAATTGCATCCGATGAGTATATGCACGAATCATCTGCAAAAAGAGCAGTGTTTGAGTTTGTAAGATGAGGAAAATTGGAGGTATAAACATTAAATAGGACTGGGCCAAGTATTGATCCTTAGGGAACACCAGCACTGGGGAAGTGTAACATGGAGCATGCAGAGTTCAATGCAACTTTAAAGCTACGACCCGTTAGGAATGATTGTATAATTTTAACTAGGTTAGGTTAGGTTGAAGTGGCTGACTGTAGAAAACAGTCACACTTAGGCCAAATAAGGCCCATTGTGATACCACGCGGATCTTGTGTTCCTTTATCCGAAAAACCATTTAGTGCTTTCAACGAAGCTATTTAAATGATTGATGCCGACGTTGTGCAATTCGCTCAAGTCGTTAAAGAAGTAGGCTCCAAGGTGTTTCATCCTGCGAGAGGAGGGAGCGCTACAAGTGCAGAGAAGATGCGTTATGCTTTCTTCTTCTTCTTCGTCTCTGCAGCTTCTGCAGAAATCATTATGAGGGAATCCCATTCTTGAGGCGTGAGTGCCAATGGCACAGTGTCCTGTGATAACGCCAATGAGAATCCTTAGGGATGACCTGTTCATTCTGAGAAGATAGAGTGAACGTTTTAGATCAAGTTTAGGCCAGATTTGCTTTGTAATGAGGCACGTAGTGCCATCTGACCATCTTGAGTTGGTGTTTTTAATGGTATGATTCTTTAAAAGAAGTTTAGCTGTAGCGAATGGCATAGGCGGAAGATCCCCACTAGGGAGGTTTGTGGAGATCGTACCGCTCCTGGCGAGATAATCAGCTTCACAATTCGCTGAAATGTCACTATGTCCCGGCACCCACATGAGGTGAATGTTAAAATGCTCAGCCATCTCGTTAAGAGATAGGCGGCAATTTAGGAAGGTCTTAGAGAGAAAAGTGACCGAGTTCAGGGATTTGATTGCTGCCTGGCTGTCTGAACAGATGGTGATGTCCTTCTTGGATATCACGTTGTTCTTGAGCCAAGACAGAGCTTCTTTTATTGATAATTTTAACTAAATTCAATGGAAAATTTAGTGTCATCAATTTCTGCAGTAGACCCTGGTGATACACTATCGAAAGCTTTTCCACATCAAAAAGGACAAAACCTGTACTTTTTCCCATATCTAAGTTTTTTTTTATGTACTTAGTTACTCGATGTATTTGATGAGTAGGGCTATAGGAGGTCCTAATGCCGAATTGTTCCTTAGGCAAGATGTTATTATCCTCTATGAAAGAGACCAATTTAGTTTTGATAACCTTTTCAAAACATTTGCCCAGTGAACTGAGCAGGCTTATAGGTCTGTAGCTTAATGGTAATTTTGCATCTTTTGCTGGTTTTAGAATGGGTATCACTTTTGCTGACTTCCATGCAAGGGGAAAGTACCCTAGACTAAAACAATTGTTAAATATGTTTCTCAAATAATCTAAGGCTGAGTATGGAAGGTGTTTAAGACATATATTTTCGACACCATCAGTGCCAGTGATGCATTTCGAGTTTTTAATTTTCAAAAGATACCCTTTAGTTCATTAATTGAGACTCGATTTTCGTTTCTCCCAGGAGTAAATAAATTTAATAGCTGCAGCGAGTGAACAACAGCGCGATCTATATTTTGTGATGTGCTCAGACTATTGGCAGATGAATGAATACTTGAAAAAGTACTTGCCAGAACGTTGGCTTATTTCAAGCTCTTTCAATTTTTTTTTATAATTTGCGCTCGCAAAAATGGTTACGAATACCATTAAGTGTCTGGAATCAAGACACAGCACGGGTACAAGGTATAGAGGAAGAAAGGGAGAGAAGGGACCTGTGCACTTTGTTTTTAAATGTCTCCTGATTGTAGTGAGTAGGAAAAATTGGGCTGGGAACAGCATTCCATATTCGTGTGGTGCAGCTAAAAACGACTCTCTAAACCTAACTGTACGTCCGAAAGCAGGCTTTAGGGTGAACTGATGAGCATTCCTGGCGAGACGAGTATTGCGGGTGAATTCATGGACGGGAGGAATGTAATTGGCTAGCTCACTTGAGCATCGTTTGTTAAAATAGCGATAAAACAATGACAAGGATGAGACATTACGGCGATGTTCGAGCGAGTCTATTGACTTCGGGATATTAGTGTCTCCTATAAGTTTTATAAGTGTGCGCTGTGGCGTAATGGGTAGGTGCGTGGACTCCTACGCTCGATGTTTCCGGTTAGATTCCCGAAAAAAACATCTAACATTTTTTCACGGCTCCACCTCTTTTGAGTCACAATGCTCAAAGAGTATAACTGTCTAGAAAAAGCTTCTCAATCTCGCCGTTCGGAGTCGGCGTTAAACTGTAGGTCCCCTCCACTCGTGAGAGAACAATAGCACGCACAACACGAGTAGTTGCTGAGAAGTTTGGCCCAGGTTCACCTCGGACTGTAGCGCCGCCATTATTATAAACTGTTTATTTGTAGATGGGATGTATCTGTGTACATAGAATTTTGGATATGTTACAGCTTACCGTTTACTGAATGACCTTGATGGAGCAACGGCTATTCCCCACCGACATCTGTCGCAATATAAATATCTGGTCGATGGTAGACTTCGCTGGTCCGAACCTGTACTGATATTGACCAATCTGACTGTTCACGTAGGGCTTCAGGCGCTTACATAAGACGGCAGAGAAGATCTGATATGCGATATTTACGAGACTAATCCCTCCGTTGTTTGCATAGTTTAGAGATTCTCCGTTTTTTATATGCTATCTTTGAGTTATCGATTACAGCGACCTATCGCTTATAAAGACCAAATTCGTCAGTCCCTTGAAGGTCGTTATAACCGATTTTGAATGTATATCAATATTTTGAAATGAAGGGAGATTTACTTAACCGCTTATTGATCCAGTGTTCCGCTTGAAAAATATGGCGCTCCAAATGGCACCCCCGCACAGTAATTTATTTTTATCAGGCTTTGTTCCAAGACGTTTCACTGACTCTTTAAAATTAAACTTGTTTTAGTGGCTCCTCATGAGCACCAACGAACTCAAAAAAGGATGGTTCCGTGCCGACAACCTTGAGTATATCTAAAGGGTCAACCATTAAGAACTTCCTATCTTTAAATTTAAATAAAACAAAGTGTGTGTGAGATATCATCGATATTTTTTATTCGTTTGAAAGGTATATCGATGACATTATGTGGCTTCTCTCGATGGCGCGAATCCGAAATGTTCATGACTCTTGCGCAAAACTTATATCAGGCCGATGGCATGGGTTATGGTGGCTTTGGGGGCCGCTGTGGTTTGTGACTTATTCGCATAGACCTGCGATTTCAGAAAACACCACAAGAAAAAGTCTTATGGAGTCAAATCGCACAATCTCGGTGGCTAGTTCTCATCACCTTAACGTAAGATGACCACGGCCTCGAATCTCTCGTGCAGAATATCCAATGTGGCGTGAGCTGTGTAGCACATAGCGCCGTCCTGTTGAAACCACATGTCATTGATGTCCATATCACCCAATTCGGGCCAAAGCAAGTTGGTAATCATCGACCTATAGCACTCCCTGTTGACGGTGACGGCCTGGCCAAAGTCGATTTCAAAAAAATATGGACCGATGCCCAAAATCCACACAAAATAGTCATTTTTTCTGCACGAGCATTGAGCGCTGTTGGATCTCATGTGAATTGATATCGTCCCAAATTCGACAATTCTGTTTATTGGCGTACCCATTCATCCAGAAATGGGCCTCATCGCTGAAGACACTTTTTCGATGAAAATAAGGGTCAGTTTCCGACTGCTCCAGTCGTTGTCTATGGTCGTTTACCTTTAGCTCCTGGTTTCTTAAATGTTCTATGGGTGGAGGCGCAAGTCACGACTTAAAATTCGCCAAGTTGTGGTCTGCGAAAGGCTAAGTTATTGTGAGCAACGTGAAATCGACTTCCTTGGATTCTCTTGAACACTCTCATAGACAGCGGCGATCTTGTGTTTCGTCGACGTACTTGTAAGGGTGTTGGTTTATCGTGTACTGAAATAGTAGACTCAAATTGATGCACCACACTGCGAATAGTCCTCTTGGTAGGACGATTGTGGCGACCGTAAAATGAGCGAAGCGCGCAGTATCCGCGCAGAGCACTAGTTTTGAAGAGAATTGAATTGAATTGACCTGTAGCAGTTTATTAGTAAAAGGCACCTCATTACACTGATAATGTTCTCCGTAGCCGAAACCGGACATGGCGATGGAAAGTGCATCTCAGAAACATATACGTCACTTATGGTATTTTTTGAACAAAATATTTCTGACCATTTTCAACTCGTAGTACCACACGAACCGTTTTAGATTTTAGAAAATACAAATCAGCTGTCAGCTGATATATTAGTTGCCACTCACTTTTGGCGGTTTAGAAAACAAGCAAAAACGCAATGTACCAAAATTGCATTTGCAATTTTTCGATCGGATTTGTTGCGGCAAAAATTTTATAAATGGTAAAGAAGAGCAAACTTGACGCTAGAATTGCTGATTTAGGGATGTTGTGAGCCCGCATCCTAACATCAGAAATTGTCAAAACAGAGAAAGCTATTTCGAAATGACTTAAAATTCATTTGACACTTATAACCTTCTAGATTTTCGTAACTCATTGCGATATAAATTTGTCTTGGAAGGAACCGTCATAATGTTGCCTCGTTAGAAAATGAGTTAAAAGAGTAAGAATGCTTGGACTTTGCGCGACGATAAGTTCTCATCTCCTTGAGCAGCGATTGTGACTAAACTCGAGACCTACAGATGGAAGTACCTACACATGCATCGATAAACTACCGAATTTCCCACATTTGACCACATTTAACATCCGAAAATTGCGGTTCATGAAAATCGTCTTTTATCGTTTGAGTCGAGAAAATCCACTCCAGGAACCAAAAATACTGCTGATTGTTTCCAAGAGTATTTCACCTCAAATGGGGTCAAAAACAAACAAAAAAGATCGCTGATTAAACCCAAAATTCTGTGTTGAAGCCAACAATGCCGTGATTTTTTTTTTAAATACTGTATGTATTCATTTGTTTTCATTCAAAACCACAGCCGTGGCCGTAGCCAACTGTTCGCAGCCAACAATCGTTTGCCAATTTGTTGGTTCCTTGTTATTTCCCCGGTTAATCAGTTTACAAATCTCGAGTACAATTTATTTTTTTTTTATCCGAAGCATGCCCTTCTCGGCCAACACGACACACAGAATCAGAATCAGAAGCAGTAAGCAGTATTCGATGACCTATAAATAATCGATATTCCCCCGAGTGGGACGGGGATACACCTGAGGTGACGTTGAAATGATAAAATCGTGAATCGCATTGAATGCATTGCTTTTGCACTCGAGCGGTTCCAATTGCCGATGTCCTAGAGAATAATTAATTGTGTCGTTTGCCAATACCGAGATAATTCCTTTCATTTCCTTTTTCTTTTGTTTTATTTAATCAACTCGGCGTAGGGTGTGTTTGGCAGTGAGGGATGGATTTTCACGCAGATAGGTCTGTAGGCAAATGGTTGTGGTTGCTTGCGCAGGTTATTGTCAGTGGTGAATTTGTTTTGAGGCAGTTTGACTATGTGTTGAACCCTCATTTGGTTGCTGGTTGTCAAATGAAGTCTCCTTATCCCGCTAGAAGTAGAGGAAACTGAGATTGACTGCTTTTGCCTCCATTTGGATCAGAGGAAAGTTTAAAGACGTAAAGAAAGTCGCGGAATTTGCGAAGACATTGATCTAGAGAAGCGTTTAAAAATCTCAAGCCTCAGATCTGAAGGATTGGCCTCAAACAAACTCAAAGGTACTCGTACATCTCGAACTGTAGACCTCTAAGAATGTCGTTCTTTTTGAGTTTTGCTGCCTAAGGGTCTACTCCAAACTTCCATAATTTTGACTTGCAGGTGTCCTGCAATTGCATGCCAAAGTTTACAGCAACCAGACTTTGAGTCAAGTCATGCAACATAAACCAAGCTTACAGCTCCCTACCTCCAAAGCCCAGCAAATGCGGCTTCACTTCCCCATCGAATCTCTGTCGTCCGTCGCAACTTGTCAGTGCCCTCATCACAGAACACCACCACCACCTTTCGTCACGATGAAAAAGTGAATTCCCTTAATTATGAGCTGCCGTGTTGCAGGACATTTGCAGGACCAATAACCATGCAATCACTTCGACTTCCCCTGCTCGGCTTATCCCATTCTCTCTCTCGCATAAAATGTCAAATGTCACCCGGGAAGGGTGTGCCAGCGAGGCCCACTTAAATCCAGAAGGGGTCCCATATCAGTTGAATCCATTTCACCATAAAATAATGGAATTTATTGATGTTTCGAGCATAATTGGCTTTCGATTCATAGCCCACGGTGGACCCGGACTCTGTGCACACGTCCATGTGTGCGCTCTGCGATTATCCGATTGCAGTTACTTAATTGAACTGACGTATTGCGGCATAATTCACTCACCACCACCAGCACCACTTCGTGGGGCTTTTCTGTTGATTGTGGTCACACTCGCTTGCTATAAGGTCACACTGAAGTGGCATCGATGACATTCAGGGGGCTTTAGTGAGTTTTATCTAATTGACGTTGATCTGGGTGTCGCCGGTGGATGTAGAAAGGAATTGAATGAGATGTTCGGGGTTGAGAGGTAAATTCGATTTTGTGACAGAGTTTTTTTCGTGTTTATCTGAATACAATTTGAAATTCTGTCGCATAGACAATTGGACTATGAACACCAACTAGCGTCACAAAATGAGTAATCTGCATCGAAGTGGATTCAATTTGAGTTGGGAAATCAGTTCGATTGCATTGAAACGAAGGGGGCTTAAATGAGTATCGAACGAGCTACCTAAATATCATCTACCTTTCAAGCAGATCCGATCCTCAAGTTCTCAAACGCTATAACAAAGAGGAATTGTTATTTTATTTCTTCTCATCTCATCTCATTTTCAATGACCCGCATGTTCCACTAAAGGGGTCGCGGGGGCAATGCATGCACGAGAGATCTCCAGGCCACTCGATCCTCCGCCATCGACTCTAACTCATCAGGAGCTATGCCCAAGCGCAACCAGGCGAGTGTTTCGACTTGGTCCAACCATCTCATCCTAGGTCTGCCAAGCGGTCGCCTACCTGATGGAATCGCATTCAAGGCACGCCTCGGAAGTCGTAATGATGGGGACATTCGTGCCACGTGACCAAACCAACGAAGTACAGCCCTTTCCGTTCGAAGAAGCAGCTGCCCAACATTGAGTTCCCCGCGCACTGTCGTGTTTCTCACCCTATCCCGGTGAGTAATTCCCACAACAGCACGAAGAAATCTCATCTCGGCAGCTTGTATTCGCGATCTTATTCTTTCGGTCATTACCCAAATTTCATGACCATAGGTGAGAGTTGGAACAAATACTGCGTTATAAACCGCTAACTTGGCTTTGACATCAAGCTCGGCCTTCCTGATTACAGATCGACCAAGCTGTTTTAAAATTGACCCAGCTTGACCAATCCTACAGGAAAGCTCAGCATTATTCCCCTCATCACTCGTGAAGAAGATCCCGAGATACTTAAACTTCTCTACCTGCCTCAATGGGACTCCAGTAACATGTAGAGTGCATTTAACAGGAGTTCTGGAAATAACCATAACCTCGGATTTGTCCACGTTAACCCTCATCCCAGCATCAGCACATACGGCCACAAACCTATCTAGCGCGCGCTGGAGTTCTATCTGGGAGGATGTGAGGATGACTAAGTCATCTGCAAAAAGAAGATGACTCACCCTCAACTCTCCCAATGTGAAACATTCCTCGCCTCGACTGCGCTGTAACATCCAATCCATATATATAATGAAAAGGAGAGGTGACAAAACGCACCCTTGGCGAAGTCCAACGCCCACGGTGAAAGGTGTTGATTTACTACCGTTAACCCGAACACAGCTACTACAGTTTGTGTATAGAGACTGAATGGCCCTCAACAAAGAACCATCAATCCCATACTCCTGCAGAACACTCCAGAGTTTATCTCGAGGAACTCGGTCGTATGCCTTTTCCAAATCTACAAAACAACTGTAGATCGGTTTGGCGTACTCCCAAGCCTTCTCAAGTACCATTCTTAGAGTGAAAAGCTAGTCGGTTGTACTTCTGCCGGGACGAAAACCGCACTGTTCATCCCCCATCCTGGATTCGACCATAGCTCTAGAACGCGCCTCCAACACCTTAGCGTAGACTTTACCTGGGAGACTTAAAAGAGATATGCCCCTGTAATTGGAGCACTCTTTTTTGTCCCCCTTTTTGAAGAGAGAGACAATCACCCCAGTCTGCCAATCACCAGGTGTTTCACCGCGTTCCCAAGCCACCTTAATGACACGAGAGAGCCATAAAACTCCCTCTTTACCCATAGCTTTAAGCATTTCTGGCCGGATTTCATCCACACCGGCGGATTTGCCAACTTTTAGCGATTCAATCGCCAAAATGACTTCCTCCACCGTTGGACTATTCTCCGCCCTACTCAAGTCTACAGGTCTGTCACCCTCAGTGCCCTGTTCGGGATTGAGCAGCTCCGAAAAGTGCTCGCTCCATCTGCGCAAGATGTCCACCTCATTGGAAAGCAACACGCCATCTTTGGATTTGACTCCTTCGATGGCGTTGTATTTCCTCCCTCTGAGCCGGCGAATGGTTTGCCAGAACACCTTTTTCGCAGATCTATGGTCGCTTTCCAACTTCTCGCCGAACTCCTTCCAAGTCTGCTCTTTAGCTGCTCGCACAGCCAATTTGCAAGTTCTTCGCGCCTCAGTGTACCGGTCACGAGAATCAGAGTTCCCAAGAGTTTATTTCTTGCCATTCATGAATATTAATTTATCATCGCACACTTTAAATAATTTCCATCGAATTAATCGTTCTTGAGCATTTTATTCTGTGATATTTGCAATTTTTTCTCTTCGCCATTTAGCACATTCACCTCAAACCTGGCATCCGTACAAAAATATTGCTTGTAAGATACTTTTATACATCAACGTTTTGTTGGGAATAGAATGCCATAATTTACGTACATAAAAATCAAAATGTTTTCATTTGTCCTCTATAGACTCACTAACAGATTTAAATATTTTATTTAATTATTTATTATGGTCTGTAGAAGATTTAAGGCACAGTTTGGATAGAAATCTTCCGATATTTTTGCAAATTGTCTTGAAATGAATTTTATTATTACGTGTATTATTGAAATAAAATAACGAATCATGGGCTAGGGAAATAATTAATTTTCGCTGTGTCTGAGGTACATACATTGATAGAAGCACGCTTGCAACCAGTTGGCATTCGGTTAACAAGACTCTCGAAAACTGAAGAACAGAAAGAGTCAAGCATAGTACACAGCAAAACGGCCGCAATCCAAATATCATGTTCTGCTAAAAATGTAGACGAACAAGAACCAAGTAACATCAGCGGTTGACTAGGAATGTGGCGCTATCGGGCTATTCGAGATCGATCACATGAACTTCATTCACAACATAATTTTAATGAACGAATAGGCAGACAAAAATGTGCGGGTTTTAAAGTTTTGAAAATACAGGTTTGTAATCTCGATTGGGCGCCGTGGCGTAGTGGGTAGGTGCGTCGACGCTCGAGGTCGTCGGTTCGAATCTCGAAAAAAAACATCAAACATTTTTTTCACGGTCCACCTCTTTCGAGTCACTGACAATGCTCAAAGAGTATAACTGTCTAGAAAAAGCTTCTCAATCTCGCCGTTCGGAGTCGGCATTAAACTGTAGGTCCCCTCCGCTCGTGAGAGAACAATAGCACGCACAACACGAGTGGTTGCTGAGAAGCTAGGCCCAGGTCCACTTCGGACTGTAGCGCTGCCATTATTATTATTATTATTATTATAATCTCGATTGAACCATTCAACCCGAATGAAAGGGACAACAATTCCGTCCCCCCGACCTGGAGGAAGTGAAGATAGCTATATCTAAACTAAAGTCCTACAAAGCTGCTGGAGCTGAAGGCCTAGCGGCTGCGCTTTTTAAAGCAACAGGCGATGACTTGGTAGGGAGCATGCATCAACTCATCTGTAAAATATAGTCGGAAGAAATCATGCCCGATGAATGGAATCTCAGCATTGTTTGCCCGATCCACAAAAAAGGAGACCCTCTAAAATGCGCCAAATAAAGAGGCATCAGTCTTCGGAACATTGCCTATAAGATCCTATCTACCGTCTTGTATGAATGCCCCATTCGTCAACAACCTGGTCGGTCCATATCAGTGTGGCTTTAGGCCAGGAAAATCCACCATCGACCAAATATTCACACTGTTGCAAAAGGGTATAGACAAGTTGCTGCCGGTTCTGAAAAGGATCTTCACAGCCAGCTTGGCACTCGCCTATATCCCGACCCCTTGGTGTACAGTTAGGGTAGCCTTCACACCAAAGATCGGTAAGGGGGACTACTCACTCGCCAAGAACTTTAGACCTATCAGTCTAACCTCTTTCCTGCTGAAAAGCATGGAAAGGCTGGTTGAGCTTCATGAACACTGTCAGAGAACACGGTGTAGATGAATCATTAGTGCTTTGGATTAAAGCAATGCTGATGAACAGAACATGCATGCTGGTTGACTCTCTGCTCGATGCTCTCAATAGTTCCAACATCTACGCCCAGGCCTATGCGGATGATGTAGCTGTTCTGTCTGTCGGATCATGCCTAGCGGATGTGTGTTCAAAAGCGCAGGCAGCTCTAGACGTGATCGACGATTGGTGTACCAGAAATGGGCTTTCAGTCAACCCTCTTAAAACCGAGGTTGTCCTCTTTACGAGGAGGAGGAAATTGACTGGTTTGACTCAACTGGTACTAAAAGGTGTCACTATCCGCTTTTCCGATGAAGCTAAGTATCTGGGTGTCATTCTAGATAGGAAGCTTCTTTGGAAAAAACACATTGAAACGAAAATTGCGAAGGCACTGTCAGTTTTCTGGCAGTGTAAAGGAATTTTCGGCAAAACCTGGGGTCTATCACCAAAAAGATCCGTTTGGATCTACACGGCTATGATTAGGCCCCTTCTCTCCTATGCATCGGTCGTTTGGTTGAATAAGCTTTCGCGTAAATACGTAACTGCTGCATTCACCAAGCTTCAAAGAACGGTCTGTCTCGGCTGCATGGGGGCCTTCCCTAGTACGCCTGGCTCTGCTCTTGATGCCCTGCTGAATCTCCCCTCCTAGATGTCCATATCATGGGGTGCACTCTCAAGGCCATCTTCCGTTTAAAAAGAAGTGGTTATTGGTGCAACTCGCACTGGAGTTTCGATGACCTTGCGCACCGCATCTCCTTTGACCCAGTCTTATGGATATGCCGTCTGACGCACGGACACCAGTACTCCAGCTGCGACGAACATACAAAGTCGACTTTCCATGTACTCAGGACTGGCTCTGGCCAGAATCTGAGCCAGGAAAGGAATGTAGTCGAATTTTCACGGACGGCTCCAAGACCAATGAAGGATCTGGTGATGGTGCCTTCGTGGAGAGCGACAACTTTAGACTGCACACCTCGTTAGGCAAATTTGCGTCGGTTTTCCCAGCGGAAACCTATGAGATCCTAATGGCTACGAGCTATATTGCGAATTATAGGTGGAAGGGGCGAAGTATTTGCGTTTGTAGCGACAGCCAAGCCGTCTTAAGGCGTTGCTCAACCCTTTAACCACTTCCAGGATAGTTCAGGAATGCAAGTCTTCTCTGAATTTGATCGGTAGCTTGAATTCGGTAAGACTTGTCTGGGTTCCCGGGCACCACGGAATCACGGGAAATGAGATCGCTGATGAACTTGCTAGGCGAGGATCAGTTGAGGCTTTCTCAGGACCTGAACCTAAGCTGGGACTGCCCGCGTCCTTGTTTAAGGTTTCCATCGATGGTTGGACTTTTCGAGAGCACAACCGCAGGTGGGATGACTCTGCAGGATGTAGACAGACCAAGCGCATGCTCCCCAACGTCTGTAAGAAATCCGCGGCTTTCTTGTTATCTCTTAACAGAAAAGACTGCAGACAACTTATTGGCGTAGTAACGGGGCACTATACCTTCGCCAAACACCTAAGTGTGCTTGGCCTAAGTGACGAAACCCTCTGTGACGCCTGTGGAGAAGACGATGACACTGCAGAGCACTTCCTCTGCCATTGTCCCGCCTTTGCTCGGATCAGGTGGCAGTTATTTAGCGCTGATGAGGTGAGAGCTGATGATGTAGGCTCCTCATCACAGAAGTCACAGAAGACCAGGAAATTTCAGTAAAAGTAGGTTGCTGCCTGGTAGTACAATGGACCAGTTTTGAGTCTGAGTGCTCCAGTGTAGTGTGACAAAAACCTACGACAAAAAAAAAAAAATATTCACACTGCGGCAGATCTTGGAAAAAACTACCTCCTCTTCATCGATTTCAAGGCCGCGTATGACAGCATCTATAGAGACGAGCTATACAGAGCAATGTCTAGGTTTGGCATCCCTACCAAACTCGTCCGTTTGTGTAGGATGACGATGGAGAATGCATGCTGCTCCATCAAGGTCGGTAAAGACCTAACCGAGACCTTTGATGTCAAAAAAGGATTCAGATAAGGCTACGCGCTGTCATGCGACTTCTTCAACATCATACTTGAAATAATTGTCTAAAACTCGCACGCCAACACTAGAGACACAATCTTTCAGAAGTCCGTCCAACTACTCGCATATGCCGACGATATTGACGTAATCGGAAGAACACAGCGTGATGTCAATGACACTTTTGTGAGTATTGCGACGGAGGCCGCGAAGATGGGTTTAACGGTAAATGAGGGCAAGACCAAGTATATGCTGTCAACCAGAAAGGACACGCAACACCGAAGTTTCGGACAGAACGTCACAGCAGACAGATATAACTTTGAGGTAGTCAAAGACTTTGTCTACCTAGGCACCGCTATTAATTCAGACAATGACACCAGCGCTGAAATCAAGCGAAGAAATCGCTGCTTCTTTGGGCTAAGAAAGCAATTGATAAACAAAGCCCTTTCTCGAACAACCAAGGTAACACTGTATAAGACTTTAATTGTCCCAGTCCTGCTATATGGCGCAGAAGTATGGACTTTGTCAACAGCGGATGAGGTTGCTCTTGGCTGCTTTAAGAGGAAAATTCTTCGGGTGATTTTCGGTCCCGTCTGCAGAGAGGGTGAGTGGAGGAGAAGATATAACAACAAACTGCACGAGCTGTTCAGCAACATCGACTTAGCCAGAAGGATGAAGATCCAACGATTGAGATGGCTAGGTCATATAGAGCGAATGGAAACCAATGCTCCGGCCCGGAATGTCTTCGAATCCACCCCCGAGGGACGGCGCAGTAGAAGAAGACCCCGACTCAGGTGACGCACGCAAGTGGAAAGGGACCTCAACCAACTGTGCGTGCGAAACTGGAGGCAGCTAGCTAAAGATCGATCTGGCTGGAGACGCTTGTTGGTTGGGGCCTAGGTTGACGCCGGACTGTACCGCCACCTTAAGTAAGTAAGTAAATCTCGATGAAAGCATTAAAGAGTCTTGCAAAAAAATCAATTTTCGGTTCAGATTAGATATACAGGAAATAAAATGAGTTTTCCCTGTCAATTGTTTTGTTGGCTGACGAAGTCATTGAACCACATTTTTTTTCTAAAATTATGCTAAACAATGACTTTCTTAATAGAGCCATGATCAATGACGTTCTCGGATAGAACGGCGTGAGTGTTTGAAAGATGTGGTCCCAGCAAGATGGCGTTACATACCATGCAATAAATAAACCAATCAACTTATTTTTTTTTGTTCAATGGACCTGTAAATTGACCCACAAGATCGTGTGTGATTTGACGCCATTTAATGACAATTTAAAATTAAGATATATTCCCTGATTTTAAACAAGAGAAAGCCACGTAATTGTCGATTCGTAAAAACCAGTTAATTGGTCAAAAGAAAGCAGGGTTTTGGCACTATAAACACGTTCACCACCTTTAAATAAAACATTCAGGACAGTATTGAGAAGGTTGCGGTTACCCAAAGTCTGATGCAGATTTAGCATAGAATCGTCATTCGCAGCCATTATTACTGTCTTTTGCAAAAACTCCTGACTCGTGCGATGCAAAACTCTACCCTGCCAGTCTTGTTAAAGGATCGACTTAAAGAGGAACGATTGGGATGATTCTTGATGCCTTCTTAATTCGCCTCAGATAAACATTTGATCCTGTCTGTGAGGGAGGCAACGAATTCCGTGAACTGTACAAAGATTTGCACATAGTCTAGGATGATTCGTCGACTAAACTGCCTCGACCACATCAAGCGCACGAATCGTAACCAAAGCTCCGGCTAAGAGAGTCTTCAGATCCGAGAAGGAGAGGAAAGCCGAACCGATTTAGCGATTAAGTGGTTGCGCATGCAAGACAGCTTGGTCTTGATTACGGTTAGCCGCGTGCTTGACATCATCAAGGATAGCTCAGCCTCAAACCAGCTCAGCCTACACCATCAATAAAGTGACCTGTACATTCCTTGCCCACAAAACCCATTTGTCAAGCACATTCCCGCTCTCATTCCAACTTGCGACAAGGTTCGTCTGAATCAAATTCCATTATCCTACAAATGAGGTGACAAGAAGCTTGTCCTGTTTTCAAATTTCTCCATTTTCCAAAGCCTTCCGCAGATCCCGTGTCGGTTATCATTCCGTTTTCATATCACTTCAGTTCGTGCGAACACCGCCCCAATTCCGTTTGCGTCGGATGTTGTGGGGCTTAACCACAACACAACTCATTTGGTATGTATCTGGGTCCCTTAGCTCCTTGTTCTGCCAGCCGGGCTCACATTTGGAACATTAATTTCATCTCTGCCGGACACCTCTTCGGTTTCACGGTAAAGGCCTTCACCTCATTTTCCATTCCACTCGATGGCATGGACCAAAATACAATCCATCATGTGAAGCCGCAAGCGCTTAGGGCGGCATTCCACGTAACATCGTGGGACTGGGGCAAGGCAAAGTCAGAATGTGAAGGAAAGGAAAATTGAAAGAGCAGGGAGGTCGGTCAGATGAGAGGATTGGATGAGTTTTCGACGAGACCGGCGACGTCTGATGATAGGGCGGAGGATGGGGCTCATGTGCATGTCTGCTGGAGGCACAGAGTGCAGCTGAAGCTACAGAATGTGGGAGGCCTAGCTGGCCGGTGGGATCATGTCTACTGTGGTGCAACGTGAAGGGGATTTGAGTGGTATCACTGATGATTTGGTAAAGAGCAGGGAATGTGACACGTTTGACATGGATTTTTGTGGAAATCAATGAGCGCATCGAGTAGGAGAAGGTGTGCACCTTTTTGCTGCAAACGATGTGAGATGGAATGAGAAGCAGGCGGGAAAGCAAGAGATTGGCAAGCTTGTTAGAGGACAACACTAAGTATCGCCTGATGGATAGAAACTGTGTTTTCCACAGTCGAACATGAGTCAAAATGAACAATGTTCCTTGAACAGTAATTCTTCTGTAAATCACATCTTTCCTTGGCAAGTAATACTGCATTCTCAGACATATCCACCGATAACGTTCAAAGCCACAATCAACTTTGTGAATTGGTTCTTGTCAAACTCCTACGGATAACCAACATACTGAGCTCGGTAGTCGATGTGTTTAAGATATATCTCACTTCACATCGTCTATACATGCAAAGCTTACAACGCTCCAAAGAAGACTCAATTGCATCCAAAAATGGATTGATTGGCACCATAGAGAGATACCCTCTTTACTTTCTACGCCGCTGCAGTCCAGGATGGAGATTGGCTCCAAACAAGCCTCTCCAATTGGCACCACCTCTTGTTTGGTCCAATCACCCATCCAAAATTTGTTAAAGTCCTTTTTCAGGTGTATGACCCTTCTTAGTGGTGCACGTTCTTCTGTTGCTTTGCCCAACGGGTTAGGTGAGTGCTGTCTATACGCTCGACCTTTTCTGGAGTTCAATGCTGACTCCGATCAGCGAAGTTAAAAAGTTTTTGAGAACTGATAATGTCTCAAAAGAGAGCCATGAGCCGTGAAAACATGAAAGACGTCGTTCGGGAATCACCCAAGATTTCAAGCATAAGAGTCGACGCACTTACCCACTACGCCACAGCGCCGACTCGTAACAATTTTATGTAAAAAATCACGATGTTTTTATTCAACAAACAACTTAAGTAAGTGTAAGAAATTGTATATGACACCTCTTGTTGGATGTACCGATATCGTTATATCTTCTTAGAGGACTTGGTCTTTGAGTTTGGCTGACCTTTCCAAGTTATTGTTTTTAAAACTTCCCGCGGCACTTCGTCGTCTTGTCATAAATCTTTCAAATCTATCGATGACCTCGTCAATGACTTGGCGGGAGCAACGAGAAATCTTTATCGTCATCCTCTAAAGCCATGAGATTGGCATACACTTCAAACCTAGGCCAGCTGTTGCATAGCTCGTCTCTAAGCGGGTAGTCATATGTGTCCTTAAGACCGAATAATAAATGATGGGCGTCGATCTCAAGGCTCTTTCTAGTTTCAACGGTGAAGATGACAGTCCTTATATTGACAAAAAATTAAACCAGGTCTCGCTTCCTACCGTTAGTGGCCAAAGAATGGCCAAGTAATGATCGGACTAGAATCCACCTGTTTTCAACTGCAGCCACTGACTATATTTTCCTTTTTTGTCTGGTGTTACACTCCAGTGTCGACCTAATCATTAACCATAAGGTATCTTCAGCCATCACACGCCACTGCAAATCTGAGAACTCGATTTAACAAGTATAGTTTTCAAATTAGACCGGTGGACTTCCCACTGAGATCGTGTGACTGGAGATCTCTTTATTACGTCTTACAGATCCTGAGACCTTGAGACCCTGAGACCCTAAGAACCTGGGAACCCGAGACCCTGGGACCCTGAGATCCTGAGACCCTGAGACCCTGAGACCCTGAGACCCTGAGACCTTGAGACCCTGAGACCCTAAGAACCTGGGAGCCCGAGACCCTGAGACCCTGAGATCCTGAGACCCTGAGACCCTGAGACACTGAGACGCTGAGACTCTAAGACCCTGAGACCCTGAGACCCTGTTACCCTGAGACCCTGAGACCCTGAGACCCTGAGACTCTGAGACCCTGAGACCCTGAGACCCTGAGACCCTGAAATCCTGAGATCCTAAGATCCTGAGATCCTGAGACCCTGAGACACTGAGACCTTGAGACCCTAAGAACTTGAGACCCTGAGACTCAGATGTTATGGTTTCTTCAGAAGAATATCCTATCAGTAGTCCGCCGTTTTGAAACCACTAGGATAGGTGGCTAATTCAAATATTCCAGCTTGATCAGTACAATTCAGAAGAATTGAAGCATTTTGTTAAAGGCCTTACAGCAGGCGCGCTAAGACGGTTTGTCAAGAACATGCTACTTGGTCCTTGCTAGGTCGGGGTATCAGCACAGAATGTGTGTAGGAGTTTCCCTCTCGTTACTATTCACACTGCTGAATTCAGAGCATGTTATTAGAAATGCTAAACTTGCCCTCGTCGTCGGCCATAATGTCAGTAACCATTCTAGAGAGGTCTTCCCTTAGTCTGTTGAGTACTTTTATAGTTGTATGCTTGTAGCTCGTATCTCGGCAATTTTTCTGTTAAAGCATCAACAAGACTCGGTCCAACCACCATTCACCGCCAAACACGTTATCGCCGCCTTCCCGCCGTACTTGTCAGTTTCACTCTTCGTGAGGACGTCCCTACATCCCTTGTTTGATCTCAACTCATTTCTCAATCAATCTCCACGAAGGATATGCCAAAATAATTAATCATCATCAAAATACTGTACAGACCCACGAACCCCATCACAAAAGTTGCCCGGATATGTCTCCCCATGCCCGAGTTCAAAGTCACTAAATAAACGAAACAAGGACATCGCGGCACATCTGAGAGGAGGACGTGTCGACCCGTCCGAAAGGGCCGGAAATGGAAAACAGCTCCACTCCACCAGTGGACGCCCTGATTTGCATTTCATTTCATGGATTGGACACCCGACAAGAGGAAATGATTTAATTGCTTCGCCTCTGCCAAGATTGCAGTGCGCCCCTGTTGAGTCTTTGGACAGAGGACATGGACGCCCATCCATTCAATGCCGAAATAAATTTCCCCAGATGTCAAGGCCTTCCTGGCAGAAGGGTGACTTTAATCAACATCAGCGCTCTCTTTGACACTTGTACATCAATCTTATCTTGGCCACGTCCCCCGGCGAGAATCCGTTGCGCTGCCCCATGTGCCTCGACTCCTCGGTATCCACCTGCAAATCGAAATGGCCACATCAATCCTGCGCCTCCTCATTCGCAGTGGTGCCCTCTTACCTTCGCCTCAATCGTTGGTTTGCCGTTCTTCGAGAACGACTTCCGAGAGTAGTGCATCACACTGGCGTAGTCATAAGCGATTCCCATGGTCGGCGTCTTGTGCGGTGGGTTCTTCTCGAAGCTCCTCATCATTTCGTCCCGGATGTTTTCCGTGCGCACGTAGATGTAGCCGTCTCGGTCGGGACGGTTGTGCTCGTGCAGGAATCCCAGAGCGTGCATAAGTTCGTGCAGAATTGTTCCTCGGGTCATCACACATGCCGGAGACTGTAGATTCACTTCCTGCCTCCCGCCCAGTCTTCCGACGCTGGACCAGCAGCCCGTGTTGCCATTCACGAGGGATATGAAGTCCCTTTCCCTGGTTCGTCGTTTGAAGCGGAGGCACGTCTGCCGCTGATACTCCGCGAAGGCCCACTCGATGACTTGCAGTTCGTTGGGAGTGAAGTTTCCATGAATCTCATAGGGAATGACGTGGCCTGGCCAACGGGAGCTCTTTCTGCGAAACGGCGGAAGACGGATATCGCCTTCGAAGTAGGTTCCTAGTTCCTCGGGATTTCGCTCGTACTTGGAGTGGACTTCTTGTCTCCCAGTGACTGGGCTGTCTGGGTCCTCCGAGGTATTCACATTGCGACTGTGGTCTGTTGTGAAGGAATCGGTGCCATTTGCTGCGGTTTGGAGGATGAGTGTGGCCGATGTTGTGAGAACGAGTAGAAGCGGAAGCATGACGACTGCACTGGTGATGGTTGGACTGTGATGCGAAGTTTAGTCAAAACGCGGCTTAAAAGGCAATCGAACCGAAACCAGTGACCTATTATCTGTGAGGCAGGTGTGCACCTTAGAGTTGCTCCAATTGTTTCGTAATTTATTCATGAGCCTTTTTGGGTTATCTCCAAAGTAAAAGGCGAAACAAGCGACTATGCAAAGGAAGTCTGTATCAGTTAACTTCTTTAAATGTTTCATGAGTTCACAAGTGCCTCAATACTCATTGACTTCATCAAGCATTCATGAGATTCACCGAAATTTATGAGTATCGTTTATGTCACAGGCCATGGGTTTCGTTCCTGGCAGTGGTTTTGAAGTCTGTTACCCTGGTTGGAAAACTGGCTCCCAAACGATTGCAGCGAATGGGAATTATGATTATGATCAGTAGCTGGTATTTCCTGCTGCTCTTATTGTATGTAGTTTAAGATGTATCTGAGTCTTAAAAATATGATTTTCGAATTGGGAAGATTTCCCACAAACTGTCTGCAGTAATGCCCGCTTAAGTGACACATATTTATGTAGACACACGATTTTTGTCTGTCTTAGACTGAAGTTTCGTTTTCTTCTTCTTCTTAGATCCTGTATCCCCTGGCGGGTCTTAGGGCCACTACTACGCTTACTCGTCATCGTGGTCGGGTTCTCGCAATGAGTTTCAGCTCTCTCCAATTCTTCCCCAGCTGTCCGGGCTCTTCCTCTACTGTGCTGCGCCATGTATTTCTCGGTCGACCCGCTGTTCTATCGTCTTGGGTTACCGGGTTCCACTGCATCGCATGACTTGCTATGAAACTGCCGCCTTTTCGAAGGGTATGACCAATCCATTGCCACTTGCGTAGGGATGCAAACATCGTTCTTAAAAACATCGATGTTTGAAACATCGATAGTTCCAGGACAAACATCGATGTTAAAAAAACATCGGTATCAACAACGATACATCGATGTTTATTCCGATATTTTATTTATATTCTACATCACACGAATTGTTGGCTATATTTACGATGTACTATACCTAAACAACAAAACATACTAGTCGTACCAGTTTCAACCCAAAAACCTTCTCAGTCTTCCGTTTCGTTGATGATTGAATTTTTACTTTGTGGCTTATCGGGCCAACGAAAAACCCAAAGTAACGTTGGAGGATTCTACGATTCGGGATTTGGGTTCCCGAGCGGGCCCTTCATGCACGTTTATATGGCGAGTCGCTTGCTCAAAGACCGACACCCGTTCCCAGCCGCACCCCGTTGGTGAACAGGCGCTAGTTTGGCTGTTGACACAAGGTCTGCCATGCTTACGCATCCAGCCAATACATGACGAAACATGAGCCCTCTCCGATTAGCCCACAGTTCCATAGGAGTTGTATACCCGGTCTCCTTCAGGGTTGCTCGATGCCCAAAGTAAACCACTTGGAGGTTCAGAGTAGGATATTAAAAAAGGAGAGGCTAAGATATGCAAAAAGTTACATTGTATTGCGCATCTCTAGCAGGTGTAGGTGTAAAAGATTACACCCCATTATTATTACAAGAATACAAGCACATTTTATATATAACACATTTTGGAAATGTTTAACGAAATGAATGAACGATGTCGATGTTTGACAATTTTGCCGTCGATGTATCGGTTAGCAAAACATCGATGTTTATGAACGAAACATCGATGTTTGCAAAACGGCCAGAAAATCCTTAGTATTTTCCGTAGTCACCGGTTCACAAATGTCTGTAGCCTTCTTGTTACAATGGCGGTCACTTTCCAAGTGCTGCACCCATATAACAGCACGGACTCAATATTGGAGCGAAGCAGTCTTAGCTTGGTCTTTAAGCTAACAGCATTGCTTCTCCTTATTGTGGACAATAACCCGAATGCTGACTTAGCTTGAGATAGTCGATTTCCGACATCTGCTTCGATTTCTCCCTTGGCTTAGACCATACTTTCGAAGTATTGGAAACTCTCGCGGTTGTCCAGCAATGACTATTTGATCGATAGAGTTGTATGCGTGACTGAGTAACTTTGTTTTTGACGAGTTGATCTTCAGCCCCACGGCCTTAGCTTCCCTCTCCACATTTGTTGTCATTTGGTGGAGGTCCAAAATCCTATGAGAGAGTAGGCACACGTCGTCAGCGTTGTCAGGATCATTTAACTGTGATGAAAGTGTCCATCGAATTCCTTGTGTACTCGCTGACAGAGCAGAGTTAAGCACATCACCAATGAAAACAATATTGGGGATAGAATGCAACCTTGCCTGACTCCACTTTGGATTTCAAATTCTTCTGACAACTTTTCTCTGTGCAGTAAGAGACACTTTGACCCATCGTAAGTCGCTTTGATAATAGCTATAAGCTTATCTGGGATGCTTCTCCTGCGCAAGGCAACCCAAATAAACTCTGTTCACACTTTCGAAAGCTTTTTCGAAATCGATGAATAACAGGTGAAGTGACGACCGATATTCTGAGCATTGCTCAATGATGATACGTATGGTATTGATATGGTCGACACAGGACGATCCACTGCGGAAATATGCTTGATCTTCATTGAGTGTGCCTTCCAGATGTTCTTTTTTTCGCGCCAGTACTATTTTCGCTAACCGCAGGAAGCACGGTTATACCTCTCTAATTTTCGCACTGCATTAGGTTTTCCTTTTTTTAGGAAGCTTGACGATTATTCCTTTTTTCCAGTCTTCGAGAAAGCCGTCAGCCTCTCAAGCATTCTCAACTAGTGGGTGCAATAACTCGGCCGAAATTTTTGGCGCGGCTTGTAAAAGCTCCGCAGGGATTCCGTCAAGTCCTGCCGCTTTGTTGTTTTGAGTGCTATGATGGCGGTCATGATTTCACATTTATTTGGAGTTTTGATTCGAATTTGGGAATTTTATGAAACTCAACCAGATTTGGGGGCATAACGTCTGCGAATACACGGTTCAGTACCGCAGCAAAATGCTCCTTCCACCGATTAAGCTGGTCCTCATCCGAAATAAGTAGGGAACCGTCTAAACTTTTCACCGGGTGTTGCATCAAGCAATGATTGCCTGTTAGCTCTTTGGTGATTCTATAGACGGTGCGACTGTCTTTTTTACGTGTTGTGCACGCTACGCTTTAATAATAATGGCGGCGCTACAGTCCGAAGTGAACTTGGGCCAAACTTCTTAGCAATCACTCGTGTTGTGCGAGTTATTGTTCCTTCACGAGTGGAGGGGACCTACAGTTTAATGCCGACTCTGAACGGAGAGATCGAGAAGCTTTTTCTAGACAGTTATACTCTTTGAGCATTGTCAGTGACTCGAAAAAGGTGGAGACGTGAACAAAATTGTAGATGTTTTTTCGGGAATCGAACCGACAACATCGAGCGTAGGTGTTGACGCACTTACCCACTACGCTACGGCGCCCACTCTACGCTTTACTACTCTCATTTTCATGCAATATTGGGATTCCAGGGATTCTACCTTGCCCATATTTGCTGCTGGAATAGCTGCAATGCGAGCTTTAAACTGTTTACGCTCGTCAACCATCCTCCAGGTCTCTTCAGTAAGCCAGGTCCGCTGGTTTACCTGAGCTCTACCGACAATGCTTTCTGCTGCAGAGGTAAACAAATTGTACACTCGGGCTCTGGTCAAGCGCCTTTGTGAAGCCCATTTGCTTCTGGAGAGCGTACAAGTACTGAGTGTCAAGAGCTGTTTGAGATCAGTATTTTCGGTGCAAGTCGTCTCTGCGTAGCAATCACTGGTGGGCCACTTGTGTCGATGCAATGCATCACGTCGATCTTGCCCTGCTAGATCTACATCTCTAAATTCCCTTCAAAAATGCGAAAGCCATATATTTTGGTCAACAAAAGTAACATGTTCCACAAAACACAACGGACGATGATAGAATAGAATACCGTCCCCCCGACCTAGACGAAGTCAATATAGCGATATCGAGACTGAAGTCTAATAAAGCTGCTGGTGCAGATAGTCTGCCCGCTGAAATGTTTAAGGCAGCTGGACGTGATCTGGTAGGGCGCATGCACCAGCTCATCTGTAAGATATGGTCGGAGGAAAGCATGCCCGATGAGTGGAATCTCAGTATCTTTTGCCCGATCCACAAGAAAGGAGACCCCCATGACTGCGCCAACTATTGAGGGATAACATCGCCTGTAAGATCTTTTCTGCAATTCTGTGTGAACGCCTGAAACCTTTCGTCACCATACTGATAGGTCCCTTATCAGTTCCGGGAAGTCCACCATCGATTAAATCTTCACACTGCGGAAGATTCTGGAGAAGACCCAAGAAATGCAGATCGACACACACCACCTATTTGTCGATTTCAAGGACGCATATGACAGCGTGATAGAGACGAGCTTTACAGCGCCATGTCTAGTTTTGACATTCCTGCCAAACTCGTCAGACTGAGCAGGATGACGATGGAGAACTGTCGCTGCTCCATCAAGGTCGGTAACGAACTCACCGAGTCCTTCAATGTCAAAAAAGGTTTTAGACAAGGCGACACGCTGTCATGTGATTTCTTTAACATCGTTCTTGAGAAGATCGTGCAAAACTCACTGGCCCACACAAGAGGCACGATCTTCCAAAAGTCAGTTCAACTGCTAACTTACGCAGATAACATTGACGTGATTGGGCGAACACAGCGAGCCGTCAATGATGCGTTTGCTGGCATTGAAACGGAAGCGGCTAAAATGGGTCTGGCGGTAAACGAGGGCAAAACAAAGTATATGCTGTCATCGAGAAAGGACGCACAACATCGACGCACAACTTGGACAGAACGTCAGCATAGGCAGCTATAACTTTGAGGTAGTAAAGGACTTCGTCTACCTTGGCTCCGCGGTTAACAGTACAAACAACATCAGTACCGAGATCAAACGCAGAATAACTCTTGCCAACCGCTGTTTTTTTGGGCTCAAAAGGCAGTTGAGTAGTAGAGCCCTCTCTCGGAAAATCAAGTTGACTTTGTATAAGACCTTGATCATCCCAGTCCTGCTGTACGGCGCAGAGGCAGGGACAATATCCCAAGCGGATGAACAGTGTCTTGGGCTTTTCGAGAGAAAAGTTTTGCGTGCGATCTTTGGTTCTGTTTGCGTTAATGGCAATTGGAGGAGAAGGTTCAACAGTTCAGTTCAAAGCTGGCGATAGGTCGTGCTGGCTGGAGGGGCATGTTAGATGAGGCCCAGGTCCACCTTGGACTATAGCGCCCTAAGAAGAAGAAGAAAAGTAACATGCGCGCTTTTTCAGTTCGGGATATTTGGGCACTGAAGTGGAAGCATTTTTTCCCACAAATGGTCTACGGTAGGACTTTCAATCTCGAATCTGCTTATTAACATGATTCCACTCATAAATAATTTACACAAGCTTCGACAAAAAAAAAGGAATCCCTTATCCACCACTCCATCATTTTGTATCAGAATTTGTGAAATTAACGCTTCCTTATGAATTGTAAGTCTAACCATTCGAGCGATTCACAAGATTACTGGGATTCTGAAGCAATTTTGAAGTAAACAGTGATCGCACAGCCATCATCGAAAGCATGCTTTTTGAGTCTATCTGGAAGAGAGATTTTATCTTCAAACCTCGGTCATTAAGCTCTACCTTGCGAAACTGATATTTGCAGTTTCTAATTGGAGATGTCATTAGTCCGAAGATATAAATCAAAGCTGTTTCCAAGTGTCGGCCCCAAATGACACCTACGACGACTCTCCATTCGCTTCTCAACAGCCGTTCAAAATGAGCTCGGATCGCGCAAGCTTAATTGTATTTCCAATCGTCTTCGCAACCATTCCTTCAATCGCCTGCAGTGCCATCTCTGAACCTATCAGCTACTTGAGCACCACGGCCATGCTCAATCCCTATCAACCCAGCAGACGTGCGCTCTCTAAATCAGAAGTTCAAAGAACGGGTAAACTTGTAGCCAACTACAACAACGCATCCGAACACAATCCGGAAGAGCTAGGTGAGTACTACGAAGGTGACATCCGGGTTCCATACCGTCCCAACGGCAAGCTTGCCCTCCTGGCGGACAGATTTCGCTGGCCGAACGCTGTTGTCCCATACACCATCGATGGACGATTCAGTAACCAGGAGCTGAATACCATCAAAGGGGCAATGGATGAGTTCCGAAAGCGAACCTGCATCAATTTCAAACCACGTTCTGGAGAAAAGGATTACGTTTCCATAGTAAGTGGCAAATCAGGGTGTTGGGCGGCAGCTGGAAGGACTGGTGGCAAACAAGAGGTGAACCTCCAGGCACCAGCGTGTTTGTGGAAACGTGGAGTAGTGCTGCATGAGCTTATGCATGCCGTGGGTTTTCTACACGAGCAAATTCGCCACGACCGCGATGCTTATGTGACCATAAACATGCAAAACATCGACAGTGACAAGCAGTTCAATTTTAAGAAGAACCCCAAAACCGAGGCGGACGGGTTGGGTCTCTCCTATGACTACGCCAGTGTGATGCACTACTCTCCGAAGTCGTTTTCAAAAAATGGAAAACCAACCATCACGGCGAAGGTAAGGGTTATCGTAGTTTTGGATGCGCAATGAGGTTTGTTTGGTTTTGCAGAAGGACACCGAAGAAGCGAAGCGCATGGGACAGCGAGATGGATTTTCAGCGCTGGATATTGCTAAGCTGAGGGAGATGTACAAGTGCTGAGTTTGTTATTTGCATATTGAGAGTTAAATAAAGCGCAATTCAATTAATTAAGCAATTTTTTAAGTTTTGTTTTAATTATCTGATGTTTTTATCAGTTGATTAGGGAAGAGGTGGCAACTTGATGGTATAACATTACCTCAAATCTCCGCACAAGATTCTCCCGTACTCATTCTGAGGAATTACGTATCCTCGTAAAGAAGGAGCCAGCGAAGTAGCTAAACCCGGCGAGGATTGGAACCAACTTCAATTTATGAGGCACTCCAATTTAAGTGAAATTACTCAACATTGCAGCATCAAACTTTAGATAGAACGACCTTGAGTCAAGATGTCTAGTTTGATCTTGCCAAAACGAGACATGAGCAAGATCAAGATCAGCAGTGTTTTAAAGCAAGTCCCAGTGACGTTCGCCTTTTTCGTGTGGAGCTTCAATCAAAAGGGGACTTAGGCCTCAACCAACATAATTCTCTAGCGCAATCCCCTGCGAACTTTTTTCTAAACTCCACTCCGAATTGGTTAAAGTGCCTTTTAAATTGTGCAAACTCCTATGTCTGTGTATATCCCCTGCTGAGATGTGCCTTCGGATGAGCTGCGAAGAGTCCTTCGGTTGAAGGTATGATGTCCACTTGCTCTATACGACATAGTTATGGTTCGCAAATATCTGGCTAAGCCTGGTACGGCCCGTGCAGTTCGTGGTTGAATATTCTTCTCCAATCATTGTCAATCTAATCGGGACCAAAGATTGGATGTCGGTGTTTTGTCTTGAAACGACCAACGACTGTCAGTGAGTTTTCCTTACCGACCAGCGAGAGTTCTCCATCGTCATCCTACTCAGTCTGACGAGTTTGGCAGGGAAAAAAAAACTTTCGGACATCATTCCTGCCATAACACCTCTCCATCTCCTCGGTCACGCACTTCTCGTACTCTTTCTTTTTCGTCCTGAGAAGCCGGTTCTCTTCCCTTCTTCTCTGTTCGTAGAGCTCACGAACAGCTCTCGTAGTTCGATGAGAGGCTAACATTAACTTTTTCAAAAAACATGTCGCCGTTCAGAATCGTTATGTGAAGACACGACACTAACTCGCCATCACAGCTGGCCATATCTATTTACAGTACCGTGCAAAATAATAAGAATTCGCATTACTTCTGAGGTGTTTCTCATTTTTACAGCGGTTAAGCTCTAAAACCAACGGAATTACATTTAAGTATTTTTTTTTAATGTTAACGGTAAAGTATCAACATGGCAGCTAGGTACGGCTAAGTTAGGGGGCTACTAGTGAATTTTTCAGCACACTTAGACCATGTTGGTCCATTGTAATACCCACCGTCAGACTACTACGACTTTTTTTGTGGAGTACCGTGAAGGACCAATGTTATGCCAACAATCTGGAAAGGATTTAAGCACTTAAGGCCAATATTATCCAAGCAATCCGTGAGCTACAGCTCGAAACCATCAACAAGGTCTTGGAAAATTGAGGTGACAGTGAATGCTGCGAAAACAGCCGAGGCAGCATTTTTAACAAGAAACTTTTATTTGGCCCACCCCGTGACATCACGAAAGACCTTTCCTTGTCCAAAGTAGGTCATGGATTCGTTGCAGCCCTAACCTACTTCCTCTTATTCAAAAATGTGCGTGCCTATCACCTTCCGCAAAATCCCTTTAATCCACACAAATAAAGCAAAAATGCCACAAATAGTTGGCCTAATTCGACTTATCTCGCGGATTTGCTCTTTCAATGTCAGCCAAATACAAATTAGCACACGTGAAATGCGACTCATTAACGATGACAAATTAAAAACAAATGATGTCTTATCATTAGAATACGACCGCGTTCAAGAAAATATTCGCCGCAGTGCGTTCGAGTATTTATTCTCTTCTAGATACTTGTGCGCGGGTGGAGATAGCACGTTTTTCAAAATAATTTATCTTTAAATGCTTTTCTTTATTGACAAAATTTCTTTCAACTCCCACTCAGTCGTATTTTGATCTCAATGCTAATACAAATTAGCGATGTTTTTTAAAAATGTTGCATTTTCAAAATATTTTCTTTGAGAATTGTTTTGTTTGACAACATGATTCAGAACGTAGTCATGTTGTAAATTTCATTAAATGAATCAAATGGAAATTTTTTTTATGAGAAGACTGCGAGAATTCGGTTTGTGGTGCATAGCGGTAACACGGATACTTTTTTTTGTCACACTACACTGGAGAGCGCAGGCTCAAAAACTGTTTCATTGTACTACCAGGCAGCAACCTACTTTTGCTGAAATTTTATCGTCTTCCGAAGGAAGACCAGCAGGCGCTTCTGTGATGAGAAGCCTACATCATCAGCTCTCACCTCATCAGCACCGAATAATTGCCACCTGATTCGAGCAAAAGCGGGACAATGGCAGAAGAAGTGCTCTGCAGTGTCATCGTCTTCTCCACATTCGTCGCAGAGGGATTCATCGCTTAGGCCAAGCACACTTAGGTGTTTGGCGAAGGTGCAGTGCCCTGTTAGAGATGTTAAGAGATAACAAGAAAGCGGCGGATTTCTTACAGACGTTGGGGAGCATGCGCTTGGTCTGTCTACATCCTGGAGAGTCATGGCACCTGCGGTTGTACTCTCGATAAGTTCAACCATCGATGGAAATCTTAATCAAGGGCGCGGGCAGTCCCAGCGTAGGTTCAGGTCCTGAGAATGCCTCATCTGATCCTCGCCTAGCAAGTTTATCAGCGATCTCATTTCCCGTGATCCCATGGTGCTCCAGGACCCAGACAAGCGAATTTAAGCTACCGATCAAATTCAGAGCAGACTTGCATTCCTGAACTATTGTGGAAGTAGTTAAAGGGTTCAGCAAGGCCTTAAGCACAGCTTGGCTGGCGCTACAGACGCAAATACCTCGCCCCTTCCACCTATTCTTCACAATATAGTTCGTAGCCATTAGGATCGCATAGGTTTCCGCTTGCTCTTATTCAAAAATGTGCGTCCTGCCAGAAAACTGACAGTTCATTCGCAATTTTCGTTTCGATGTGTTTTTTCCACAGAAGCTTCCTATCTAGAATGACGCCCAGATATTTAGCTTCATCGGAAAAGCGGATAGTGACACCTTTTAGTACTAGTCAAACCAGTCAATTTCCTCCTCCTCGTAAAGAGGATAACCTCGGTAACGAGGCCAACGTTGCACAGAGAGTAAATTCGTTGACCCCAGCATCGATAGTCCGTGGACCAAATCCTGATTCACACAACAACTAGATAAAGGTCACATTTGGTTACGCGCATGCATAGGGAACTTCAATTTTGGGTTTGTCAAGATCTTCGTCCACCTTAGCTCCCTAGTTAGCGGCTTCGAAAGTAATGATTAAACGTAGAACCACTCTTGTTTTTGTGTCCAGCAACTGATTTCTTTCTCGTCAGATCAAGGTGCCTTTGTACATAGACCATGATCCAGTCTTCTGTACAGAGATAAGGACACTATCAAAAGCTGAATGTTCTGCTTGCTCATTGGCCTTGTTGGCGTTGATGGTGACGGAAGCTTTTTTAGCTTAATCGCTTATAGCGATCTTAGTCGAATTAGACGTCCGCGGATCCGCTGCCTAAGTTGACTAGACCATTTAGACCGTATGGACAACATAGCTCCAGCTCCAAGAATATTCGACTCAGAGACAGTGGACGAAACAGCTTTTGTACGTATTCAGTGTAGAGGTCAACATTAAACAGAATTTTTGGTCCGATTGTGGAAATATGTTAAGAGTTTTGGAAAACAAAGCATCTGGAGCATAAATGCGAAGCCCAAACCCTTCAAAAATGCAAAGAATGCAGTTTTGAAACACCATTCTCGTGACGTTTTCCGCGTGGTTTCAGTTTTTTTTCACAGAAACTCAGTCTTCCATCACCCCATCAGCGAGTGAGTATTGTCAACAGCTTGACATGAAACACAAGTTCCGTGCATGAATTCTTCGCATGACAATATTTGAGGGACTAATTAGTCTTCCGGAGTGCACTGCCTCGAATATTCACATTTCTGCTCGCCGAAACACGCTGAACAGAGCGGCTCTAAAAAAGGGACCAAAGGTTACAAGGGAACCGACTCCACTCCACGGACTCTTGAGAGACAGAGTGTTGCCATGGCCCGGTAATAGGCAGGAATCACGCCCGCAACCACACACAGAGCGAGCAACTGTGATACAGCCGACATCAATGATAACAACGTGAAGTAGGTTCGCTCGCAGTGCCAACCCGTATCTTTGCACTGTTTGTCGCACAATTGCGACTGAAGGAATTTTCGTGTACAACACGATGTCCCCATTAGCCTCGGCATTCCCACGCACGAGGAAGCAGCGGTGGGCGGCCGCGATTCCCTCTCGGCAATGTGTCGCGCTCAGTACGTTTCGCGCGCTCTTCGCCGCCAATTCATCACAAACTGATTTACAAGAGGGCACTCATTAGGGCTACTCCGGGTTGTGCGCGGCTCGGTATAATTACTGCGATAAGATAATTAGGAAGTGTACATGCACCCGAAGGAGGGTTGCATTGTTTGGAATTAATGCCTCATATTTAATTGTTTTGCTCCCAACAACTCGTGCGCCCAGCAGATGAGCTCGCCCTCGCTTCGTGGTCGTTTCTGTGCGAAAGCATTGAACGCGGCGTTCGCTGGCGTCGCGTGTTCTCTTCTGATGTAACTTGTTATTTTTTTTGTATTGTTTTGGTTTTTTTTTTTTTGTATCGGAGACACTCTGAAGTGGGTCAAGGTGGCTGGCGATGTGACCTTTGATTCCTTCTCGGCGGGAGATAACAAACTATTGAGTCACCAAAGATGTGTTTACATTTCATAAACATGTGGGTGCAGTGGGTGCGACGCGGCAGCTGTGAGCTCGTGGGAAAGTTTCCTTTCGAATTCTTATTTGCTCGGAAACTTTGTGTGTATCGGTGCTGAGGTGGTAGACATCTCAAGGGAAACAGCTGTCGAGTGCAGCAGTGTAAACGGAAGTCAGGTGCAAGGTTGAAAATGGGAGGAGAGTTGTGTGTTCTGTTTCTTTCCTTTTTCTGTCCTCGAATGCCTTGGTGCGATGCTTTTGAATCAAATTTAGGGGCAAGCTTTCGAAAAAGGCTTTTGAAATCCAATCAGAATTTACCATAAGTTGGGGAAGCAAATGAGACTGATGGATGCTATTGCCGCTTTCAGATGAAATGCATCAACATCCAAAGGAGACTGAGATCTTATAGATAGGACCCATTCTTTTTCTTCGGAGGATTTTTGAAACACTACTGGAGCACTCAGACTCAAAACTGGTCCATTTTACTGCCAGGTAGCAACCTACTCCGGAGCCGTTAATTTTATCCGAACGGCAAATGGTGACTGGACCAGATTCGATTTCACTGGGATTCGAACCTGGGACCCCTCTAACTTGGGGCAGGCACTTAACCAACTGCGCCATCCAGTCGTCGGCAATAGGACCCATACCCAAATAAAGAAATTTGATAGAGGATTCCAGGGCAGTTTCAAACCCTGACCTCTTGGAGTGGCAAAGCAAAAAATAAGAACACACACGATGTGACGAACCGCTAAGAGGAGCTTTGCCAAGGATTTGAAATCCTGCCAGACATTATCGCAGCACTTGTTATTCCGTCTCCAGCGATTATAACAAATCCACAATAGAACCTTTCGCTAGAACAACCTTAGCGACTAGATTCCTCCAAGCGACTGTTTTTTCCTTCTCGTTAATGGAATTGATTAAAAGACCTTTACTCTTCCACACATATTGGCCGGAATCTTCTTCTTTTTCTTAGGGCGCTACAGTTCGAGGTGGCCCTGGGCCTCACTCAACATGCCTCTCCAGCCAGCACGATCTTTTGCCAGCTGTCTCCAGTTTCGCACACCAAACCGCCCGAGGTCTCCCTCGACTTGTGTGCGCCACCTTGTACGTGGACGTTCTCTGTTGCGTAGTCCCACAGGCTCAGAGTCGAAGACTCTTCGGGCCGGAGCTAAGTTATTCATACGCTCTACATGGCCCAGCCATCTTAGGCGTTGGACCCGTAGACGCCTGGGTAGACTCATGTCGCTGCACAGCCCATATAGTTCGTGGTTGAATCTTCTCCTCCAAATGCCATCAACGCAAACAGGACCAAAGACCGCGTGCAGAACTTTTCTCTCGAAAAGACCAAGACAGTGTTCATCCGCTTGGGATATTGTCCATGCCTCTGCGCCGTACAGCAGGACTGGGATGTTCAAGGTCTTATACAAAGTCAACTTGATTTTCCGAGAGAGGGCTCTACTACTCAATTGCCTTTTGAGCCCAAAAAAACAGCGGTTGGCAAGAGCTATTCTGCGTTTGATCTTGGTACTGATGTTGTTTGTACTGTTTACCGCGAAGGCAAGGTAGACGAAGTCCTTAACTACCTCAAAGTTATAGCTGCCTATGCTGACGTTCTGTCCAAGTTGTGCGTCGATGTTGTGCGTCCTTTCTCGATGACAGCATATACTTGGTTTGCCCTCGTTTACCGCTAGACCCATTTTAGCCGCTTCCGTTTCAATGCCAGCAAACGCATCATTGACGGCTCGCAGTGTTCGCCCAATCACGTCAATGTCATCCGCGTAAGCTAGCAGTTGAACAGACTTTTGGAAGATCGTGCCACTTGTGTTGGCCAGTGAGTTTTGCACGATCTTCTCAAGAACGATGTTAAGGAAATCACATGACAGCGCGTCGCCTTGTCTAAAACCTTTCTTGACATTGAAGGTCTCGGTGAGTTCGTTACCGACCTTGATGGAGCAGCGACAGTTCTCCATCGTCATCCTGCTCAGTCTGACGAGTTTGGCAGGAATGTCAAAACTAGACATGGCGCTGTATAGCTCGTCTCTATGCACGCTGTCATATGTGGCCTTGAAATCGACAAATAGGTAATGTGTGTCGCTCTGCATTTCTTGGGTCTTTTCCAAGATCTGCCGCAGTGTGAAGATTTGACCTATGGTGGACTTCCCCGGCCTGAAACCACACTGATAAGGTTCTATCAGTTTGGTGACGGAAGGTTTCAGGCGTTCACACAAAATGGCAGGAAAGGCGATGTTAAGGAGACTTATCCCTCGATAAGTCAAAGGGGTCTCCTTTCTTGTGGAACGGGCAAACGATACTGAGTTTCCACTCATCGGGCATGATTTCCTCCGACCATATCTTACAGATGAGCTGGTGCATGCGCCCTACCAGATCACCTCCAGCTGCTTTAAACATTTCAGCGGGCAGAATATCTGCACCAGCAGCTTTATTAGACTTCAGTCTCGATATCGCTATCTTGACTTCGTCTAGGTCGGGGAACCGTATTCTCTTCTATCATCGTCCGTTGTGTTGACTGAAGCCTTCTGGATGACAGCGGTGTTTGTGTCCTCATCGCCGTTTAACAGTCTACATTACATTTCCAAATTCTCAGTATCGACTGCGAATGTACTACTTGTTGTTCATTTTCGTCCCGGCAATCTTCTGTCCGAACTTTATACCCATTCGATATATTTTATTACTCTGTGGTAAAACTTTCGGACATCATTTCTGCCATAGCACCTGTCTATCTCCTTAATCGCGCTCTTCTCCTGCTCTTTCTTTTTCTTCCTGAGAAGCCGGTTCTTCTTCTCTGTTTGTAGAGCTCACGAACAGCTCTCGTGGTTCGATGCAGCGTTGCCCGGTAGGCTTCTTGCTTTGCTGCATGTGCCTGCCTGTACTCGTTGTCAAACCAGGGTTTTTTCATATGTGGTGTTTTAAAATTCAACACATCAGTAGCGGCTTCTCTAATGGCTTTTTGACAAAGTTTCCATTCTTCGTCTACTGTTAGTGCAGGCTATGTCGAAATTTCGGAGAGTTTCAGGGAGACTCGATCGGCAAAGTTCCTGGCAGTCTGTTGCGATTGTAGGTTTTCCTCGACTCCGTTGTTCTCTCGATATCCGTGTCCTTACCTTGACTACAACAAGGAAATGGTCCGAGTCGATGTTGACCGCAACGTGAGCAGTTTTATTTTTGAAAATGTTTTCCCCCTAACGTAAACAAATCATGGGGTCTCGCTCTACAAAACCTCTATTTCGTGCTTAGGCCTTGTCATCTTCAAAAAAGTCAAACACTTCTCAAAGTACAGCTCTAGTACTTTTTAAAGGGCCTTTCAAATTTGATTGACTCGAAGGCATATGCCCTGGTCAAAAGTGTCTCTAAAATCCAGCTATTCTTTCTTATAACCGCCTTAAGCTGGGGTTATTTTGAAAGCTGTGGGCACCATGGCGTTGTGGGTACATGCGTTGACACCTGCGCACTAGACTTTTAAGTCGAGGTTCAAATTCCAGAAGAAGCAAAGGTTTTACCTCTTACGAGCCACTGACTATTCAATATCGCCGTTCGGAGTCAGCATTTAACTGTAGTTCCACTTCGCTCGTGAGGGAACAATAGCACGCACAACACGAGTGGTAGCAGAGAAGCAAGACCCAAGTCTACCTCGGACTGTAGTGCCGCCATTATTATTATTACTACTCTGAAAGCTAAATTAACAAAAGCTTTTGCTTCAAAAATACAATGAAGAAGCATTTTCCGACCGGGTTTGAATTTTTCTCTAAACATTTACGTATCGTTACCGCAAGCCTGACCGTGTTTTTGACTTCCTAAGCTGATAAGTGGAGTTAAATACTTTGTCTCTTATCATCACTCCAGTTAAGAGCAGGCTCCTAGATGATCCCACTATGGAATACTATCCTTTGCCATTTCCCCAGCAAATAATCATACACCATCTCTCTCTCAATTCGTTCTGCATTATGTCATCGAAAGCAACGTTGCACACGTAATAGACTTTCACTCTGCTGCGGCATACCATAATCTTCGCTCGCAGCTTAATCTAGCGCCCATCGCTTGACCTTTCAGTGGTCTCTATCACAATTTCCATACGAACCGTCAAAGAATTGGTCAAATTCCGAAATTACCCCATGAAATGTGGAAAAAAAAGCCACCGCTCCCATAAAAGCAAACCAAAAACAAACCAAGTAAAGCCCTATGTCAAGATCAAGCCCATGTGTGTTCCCAAGGTTCCCGACTCCAAGTCGAACATGTCCCATGTTTCTGGGTTACGATTGTAAGCCAAATATTTGAATAATCCCCAGATAAACGCTCCAACAGACGGTCCCAAGTGCTTTTCATACCGAGGGCCGTTCATTCATTAAGCATTCGTGTCTCGATAACGTTCAGAGTTGGAACCTCCAACCACTCGCTACAGAGAGCTCCTCAGGTCTACATAGAATTTATTTCGCAAAAGTGACTTTTCGGTGGAAGCAAGTGTGTCTGACATCGCAACACGGTTAATCTACTTTATTACACTAGAGTGCGCACAAATATCCGCGTAGTGGAATACAAATCGCGAGCGGCAATCTCACAGCAATGGACTTGAGGCTTCTGATTATCCTGCACGTGACAGTGTCACTGACCAGCGGATACGCCATCGAAGGGGACGGCGCCAACAATGTGGACGTTGACGGCTCTGAGTTAATCGACTTCAGCACGTTCGGAAGCAATGCGTTCATTGTACCGGACCAGGAAATCACTGGCAGGCTCGTGGCTGAATACAACGGGGACTCCGAGCTGAATCCCGAAGAGCTGGGCACGTACTTCGAGGGTGACATCCTGATACCCAACCGCTTGGATGGTAGGAACGGCTTGACAGCGACGAGCTCCCACTGGCCCGGCGGCGTGGTGCCCTACGAGATAAAGGGCAACTTCAATTCCTTTGAGATGGCAGCCATCGAGTGGGCGTTCAACGAATACCACTCGAAGACTTGTGTCCGATTCAAGCCACGGACGAAGGAGAAGGACTTCATCTCGATCGTGAACGGAAATTCGGGCTGCTGGTCGGCGGTTGGGCGGATGGGCGGCAAGCAACAGGTGAACTTACAGACTCCGACATGTCTTTTCAAGCGCGGCACCATCCTCCACGAGCTGATGCACGTGTTGGGCTTCATTCACGAGCAGAACCGCCACGAGCGGGACGCCTACATCCAGGTCCTGCGGCAGAACGTCAAAAGGGGGATGTGGGTGAACTTTGAGAAGTCTCCAAAGAAATCAGCCAATGGAATGGGAGTCCCATATGACTACAGCAGCGTCATGCACTACTCGCCGATCTCGTTCTCGAAGAACGGAAAGCCAACGATTGTTGCAAAGGTAAAGGAAGTCGGTTTGTGAGTGGGGTGACTGATTTTTGTGTTTGATTTTCAGAAACCTGATGCGGCAGCCCAGTTGATGGGTCAGCGGGCTGGCTTCTCATCGGCGGACGTGCTCAAGATCAACCTGATGTACAAGTGCAACAAGCGGAAAGTCATCAAGGACAAAAAGCCGGATTTTATTGACGAAGCACCTGAGTATGAACTCGAAATGGAGTATGTCTAGACTAGTGGAGACCACTTGACAGCACGGAAATGGATTTTGAAAACTAATTTTTGGGAAATAAATTTAAACCTAATTATTCTTTGGGTTTTAAAAATTAATTACGTGATGATTTGGAACGGTCTTGTGTAATATTTGAAAGACAATTTTTCACGTCATAAGTTTGTGAGAGAGGAGATCAGGACGTTGCTGAGCTGCACATAAACGAGCCGAACGTTTTCGTGGTTATTTGTTCGGAAATTTAGTTCAGATCTCATCTGGAGGGATTTTTGCTGTTGACGCTAAGCGAAGTAACTTGTGTCTAGGTACCTTTTAAACAAGATTTTTACCTAGCTTTCAGTTTTATATGATGAACGTTTGTGGTATTTTCGAACTCATTTACTTAACTTGGATAGCGTTAGAGGCTAGACAGAATGCTGGTCTTTACCATCGAGCTTGCCAAACTGTAACTTTCTTTCACTAGCTGCCATACTCATTTGAGGGCTACTCCAGCATATTTTCGGCCAAAAGTCTTGAAGGAGTCTTTCAAGATTAGGTCGAGACATTGAAACCGAGGTGCCAGTAGATAAATATCTTTCTTAAGCGACAACGGCGGCAAAAATAACCTTGGCAGATCGATGCCAGATTTTTGGCCGATGCTCTTTTCCCAGGAGCAGGACCTGGCAGTTCAGGTGGAGATTTCAAGTGAGGATAAGTCCCATACGGGTTAACAAAGTTAGTTCCAAACCGACCAATACCATCGGATAATAATGGAACCACTGCTGGCCAGCAAACAGAATAAAGACAAGGATTTTCGGCTCTGCAACTGGAACTTACGGTCTTACAACATGCAACATACGACCGACGAACTTGGATGGCCCTACACAGCTACAAAGCAGATATTCAGTCACCGTTTGTACCACATTGAGTTTATTACCAGAAATAACGATTTCAGGTAAGTTGTGGAGGCTTGGGCTTTTATTGAAGATGGGAATAACCTGCGATTTATTAGGATTTAAAATCAATCCGTTAGACGTAGCCCAAGAATAAATGCTACTAATATCCTCATTTAAATTATAGACAAGTTCATCAATGTTTATTAAAGACTTTCCCAAGTACATCTGTACATCATCAGCATAGAGATGAATCGATGTGTGTTTACAGACGGTTTGTTGGTCATTAATAAACATAAAGAACAAAATGGGCGCAAGGATCGATCCTTGCGGCACACCCTGCTTCACCGGTAGTAAAGCCGACGATGAATTGAAGGTTACCACTTTTTGAAACCTATCAGAAAGGAAGCTTTCAAGGAGCTTCATGGCAAAGTCACCAAAACCAAAAAAGTTTTTTAGTTTCCAGCAAAGGATTTTGTAGTTCACCTTGTCAAAAGCCTTTGAGAAGTCTAGCAGACATAGTAGCGTTATGTGTCCTTTATCAAATTGCTGTATTATATCTTCCAAAAATGTTACCATAGTAGTGGAGCAGCTGTGGTGAGATCTGAAACCAGATTGTCCAGCATACAGTAAACTGTATTTAGACAGGTGTTGGAGAATCTGCTTAGTAATACGTTTCTCAAAGACTTTAGAAAAGCAAGGCAAGATACTTATTGGTCTAAAAACATCTGGAGATATAGGTGTGGTTTTTTTTGCATCGGGTATAATCCGAGCAATTTTCCAGCATTTGGGGAAAGTAGATGTTGTAATACAGTGGTTAATGATATGGGTCAAGTGACATACGATGTGAGGCAGAATCAGTTTTATAAACCGCAGTGGAACTCCATCTTCACCAACAGCATTTGATTTAATGGCTGCGACACGGTTTATAACTTCAACCTCGCTAACTGTCTGAAACTCAAAAACTCTTTCTTGCATGAGAGTCTGATACGAGCGTACAGGAAAGTTAAAACTTAAATCCTCTGTATTTTCGAGAAAGCTGTTATTTAGAGTGTCAGGATCAAGTTCATAATTTGAAATACCCTCAGACCTAGAAACACCAATTTGCCGTAGATTGCTTCAAAGCTTTTTTGGGGGATGCGACGTGATCAGCTTAGAGGCGTAGTAATTCCTTGTGGAGTTTCGGGTAACAACATTTGAATGATTTCGCATCGCTTTGTATGCAATCCAGTTGGAATTACATGGGCTGCGTTTCCATTTACTGTAGAGTTTGTTACGAGCTTTGATGGTGTTTACGACTTCGGTTGTGAACCAAGGACAGCTTCTATTACGGACCCTGACTGTTTTAACTGGTACGTACTGATTATATAGCTCTGTAACCAAATCTTGAAAACAATTCAATCAGGGTCAGAAATAAAGCGACAAGCATCCCAGGGAGCTGAAGAGGCAGCGAGTTGCCTCTTCATTCCAGTCCTTGAATGTAACTGGAACAGCTGAATGAGTAAAGTTAATATCAAGGGTACAAAATAGGAGATCATGGATGGAGACACAATCAAGTGATAGCTGTTCGAAGAGAATAACAGAAGAGGGATCCGACACAATTGCCAGATCGAGGAGGCTGGGAATGCAGCCTTTCGCAAAACGTGTAGGATAATTTACGTTAAATATTATCAGCCCAACAGAAGAAACAAAGTATTTTATATGTGAGGCTCGAGAATCGTTTTTGAACAAGTTTGCATTGAAGTCCCCACAAACAAAAATGTGTTCATAGAGGGTGAAAACTGTGAAAGAGCAGAGAAGAAGGGTTCAGGAGAACAACTTCGGTCTGGAATATAAGCACAAGCAACCTGGCATTTTGTGCTACCATCGTGTATTTCAGCAAGTAAGAACTCACTCTCTAAGTTAACCGATTTGCCAATAATCTTTCAACTGTTCGCCACCTACTCTACACGTCTCCCGCTTTAATGGAAAAGTGATTGGAGCTACTGAATTAAACCTTCTTTGACAAGCTGGGAGATCTGAATAATACCGAGGTGAAAAGCCTCACCGGATTCATACCTACATCTGTGCGGTTTTTGTTACCAACGGTTGTTCCTTTCCCCTAACTTTTAGCGGCACTTAGTGCTCAATTTGTGGATATAAATGTGCCACGGCTGTGGGCTGCTGGGACCTACCTCAAAAGTAGCTTTGTTTAAAGGCAAGGCTTAGGGTGTCGTTATCAGCGTTTGAGTTCCTCTTTTAACTTATTTGATATTGAGAGTAGCTAAGCCACTTAGCCTATCTTAAATTCGCTTTCTAATCTTCTTGTGGGTTTGGCCTTCAAAGTTTGACTGTTTTCTGATGGATGCTTATGTATTCATGACGTTGACTTCTCAGGACATATTCCCTTTACAACGAACTGGGGACTAATTAAACGGAAATGTAGACATTTTGCATTTGCTTGGGAAATTTAATACCATCCGCGATAAATGTTTTAACTGTAAACTCACATCTTCCGGTCTTAAAAAATTGCCAACAACTTAACGATGGTCACATAAAACTCATTCCCAAGCTCATAACGCTCATTACCTCAGCGCACATCGCGGACACAGATCTACCTAGGTGTCTTTATGAACGTCCCAAAGGGCACACTCCTTTTTATAGCACATCCTTCGACACCCCCACCACTTAAACTGACAAATTAAAACTCAACCACATAAAAACAAAAAAAAATGCACACTTTTATCGCGCGAATCGCATCGCACTCTCTGCGGACCACTGTCATAACTCCCAAGTAACAATTGTTCGTTTCTTTTTGTATCTTTTCAGCGTAATAAACATCTTCTAGCCACAAACAAGAAAATGGGCACTGGTCACTGCTTCTGGGCCGTATTTTACTTTGCCTGCCTATGTAGTGCGTCCCTGTAAGTATCCGATTTTATCTGCTCACCACTTTCAGCGAATTTCTTATGAGTTTTGGTTCTTTTTAGTTCACTTTTTCACTTAGTTCACATTTTCTGCTTTAGTTCAGAATTTTTGGTGGACAATGTTTTGTGTTCACTTTTTTTTTGTTCTTCTGTCACATCGATTAAGTGGGTGTTGAGATAAAATGACATCGCACAAGTTTCCACCGCGGATTTGGGGCACCGACGAACAAATAATGCAAAAAAAAAATCACAAAAATGAAAAACGTTCTCGGTACAATTGAATTTTTGTTGTTATATGCTCATTTTGTTTATAATTTTAAAATAAACAATGGCAATGCTTTGCTTTTAATCGATCGAATAACTAGATTGCCGATTCGGGGTACATCCAGATGCCGCCACGTCTGACATTCTCCCTTCATCTGGAGAACGTCCGGTGGTTCGAAGGCAAACAAGGATTACATCTAAACGGCAAATAATTTATTCATCGATTAAGTAAGGATCCACCGTCCACCCTGCTACTTGCTAACCATCACCAACCGCCACCTACACACATCATCACAATCACAATCACAATCGCTTCTCTCTCTCACTCTCTCTCTCTCTTGTCATCCACCCAACTAACCAATCAGCCAACCCTCCAACCAACCAACCATTCAACCATTCAACCATCCAATCCAATGCCCCGATATCGAAATTCAATTTTCGTATCTCAATCATAAATTCCAAGAGATTTTCAATTCCATTAAATCACGTATTTCACGTTTCCACCATTTCAGAGCAAATAATGCAAAAATAAATTTCCGAGAAGTAGAGAAAAAAGTTTTGGATCAAATTTTAGGTGCTGGAAAATATGATGCCCGAATCCGACCATCCGGAATTAATGGAACAGGTAACGATATAACCTTTGGTACTATAATTGAACAAAATAAACCCGAGAATTGAATTCGCCGTGCGCCGTGCGCCGCGCGGTGGCGAAATGGAAATTAAGGGGAATAGCCAAATATACACTTCATAATTCTCTAGATACTTGTTTTTTTTTTATCCACAGTGAAATAGTTTATTCGTATGTATGTACGTATGTTCGTTATTTTTTTTGTTGAGGCTTAGGGTATGAGGGGGCTTCCAAGATGGATGGTGGAGGTAGAGTAAGTTTTCGAATGAGACTCGAAACTTGGGTTTCTAGGTAACAGATGGGCCGACATTTTTTGTATAGAATACAAAATTTTAAGTTATTCACCCAAAGAACAGGGCAAATGAATTCGAAGGTCCTAAAGTATAAATACACTTTTATTTTGATTTTGTGGATAATGTTTATAAATGTTTTGATTTTGTGTGAAGTCTTGGATACACATTGAAGGATGCTCAGTTCCTCGGAAATTTTTCTGAGACGAATTAAAACGGAACTTATGACAGATTTTCATATTTGTGAGTGGACTCAATTTCTGGAACAGAAAATGCTGATCCAAAAGATTGATCCGAAATTTTGAAAATTCTGGCTTTAAAAAGATCTTAAACATGCTTAAATTTTAAAATGAGTAAGACTCTCATCATATGAGAGCATATTTTACGACAAAAAATATTTTTGACACTTTTGCCGCTCTCGCAAAGTAAATGGGAAAAGTTAGACAATTTTACTAATTTAGGCTACGGAGAACCTTCTCACGATTGCACACTTTTCACAGAACTGTGTTGTTAAATTGATTTTTTGACACTCAGTTGAACTCATAAATTCGAAGAATTGAAAAACGCCGTTGACTGCCATTCGCCCGAATCTAATTTTATTGCTATTTTCTGAAGGCTGCTTTGGAATAGTCGTTTATGCATATGTCCCAAAAAATTAGCTGAACATTGATTTTTCACTTTCGTTTGAAGTAGATTCAATTCTTGCGTACTTCACGTGTCCAGTATATAGTAAAACCCGGATAACTACCTCTCCAGGATTTCATCTGTTTTTTTATTCCGAATTCGGTCATCTACCTCAAGTAGGTAGTTAAACGAGTTTTTTATATTAAAATTTAAGTAAAAAATTAACGGTTTTTTACTATTATTTAAAAGAAATCAATTAACATATAAAAATGCAGTTAAAAATTTTGCATTATGTATTTTAAGTCAAAGCGAATGTGTAATTTTTTGCGACAAAGTGAAGCTTGCTTCGATGGAATTTTAGGATTTGAATGAGGTACTTACGCGAGTTTTATATGAGCAAACGAGCGAAAAAATGTGACAAATTGGGGGCACTAAACCGAGTAAGCCACTTAAGCGGGGAGTATTTATCCGTGTATATTTACTACAAAAAGTTTAGAAAAACTATAAGTCTGAAATATATTGGGCACTTAAACGGGTTGGGTGCTTAAGCGTGAAGCACTTATCCAGGTTTTATTGTACCAGATATTCTAAGAAATACAGGTTCATCCAACAAGAGGTGTCATTTTATTTTAATAGGAACTTACAAAATTTCTATCAAAGGTGATCATATTTTGACTTTAATTTAAAGTTAAAAACTGAGACTGGAAAAGAAATACAGTATTGGCCATGCCAAAAAAAAATAATTAATTTGACTATATTCTTCATCACTCTGATTTAATAAGTCTGACACTTGTTTTAAGCGAATAATTGACTGCTGGGGCATTGCCGTGTTCTTAAACTTAAACATCGCCTGAAAGGAGGAATTTTAATGGTGTTAAGTTGAATGAATTCCCCTTAAAATCTCAGGAAATTCGTCACACAGTAGAGCTAGGTTAGGAGGCTGCTACTGAATTCACCAGCACACTTAGACCACGTTGGTCCATTGTGATACCCACAATCAAACTAAAAGGTGGTCCAACGAAAACGCACGATGATAATTGGAAATAAAACAAAAAGTTTTTTGAGAATTATCTTAATGTTTTTTATTATGATAGATTCTTCTATCATAATAAAAAACATTAAGATAATATTATGATAATTATGCGAGAAACAAAATATCGGCCAAATACTCGCCACGCCTTCGGTGGCATACCTCTACCCGATGGTCCATATTTTCAATGACTCTGAGACTTAATTGAGTTTCAATGTATTTAATGTGCCGAATTATCTCATCCTTTATCTCTTGAACTGTTCTTGGCTCACTGACGTACACTTTTTCTTTTAAATATCCCCAAAGAAAGAAGTCCAACGGGGTCAAATCACATGATCGTGGCGGCCAATTAACATCGCCACGACGTGAGATAACACGGCCATTGAATTTCTCGCGCAAAAAAGCCATTGCTTCGTTGGCTGTGTGGCAAGTGGCACCATCCTGTTGGAAGCACATGTCTTCCAGGTCCATATTCTCAATTTCTGGTCACAAGAAGTTCGTTATCACATGTTGTCCAGGTCCATATCCTCAATTTCTTGCCACAAGAAGTCCGTTATCATCTCGCGATAGCGAACACCATTCACGGTAACTGCTTGGCTGACCTCATTTTCGAAGAAGTACGGCCCGATGGCGCTGCCAGTCCATAAACCGCACCAAACAGTCATTCTCTGTGCATGCATCGGCTTTTCAACAACCACTCGTGGATTCTCATTTGCCCAAATGCGCACAATTCTACCTATTGTGGACACATTTGGTCGATTATGCTGATCAAAAAAATCACGAAGTGCACGAAATGCATTTTGATTAAACGCCCAATTTCGTAAAAGACTTCAACAATCTTAACGCGCTGCTCAATTGTGTACCTCTCCATGGTTGAATTTGTCAAGCACTGAAACAAAGAAATGCTAAATTAAGTTGGGCACAAACGATTGGATGGCGCCCAAGTTCGAGGGGTCCCAGGTTCGAATCCCAGTGAAATCGAATCTGGTCCAGTCACCATTTGCCGTTGGGATCAAATTAACGGCACTGGAGTAGGTTGCCATCTGGCAGTACAATGGACCAATTTTGAGTCTGAGTGCTCCAGTAGCATTTCAAAAATCTTCCGAAAAAAAAAACACGTTGGGCACAAAAAACTTGACGTTAAGGTGTGACTCACGAGCATTATGGTTCGACCACCCTATACTACCACTGATCGATCGCTAAAAAGGATAAAAGCGTATTAACTTTTAAAAAAATTGTTCTCTACCTCTTTCGGATCAGTGACAATGCTCAAAGAGTATATCTGTCAAGACAAAACTTCTCAAATCAACCAGTAAATGTCGAAATCGGCATTAAACTTTAAGTCCCCTCCACTCGTGGGTAAAAATTAGCAAGCACAACACGAGTGGTTGCTATAGAACCTAGACTCAAGACCACCGTTAAGCCGAAAATCTCACTAATTGTCAGTTTTGTTTGTTTTCGAACGCATGCAAATGAAAATGGCTCTCATCTCTCAGAAAAGTGTTGTTTGAGAAATTACAATCTTGTTTATTAATTTTCAACACCCAATCAATGAAAGCATGGCATCGTGTGTCACCTGTATCTTCAATTCTTATCTCAATTGGGCTTTGTAAGCATGAAGACCATGATCTTTAAGCGGTTGCGGATTGGTTCAATACCTATGATCATTATATAGACACTGGACTGCAATCACATTCTCAGTTAAGGCGGCTATCATCAGCCGAACTTGCCGAAAGAACACGAGCTAGAATTTTCACATCATTTATTGGTTAAGTTCACTATGGCTGTACCAGAAGTCACTTATTGATGGCAAAAGCAATGGGAAGTTTACGAAACATTTCTCCGATTTTTCTCTACTTCTGTACGTCTTGCGAATACAGGGCGGACCAAATACAAGTTTCTTTTTAAAAATGCAATAAAATGAAAAAAATTAAATTGTTTCCATGTATTATGGCTTAATTAGTAAGAACGAACATTCCCACTAATTATGAAATAAAACATCGTTCAAGTGGCTGCCTTGGTTGGCTTCCCAGTGGCGCATTCTGTCACCCCAATTTTTCAAGTCGTTGTTGATGGTTTCGAGCTGTAGTTTACGGATTGCTTTGATGATATTGGCCTTAAGTGCTTGAATCGCTTCCAGATTGTTGCTGTAACATCGGCCCTTCACGGTTCTCCACAAAAAAAAGTCCAAAGGAGTCAAATTGCACCTCCGAGGCGGTCAATTGGCATCGCCAAGACGGCTGTTAATACGATTTGGGAATTTGGTGCGGAAAAGATCGATTGTGGCATGGGCTGCGTAGGATGGCGTGCCATCCTGCATGAACCAGAGGTCGTCCAAATCCAATTCAATTTCAATTTCGGCAAAAACAATTTCGGTTAACTTGGCTCTGTAACGGCCACCGTTGACCGAAACGGTACTCCCAGCCTCATTTTCGAAGATGAGGTGATGATGATGTCACCACTCCATAATTGGCACCAATCTGTTACTCTCTGTGGATGCATTGGCTTCTCAACAGTAACGTATGGCTTTTCCGAGCCGAGCCCCAGATGCGGCAATTTTGTTTGTTAACGTAGCCGCCGAGATGAAAATGCGCCTCGTCAGAAAAGATGATTTTTCGCCCAAATTCGTTGTTCAATTCAAGCTGCTCTGAGGCCCAAACTGCGAAGTGATAACGAAGCGGATGGTCGCGTTTCTTCAATTGCTGAGTCAATTGGTCCTTGTAAGTGAAGAATCCCAGATTTTTGTACAGAATTCTCCGCAGACTAGTGCGTGAAATGTTGAGCTGTTGATATCGATGGCAAGTTGAGTTGATGTTCGTGAATTGAGTCTCACACTCTCGACAACAGCAGCAACATTTTCATCTGTACGCACCGTACGACGACGGAGACCATGAGTGTTGTCCACTATCATACCAGTCTCACTAACTTTTTGCACAAACTTGTGTACAGCAGTCGCCGCGAAGCACATTTCGGCCAAAACTTCGTTTCAAAAAACGCACGGTTTAGTCTACACAGCACTCACTTTTTCAATATTTCCCAATATTGTTCAAGCGTAAAGCGACTCATTTCGTTCCGCGGAGGTAATTGAATAAATTTTTGTCAAGATATCGAGCGGAAAACAGCTGTCAGTGTCAAAGTAACCTATGATTTAAAAAAAAAAAAAACCACAAGATGGCCCACCCCGTACAATCATAAAACAGGGATGTCAAATCCAAACCACGAGTTGGATAGATATAATCTATACATAAAACAATACACAGAAATCACAACAGAACATCTCCGGCTGTTCAGGAGCTCAGTTCAGTAGCCGACCCTAATCTGACATCTTCTATTGGAATATCATTGTAAATTTAGTGACGTTTAAATTCTTCAGAATTCTAATTTGTCCCATTCGCACCAGGTGTTTCCTCAACTGAAACTATATGTCACGATCTCGATGGCATGCTGATGCTTAAATCAGTAAGCACAACTGTGGTGGTGAGAGCTAAATAGAATCCCTGAACTGGAGTGTCTGGTAAATTCATTTCTTGTTAGACCACAAATTTACTGAGTCATTTCGAAATGTGTATCCAAGCTTCGCCTTGTACAGAGTCTTCGTGAGATTGTCATGCACAACATGACATGTTTCTGTAAATAACTTGTCTATACTGTAAGATATTTATTCTTTTAGATTTTCTTTCAATCTCTTAAGCATTTATCCGTGTACAAACAATTTTATTTATTTTCTGTAAAACTGCGATTGACAAAAAATAAAAACAAAAAAAAATTAAGTGAAGTATTAAATATTAAGAAGCAAAATAAATTGAAACTAACTTGTTTGTTGCCAACTTATACTGTTGTTCCACATTTTAAATTTTATATATTCTAACATACCCCGTACCGAACAGATGGGCCTGCAATAGTCAGAATCAATCTTTTCGTTCGAAGTATTATGACGATTAGTGACATTAAAATGGTAAGTCCGTGGTATTTTTGAATTGCGCATTTGTCAAGCAATCTCCATCATCTCCAATCCAACTACCAAAATTAACCGCTAAATAAAATCGTTAAAAAAAAGCAAAAACAAAAAACAAAATTTTAGTGTCTCAGTTGTAATTTAATACAAAAAAAAACAAACCAAATTTGAAAAATATGCAAAAAAACATCCAAATTGTGTATGCAAATTAAAAAATCATAACCGCAAAATAAGCGTTAATGAATTTGTTTTAACTTTAATCATTTACTAATAATAACCTAGAATGCAATTGAAAGTTATCATACATACTTCATATTTAAAAAATAATTATTGTATACAATGCAATTTTGATTATTAACTCCCGAATATATTACACATACTCTTATAGTTATCATCTATATAATATAAGCATTTCGATTCGACCGAAAAAAAACATAGAAAACATAGAAAAAAAACATAGAAAAAACATAGAAAATCCTGTAAAACCAAACAAATTTACTGAATCGCTAAAGAAAAACAAAATTCCTAAAAGTATTCTTCTTCTGAATCGAAATTTCATCAAAATACCTCTGAAATGTGGCAACGAATCAAAAACAAAAAATTGGCAGTGTAACAAAGAAAGGAGGGGAACAACTTTAGGAATTCATTGGCTAACAGACATTTATTTTCTAACCCGTTTTTGAGTTGATTTTCGGTTTGCGTTTCTTTCCTCTCATATCATTGCAACTCAAATTGAATTGTTATGGTTGAAGAAATTGAATTAAAATTTACTTAAAAAAAACTACATTCTAGTCGATTTATATTTTTAACTCCAATTAAATTAGCAATTACATACTTATATGTATATGAAGCAATTTTGGTTCAGAGTTTTGTATTTTCTGTTTTGACTCCCTGCGCAGTGATGATGATGAATATTTCCTAAGTTGATTTGTTTTTGAAATTCATATTTGCTTTCATAGATTCTTACTTTGTTCGTTTTGTTTGTATCCTAATTTTGATTTGTTTTTTTTTTTGGAAATGTCTTCTACTCTGGTTTGTGTTATGTTCTTACTTTGGTTTCGTTTTTCTCCTGAGAGTATTGTGTTTGCTAAGACCACGCGTTTCTTTTTTTGTTGATTTTGTTTGACTTTTTATATTACTAACGATTTTAGATGAAGTCGAGAAAGCATACACCTTTGTGGTTTGGAATTGGTTGCTCCGAAATTTCGCACTTGTGCGCAAGATATTGGAGGTTGAACAAAATTATCTCGCGAAGGTCTATGGCTAGTTAGACGAGTTTAGTTTGAAGTAATGTCACAGAAAGTTTTTGCTGATATTGTGCTAGTAAATTTAGTTTATTTTTTCATGCGAGTGCGATGCGTGATGATGAATGGACGCATGATGTCACTGAACTGGCTAAAATCGCTACAGATGTTTGTTTCTTCTTAAAATCAATTTTTTTTAAGAATGAGGTAATGCAACCTTGCATCGAGTCCTACGCCGAAAGTTCAGGGTTCGATCCCGAACACACGAACTTCCATTTTTACCTTATAACCTCCCTGAGGTTATTGGCAATGCTGAAAGAGTATTATTATCAAATAAATGCTACTCCAACTTTGCCGTTTGGAGTAAGTATTCGACTATAGGCCCTTTCTTCTCATGAGCGAACAAAGCATGCACAACACTAGTGGCTACTATAGAAGCTAGGTCCAAGTCTATTCCATACGACTGGATGGCGCAGTTGGTTGACTGCCTGCCCCAAGTTAAAGGGGTCCCAGGTTCGAATCCTAGTGAAATCGAATCTGGTCCAGTCGCCATTTGCCGCTGGGATCAAATTAACGGCACTGGAGTAGGTTGGTACCTGTCAGTACAATGGACTAGTTTTGAGTCTGAGTGCTCCAGTAGACCTTCGAAAACCACCCGAAAAAAAAGTCTATCCCAGACTGGAGCGTCGCCTAAAAAGGAAAGGAAAGGATCAGAGGAAACAATAGGTATTTCAAGACAACACAATTTTCAAATAAAGTTCTTCAGGGTTTCTGTATGAGCTTTTCTCAAGAAGATCATTTGTTTTTGCTTTGTTTTTGGCCGGCAATATCTAGGAGGACATGTCCTAGATATCTAGGAGGACATGTCCTAGATATTGCAAAGCTTATTGTGCCGGTGGGCCCTGTGGCGTAATGGGTAGATGCGTCGACACCTACGTTAGATGTTCTCGGTTCGATTTCCGAAAAACACCTAAAATTTTATCACGGCTCCCTCTTTCGAATCACTGACAATGCTCAAAGAGTATAACTGTCTAGAAAAAGCTTCTAGACATTCGCATTAAACTTTAGGTCCCCTCCACTCGTGAGAGAACAATAACACGCACAACACGAGTGGTTGCTGAGGAGCTAGGCCCAAGTCCACCTCGGACAGTAGCGCCGCCATTATTGTTATTATTATTGCGAGCCTTTGGACAAATTTTCCGTTTTTCCTTCAAAGCTCTAATCAATTTTATCAGTCGTTGACAACAGTGATTCCCCGTTAATCGTTTCACCTGGATTTAGTAGCTCATAATACAACATACCCTTCTGGTCCCACCAAATACGCAACATAACCTGCTTTCCATGGATATTGCATACCAGTTGCGAGGTTAATGGTTAGCCTGAGTCTACCCATAATTTTTTGCATTGTCGAAATGGAATATTCGAGAAATATCCACTTTCATCGCCATTAACAATTCGAAACAAAAAAAAAATGTTTTCTTTTGCGCCAATAATGCAAAATTTGTGAAATGGTTTCTCTTTCTTTCAAGTGATATCCTTTTCCCTTCTTTTCGGATCTTTTACAGGTGTTTGAACGCTTAGAAACTACTGCACGATCAATTTCCAATGCTTCTGCGAGATAATAATTGTGTATGAGCCGGGTCTTCATCTAGAAATGCATCCTTTTCTCTAGTCTCCTATCCTATCTCAATTATTGTCGATGCGAAAATTATCTCTCTTGAAACAAGAAAATCAACGTTCATAGGTCCTTGGAGAAGATGTACATGCACCATCATATACTTCCATTAGCAATCAATAAATTTCGACGGCAAGTTTCTTTAAAAAAAATACAATAAAATTGCCCGCAAATAATCCCTATTTCACACAATATTGGACATTTGACTAACAAAAGACGGAGAACAAGTGTTCTTTGTACAATCACAGCATACTTCATTGAATGACAGATTCTGGAACAAGCTGTATGTTGTAGTTATATTATTTGTCAAATCGATATATAAGATTTATCGTAAGTTGGCTTGAACCCTTAAACATTGCACAACCTATTAGTCTTGTCTATTTAAAATTTGCCGCCTTAAGGAATGGTGAGACCATTTTTGCCTTGACCTAACCAAGCAGAATATGTACTTCCATCGAAGCTGAGAAATGAAAAGAGCTCCCTGCGTGGCCAGTGCATTCGAATTTTAATAAACAAGTACTTTAAAAAATTTTTAAAGAGGCTAGCTGATTACGGCACTTTTTTACCAGCTTCAAGGATATAACTTTGTGACTAAGGAATGTCAGTATGTTCTGCAGGTTTTCAAATGTGATTTTATTTGATGACAGGCATCCCATATCGTAGGAGCTGGGAAAATAATGCCCTGGGAGCCTGTAGGCTGCGGAGATGTTTAGCCATTCCGAACAAAAGTTCCACGCCAAAACAACAGTTCATTTATGAGCCATCACTATAAACACTAAGTCTGAACCTATGCCCATACTTTTGCTGTTCCATTCTGCTGTCAATAGTAGTCAAAACAATTGGAGGAAACTGGTTTAGGGGTAGTATTGTTGGAGCAGAAGAATGAAGATCGCTCCATTTGAAGTTTGTTGCCTCTGTGCGAGTAAAGACGATGTAAGCAATCGCATTAAAAGAAAGTTTGGACAAGATGTATTTTTCGAATCCGTCCCGGATTAGATTGATTGACCTCATGTCCTGCGACCCACAACAGGTTAAGTTGCATCTGGCTAGAGTCTTGTGCTCAAAATGTGCGGCACTGTTTTACAATCCTTCATTCGATAGATTTGATCCAGATTGATTTTGATAGATTGAGATTTGATAGATCCAATTCCAGAGCCTTTGCAAAATATACTCGATGTGAGTAGGTGAGCTCTGTCGCCAATTGGTTATATGTCTGAAAAATGTGGTAGTTATTTGGAAGACAGTAGTTAATGAAGAAGTGGGCGCCGTGTCATAGTGGGTAGGTGCATCGACTCCTACCCTCAAGGTCTAAGATTCGAATCTCCAAAAAACACCTAACATTTTTTCACGGCTCCACCTCTTTCGAGTCACTGACTATGCTCAAAGAGTATAACTGTCTAGCTTCTTAGACTCGCCGTTCGGAGTCGGCATTAAACTGTAGGTCCCCTCCACTCGTAAGAGAACAATATCACGCACAACACGAGTGGTTGGCTGAGAAGCTAGACCCAGGTCCACCTCGGACTGTAGCGCCGCCATAATTATTATTATTATAATTACTGAAGATCCCCAGTAAATTTTCGAATACATACTCCATATTTTATGCCATCGGCCATAGGCTGTTTTAAAGTCTAAAGTCTAAAGTCATATCTAATTCTTCTTCCAAATTCTTAAATTTGAAAGTGTCGACAAATCGTTAGAACTGTCTATTTGGTAACAAGGGCTGGACCAAAAATGTTTGATGGTGTTTTCTGACGAAAGTCGTCGAATCTCCTAGAATTTATAGAATGTGTTCCTCTATCAATAACAAGTGCTTCTTTTTTTGCAAAACCTGGGAATTACAGCTCATTGCACGATGTATTCTTAACCCCGACGAGAATATAGTCTTTTCCAATCATTCCAGCAAGGCGACCTTGAAATCAATGGTTTAAGTTCGAAAACATAAAGGCTGAGGTATGTGATTAGACAAGCTATTGTTTTGGATTTCTTTGGCATCCGCTTGTGAATTTAGTAAAGTCAGATATATTTCTTTCAACATTCGTATATCTGATGATGATAATCCATCTGAATAGATTTTAAGTTACTCAAAATAAAATACTTGGAAATCTTCGAGAATCTTCAACTCTGAGCAACAAATTCTAAAATATTCCTGGACTCACATCACTGCCAGTTCAATGACAACTCATCAAAACCAAAATTCATCATTACACTCGCCCGCATTGACTCGCAATTTAAAAAAATAAACATAGAATTGCAAGAAAAAATAAATGAAAAAATAAAAAATATTGTATTGAAATCTTTAAGCATTGTGTTCACTTAGCTCGAAAACTACTAGCATGAGAGTTTACCCCAAAGCTACGGACATATGCCACAACCACCCAAGATCCCCCTATTTAAAACTAACCTCATCTCAGCTTGCTGACGTATGAAACATAAACTCTGTTAATAGCTTCTCACCAAACCAATGCATACCAGTCAATTAAAAATAGTTGAAATATTTTGAATAAGCATTTACTTATTAAAAACCGTTCCTGTTTCTTTTTTCTCTTCATTTTCTTACATTCCTTTTTTTCTTACATCTTATCGAAGATTTATATAATTTTTACTATTTTTTCGTATTTTTCTAAGTCTTATAGTGAAAGTCGATTTTTTTTCCATAGAATTTTTTATCTGAATTTTTGTAAAATAATTGAAATATCTTAGTGAGTAAGGGTAAGAGGATCAATCGAAGGACCATCACCCCTGTGGTGTCAAGACTATTTTTTGTGTAGACAGCCCCGAGGATAGAGTTTTGTTTCAGTTGAACAGTTGGTCTGCTGCTGGGTGGGTATGTTTAAACAAGCCAATAGTTGAGAGTACAAAAAAAAAGCCAATGAATAAAATAAACCAAAAGCCAAACAACAAACCACAGCTAGATACATTGAACAGCAAACTACAAGAAATTACAAAACAAAATATTTAAACAAAAAAAAAAAAAAAACAAAATTATGGAATTTTCTTTATTTGAATTTCTCTGTTACACTTTTCCCACGAATACAGATGGCCCCGCTGTCGTCCGCGTCAACATTTTCGTTCGAAGTATATCAAAAATCGATGATGTCACTATGGTAAGTCCGTTGATAGTGTATCAAAACCATGACGAAATGTGTAAAAAAAAAAGAAAAAAATAGGAAATAGCATTTTTTTGTAAAAGAAAAACCAAAAAATGAGAAAATCAACAATCACAGCAAGATGAAACGCGAAGGGTTTCTCCTTCCCCTTCGAACACACGCACAGGCTCAAGTATACACTCTCACTTGAGGAGCCGAAGCCGGTTGCTGCTGGTTGCTCTTGTTTTAACATTAATAACAATCCATAATTGATAATAAATAAATAAACAAATATTCACACGTTCGAAATGTTATTAACGAAAAGGAAAGCAACATCTTTGGCGAATGCAACTCCCAACGTGTACAAACAAACTAACAGTCAATCGAATGCATTGTTGTCATCTCGAAATGAACAAACAAACATTTCACTGAATCAACCGAGTCTTATGCTAATTTCCTTTGAGAAAGCATCTTCGCATTTGTTTATCTTCTAATGCATCTTTGCATTTCAGTTATTTATCGTTTATTTTTGTTTTTTTGTTTTTCCTTTTTTTGGTTCTTGTATACAGTTTTACGAGATTTTTGGAAGACGGTATATTTGTATATTCTTTTTGTCTCTGCTTGGGAATGCTGTAAATACTTTTTTCAAACATTTTACTACATTCATTCTTGTATAACATAGAAACGGGGAAAATGCAAAAACCAAAGGGAAACGAATGTTTGCTGCGAAATTAGTCTGGCAACTTGGATGTCTTTCTGTGGATTTTCCTCTCTTGTGTCCTCTAATGGTGTCTGCACTACTTGACTTTGCATATCATTGCATACTTTTAGGCAAAATTATTTTTGTTTGCTTTTTATTGCTAAAGGGTGTGAATCGACGCTAGAAGTGATTTTAAACAAAAAATTGCATTGATTGGTAAGGAATATAATAGTACGCAGGAAATGCAGGCGAAATGCAATGTATTTGGGCTGAAATGCAGCAATTAGCCGAAATGTTGAATTTGGGTGCGGTGTAAACGGTTGTGTGTAGAATAGCATATCGGGTAAATGGCCCCCAAGACTTTGTGGAGACCGATCCACTCTTTTTCGAGCATATTTTCTGACCGTTTTCAATTGCTGTGGCTTATTAGCGATCATTCGGGTGGACGTGGGTTAAATTTCAAATGCATTCAAAAGAAGTCCACGGAGATATCATGATGATTTGCGTGATCAATTCCGATCACCAAAACGACAAATTACACGACAGTGTCAGTAATAGAATTGCTTCTTGGGCTATATGGCATGGCACTGATCGTGCAACTGAAATCAGATGCAGCCCATATCAATAGATCTCAATAGAGGCCCGAAAACCTGGATAATATCGCGATAGCGAGCACCTTAGGTAGGTAGGTAGGTGACAGGATGCCCTTGCAATGTCACGGCTCACTGAGACCAACAGTTGGGTCCATTGTGCTCTATGTGTGGGGCCCTTTTGCTGCTTATTAGAACCACCCAGATTGTTGTATATATCTCAGGAGGTGCTTCAGCTCTATTTTTTCCAAATCCTCCAGTTCGTCGAAGAAGTTACTGCCTAATGTTTGCAGTCTCCTTTTCCGTAGGGCTGGACAATCGCATAGCAGGTGGCTGACGGACTCTATTTCTTCCTCGTCCCTGCAATTTCTACAGTAGTCGCTATGGGGGATACCTAACCTTCTGGCATGGGTGTCTATCAGACAATGTCCGGTGAGAACTCTCACCACCGTCCGTATATCCTTGCGACTTAGGCTAATCATTGATAATGATGTCCTCCTGTTCAACATTGGCCATAGGGCTCTCGTCGTTGGCCCAATGTCCAGATTCAGCCATCGCGCATTTGCTCTTTCTAAGGCTTCGTCCTCTATTTCCTTCCTTAATGGCATATTGACATAAGATAGTGCTGGAGATTTATCTAACTCTGAGCCCTCCTTTGCCAACACGTCCGCTCTCTCGTTTTCTTGAACTCCTGTATGTCCCGGTACCCAGCAGAGAATCACCGTGTTTACATTGGAGATTTCGTTGACGTTCTGTCTGCATAGCTTGACCAGTTTCGACTTTACAATATCCGACGCTATAGCTCTTATGGTTGCTGAGAATCTAGGCCCAGGTCCACCTCGGACTGTAGCGCCGCAATTATTATGGCTCTTATGGCCGCTTGGCTGTCGAAATAAATAGTTATCGTTTTTCCAGTCAAACTAAGCTCTTTAGGCGTAAGTGCCGCCTCATTTATTGCTACCACTTCCGCTTGGAAAACGCTCCATTCGTCGTTTAGGTTTAGGGATTTTTCAAAGAGATCACAGAAGACCCCTGCCCCCATTCCTGCACCTGTTTTCGAGCCATCAGTATATAGGGAGATCTCTTCGCCGCCATTTGCTGATAGCTCTTCCCAACCTCTCCTGTCCGGAATGCGAGTAGAGAACTTCCTCATGGTAGTCAAGGTTGGTGGCAGATAATTCGACGTTTTGTATATGTGTGATCCTGTCCATTTTGAGAGGATGGACGCGTGCCCATATGGCTTGACTTTCTACATCTTGACTTCCCTGAGTCTCATTGCGGTAACAGCCGCTCTGCTACTACAGAAAATTCCAAAAGGGGTGAGATAGAGTAGGACCCGAGCGCTGCTGTCGGCGTTGTCCTTAGGGCACCCGTGATTCCTAAGCAGGCCGATCTTTGGACCTTCGTCAAGCTAGAAAGAAGGTATTTCTTCTCCAGTGCTCGCCACCAGACTGTTGATTCGTAAGTTAAGATGGGTCTTACTACTGCTGTGTATAGCCAGTATACCACCCGTGGCCTAAGACCCCAGGTGATTCCGAAGGCTCGCTTACATGTGTAGAAAACTACACGCGCTTTTTTGATCCGCTCCTCGATGTTATCTTTCCAGTTTAGTTTGGAATCAAGTGTAATACCCAGATACTTAGCCGTCCTTGAGTGTTTGAGTTCTACCCCGTTAAAATGCGGTCTTGTAAATTCCGGAATTCTCCTTCCTAACCAAATAAAGCCTGCAGCCCAAAATCTACACGAAAAATTAACATTTTGTGGATGCATTTGTTTCTCAACAATCGGTCGTAGATTATCTAAACCCCAAATTTAACAATTTTGGCCATCAATATACTCTTCTTCTTCTTCTTCTTCTTCTTAGGGCGCTACAGTCCGAGGTGGACCTGGGCCTCACTCGACATGCCTCTCCAGCCATCACGATCTTTCACCAGCTGTCTCCAATTTCGCACACCAAGCCGGCCGAGATCCCCCTCGACTTGTGTGCAACACCTTGTACGTGGACGTCCTCTGTTGCGTTGTACCACAGGCTCAGAGTCGAAGATTGTCGAGATGTTAATGGCCCTGATTTCAACACCTTCTTTTTGTTGTTCGTGTTCAACAGAATTCAGTTCTTAATTCATTTGGAGCTTGTTTGCAACTTTTAAATGTATTGCTTGCCGAAAACTTTTCGTGATGTCCAATTCTTGACCACGGAACTGAATTAATATTCCATTCTCACGAACTGTTCTGATCTTCTGCTTTGAGTGACTTGTTGAAGGACGACCACAGTGCTTCAAAATACAAATTTAACGCCGTGGCGTAGTGGGTAGGTGCGTCGACTCCTACGCTCGATGATCTCGGTTCGATTCCCGAAAAAACACCTAACATTTTTTCGCGGCTCCACCTCTTTCGAGTCACTTACAATTCTCAAAGAGTATAACTGTCTAGAAAAAGCTTCTCAATCTCGCCGCTCGGAGTCGGCATTAAACTGTAGGTCCCCTCCACTCGTGAGAGAACAATAGCACGCACAACCCGAATGGTTGCTGAGAAGCTAGGCCCAGGTCCCCCTCGGACTGTAGCGCTGCCATTATTATGATTATGAGTTCAGGCTAATCGCAGACGGTCCGGGCACGCTGCTTCCAGTCATCAAGACCGAGTGATCTTGCATCCGCGATCTTTATACCGTTGATTTGGTCCTCCTCTTCTTCGCGAACCAAGTGGCTCGAATTAGAAGACTCTCTTGGCTGGAGCATTGGTGTTAATTCGCTCGATGTGTCCGAGCCAGTTTAGTCGACTGATTTTTGCCTTTAGGACTATAAATCCTTGTAAAACTCGTAGAGTTCCCGGTTGTATCTTCTCCACCATGCACTTTTTGCCGAAAAGGACCAAATGTCCGACATAGAATTTTCCATTCCAAGACACCAAAATCAGTCCTTGCTTATAGTCCAGCCTTCGGCTCTATGTAGCAAGAGTGGCAGGATTAGGGTTTTGTAGAGCATGATTGTGGTCCTTCGAGTTAAGAGTTTTGACCCAAATTTTTAGGAAAAATCGAAGTAGCAGCAGTTGCCAAGAGCGATTCTACGTCGGATCTCTACTAAGACGTAGTTTGTAGAGTTCACGTTTGCCCCAAGGTAGACAAACTACTTAACTACCTCAAAATTGTAGCTGTTGATTGTCATGTTTTCTTTGAGACTACAGGGTCAAAATTGATAAACAAAGCCCTCTCTCGAACAACCAAGGTAACCATGTACAAGACCTTAATCGACCCAGTCCTGCTATATGGCGCAGAAATCATGGCGTTGACTCCTATGCTAAAGATTCGTTTTCACAGCACCACCTTTTTTGAGTCACTCACTATGCTCACTATCTAACGACTGGATGGCGCAGTTGGTTAAGTGCCTGCCCCGAGTTCGAGGGGTCCCAGGTTCGAATTCCAGTGAAATCAAATCTGATCGATCACCATTTCCCTTTGGGATACAATTAACGGACCTGGAGTATGTTGCTACCTGGCAATACAATGGACCAGTTTTAAGCCTGAGTGCTCCAATAGTGCTTCGAAAACCCTCCGGAAAAAAAATGCTCACTATACCTCTATTGTTGAACCTATAATCACTCCTTTGATGTAGCACTGTATTGGCTCACATAAGAATCAATGATAAGCAAGATCTTTAGCTGCATAAATTGAAGGAGTAGGCACACAGTTGCACATTTTTCAAAAACAGGATAAAATAGAATAGCCAGAATAGTTGTCACAAGAGATTTACAGGTCCGCCATAAAGTTCTCAGCGAGCATTTTTTTAAAAAAAATTGTATTTTAATCAGCACTAGCATTTCTAGCAATACCCAAACATCCGCCTATCATTATTACTCGTAAGCCTGCTCTTCTCAAATATCCAAATATCCGTCCACGAATTTATACTTGAGTTCATTCAGGTCAACTTTGGATATTGAAAAGCACAAAACTGAGTCAAATTTTTACAAATCGTTTATGAAACCACAGCATTTCTCAACAAGTTGCCAGTCTAATTTAGTAATTCAATCCTCTCATGACTTTTTCTACCTGAATTTCCCAAACTTTCATTCTTCGTTGAAAAACCCCAAATCAGCTCTCTCCACTCTTCGACGACAATACAAACGTCGAACTACCGATAACCTCTTCGACGCACTTCAACAGTGACTTCCATTAGCGCTAAAAATTCTTTTGTAAAATACAAACGAAACAAAAATAAATAATATACTCCATATGCTCGTGCATTACATAACAAACTAAAATATAAATAAAATAAAAAAATATATATTAAGTTTTTTTTAATAATCTGGTTTGAAAATGTGGATGTTTTGACGTATTTGACGTATTGAGAGAAAGTAATTTCTTCTACTTATTATATATTACTATGTCAATATTAATTTTTATGTTTTAGAAAAAAAAATTTACAAAAAAAAACAGAAAATTATTAAAATTATATTTTTATTTTCAGCATAAAATTAAAACAAAATTCATAGAATTTTTGTTTTCAAAATTCGTTTGAGTTGTTCACTTTTGTTTGTTTATTTCGTTTCCATATGGCAGTTTGGTAATTTTTTGATTAAGTTCCAATTCGACTGATCGCATTTGCATAATTAAACATTTTGTTGTGTTTGAAAAAATTGTGAATTATATTTATTTTTTAGTTTAATTTCGATGCAAATTATGAGATTTTGGTTAAGAACATTGATTTTGAATACTTTTTGTTTCAGTTTTCAGTTTCATTTTTTGAGAATATGTTCTATAGGGCTTCTGTAAAATGTCTTTTTGGATCTCTCTAACTTTTCGAAAAAACAAAATAAACCAAAAAAATATTTATATATAACTGAACGATGTGTTTCTATCTCTATAATACATACATAATCTTTGCCAATTAATTTTTTTATGGCATCTATAGTATTAACTAAACATTAATTAAGTACAAATAAAACAATAAGTGTATGTTACAACATTTATTTAATTTTTTTTTTAAATTTTTAAGAGAAGAACGAATTGTGTGTAACAGAAGATGCCTCTTTTTTTTCATAAATTTTTTTAAGTACGTTATAAATGATATACTGTGTGCTTTGGTCGTAATATAACATACGTAAGATTTCGATGTTTTTTCTAAATTTTCCTTTTTTTTTCATTTAATTTCAAGGAAATATGTTTTTTTCTTTTCAAAAAAACTTTTAAAGTGAAACCGATCTTCATTATTTTTGACTTCTTAATCTTATAGGTATTTCTGATTTATTTTCCTTTGAATGTTCTTTACACTTTCTACAATCCTAACTACATGCATTTGTTTTTCTTTTCTCTTAATTTTTCTATTATTTGTATTTTTTTTTAGTTTATTCTATTTTGTTTTGAAGAAAATATAATTCACAGCAAAATATATTTTTAACAACAATTGTAGGGTTATTTTTTTGATTTTCAAGAACTACGTGGTGAAAAAATAATTTTCCTAGGCATACATAGAATAGATCGAATCTTCGAGAAGTCGTTAAAGAAATAAAATACAAAAAAATGTGTGGCATATATTTGAATTTGACTTTTTTTCTTGTATCCTAAGTTGAATTTTCTTTTCTTTTTTTTTGGTACCATTCCTTACAAAGAGATACATGTGAAGGGTTTTTGCGAAATATTTATATCATCAAATTTCTAACCATGCACTTATTATTTTGATGAGATCCATGTAGACATTTTTTTTTACGAATAAAAATATTTTATTTTATTTTATTTTGTTGGTTCACATTCATTCCATTCATGTACTGTTCATTGGCTTTAGTTAATTGGATTCTTATACCTTTGTTCTAATGTGATTCCAAATGAATGGAATATAAAAAAAAGCAGAGAATTGTTTTGTTGTTTTAGACACAAGTTCAAACATTTTGAAATATGTGTTAAGTGGACACATTTTGAAGAGATGTACTTAAGTGTTGTGTGAGATGTTTCTTAAATTATGCTGAAGACTAGTTAAATAAACCTTGTGTTCGTTAAAACTTTCAAAAAAATTTAAAAGGACAAAGTCAAAAATTTAGCCCCTGCCTTATATTTTCAAGGTGATCAACATTTTCAAAAATACCGAAATCTTCAACATTGCATACTCTCTGAGGAATCAATAACTAAGAGATCTTTTGAACTTCCCTCGTATTTAGTTAGAAATCAACACCGCTCACGTCGACTGCCAGACTGCTGCCATATTTTGAGCAAGCACCGTCAATTAGTTTGTGTTTGGAAATTGTTTGGCCGAAAAAACACCTAATCCTTGTTCGGCGATTCGTTCGCAGAAGCCCATTGCTTAGACTTTGAACAGTTGATAAACACAAACGGAAAGAGAAGTTAAATCAACCACCAAGATGAGCAAAATTGTAAATATGAAAGTAGTCAATATTGGCAAAATGACTAAAATAGTTTGAATTGTCAAAAACCTACACAAAAATTTGAGTCTTCAACTAAAATGATGCATAAAAATGACTTTTATATTTGGAATCAAATTTGTACAAAACGATCAAAATACTGTCCAAAAATCAAAGTTTGATCCAAAATTATCAGAATGTTCGAATGGCGATCCCAAAATAATCAGCCATTATCCCTGAATGGCACTTGCATCGAAGAAACCGAAAAACTTTCCATCCTCGGTATGTGTATTTACTCAACATTTAGTTGGAATGACCACATATCTGAGGTCGCCAAAAATGTTGCGAAATGTCTAGGTTTCCTTAAACGATGCAAGAAATACTTCACCCCCTCTGATTTGGCTTCAATTTACAAGGCCTTCATTCGCCCCAAGCTTGAGTATAATGCTCATATCTGGTCTGGTGCTCCTAAGACCTCTCTGCATCTACTTGATAGAATACAACAGCGAGCGATTAAACTTATAGGAGACAGTAATATCGAAGTCGATAGACTCGCTTGAACATCGCCGTAATGTCTCATCCTTATCTCAGCCTTATCACTGTTTTATCGCTATTTTTACAAACGATGCTCAAGTGATCTAGCCAATTGCATTCCTCCCCTCCATGAATTCACACGCAATACTCGTCTCGCCAGGAATGCTCATCAGTTCCCCCTTAAGCCTGTTTTCGGACGTACAGTTAAGTTTAGAGAGTCGTTTTTTAGCCGCACCACACTAATATGGAATGCTCTTCCCAGCCCAATATCTCCCACTCACTACAATCCGCAGACATTTAAGACCAATGTGCCAGGTACATCCTCTCCCTTTCTCCCTTTAAACCTTCGGCCCGTGCAGTGTCTTGACTCCTGACACTTAAGGGTATTCGTAACCCCTTGTGCCCGCGCAAATTATAAAAAAAAAAGTGATCACAATTTTCATTACACAGCACCAATTGGCAAGCGTCTGATAATTCTCTAAGAGCATTTCTGCCACGAAAAGCCTGGTCGGAAATTTTTGGGTAGACATAAAACTCTATGCCCGTTCAGTTAAAGTGAGGCAAACTGAAGGATTGTTTGCCTGTTCAGAATTTAAACGATTCTTCGTTGGCTGTTTCGCATAATAAATTGATTGCGACAGTTCTTGACATTTATGCGCCACCTTTAGGGTGCTTTCTCAGTTACGTTGGCCCACAGGATTGGAGTCAATTTTTTGGATCAGAACTGAATTGTCCACAGCCCAGCTAGCCTAGGCAATGGATCCATAGCCTGGATAGACTCAAGTCACTGTACAGCCTATACAGTTCGTAGGTGAAACTTCTCATCCATTTGCCATCAACGCAAACAAAACCAAGCAGAACTTTTTTCTCGAAACGATCAAAGGGTTTTTATTCACCTCTGCACATGCAATTGATCATTGCTGTATTGATCAAGGTCTTGCATAAAGTCAGCTTGGTTTTTTGAGAAAGCGTCCTACTACTCGATTGGCTTGTGAGCCTAGAAAGACGATTGATCTCCGAGCTGATATCGTTAGTGCTGTTTACCGCGGACCCAAGGGAAAACGATCAAAATCCTGACCAAAATTTAAGTTTTGTTCAAATTTATCAAAATTTTCGAAGTACGAGTAATTCAATTGCGCAGCTGCCAGGTGCGCTAATATTTTTCCGGGGGTATTTCTGCCACGAAAAGTGTGGTAGCAATTTTGGATCAACATAAAAATCGATGCCCCTTCAGTTGTCTATAAACTACTACGATCAGCATCGTTTCCCGATTCAGAATTAGACTCGAAAGATTTTAGGTCTTTGCTTTGTGACATAATTGCACTTTTCTGCCTATTTTTTGTGTGGCAACCACAGTCCGGGGTGGACTTAAACTTCAACAGGCAAGCCTTTCCACCAATTTAGCACTACAAGTTAATTATGGTCGTTCATAATTTTTATGCGCCACCCTTAACGCGAATGTTCCTGAGTTCCCCCTTGTTTCACAGGCTCGAAGACTTTTCAGGCCGGAGATAAATTATCAAAAGTCAGGATAACTGGCCAGGCTAACTTAGGTTTTGAATCCGTCACTTGTATAGTCTCAAGTGACTGTACAGCCCGTTCACCTCTTATAGCCATCAAACAAGACCAAAAATCGCAAGCAGAACTTTTCTCTCGAAAAGACCAGAGGCTTCTCTATCCGCCTCTCTGCCGTAGAGAGATCTTGTTTTAATCAAGGCTCTGCATGAAGCAAACTTTATATTTCGAGAAAGGCCCTACCAGACGATAGTGACTGGCAAGAGCTGTTCTGCGTTTGATTTCGGTAATAAAATTGTTAGTAGTAGTAGCCCCGCTCTAAATTTGTGCGTCTTTCCAGAAGCAGAAAGGTTATCTTAGGACCAAAAAACAGTCCTGTCTAGAAAATTCTAGCAGTTAAGTAAAAAATTTAATTTTTTTCGCTTAAAAATTTGGAGCATCAATTCAAAAACCGACTAACCGACTGGATGGTGCAGTTGGGAAAGTGCCTGCCCCCAGTTAGATGGGTCCCAGGTTCGAATCCCAGTAAAATCGAATCTGGTCCAGTCACCATTTGCCATTGGGATCAAATTAAAGGCACTGGAGTAGGTTTGCTACCTGGCAGTACAGTGGACCAGTTTTGAGTCTGAGTGCTCCAATAGGGTTTCAAAAACACTCCGAAAAAAAATTGTTAATTCTCAGCAGAGGTAGATGAAGTCTTTGGCTGCCTCGAAATTTTAGCTGTCTGCTGTGATATACGTCCTTTCTCAAAGTCAAGCAATATTTCTTTTTGGCATTTTTTCTAATTTTTCATCGTCAGATAATTTGATACATTACATGCTTCAAATGGACGCCGTGGCGTAGTGCGTCGACTCCTACGCTCGATGTTCTCGGTTCGTTTCCCGAAAAATCACCTAAAATTTGTTCACAGCTCCACCTCTTTCGAGTCACTGACAATGCTCAAAGACTGCAACTGTCTAGAAAAAGCTTCTCAAAATCGTTGTTCGGAGTCGGCATTAAACTGTAGGTCCCCTCCAATCGTGAGATAAGAATAGCACACACAACACGCGTGTTTGCTGAGAAGCTAGGCCCAGGTCCACCTCGGGCTGTAGCGCCGCTTTTATTATTATATTATATGCTTCAAATTAAACGACCTAAAGCTCCCCCTTGACAAGCGAACACTTATCACGTATAGAGTCATTAGGTCTGATGAATTGAAGATTTTTTTAGATCAATCATTGAAGGTCCATTTGCTTGGAATATCCAAAAGTTGTATGCTTTTCTATCAGATTCCAAACGTCGAATTTCACGAAAGATGCACCCAGCATTCATCTTTTTCATCTCTCAAAATATGTCCACTTACACTGATGTCATTTGGACTTGTTCCAAATTTGTTGACAAAGCAATCAAAATTTAGGTAAATTTTTGATATTTTTGTACAAATTAAATAAATTTAAGAATCTTCTAAATTGTATGTAAATTATTGTTAAAGGGTAAATCACTTTTAAAGGGCACTCTCCGAATTCCGATTAAGACACCGCTGCGTATAGATTAACACAATTTTTGACAGCCAAACATATCAAAAGAAACTGCGAAGATATAGCTTCAACGATCAGGCGTAAAAGGGCATTACCATAGAATTAAGATATTCCCTAAACGTATGTATTCTAACTAGAATCTTTTTCTTTACTTTTTGATTTTTTATTTTTTTTTTAACTCGAGGAGTAGAGGAAAACAAGAAAAAAAAATTTAAGGAAGTTCCTCCAAAGACACGTACTATCTCTGCTACAGCATTTCTTCTTTTTCATTTCGCTCTAAGGACAGAAACAAATCAAGGGACAAAGTATTTTTGAAAACCCCCCCACAAAAAAAAACAAAACACTTTTTTTTCCAAATATCACCAAATTCAAAATTACCAACAAAAAAATTCACTAAATAAAATTATACCATAAACATTTTAGCGAGTAATTTAGCTACCCACGTCTACGTCAACATGTTCCTACGGTCAATTTCTAAAATCGACGATTACAAAATGGTGAGTGAGTTTCTCAGATAAAGAAAAACAAAAATCAAAAAAAAATCTACAGCACAAAATACCAAACACCTGCTATATATATAAATATTAAATCTACTATCTGTGTTTATACCAAAAAAAAAAAAAATATATATGAGAAAAAAAAAATATAACAGAATTATTCGTTTAAGTGTTATACAATTTAATCGGTTTTTATTTTTTGGTTTCGTCTTTAGTTGAGACTTGATTTCGATTTATAAATGTAAACGTTGATGATGAGACACTCTGTCTGATATTTATACAAATAATTTTGTTTATAAATATCTGTATATGAAAATTAAACATATATACTACATTATATACATGTCATTTACTATATAATATGATTGTGTAAAATAAAATTGAAGCTTTTGTGTTATTTATACTTACGATATATTTCTCTCTCGTATTCATTTCGAGTTTATTTCTTATTTTCTTTTCGTTTGGTTTCCTTTTTTCTTTCTTTATCATTTGTTTTCTCTTCCTCCTTTCTGGAACATATATTATGTCTGTAACTATTATATATTTACATGTAAAATGAAAAGAAACGAAAAACAACATTCTTTCTGACGAGACATATATATTTGTGTAAACGCTTGGATTTCAATTAATCTCTCTCTATATAAATACATCTTTAAAAAAAATAAATTAATTAAAGAATCGATGAGTTTTTATACATTTTCTTTTTATTATTTCCTTTATTTTTTCTTTATTTTCTTTTTATTGTTGACAAAATTGCGTCTTTGTGTTTCGTGTAAATTTTTATCTTGAAATACAATTTTTTTTCCAAACTGTTGTGTCAAAATTTCCCTTTTCTCTTAAAATTGAACAGATTAAAAAAAAAACAAAAATATATATTCCTCACTGGCTTTTGCTTTTCACGATACGTTTTGACCTCTCAAGATTTTGATTAGTTTACTTTTCGTTATTCCAATTTATTTTCGATTTATTAATTTTCCTCCTTTTCTCTGTCAATTGGCTTTAAAAATTTCAATTAGCTTACACTGAATTTATGTAAGAAATTATTTTTTTATAAATACAAATTCGATTTTTATTCAATTCTGTTTTGTGTTGGTGACGATTTGATTTGATGTACAAATTAGAAGTGACTCTGATGGAAATATGACATTTTGTTGAAACATGAATAGATTTTTTTTAATGAAGTTGTTCTCTTTGACCTAACCTCCAATGCAAAATTGGAAAATGATTATCTATACAATGTGATCACTGGTTACAGTAATTCTTCCGATTTCGATATTTTTTAACAGAAATTTGAGGTTTGATACCTTTTCAAAGCGTGTTTAAGGAACTTTTCATATACATAAAGTTTCCGCGGTTTTTTGGTACATTTTTGGAAACAAATTTTCTTGGCCATTATTATCTATGACCTTTTGTCATTTTCCGGGTAGCTTTATAATTCCATTGGTGTAGAACTTCTGTGGTTTATCAGCGAAAAACTTAGCCAAGTGATTTTCAGCGGCTCTTCGGTCGGCCTAACCATCAAGAGAGTTTTGCAGAGACTGAAACAAATGGTAATCAGAGGGTGCCAGGTCCGGACTATACGGTGGATGCATCAAAGCTACCCAACACCAAGCTCCTTCAATTTGTTCCGGGATGTCAAAGATGTACGTAGTCTAGCATTGTCATGATGGAAGACAACTCCCTTTCTGTTGGCCAATTCTAGCCGATCTTTCTTGATTGCTTCATTCCAACGGTCGAGTTGTGCACAGTAGAGGATCGAATTGACCGTTTCGCCACGTTCTAGTAGCTCATCATAGATAATTCCCTTCCAATCCTACCAAACACTCAACATAACCTTGTTTGCCGTCAATCCAGACTTTGAAATCATTTGTGATCGGTCACTGGCCTTTGACCATGATCACTTGCGTTGGATATTATCGTATTTAATCCATTTTTCATCGCCCGTAATGAATCGCTTCAAAAATGGTTCCATTTCGTTACGTTTCATCAGCGTTTCACAATAATAATAATAATAATAATGGCGGCGCTACAGTCCGAAGTGGACCTGGGCCTAGCTTCTCAGTTGTGCCTGCTATAGTTCTCTCACGAGTGGATGGGACCAGTTTAATGCCGACTCCGAACGGCGATTTTGAGAAGCTCTTTCTAGACAGTTGTACTCTTTGAGCATTGTCAGTGACTCGAAAGAGGTAGAACCGTGAACAATTTTGTTTTTGAAAAATGTTTGCTTGTGCTGGAATTTGAACCAAGGCTGTAAAGTCAAGTGCGTATGGGTCGACAAACAAGCCCACACGGCCACAGTGCCCACATGACGTGCTACCATTTGGGCACAAATTGTGAAACTCGAATCACTCACCCCTATTCTCAAATCTGACGGGGATTCCCGAATTCGCTCGAAGTGAATCGTCCCTTGTCGGTAATGTAAATCGCGATTAAATTGTATTCTCAAATCCGAACGGAAAGGATCTCATACAAAGTTGACATTTCAGATCCGCACCAAAATCGTTGCGGATTCAAACTGAATTTAGCAAAATTAAGTGTTTAATTGGTTAGACTATAATAAATTTAAGTTATTTTAATGTATTGTACTAAATATCATACAGGGTAGGCCAAAAGTCCCTTTCCTGTGTAAATCTGGAACAACTTTTGAATGAAAAGATAAAAACTAATGAAATAAATTACAAATAAAAGTTTATTTCAAGGACATTTTTTGTATCATATTCGATTAAGTGGCCGCCATTAGAATGGTGACACTCATGGGCTCTTATGATAGCACTTTCCATGACTTTTTGAAATCTTGCCGGCGTAATTTGCGCTATTTTTTCTCGAATGTTGATTTTCAGCTCCTAAGTGTGTAGTTTGTTAATGTAAGCGTTTTCCTTCATGTAACCCCATAAAAAGAAGTCTAGAGTCCACAAATCAGGCGATAGCGGTGACCATTCAATATCACCGTTTTTTTGATATAAGGCGATTTGGAAATTTTTCGCGCAATAAGTTCATTGCCTCGCGAGTGGTGTGAGCGGTAGCTCTTGCTCTTGTCTTGCTGGAAACACATAAGCTCAACATTGTTGTCTACTTGCCTGAGTCGAAAAAAGAAGTCCTGAAGCATTGTTCTGCAGCGATACCCATTAACTGTAACGCTAGCACTCGCATCATTTTCAAAGAAATATGGCCCATAAATCTTACGCGAGGTTATTCACAATAAACAGGATCACGAAGTGAATGTAAAGGACATTGATTGATATTTTTTGGGATTCTGTGAGCCCCAAAATCTGCATTTTCACTTCTTTTCAACTCCACTGAGATGAAAATGTGACTCGTTTTTCATCATAAAATTTCAAAAAAATGCTTAGTAATTTTTGGCGAAGTTAAGGACAGTTCTGCAGATTTCCAAACGTTTTTCTGGGATATCAGGATTGTGTTGTTGGATCAACTGGCTTTTGTAAGGATATAGGTGCAAATATTTCCTCAAAACCCGACGAATCGTGCCGCACAACATGCCTTACTGTGTTAAGCGTCGTCTCGTCGATGTTTCAGAATCGGTTGCAACACTTTCACTGATCCTCCATAACGAGGTCTACCGATACGCCTCACATCGCCAACGTTCCCATATTGCTCAAATTTGTACATTATTGCACTAATAGTGGGAGATGTTGGAGCACTTCCAACTTCATAAAACTTATTTTCCAGAAATAAGAAGACGATTTGTGTTCGCTGTGCGATCGTGTAGTGCTCCATGTCAAATCTGCCAATTCTTACGAGTATGTCTGCAACAAAAAAAGAATTGCTCAAAAATATCTATAAATAAATTAATTTTTACATTAATTAAGAGACTTTTGGCCCACCCTGTACAAAGTTTTCATTTACGTAGTACGTTCAAAAATGTTTGCAAGAAAAAATACAAATGGGTCGGTTTAGTTTAACTTCAAATGGTTGTATTGAAACACTTTAGGCCCCTTCGTATCGAACATTTTCCAAACACGAATTGAACCAATTTGGAGCTTGCAAGTGTTAAAACTAATTGAGGCCTCTGCTCGCTGAAGTTTTGACGAATGGGCTCCAGGTTCCTGCGAAGTGAGAGAGCACTACACGATTAGAGAATTTCCATCGATTTTTATCAATCGATAAATCTTTTGCTCCAACACTTTTTGATGCAAAGTGCCGTTTGAAAAATGTGGAGCTCCAAAGTCGTTTTAATGCTTCCCTCCTTCCATTTCTAAAACAAAGTGTTTATAATAATAATCGCGGTTCTACTGTCCGAGGTGGATCTGGGCCTAGCTTCTCAGCAACCACTTGCGTTGTGCGTGCTATTGTTCTCTCATGAGTGGACGGGACCTACAATTTAACGCCGACTCCGAACGGCGATTTGGAGAAGCTTTTTCTATATATTTATACTCCTTGACCATTGTCAGTGACTCGAAAGAGGTGGAGCCGCGAACAATTTTGTTTTGAAAAATGTTTGCTTGTGCTGGGATTTGAACCTCGACTGTGAAAGTCAAGTGCGTATGGGTCGGCACACAAATTAATACGGCTACAGAAAAATCACAAAAACAAACATCATTGAGTACTACTTTCTTTTAAAATAATTTCAAGCATTTTGCCCCAAATCGTTTTGGAGATATTGGTCAAAAACGGTAAAACATCGACATGCGAATTTTGATGATCTGAAAACGCAGTTTTAAAGACCTCAGCGTTAGCATAAAGAAAAGATTAATATCAAAATGTCGGTTTAAGTGCAAAAAATAGGCCCAGCTGTGATCGACAACTCTACACGGTGATCAGTGTTATCTCTCACATTCGATTCATTTCAATCCCTAAATGCCCAAATGCAATGATCACACCGCAGACATAAGCAGTGGTTGGGTATGATGGAAGGGATTTTCTGTGTTGGATAAATTTAGATATAGACATTCGTATATGTATGGATGGATGTTTGTTTGTATCTACTCGTATTTATGTAGAAATGAATAGTTGATTCAGGTTAAAGTTAGAAGAAAATTTAATTGAAATAATTTGAATTCGTCGCCTGATAGTCAAAAATGCACAAAATGTTTAGGCGACGGAAGCTTGGGCAACTTTTATTTTTTTGTCGAAACGCTAATTTTGTTCCAATTCCTGAAGAAAAGATGTGTAAACGAGTTTTTGCGTTTGATGTATTTCCCATTGCGCATGTAACCGAGGTACCAGCCATTCTTTGGTTGCCATTGATTAGGCTAACATAGCTGAACGTTTTAGTTATACCCACCAGACTAGTAAAACGCTTGAATTTAGACCGCGGTGTACAAGGAATGCATTATTTATGGTTTTATTTCAAGCCCGCTTAAGGCTTTCTTACGCAAAGTAGCACTGCTTTGGGTTTTTGGTGGGTGTTCTTATGAATTTTATGGGTTCTGGACAAGAATAATAATAAAATAACAACGACAGCACCTAAAAACGCTGAATTTAAGACTCCAGAATAATATATCGAATTTAAAAAGATCGATCGAAAAATTTTCTACATAAAAAAAAACAATTAATTAATTAATGCTTCTATTTTCCTAGACTATATCTCTGGAATGGAATAAATTAAATTTGTTTTTTGGATGTTTATTTGGAAATTCAAATTTTTTTTCATCATATTTTGAAAATGGTGTTTTTTATATGGTTGCCCCCATCCTTTCGACATAGTTCGGTGTGACATCTGAGGTCTTTGTTCAAAGCAGACATTGTTTGGTAAGTCAAAAATTAGCTTCTGTACATATGTACATGAAGTATGTTTTCGATCGAAAGACGATGGGAGTAAATGACTGTTCACTGCGACTTCGGTACGACGCGATTAAACAATGCATTTACGCAGCCACACTTACGCCGCTAGGACGTTAAGACCTTTGGTTTCTCCGTTTTTTCTCTATAACTACGGCAGAATTCGTTATCATAGAGGCCAAATCTTATAGTACATCTGCCCATAAAACCTCTATTAAGGTTACTTACTGACCTCTTCATTTTGATTTAACAGAAGTAGCTCTTAAGATTCAGACGAAAGCAAGACTTCTTTAATAAAGAAGGACGTTATATATTCTGGCGTCAATTAATCCCACTTCTAGTTAAACCGATTATTGTGAAATTTTCGTCGAAGCCCCTGCCCTGTAATAGAATATCGAGTTCGTTAGAAATTGCTAAGAGTTCAGTGAATGAATTTTTGGCTTCCATTTACAAAATTCCCCACCGGAGTTAGAATTTAGCTCTACTGAAGCTCAAGTTCGAACCTTAATAAAGCCAACACGAGGGCTAAAGATACGGTGACCATCCGTCCTCTTTTTAAGAGGACAGTCCTCTTTTCGGTATCGTGTTCTTTTTTTGTTTTCTTGAAAAGGACAGTAATTTGTCGTCTTTTTATTAAACTGTCCTCTTAAAGTCCTTTTTTTCTTTGAAAACTTTTTTCTATGATCTACACAGTAAAGTACTTTCTTCAGTACTAAAACACAAAAAGTTGACAGCACTGGTTTGAATAATTCAATTCTGTCATCTGGCTTTTGCTATTGTGAATGAATCGCAAACTGTCATCCAACTCCATTCGACACATTTTTATGACATTCTCCTCGCTTTTTGTTTGTTTCTTGGAAATGATAGTGGAAATATTCTCTTTTTTGCATCTGCAAAATTAGTCACCGTAGCTATAGATCATCAAAAACCATTGATCTTTCACCCCACTTTTTTATGACATTTTTAATGGACTTCCGCAAAACTTTGGGCTATTAGTTCTCGCCTTTTTAACGGATGTTGTTGTTGAGGGCAGTGTTTTGCCCGATGATCTTGTGGGCAATAATAAATCGCCAAAAACCATAACACACGGAAATGTCTGATTTAGAATGTAGGCTGTGACTCGTGTGACGCGCCGTTGCTTCAATGAAAGATTGATCCCAGCGTCATTTTCATTAAAAAAAGTCAAAAATCTCCTTCAGTGTAAGCAGGACCCCACACAATGAATTCGATTGGGTGTATTGCATCCTCATGCATTACTCGCTGATCTTCAATGCCCCAGGATACCACATTTTGTATGTTTACGTTTCCACAGTAGTAGCAATTGTTGATGCACAATTTGCCACTTCCTCGTAGAGATTAAGAAGGGCGTAACTAAACGCAACGCCTATATTTGCAAAGAAACACCTTTAAGTCATCAATTTCATGGCCCGTCAACTGGTCGATGCCGAAGGAGCCTTTACAACATCTTTATCAACTAGCGGTACAGGATCTTCCGGTCCTTTTCTGGTGCCGTGTTGCTGCAGTCCTTAAATAAGCGACTAAACTCTGTTCTTGCTCTGGCCAGAATCTGAGTCAGGAAAGGAATGTAGTCGAATCTTCACGGACGGCTCCAAGCCCAATGAAGGATCTGGTGCTGATGCCTTTGTGGAGAGCGACAACTTTAGACTGCACACTTCGTTAGGTAAATATGCGTCGGTTTTCCAAGCGTAAACCTATGTGATCCTAATGGCTACGAACTATATTGTGAAGAATTGGTGGAAGGGGCGAAGTATTTGTGTAGCGACAGCCAAGCTGGCCTTGCTCAACCCTTTAATCACTTCTAGGATAGTTCAGGATTGCAAGTCTTCTCTGAATTTGATCGGTAGCTTAAATTCACTTAGAGGGTTGGTGGCAGATAATCCGCTATAAATTCTCTAAGTCTTGGCTGGGTTCCGGGGCACCACGGGATCACAGGAAATGAGATCGCCGATGAACTTGCTAGGCGAGGATCAGATGAGGCATTCTTCGGACCTGAACCTACGCTGGGACTGCCTGCGTCTTTGATTAGGGCTTCCATCGATGGTTTTCATCCGAGACTTTCTTGTTATCTCTTAACAGAAAAGATTGCAGACAACTCACCGGCGCACTAACGGGGCACTACACCTTCGCCAAACACCTAAATTTGCTTGACCTAAACGATGAAACCCCCTGCGACGCCTATAGAGAAGACGATGACACTGCAGAGCACTTCCTTTGCCATTTTCCCGCCTTGCTCGGATCAGGTGGCAGTTATTCGGTGCTAATGAGGTGAGAGCTGATGATGTAGGCTCCTCATCACAGAAGCGCCTGCTGGTCTTTCTTCGGAGGACCATGAAATTTCAGCAAAAGTAGGTTGCTGCCTGGTAGTACAATGGACCTGTTTTTGAGTCTGAATACTCCAGTGTAGTGCTACAAAAACTACGACAATTAAAAAAGCGACTAAGCGCCGCATTGAATGACCGGTGGAAAAACGGCCACGAAATACATTTCGGGCCAAAGTTAAATGTAAGGTTGAATGAGGCTTGCCAGATCGTTGGACAGCACTTGGACCAATATAGGACCATTGTAAAGTCGTGTGGGTCCTAAGTATCGAAGGGGGCTCCTGTGCAAGTTAGGGTAGCCAACTAAAACTGTGTATGAAGCTAAGTAGATTGGTAATAGGTGTATCTTCAAGGTAATCAAGGTTATAGACCTTAATAGAAATTCGATTTATGGAACGTTTAGTGTACTTTGTGCAAAGTGATATCGGCAATTTGTCCGTGTTCTTCAGAAGAACAGCGTTGCACTGCTTATTTATACAAAACCCAATAGAATACCGATATCGTTCATAAAATCATTTCGATAGGCTCATAAAGTATGGCTTAGTAATGTGTATCTACACATTTTCTCCAAATTTATCTCACAAAATGACATATTTCCAATGACAAACATTTAATTCAAATAAAACAAAAGATAATACTTAATAATAGATGTAAATATATCAACAATGTATATCTCTTCTTTTTGGTTTTCTTTTTATTTTTGATTTTCCTTAATTTTCCGACTAAGTTTTCCTTTAAGTGACACCAAGATTCAAATAATGCTTCACAAACATGTAAAAATCAATTTGAAAACCAGAGGATATCTTCGCATCCTCGAATTGTACAGTACAAGGTCAACACGGCTTCCATCTTTTAAGCACAAATTCTATATATATATATGATTTTTTTTTTCAAATTCTTCCATGTGGTTCACAGTAAAATTTTATAATTCATGCCCTTTATGTAAGCTTAGTCAAACGATCAGAGCCGATAGGACACCCAGTCAAGGGACAGTGAAGACCATGAGTGCCAAGTGTTAAATTTAAGTAAATTATACGTAATTTTGTTATTTGTCTCACGCTAGTCACTGATTGTCTAGATTAAAGTACCTCGATGAGGTTTATCTTCTTTTTTTTCGCCACTGATGTACAAATTATTTGTTTTCAGCTTTTGTTTGTATGATTTTGTTGGATTTTTTTTTACAATTTTTTTTTTCATTCTATGTTTATTTGTGTAAATCTTACCACACATTTAGGGGAGAAAAAATAATTAAAAATCTTAAGTTGTAAGCTGACGTCGCTGCAAAGATGTTGATGTAAGTGGAACTCTCGGTAATTGTTGGAAAATCAAAAAAAAATTGATTTAAAAATAAAACAAAAAAAAATCTTTTTCAGATAGACAATTTCTTCTCATTCTTTTATTTTCATCAAAAAAATGTATTTTCATCAAAAAATAGCAGAAATCTATTCTTCTCTGCTTCACCCTACTTCACTTCACTCAGATCACCATGAATGTTCGAAAATATATTTGACACTGAAACACCCAGTACAGAGCACTTTTGTCAAGGAAATAAAAAATATTTTTAAGGGATTTTTTTCAAAGGAGAAAACTGTTTATTTTTAAGGAAGTAGTTCTTAATTAATTAATTCTTTTCCAGGGCTTTGAGATAAAGATATTTAATAAGTCCAATCAAGGAATCACAATTTACTCTCACAAGCAATTAGTTTTAGAGCAAAATATAAATTTAAAAAAAATTAATTGTATCCATATATGAATAATAAATGAGGTCTTTTAGTTTTTTTCATTAATTTCATCTTAGTTTGTATACTTAAGACATCATAGCCTCAGTTGATTGATTTAGTTTTTACTTTCAATTCACTTTTGCTCTCATTTCTTTTACTTTCACTGAGTTCACTTGTTTCATTCTCCGTTGAGTTTAATTTCTCTATCGCTTCTATATTTCGTTCTGAACTCGTACGCTCTCGTTTTTTGATCATTACGCATGAACCGAAAAAACCTGCTACCTGATCTTGACTTGAAAACATGCTTGCCGCCCGCTTATGGAATGCTTCGATCTTGCTGCTTTGATCGTAATGTAATTGACTGAACCGTATGAAACCGTGTGCATGTTGTTGCTTCTCTAAATAAAAAAACCAATATTCTATGTATTCTATGTTGTAATGCATTTGAATGCCTGTAAATTGTGATGCTTTACGAATGTGATGATATTTTATTTTTTTGAGTTCTGAATTTTACTTTTATTTGCTTTGCATAGGGTAATGCGATGAATAAGCGCTTTATATGTGCATTTTGCAAGAAGCTACTGTTTTGAAGATTAACGCATGAGATACAATATATGCGCCTTGTTTAGTGTGATGTTGCATCCTTATTTGCCTCCCCCCGGATTGATAAAATAAAAAAAAGAAAATAACCAAAAACTATAAACAATTATGAAAAATTCTTTTAAATGAAATAGTGTTCATTTAAATTCAAATATATTCTATATTCACTTGAAATTGATTCGTTTTATTTGATGAACTAATGTATCTTTGTGTATGTAGGAATACAGCGTGCAATTAACATTTCGAGAGCAATGGACTGACGAACGTCTCAAATTCGATGATCAAAAGGGTAAATTATTTTTTTAATCAAATATTTACAATATTTATATTATTTTTAAGTTCAATATACTTGATTTTGATAAATTGTTATTTGCTGAAAATGCTTTGAAGCAGATGACTGAAGAGATTTTTGTACATACGAGTAGTTAAAAATGCCACATAGTAACCAGAGTTCATGTTTGTTGAGTTTTAATGCCTCCATGATCCTTTTAGGAGCCTGTCCGTGCCAGAACTAGATGTTTTATACTTTTAATTGATCTGATATTCAAGTATTCAAGAGAAGAAAATGCCCAATAAAGTAAATTTTTGCAACCGGTCTTGCTTATAAATCTTTCTTTACATTGTCCCATGGTTTCAAGGTCCTGACACCCATATCAGTTTGATCCTGTTTTTCCTAGCCACAATGTTCAGTATATTGTGGCAACCGCTTTAGAGTAAAATGCAAAGCTCAAGCTCAACGTGCTGCTTCATTCAACTCAAAAATTTTACTTGGAAGATAGTGGATTCCTTGTGAGGAAAATCCAATATGGGTTAACGGCTCATTCTTCTCGTTTAATTAGTAAAATTATTAATATTCCATATTCTTTTGGGGCTGGGCTGTTGTCACTGTTTGACTCACTTACGTGATCAATCCTCGAATTGCCAGTTGTCCTATTAGATTGCCTTCTTTGGCCGTAAAGAGAGAGTGCATCGAGTCCTACGCTGAAAATCCGTGATTCGATCCCAGATTTTTACTTACTTAAGGTGGCGCTACAGTCCGGGGTGGACCTGGGCCTCAACCAACAAGCGTCTCCAGCCAGCTCGATCTTTAGCTAGCTGCCTCCAGTTTTATGCACGCGCAGTTGGTTCGGGTCCATTTCCACTTTCGTGCGCCACCTGAGTCGGGGTCTTCCTCTACTGCGCCGTCCCTCGGAGGTGGATTCGAAGACTTTCCGGGAGCCGGAACATTGGTTTCCATTCGCTCTACATGACCTAACCATCTTAATCGTTGGATCTTCACCCTTCTGGCTAAGTCAATTTTGCTGAACAGCTCGTGCACTTCGTTGTTGTATCTTTTCCTCCACTCAGTCTCTATGCAGATGAGGCCGAAAATCACCCGAAGAATTTTCCTCTCAAAGCAACCATGAGCAACCTCATCCGCTTTTCACAAAGTCCATGCTTCTGAGCAGGACTGGGACGATTAGGGTCTTGTTCAGGGTTACTTTGGTTGTTCGAGAGAAGGCTGTATTTATCAAGTTTCTTAGCCAAAAGAAGCAGCGATTAGCTAGAGTTATTCTTCGCTTGATTTCAGCGCTGGTGTCATTGTCTGAATTAATAACAGTACCTAGGTAGACAAAGTCCTTGACAACCTCAAAGTTATATCTGTCTGCTATGACGTTCTGTCCGAGACGTCGGTGTTGGGTGTCCTTTCTGATTAACAGCACATACTTGGTCTTGGCCTCATTTACCGTTAAACCCATCTTCGCGGCCTTCGTCGCAATACTCACAAAAATACCATTGACATCACGCTGTGTTCTTCCGATTTTGTTAGTATCGTCGGCATATGCGAGTAGTTGAACGGACTTCTGAAAGATTGTGCCTTTGGTATTGGCGTGCGAGTTTTGCACAATTATTTCAAGTATGATGTTGAAGAGGTCGCATGACAGTGCGTCGCCTTATCTGAATCCTTTTTTGACTTCAAAGGTCTCGGTTAGGTCTTGACCGACCTTGATGGAGCAGCGTGCATTCTGAGCTGAGATATATGAAGCACTTTTAGAAATATTTTAAAAGTCCCTCTGTCAACTTATCAGCAAGTGTTGAGGTTTTAGAAAAAACCCAGATCTTGCACAGGGCACTCATCTAGCTAGGACCGGGCCTGGTGAAGTTAGAGGCTCTTTGAACTCTGAACTTTTTTTGCGAGAAGTCATACCTTTTTCTTGCTGTTCTGGTATTCATATTCTATTGACATTGCGATGTCAGAATATCTACCGGTTAACTATCAGACTACTTAATATACATATAATGCTGCTTTGCTAATCGCTGCCATTTCCCCTTAAAAGACGCTGAGGACATTACTTATAATAATAATAATAATGGCGGCGCTACAGTCCGAGGTGGACCTGGGTCTAGCTTCTCAGCAACCACTCGTGTTGTGCGTGCTATTGTTCTCTTACGAGTAGATGGTACCTACAGTTTAATGCCGAACGGTGAGATTGAGAAGCTTTTTTTAGACGAATATACTCTTTGGGGGCGCCGTGGCCATGTGGGTTCGTGCGTCAACCCATGCGCGTTAGACTTTCACAGTCTAGCTTCGAATTCAAGTTCAGACAAACAATTTTTCAAAAAAAAAATTGTTCACGGCTCCACCTCTTTCGAGTCACTGACAATGCTCAAAGAGTATAACTGTCTAGAAAAAGCTTCTCAATCTCGCCGTTCGGAGGCGGCACATTCATATTATTTACTTACACTTTTTTCCAACTCAGGATGTAATATTTTTCTCTTATCTTCTCTCTTTCTTTCTTTTTTTCTTTTTTTTTACATTGAAGGTTTTTCTTTCGTTTTTCCTTCAAAAAGTAGTTATACTTACATATTACTTCTCTCAATAATATATCAAATAATGTTTCAGAAGAAAGATATTTATAATATATCAAATCTCTGTAAAATGCGTGACAACTTAATATATTGTTAAAAAACAATTTTTCACGAAATAAACTACTACTACTACTACTAAACTGTAGGTCCCCTCCATTCGTGAGAGAACAATAGCACGCACAACACGAGTGGTTGCTGAGAAGCTAGGCCCAGGTCCACCTCGGACTGTAGCGCCGCCATTATTATTACTATTATTATACTCTTTGAGCATTGTCAGTGTCTCGAAAGAAGCGGAGCCGTGAACAATTTGTTTTTTTTTTGTTTGAAAAATTGTTTGTCTGAACTTTGATTTGAACCTAGACTGCGAAGGTACCAGGTTTATTGGTACCAGGTTTATTGGCACACAGTCCACTTTGTGTGTGGTTAACATTAGAGTATGAGTACACACAAAAGCAGCAGAATGTAGAGTTTTAAATCATAAATCTGACCAATTGGCTCCTTACGTTTCCTTACGTTTAAATGCATTTTAGTTACTTGAACTTTTAACTTTTAACTTATTAACCCGTTTTATTTTATTTTTCCACTTCCCAGGTCGCCTAAAGTATCTAACACTGACTGAAGCAAATCGTGTATGGATGCCCGATTTGTTCTTCTCCAACGAGAAGGAGGGACACTTTCACAACATAATCATGCCAAACGTGTACATACGTATCTTCCCAAATGGTTCCGTACTCTACAGTATACGAATTTCGTTGACACTGGCTTGCCCAATGAATCTAAAACTATATCCACTGGATAGACAAATATGTTCCCTGCGAATGGCAAGTTGTAAGTAAAACCCACCAAGCTCTCGAAAACCTCAAAGTCTTGAACCCTAAGTCATGGTTTTTTGGCCTATTCTTTTTTTTTCGCTCTCAACAGACGGTTGGACAACAGACGATTTGGTATTCCTGTGGAAGGAAGGTGATCCTGTGCAAGTGGTGAAAAACTTACACCTACCTCGCTTTACATTGGAAAAATTCTTGACTGATTATTGCAACAGCAAAACAAACACTGGTAAGTCGTCCGGGATCCACGGCCAGGGGACCCAATTCAATTCTCAAAACACACTCGAAACGAACACCAAACACACAGACACACAACACAAGCCTGCAGCGTCCTTGATTCTCCGCATACTGACAGATACATCAACTTCTTTCTCTTTCCCCGTTCTTTCTCCTTCTCATTCCAGGCGAGTACAGTTGTCTGAAAGTCGATTTACTATTCAAGCGAGAGTTCTCATATTACCTTATCCAAATCTACATTCCATGCTGTATGCTGGTCATTGTCTCATGGGTGTCCTTCTGGCTAGATCAAGGAGCTGTGCCCGCCCGTGTGTCACTGGGTAAGTAGCTAAGTCTCGTCGCGTCAGGTCATTTCAATTTTTGTGTTATTGCCACCGGCCGAATCGTCACGCCACGGCCCGTCACTGAAGTTGGATAGAACGATGCGAATCGCATCGCCTTCCCCCCGAATAATTCCGCGGCACCACTGTGCAGATAAGAAATATCAGAACTCTCTGCTTGGTGCGAACTTTCAGATGCAAAATCAATCATGCGAACGGACGTTGCAACTCTTGGGTCGTCAGGTCTTGGTTGCGCTCAACGAGAACACTGAAAACGGTGCGCAATCGAAGATTTGATGTTCGCCTTGATGACGAACACACGTTTTTGTGTCCGCTTGTGCCCTCGACAGCTCGACGTGTGAACAGGTTTTTTGCAAAAAAGCCCAGCGTCCTTAGACGATCGGCTTAGTGTTCATTTTTGCGTAGAAGTAAAGTATTTCAGTTGAAAGTTTGAGTTTTGATTTTCATTTGTTTCTGAATTTTTCTTACACATTTTTTGAATTTTTGAAACGAAATCGGAGAACCGTTCATGTCTCTCTTGAGTCGTGGACCAAACACCCTGAAGGCGCTCCATTTTTTGAGGCAAAACTTATACCTTAGCATGTACTTAAGTCTAATTCCTTTTTTCGTTAAGTTCGTTAAGCGTATTTTTGTCTTCAAAATTAGCATGTTTTCTTTTTGCGTACCTGTTAACTTTGACACTCGTTTTTTGACACCCTCTTAATTGTCTGGGGGGTCTCCTCCAGTCCAGTTCCGTGCATGAATAGAGTAAGAAACTGTAATGTTTTAGAGCACACTTTTGTCAGATTTTATAACAGCCCTTCATGAAGTTATACAAAAGAGGCCTTCAACTTACAGACACTGCAGACACTGACACTCTGCTGCTGACCACAACCACATCTGCTCCGACAGGGTTTTTCTATTCCGCTGACTCTTGAATAAATTTGTTTGAACTCGTAAGCAGTTGAGATGAGTAAGTAGATAGACCCTAGCTGCTTAAATATAGGATCATTTAACAAGAGGTGTCATTTAAAATTTTGCGCTGTTATTGACCTGTCAGCACTCAACTCTCATTTTGATGGCACTAAATAAGTTAAACGTTGGTTATTATTGAATATAGGTGAAACACACTTGCAAAAAGTTGTGAAACGGTAAAAATTCGCTACAAAATCGGCGAAAACAGAAACAGAATGGCCTTCTCGAACAGCTATAGCGAATTTACGCGACAAATTTGAACGTCTATGAGAGGTTAGTAATTTGAAAAGTTAGTTAGAGTAAAAGTTTCATGGCGTAGCTGAGAATGTGACTGAAAACTTCACATCAATTTTACATGAAGATCTTGATCTTGATATGTGCAATTGGCACAATAATTGAAGCCAGCATACTAAAGACTCTGACATACTTTCTGTCAAATGGTTTCTATTTAGATCCCTGACTGACATAGAGTGGAAGTCTCGTTTTGAATATAGAAGCCGCTCCTAATTGGCTCGCAATTATATCACTGATTGATTGGGAATGAGTGAACAAGATCGTGATTTGTGATGATCCTCATTTCCATAAAAAGGTGACTTCTGGGACTTCGAGAATCCAGAACAAATGGTGGAACAACCTCTTCACCGAGAATGAGATACAGTGTGATTGGTCCATATTTTTTTTCCCAAATTTATGCTCTGGTGCCACCGTGAATAATGTTAAGTTACCGAACCAATTCGACTGACTTTTGTTTTGCGTAAGACGTGTGGTATGGATATGGATAACTTTTATTTTTAACAGAACGACGCCACAAAAAGTGGGTCTATTGCGTCACAAATTTCTTGGATGAATGTTTTCTCCAAATGGAAGATTTCATTATCCATCGAGCTAGTGTAATGTCTGTAATGAGCTGTTGGCACTTTCGATCATTTCAAAGCTCCCGGTGGTGACGGTATATTCCCTGCACTATTGCAAGGATCAATAGACCTCATCCTATCGGAACTGACAGCTTTATTTAGAGCCAGCTACAACTGGGGTTACATACCAATCTCCTAGAGAAAGGTCAACGTAATATTCATTCCCAAACCGGGTAATAGACCTAGTGAGCTGCCTAAATCATATAGACCTATAAGTCTAACATCATTTGTACTCAAAACGATGGAGAGACTAATTGATGTTTACATTAGAGAACGATTAGAGTTGTCTAACCCTCTAAACTCGAACCAGTATGCATATAGGAAAGGTAAATCCACCATAGGCGCCCTTCATTATCTCGTCAAAAAGATAGAAGGCGCACTTGCTTTCAAAAAAATAGCCCTATGTGCATTCCTCGACATCGAGGGCGCTTTCGATAACACTGGCTACGACTCGATCGCAAGAGCGATCAGTAGCAGAGGTATCGAAGAATCGACTAACAAATGGATCAGAGCCATGTTGGAAAGTCGTTCGATTACTTCTTCTTACGGAGGAGTGTCGGTTTCTGTAACCGCGGCAAAGGGTTGCCCACAAGGGGGGGTTCTTTCCCCCTTATTATGGTCACTAGTTATCGACAAACTGTTAGTAGATCTTCAAGGATCAGGCTACACCACAATTGGTTATGCTGATGACCAGGCGATTGTTATAAGGGGTAAGCACGACACGACTATTTGCAATGTGATGCAAAGTGCGCTACTGCAAGTCGTTGAATGGTGCAACGCAGAAGGTTTATCGATCAATCCCTGCAAGACCGTTCTAGTGCCCTTCTCAAGGAGGACTCGTGTCAACCTTGAACCCATAATAATCGGCAACACCACATTAGTTTATTCCAGCGAGGTAAAATATCTTGGAGTAATCCTGGACAGACGCCGTGGGCGCCGTGGCGTAGTGGGTAGGTGCGTCGACTCCTACGCTCGAGGTCGTCGGTTCGAATCTCGAAAAAAAAACATCAAGCATTTTTTCACGGCTCCACCTCTTTCGAGTCACTGACAATGCTCAAAGAGTATAATTGTCTAGAAAAAAGCTTCTCAAAATCGCCGTTCGGAGTCGGCGTTAAATTGTAGGTCCCCTCCACTCGTGAGAGAACAATAGCACGCACAACACGAGTGGTTGCTGAGAAGCTAGGCCCAGGTCCACCTCAGACTGAAGCGCCGCCATTATTATTATTATTAATCCTGGACAGACGACTTAACTGGAATTCACATATTAAGTCCGCCATAGAGCGAGCTACCTGAGCACTGTGGGCCAGTAGACGTCTTTACGGTAGGACTTGGGTCTCTTTCCCAAAATTATACATTAGTTGTACACAATGATGGCGAGACCCATTATCACATATGCGGCCATCGTCTGGTGGCCAAAAACCCTTCAATAGTCATCGGCAAACAAACTGCAAAAACTGCAAAGGGTTGCCTGTCTTGGCACACAACACACAACAGCTCTCGAAGCTATTATCGGGCTGACACCTTTACCCATCTTCGTTAGGAAGATAGCTGCCACTTATGCCATTAAACTGCAGCTAGAATATCAATTCAAACCAGGTGACCTAGTGGGTCACCTTAGGATACTCAACTCAATCCCTAATAGAGACATGTTTTGTACAATACCGGACACTATGGTCAGGCAGAACTGTTTCGGCAGGTTATTTGAAGTTGAAATATTGGACCGGGTAGACTGGTCCAATGGTGTTCCAACACTAGACCCCAGAAGTCTAGTTTGGTACACAGATCGCCTAGATCATTGGACCAATGGGTCAGGTCTCAGGCAATCCAAACGATTAATCAGACCCTATTCCTACAAGGAAATCCTTAGCTTAGATAAGGAGAGCATAAGAAAGCTAACGGGCCACTGCGGCTTGTATTACCACCTTAACAAAATGAACTTGTGTCAAAACACGGAATGTAGGTTCTGTCTTGAAGAAGACGAAACATCCCAGCACATTTTATGCGAATGTCCGGCACTACATTGGTTAAGGAAACGTATTCTCCACAGGGAAATACTAACTTCAGTGGAATTGAAAAACTCCACTACAAAAGATATACCATCTTTCATAAGGAAAGTGGTAAATCTTTTGGATAAACTCCAACCCGTCGATACAATAGATCTTTTTAGGTCGCAGTGTCGCTGCCTTTACGGCAGGGTACAAGAGGAAAAAAAAAATAGTGTAATGTCAGACCATTAGATCATTTCTTTTAGGGCTAACTTAAATTTAAATTTCAAGCCAATGATCTGCCAAAACTCTAGTCCCAAAATACAGCCGCAATTATATTTACTTAATTTAATTAAAGGATGCCCATCCTAAGACAGAGCTGACGCGGAAATTTGACGGCCATTATATTCCCTTACTAGACTTTGGACATTAAACTAATATAAAAATATCAGCACTTTTGGTAAAAAATTGTCTGAAAGTAGATAAGTGCGTTGGACCAGATAAAGCTTTCCCTTTATTTCCGAAGACGGAAGTCTTCTTCTGCTACACTGCGTAAGCATTTCCGTCTTGACTACTTTTCTGAGCAAATGGAAAATAACATTTTTGCAGTCTCTGTCTTAAAGGGGCCTGTATAATAATAGTAATAATGGCGGCGCTACAGTCTGAGGTGGACCTGGGCCTAGCTTATCAGCAACCACTCGTGTTGTGCGTGCTATTGTTCTCTCACGAGCGGAGGGGACCTACAGTTTAATGCCGACTCCGAACGGCGAGATTGAGAAGCTTTTTTCTAGACAGTTACACTCTTCGAGCATTGTCAGTGACTCGAAAGAGGTGGAGCCGTGAACAAATGTTTGATGTATTTTTCGAGATTCGAACTGACGACCTCGAGCGTAGGAGTCGACGCACCTACCCACTACGCCACGGCGCCCACAAAGGGGCCTGTATCCATTCCTCTCCAATGTATGAACCGGATGATAGACAGTCTCTGCTGAAGAGAGGCGCTCAAAAAATGTTCAATGAACGGCCATATGGTTTTCGTCAAAACGGCCCCACTGGTACCACTACAATTAGTGCTTTCAAAAGTTTGGTGAAAGCAAGCAAAGCAACGGTATTGAATAGTTTCTGCAAAGCATGCCATTTTACTAAATATGCTTGCTAATGGTATCGGTAAAACTTTTCTTCTATGGACTATTGACTTTCTGGGTATTCTTGTCGGATCCGAGTCACATTCCCACAACACAAATGTTGGTGACCCTCAGAAAACGGTTTTATGACCGATACTCTTTCTTGTATTGCGTTGACTCATCTTCAGATATTGGTCGGAACGGCTGCATTTGTTAAACTGTTGACTAGTTTCCGATCTTAACGACATACTTAAGTATTACAATACCCGTTCGCTCTCCATGAATTGCACTTATCTAATTCGTTGAATCGAAAACCACCTCACCAACCATCTCAAGAGGAATAATCAATGATTTGATGATGCCAGGTATGCTGCGAAATGTTTAGGTTTTCTTAATCAACGTTAGAAATTTACCTCCTCTGATCTAGATAAAAGCTAGATAAGCTTGAGTTTAGCTTCTATATATCCTTAGGTAAAAATCGATACAGTCACTTTAGATGGAACATAAAGGCGACAGGAAGATTTCAGAGTTCTTGTTACGGTCAAAAACTGTGGTTTGCTGACGTATCATCGTGTTTTATGCAACGTTGGGTATCACGTTCGAGCCACCGGAATAGACGTCATATTACTACTACTCTTTTTACATATTTACTTCACTCCAGACGATCCTAAATGTGTTCAATACGATTTGAATTTGGGAAATCAGGTGCATATAAGATTAACGTTTAATGTTGCTTATGCATATGTCTGTTTGTGGATACGTTACAAAGGAAAGTTAGCCAAGATTCCCTCCAAAAATGTTTTCAAAATGTATTTATTTACATACAATAAATGTACTTGTGGCCATGAATCTTACGTCTTAAAAAAACCTAAATGTAGCACCTCCTGATCCTTTTTCAAGTTATGACAAGCTTTAGAAAAGTATCCGACTTTTACCTTGAAGCATTAAGCTTTCCTCAACAATATTTATATAAAAATTTACCGTATGCATTCTGAAAACATATTCTTTCCAACTTCATTAATTTTATATTTTACTTGTTTTTGTAATTAAAAATATTTTTGTTTACGTTTACATTTTTTAGGATTTAGTATGAAAGTTATTCGTACATGTTAAATATAAATAAATCTTCTTCTTCTTCTTAGGGCGCTACAGTCCGAGGTGGACCTGGGCCTCACTCAACATGCCTCTCCAGCCAGCACGATCTTTCGCCAGCTGTCTCCAGTTTCGCACACCAAGCCGGCAGAGGTCCCCCTCGACTTGTGTGCGCCACCTTGTTCGTGGACGTCCTCTGTTGCGTTGTCCCACAGGCTCAGAGTCGAAGACTCTTCGGGCCGGAGCTAAGTTGTCCATACGCTCTACATGGCCTAGCCATCTTAGGCGTTGGATCCGTAGACGCCTGGCTAGACTCATGTCGCTGTACAGCCCATACAGTTCGTGGTTGAATCTTCTCCTCCAAATGCCATCAACGCAAACAGGACCAAAGATCGCGCGCAGAACTTTTCTCTCGAAAAGACCAAGAGACTGTTCATCCGCTTGGGATATTGTCCATGCCTCTGCACCGTAAAGCAGGACTGGGATGATCAAGGTCTTATACAAAGTCAATTTGGTCTTCCGAGAGAGGGCTCTACTACTCAATTGCCTTTTGAGCCCATAAAAACAGCGGTTGGCAAGAGTAATTCTGCGTTTGATCTCGGTACTGATGTTGTTTGTACTGTTAACCGCGGAGCCAAGGTAGACGAAGTCCTTTACTACCTCAAAGTTATAGCTGCCTATGGTGACGTTCTGGCCAAGTCGTCGATGTTGTGCGTCCTTTCTCGATGACAGCATATACTTTGTTTTGCCCTCGTTTACCGCCAGACCCATTTTAGCCGCTTCCGTTTCAATGCCAGCAAACGCATCATTGACGGCTCGCTGTGTTCTCCCAATCACGTCAATGTCATCCGCATAAGCTAGCAGTTGAACGGACTTTTGGAAGATCGTGCCTCTTGTGTTGGCCAGTGAGTTTTGCACGATCTTCTCAAGAATGATGTTAAAGAAATCACATGACAGCGCGTCGCCTTGTCTAAAACCTTTTTTGACATTGAAGGTCTCGGTGAGTTCGTTACCGACCTTGATGGAGCAGCGAGAGTTCTCCATCGTCATCCTGCTCAGTCTGACGAGTTTAGCAGGAATGTCAAAACTAGACATGGCGCTGTATAGCTCGTCTCTATACACGCTGTCATATGCGGCCTTGAAATCGACAAATAGATGGTGTGTGTCAATTTGCATTTCTTGGGTCTTCTCCAGGATCTGCCGCAGTGTGAAGATTTGATCGATGGTGGACTTCCCGGGCCTGAAACCACACTGATAAGGACCTATCAGTTTGTTCACGAATGGTTTCAGGCGTTCACACAAAACGGCAGAGAAGATTTTGTAGGCGATGTTAAGGAGACTTATCCCTCGATAGTTGGCGCAGTCAAAGGGGTCTCCTTTCTTGTGGATCGGGCAAACGATACTGAGATTCCACTCATCGGGCATGCTTTCCTCCGACCATATCTTACAGATGAGCTGGTGCATGCGCCCTACCAGATCACCTCCAGCTGCTTTAAACATTTCGGCGGGCAGACTATCTGCACCAGCAGCTTTATTAGACTTCAGTCTCGATATCGCTATCTTGACTTCGTCTAGGTCGGGGGGACGGTATTCTCTTCTATCATCGTCCGTTGTGTTGAGTGGAACATTCTGCCTGACAGCGGTATTTGTGTCCTCATCGCCGTTCAACAGTCTGCAGAAATGATTTTTCCAAATTCTCAGTATCGACTGCGAATCTACTACTAGCTGTCCATTTTCGTCCCGGCAAGTTTCTGTCCGAACTTTATATCCATTCGATAAAAGTTTTACCCTTTGGTAAAACTTTCGGACATCATTCCTGCCATAACACCTCTCCATCTCCTCGATCGCGCGCTTCTCGTGCTCTTTCTTTTTCTTCCTGAGAAGCCGGTTCTCTTCCCTTCTTCTCTGTTCGTAGAGCTCACGAACAGCTCTCGTGGTTCGATGCAGCGTTGCCCGGTAGGCTTCTTGCTTTGCTGCATGTGCCTGCCTGCACTCGTTGTCAAACCAGGGGTTTTTTCTTGTTGGCGTTTTAAAACCCAGCACATCAGTAGCGGCTTCTCTGATGGCTCTTTGACAACGTTTCCATTCTTCGTCTATTGTTAGTGCAGGCGGCGTCGAACTTTCGGAGAGTTTCAGGGAGACTCGATCGGCAAAGTTCCTGGCAGTCCGTTGCGATTGTAGCTTTTCGACGTCAAACCGTGGTTGGCTTCCTCGACTCCGTTCTTCTCTCGATATCCGTGTCCTTACCTTGGCTACAACAAGGAAATGGTCCGAGTCGATGTTGGCGCCTCGGAACGTTCGGACATCAAGAATACTGGAGGAGTGTCTGACGTCGATCGCAACGTGATCAATCTGGTTGACGGTTGAATGATCAGGGGACCGCCAGGTCCCTTTATGGATGTTGAGATGTGGGAACCGCGTGCTAGCTACAGAGAGGTTTCGCCCCGTAACAAAGTCCACCAGCCTGAGTCCGTTTTCGGACGTGGTGTCGTGCAGGCTGTGTTTACCGAATACTCTAGCAAAGATGTCCTCTTTACCCAGCTTAGCGTTAAAATCTCCTAGAACGATCTTGGTGTCGTAGCTGGGGCATTGATCGTACGTTCTTTCTAGGAGATCATAGAAGTCATCCTTACTATCGTCATCTTTGTCCTCTGTTGGGGCGTGGGCGCAGATTAGGCTGATGTTGCCGAATTTAGCCTTGATGCGGATTGTTATGAGGCGCTCGCTTATGTACTTAAAGCTTAAGACTTTTTGCCTAAGTCTGCCTCGAACAACAAATCCACATCCAAATAATCGCTGCCTTCGCTCTCTGTAACAGTCGCCGTAGTAGATATCGCAGTTTTTCATCCTCTTTTTGCCCGGCCCATCCCATCGCACTTCCTGGATTGCGGTAACGTCTGCTTTATAGCAGTCTAGGGCCTCCGCGAGTTCATCGGCTGCACGTGGTCTGTTCAGGGACCTCACATTCCACGTGCAGAACCGAAAGTCATTGTCCTTATTCCGTTTGCTGGGGTCGTCAACAGTAAATCCGTCCGTATCCGAGGCATATTGTTGCTTCTGAACTCGTTCTTTTTTACGTGGTGAGGAAGTTAACCCCACGCACAACCTCCAACTGGGAGGACAGGTCCATTTGTTTAGCCCCCGGACAAAGGGGTCCGGAGGGATCCGGTGTCGGTAGCCTCTTGCAGGCTGTGAGCGCCGCCGTTGGCCCTAAAAGAAGGGCTCATCCGCCGCCATCTCTATTCCAGGGTCCCGACCTTACCATGGAAACCAGGTAGCTCCTGCTGACTGGAGTTGTGGATGCCGCCGTTGGCCAATCAGTTGACCAGCTCCTCCGCCGCCATCCTAAAAAGAGTGATGAGCCCTGGTAGACTCACACTCCCCCCTCTCTCGTTAGCAGCCGCCCAGACGTCCCACGAGGGTTGGTTACCCCATCTTCTGTCGAGGGTACTCGGCTCCCGGATTTCACCACGGGGAGGTGAGAGTAGGAGTTCGTTAATAGAGGCTAGGTGCAGACGCTTGTGTCTACATGGTTCGCGTATTAACGCTTCGAAATCCAAATAAATCACTATATAAAATTAAATACAAAATCAAAGTACAGTAAGACCGAGCATTCAGTAAAATAACTCCGGAATTTAGAAATTTAGTGAAGAGGTGATAGTCAACTATTTCTATCAATTCCCTTAACGAACAAAATGAAAGAATTCTAGAATTGTACGAGTACTTACCATACAACTCTTTCCCATCTTTTTGACAGAGGTCAAATACTGTTGCGGTAAAAGTGTTCATCTTTTGAGGCTATCCACCAAGGCATTTTTTGATATCTTCATATGAACCGAATTATTGATCAGCCAGACCACGTGCCATAGAACGGAATAAGCAGTAATCTGTTGGCGCTATATCTGGGGAATATGATGGGTGGGATAGGACTTCCCATTTCAGTGTCCCCCGGTAGAGGATTTGGCAACGTGAGACCGATCACTGTCATGCTGTAGAATCACTTTTTTGTGCTTCTTTTGTGCGGCCACAATACGACCGTTTTTCGCGCATGTTCGCTGATCCCTAGTGATGGTTTCATTGGGTTTCAGCAGTTCATAATAAATGACACCCAGCCTAACCTTCGCATTGTGAATATTCGGCTGAGCCCTTCCTTTTTGCAGCTGGAGCAGTTGTTCATAGACGAAAAAACGACGTTCAACGTCCCTTGGCTTTAAATCATAAGGAACTCAAGTTCCTTGTTTTTGAATTATTCCCTACGCATGTAAAAGCTTGGAAATGGTTTGGGGGGTATCTCTTAATGCTAAAGCAAGCTGTTTATGCGTTTGGCATGGATCCTCATGTCTTCAGTCCAGCGTCTTCGAAGGATTTTTTTCTACCTTCTACATTGAAATCACCTTCTTTGAAGCGAGCACCATCTCCGTAAGCTTTTCTGGAGATGTTGATGTGCTTCAGCTGCTGTTTTCTTCGAATGAAAGAAGAAAATCAACATTCCCCGCAAATGACTATTATTTGCCACAAAATCAGACTTTTTCACAAGTGTCCGAGCTCTTTATTGATCCACTGTACGTACCTTAAATTGGAGGATAGATGGAACAGTTGATCGTCTGAAAAGCCTTCCTGATACTAGAATCACAAAAATTTAAATAAATTAAGTAAATAAAATTTAATTAACATTTAAGTAAATAAAATTTAATTTTCACTTTAAGGTCTTACTGTACCAAAATATAAGCCATCAGCTGAAATAAATTTACAATTTAACTATATGTCTCTATAATCAATTAAATAAATATTTTATTAAACTAAATAAACAAATTTTAACTTAAAATGATCTTAATTCTAAAACAAACAAAAAAAAAACAAAATTACTAATAATATTTCTAGGTGTGACAACTCTTCTAACAATGGCAACCCAAACATCGGGTATCAATGCATCATTGCCTCCGGTATCATATACAAAAGCGATTGACGTCTGGACTGGTGTCTGTTTGACATTCGTATTTGGTGCATTACTTGAATTCGCTCTTGTCAATTATGCATCACGTTCAGGTTTGAATAAATGCTGTAATTGACATGTTTTTAATACGCTTTCTATTTACAAAATAATAATTTTCTTTAATGGTGTTTCTTAATTAAAAGCTTTCAAATTTCCTTTCTCAACTCTATTTGTTGTTGTTGTTGCTTCCAAAAATGAACAAAAAAAAATCCTACAGTACATTGATGTAAATACTGTTCACAAAGAAAAAGCAGAGAAAGACGTGTTTTTTTTTTCAAAAAAAAACCATACTTCAAAGAATTTCTCTGTTTTTTTTGTTACCCACTTTTAATTAATTAACATTGTTGGTGTTGCAAATATAAGAAATTGATAAATATCTTTATACTCATACTATCTTATGCTAACAAAGTTTATCTTCTTTTTCTCATTTCATCCAAATATAAACAAACTACAAAAACAAAAAAACATTTATTTTACAAAATAAAAAAAATAAAAACAACATTACACTCAAAAACTCTCCATTCTTGTATCCTGCTTGTGTTAAACAAAAAAAAAACAATAATTGCATTGCTATACCGCTATTGTGTGTCTGCTACTACTACTCTTCTTCTACTATCAACTAATTTTCACTGTGCTGCAAACAAAAATTTTGTTTTTCTCGTCTTTTTTTTTTCATTTCATTTGTTTGGCTTCTTTGGTTGAATCTCTTTGAAACAAAAATCAAATGTGTATGGAAATCATTTTATTTTATCAACTTCCTATGTTTCTTTTCTTCCTTCTTTTTCTTCATTTCATTCCATCATGCAAACAAATTTCGACATGAATATAAAATTTGTTCTCTTCTTTTTTTCTGTAATGTATGTTATGTGTACAAATCGCACAAAAATTTGTTTTTTTTTTTTAATTTATTTTTTGTGTACAAACAATCAAAAAAAAAAATACAAAAAAAAACCAAAACAAAATTCTATGTGTAATCGTGTCTTCATCCATTTATTTGGTGAACAAATAAATTCTTGAAACCATTTTCTACTCCAATGCAACATAAACGGATCGTGCAGCAGACATGCATAAGGAGAATATGAAAAAGAAGCGCCGGGATTTGGAGCAAGCTAGCTTAGATGCTGCTTCAGATCTCCTCGACACAGACAGTAATGCAACATTTGCAATGGTATACATACTTTCTTGTTACACATTTATATTTGATTTTATTTGTTTCGTTAACAATTTTAAATGATTTTTAAATGAAACTTTGCTAAGTACTTGAGGGATGTGATTAAATTTTTTGAGCATCAAGTGGGTGAGCAGTTCCTTAAGACTGTCAACTTAAGAGCTTAAACATGACTTAATAGCCGCTTTATGGCCGCTATACACGACAACGCATAGTATGCCCATAGTAAGCACGACTGGATGGTGCAGTTGGTTGAGTGCCTGCCCCAAGTTAGAGGGGTCCGAAGTTGGAGTCCCAGTGAAATCGAATCTGGTCCAACCACCATTTGCCGTTGGAATAAAATTAACGGCACTGGAGTAGGTTAAGTGTAAGTCTGAGTGCTCCAGTAGTGTCTCAAAAATGCTTAAAAAAAAAATGCCCATAGTAGGCAGTTCTTTAAAATTTGCACCCCAGTTCTTCCCTCCTAAGGTTCTTCACATTGAATTATTTGAACAATTTCCGAGTCAAAAGTGTCACAGTGCGTGAAATTAATTGTTCAAAAAAGAAATTTCCTGACGATATACTAGCAACCACCACTTGTGCTGTAGAAACATTATCGATCCAAGATTGACTTGGCTTTCCTGAATATGTATGAATGTCGAAAAAATAGTTAAATATTGAAAATGAGCTCCACTGCTTTATGTTCATAAGAAAAAATGATGGTTAACCATGATTCTATGTTTTCTATGTTTTTTCTGTTTTCAAAAAACATATTTTAACACAGTCGTACAACAAATATGTCCTATAGCCATTAAATTCATACGAATTCAATAAATATTTCCCGTATGCGGTTGATTCTATGATTTTTCTATGTTTTCAAAAATTCATATTTCAACGTAAAAATGGCGGCGCTACAGTCCGAGGTGGACTCGTGTTGTGCGTGCTATTGTTCTTTCACGAGTGGAGAGGACCTACAGTTTAATGCCGACTCCGAACGGCGAGATTGTGGGCGCTGTGGCCATGTGGGCTTGTGCGTCAACCCATACTTTAGCCCTTTACTTTCACAGTCTAGGTTCAAATCCCAGCACAAGCAACAATGTTTCAAAAACAAAATTGTTCGCGGCCCCACCTCTTTCGAGTCATTGACAATGCTCTAATAGTATGACTGTCTAGAAAAAGCGTCTCAATCTCGCTCTATTTCGACATAGCCTTACAAAAAATATCTGCCATAACCACCGAATACGAATATATACGAAATCAATAAATATTTCCCGTATGTGATTGATTCTGTGTTTTTTCTATGTTTTCAAAAATCCATATTTCAAAATAGCCTTCCAACAAATATCGCCCATAACCATCGGGTAAAAACGACTGGATGGCGCAGTTGGTTAAGTACCTGCCTGGTTAGAAGGGTCCCAGGTTCGAATCCCAATGAAAGCAAAGTTAATACGCTTTTATCAGGTTTTTCAAATCTGATCTAGTCACCGTTGGGATCAAATTAACGGCACTATCACTGGAGCGGTCGATCATTGCTAGTAGTCTGACTGTGGGTATCACAATGGACCAACGTGGTCTAAATGTGCTGGTGAATTCACTAGCAGCCTAACATCAAATAAACACCGCCTCGGTGTCAAAAACCAAGAACCCACTTAAAAAAAAGAAATAAAAATTTAAAGCAATCAAATCACATCAAGTACTTAGCATACTTACTAATCCACAACACTGCAAACTTTTCAATAACAAAAAACATTTTCTTTTTTTTCTTTTTTTTGTTTGTTTCATTTCTCTTGTTTTTTCTTTCATCCATCGCCATGGTTTCCTTTTTCATATATGGCAAAAAAAATTAATATATGAACATAGAAACCACTTGTACGTCATCCAGGTGATCCACTAGCATTAGAAAAACTTCGACAATGTGAAGTTCATATGCAGCCACCAAAACGTCCAAATTGCTGTAAGACATGGCTATCGAAGTTCCCTACCAGGTAACACATTTGATCCTTGAATCCCTTAAGCAAAGGATTTCCTTTTTGATGTTGTGATACTATCTTTGAGTATATTATTCCATATATTATTAACACATTGTGGATTGAATAATTAATATTCTTTTTTTTTCTCTTAATTTTCTTAACAAATTTTTCTTAATAAATCAAAAAAAAAAATCAACATTTCTTCAACTGATTTTCCTGTTACCTTTTCTTTGGTTTTACTGTTTTGCTGATATTTACATGAATAGCTGTTTGATGAATTTTAATTAAGAAGTATTTTGTTTTATTTTTATCGAATGCTAGTTTTAATATTTAACTTTTTTAATTTTCTTTGTGTTAGGAGCGATTGTTGTTGGCTGCATGCATTTGACACCGATACATCTGGTTGAAGTTACATTTCGGAAAGTCCGAACTAGAAATTAGGACGCCATAAAAATAAATTAGGGTCATAAATATTTCGTCAAATAATGCTATTATCTTTCTGGTAGTTAAGAACTAAATGATGCAAGGAATTCAGTTGATCTTCAGTTGATCTCTAGGTTAGGTTAAGAGGGCTTTATGCTGTTGCCAGCAATTACAGCCAGAGGCCTTGGAGGCTCATTGTGTATGCCCTGTAAGGATTGCATGTTTTCCGAGGCTTAACGCAGAGTCAACATGCAATTACCAAAACCACCCCGTTCTTGTTATAAATTTCCTGAGGTCAGCGATCTGAACCTTCGCCACATCGCTGATATCGTGAAAGAACCTTGCTTTCAAGTCAGTGAGCCGTCGTTCTTGTAGAGCAGGGCAGTGGCAAAGGAAATGCTCCACTGATTCTATCTCTTCTCCATCCCTACAGCTCCTACAGAAATCGTTCGCCGGGAGGTTTAGTCTCTAAGCCATTGTACATGTCGTGCAGTGGGCAGTGAGAACCCCTGTTAAGATGCGTATGATTTTCTCATTGTTGAATATGAGGGATTTTGTCTTGTTGATATCGTATTTAGGCCATAGGCGGATGTGGATCATTCTTGAGTCTTCTGCACAACATGCCGTTGTCTATGGATTTGGTGTACTGTAGACTTCCCTGGGCTGAAGCAAACCATAACATTGCATCAATTAAGGTACCAGAATACTTGCCTTGTAATATTTAACCATATCATCGGCACTGCGATTATGTATCACCCCTTGCGTCATTCAATAATTCACAGCAGACTATTAAGAGTTCAGAAACCCAATGTCTCGTCTATGTTCTCCAGCGCAAAAAAGGTTTGACCCGTAGTCTTCAATAATAAAAACTGCTCAAAAGATAGGACTTACTTCAGTTCAGTGTCCTGTACCGGGACACATGGTACCGCTCAGCCATCTCTTTAAGAAATAGGCGGTTATTCAAGGTGGTCTTAGAGAGGAAAGTGACCGTTCAGAGTTCAGAGATTTGATTGCTGCCTGGCTGTCTGAACAGATGGTGATGTCCTTCTTGGATATCATGTTGTTCTTGAGCCAAGACAGGGCTTCTTTTATTGCCATCGTCTCAGCCTGGAATACGAAGGTGGAGGGATATACTAAATTAGTATCCTTGGAGTAGATACCTAATCCTACTCCCTCCTACTCCAGTGTCTGAGTATCAGACTTCCAGTCGGACCTGGAGGGTATGCTGGTAGAGAAGTTTTTCTCAAAGACAAGATGAGGCAGTAGGAGGTCGGTGTCATGCGATAGAAACTCGAGGTTATCTAGAATGGAATGACCTGTAATAATATAATAATAATAATAGCGGCGCTACAGTCCGAGGTGGACCTGGGCCTAGCTTCTCAGCAACCACTCGTGTTGTGCGTGCTATTGTTCTCTCACGAGTGGAGGGGACCTACAGTTTAATGCCGACTCCGAACGGTGAAATTGAGAAGCTTTTTCTAGACAGTTATACTCTTTGAGCATAGTCAGTGACTCGAAAGAGGTGGAGCCGTGAAAAAATGTTTTGATGTATTTTTCGAGATTCGAACTGACGACCTCGAGCGTAGGAGTCGACGCACCTACCCACTACGCCACGGCGCCCAATCGGCGGAATGAACTGTATGGTGGTTATTTCACAGGTGCAGTGTTCTGAGTCTTACCGCTGTGCAAGCTGCTACTTGTCTGGCAAACAAGTCGAGTTCAGGGAGATGAAGTATAATATTTGATGCTTAGCACCCCACTGATGCATATGCTTGCAGTTCTTTGCACGCGGTTGAGAAGGTTGCGGTTGACGACTGTGGCAAGAGCTGTCCACCATACTGAGTCCCCATACAGTAGGATTGGTCTGACTACGGCTGCCTACAGCCAGTATGCTATTCTAGGCTGTAGGCCTCACTTACATTTGATTGCTTTTTTACAGCAATATAGCGCAGTGGTAGATTTCTTGATACGCCCCATGATGTTGGGCTTCCAGTTTAGTTTTCGATCAATGATGAGGCCCAGGAATTTGGTAATGCTGCACCTACATCTGAACAAGATGCTGAGTCGGTTTAATACCAAGAGATATTACGATTAATTTTAATCACAGACCTCCACTTTCACTTTTTGAGCATCACTGGATGAAGCTTATTTATAAAAATTTTACAATGCAATCAATACTTTGACTGGAAATATCCACAAAAATCAAAGGATCAACCGTCAGAAACAAATTGTTACCCCGTTGTGAGACTAAATTATAGAACGACCTCATTCCAGAACGCCTCCATTCTCTCTATAGTCTTCAGTTATTAAAAAATCCTGAAAAAACATCAAACGAAAGAAATTTTGAAAACGCTAGCCAACAACAATCGTTCTCACCTTGCGCAGAACCTAATTTTAAGCTTAATTCGTTTTATATCATGTTTTTGCTACTTTTTTGTCTAGTTCATATTTTTTCCTATTTTTTTGCCAATTGTTACATAAAATCTTAAACTTACTTGAAACAAAAGCTTCACAAATTTGAAAATAAAAGACTGTCGCTTTGAAGTGTGAATGTCAATGTTGCCAGCCCAAACATTTTTGGATCTTATTCAGACAAAAGATCAGAAAATCATTTTAAAGTGCATTCGTAAAAATTTGGATATCTTTTCTGGAACATAATAATCAACTCAAAACAATGGTCTCAACTCACCTTAATTCAGGCAAAATGCAATTTTCTTTAATCCACGCATTTTTGTGCCAAAAAAAGTCCAAAATTCGCATTCCACTTCAAAAGCGCCACGGTTTCTTAATTTTCAATCAAAGTTTGTATTTTTTTAAATAATTTTCAAAGTAATTTTCCCGTTCTTTAATATCAATTGAATTTTTTTACTTGTCTTTACAAAAAACAAACAAATATTTTTCTCTAGCTCTTAAGAACTGCTTGGAAAATGTTCGATTCCCCATCAAAACAACCACAAACTGTGGTGCTCCTCGCAGAGAATTACTGCCAGTGAATCGAACATTTTTCAAAAAAACAAAAAAAAATACAAAAAAAAATGAACGAAATTAAATACAAACACTCTCGTGTATGATTGTATATATCCGTACTCGTATTGTTATTGTTGTCAATCACTCAAAAAAGAACGAAATGCACAATTATTTTCTCGGTCAAATTTTCAAAAATGCACAGTAATATCTTGTTTACTTTGCATTTGCTCTAATCACTAGATACTTTATTCAAAAAACAAAAAATATATGGAAACTGTTACCAGAACCCCTTTTTTTCCTATTATTTTCACTTTCATTTTTTATTTCCACAACAAAATTGAACAAAATTTTGAACAAAAACATAGCATTGACGTACATGTATAGTAATACTTGCCTAGCTCTATACTCCAACTTTGTTAAAGCCTTGATGTATTTGGCCCACTATCTAATTTTTGTAAAGCAAAAAACAAAAAAACATAGAAAATGTACAAATTATGAGTTCTTGAGCAGTCTGGAGCTTAGAGATTTGATTTGATTCAAAATGAAAATTATGAAAATTTCGAAAGAAAAAGAAACGGACTCAAGATTTAAGAAAAGAAAACGTTGTTTATTTGACATTTGAAAATGATTGTTCTCCAGTGATCGTTAAATACCGTAAATTTCGTACGAAACCATAAAAAAATGATAAAACTAAAGCAATTTATACCACAAACATTTTGAATATTTTGTTTATTGAATTTTGAAGTATATTTATTTTTATGATTTGTTTATTTTATTTGATTATTACTTTATTTATATTATATTTTAAGTTATATTCATTTGTAAAATTTTTATATTCAGTTGAATACTTCGTCGAAATAAAGTCGAACCGAATTTACTCATAAATTTAAAATTAGGTTTCAATAAGGATATTCATGACCGGATTGTGTGCCATCCCTTATGACATAACTTTTAGTCAGACTCTCTGGATTTCTCCATTGCTCTTCTTTAGTTTCAATATCTCATGTATGAGACGCGCGTGAATTTTAGTACGGATTTTAAAGCTAAAGGTACATTGAGGCCTTCTTGCTCTATACGTCTGATCACAACCTGATTGTTCAGCAATGAAAACATTTTTTCCACAACCTACAACGTCTTTAAGTAATCCAACGCTTGTAGCCAAGCAACTTTCCCTGCAGTGCTATGGAAGAGACTTGAGCTTGGGTTGAAAAGTAACCACTCCACCGAGCTATTCTACTACAATTCAATGTCGACTTCGATCGTCGAAGTTTGAGAAGCTTTTCATGACAGTTCTGCTATCTGTGAAAGACTAGGCATACCATTCAACCCGCACTGCCGCAGCTGCCGGGTGGAAATCGAGCCAGAAACCCCCGAGTACTTTCTGTGCAAATTTCCGGCTCTAACTAGAGTCAGACAACGCACTCTGGGCAAAGCCTTCTTTAACACCCCTAAAAACCTCTCGGAGGCAAACATTCATAGTCTGTTAGCCTTCATAAGTTCCGCAAACTGGTTTTCAAAAGATTGAAGCAAATCTGAATGAATACACACTCCTTTTCACCCCCTTCTCACAAATTAGGTATCCCATAGGATGTGGTATCAAAACGGCGATTTCATGGCGCTAATTGGGACAAACAGGATCTGTATGTCCACTGCCACTTTTACCTACTTACCTACCTCTACTGTCTGATCATTATCAGAGATTCGAGAGAAGTGGTGCAGTAAAGTGAAAGAAATACGACTGGATGGCGCAGTTGGTTAAGTGCCTGCCCCAAGTTAGAGGGGTCCCAGGTTCGAATCCCAGTGAAATCGAATCTGGTCCAGTCACCATTTGCCATTGGTATCAAATTAACGGCACTGGAGTAGTTTGCTACCTTTCAGTACAATGGACCAATTTTTAGTCTGAGTGCTCCAGTAGTGTTTCAAAAATCCTCCGAAAAAAAGTGAAAGAAGGGGATCGAACCATGGACCTTCGGGATAAGTGCCACTTCGACCAGTCACGAATCACGGTTTTTTTGAAATAAATACAGTGGACTCTCCCTAAGTCGAATTTCTCTCCAACTCGAATTTTTTCGCCACATTTTCTTGGCATTTCCCTAAAAATTTTCATACAAAAAACTATCTTCTAAGTCGGACTCCCTCTAACTCGTTCTAATTTTGACATCCCGTGAAGATTCGACTTAGGGGGAGTCCACTGTATCTTCCTATGGAGATAAATGGACACGCGTAAAACCTGTTCGCCATCTAGCGGTATTCGAAGTGCCATCGCCACCGATATTTTCTTAATGAATAAGGCCAATGATGTTTAGCAAACTTTTCACTGCCATACCACTGAGAATCAGTCGTGGTCTAACAATCATCGTATACATCGCGTATGCTGACCTCGGTGATATTCCCCATCGCCGTCCACACACTCATTTACACTCATGTAACACGCATTTCGAATCTTTCATGTTCTAGTGAAGGTGGTGATTTTGTTCCACAACTTGTCACTACAGACTACCATAAACTTTCCTCTCGGAATATGATCTTTACATCCTATTGTCTAGAAACTGCGTTCCTCGAGATTAAAGAGAGATATTTCACGAGATACGAAATTTTACCCAACTTCTGCTAACCATACGTCTTAGTTTCGAGGTTCCTGTTTGAACGAAATATTTATCGCAGTAAATCGGTCTAAATGGCAACGCTACGAGGATTATGTCTGCCCACCGTTTGTGTGGCTAAAAAGTGATAGTTTCATTTTTTGAGGTTCTCTATTTACATACTTTACTTATCAGGCCAACGACCCCTGGAGGGTATGAGCCTCAGCAACTAACGCCTTGGCAGTCTCAGTCACGTGCTCCTTTCAGTAAATGCTTTTTAGCATTTACTCTTGGTGAAAATTCAAATTCTGACGAATAGACTGTGGAGCTGATCATTGTTTATGTGCACCAACTACAGTTGCATGGCGTGGGTGCCGTGGCGTAGTGGGTAGGTGCGTCGACTCCTACGTTCGATGTTGTCGGTTCGATTCCCGAAAAAAACACTAAACTTTTTTTCACGGCTTCTTTCGAGTCACTAACAATGCTCCAAGAGTATGACTGTCTAGAAAAACTTCTCAATCTCTCCGTTCGGAGTCGGCATTAAACTGTAGGTCCCCTCCACTCGTGAGAGAACAATAGCACGCACAACACGAGTGGTTGCTGAGAAGCTAGGCCCAGGTTTACCTCGGACTGTAGTGCCGCCATTATTATTATTATAACTACAGCTGCATGTAATAGACATTTTTAAAATGAAAAAAAATAGCACAGCCTATCATCAGATCTTAAAAGCTAAGCACTGGGTTTATTGAATCCGCTCTAACAAGAGCTATTTTATTTAGAAATAAAACAGCATTCCGCTTATGGCGCTTCAAAGGAATAGCCAAAGTTACATCGTTCCAAGTTCATTCACCCAACTGTCTTGACTTTCGCTCGCACATGCTTAAAAGTGAATATTTTCTAAATGGGGTCTACATATATAAATAGCTCTATTTTACGAACTCCACAACATCAAGAAAAGGTCACTCCGTATCACTTCCTCAGAGAAGGTTGATAATCTACTGAATGTGAAGCCAGGTAAATGGGGGCGAGCACTACTATCCGTCTTATTGCTTCTTTTCTCTGGATCAGCGAAACTAATTTCTACAGACGAAGAATGGACTCTGCCGTTTATTTGAGAAATTAAATTTTTTTAAATCTTTGCAATCCACTCTCTGCAGCAAACAGCCACAGTAACTAGCAGAAGGTTAGAAAGGCAATTTCAGCCCATTCTTAATATCCAGCCATTGCACTGTGAGCAGCATTACATGTAGGAGAAAGCTTTCTTTATTATTTAGTTGAAGGACCAGCTTATAACAATAAATAAAGTTAATTGCTGCCTCTTACCAACAGCCTCCACTGCAACACTGAAATCATTTTCGAAACTTTTGCCAACAGTGCAAATTTCTCGCCGAAAATCAGACGCAACTATTTTGATAAATGGCTTTAATCCTGCACTCAAGGTAGTAAAGAAAACTGTTGAACTCACTGTGTCAAACAAAAAAATGTCTATTTTTTAATTTATAATTTTTAAAATTTTTAATTAAAATTGTTATTTTACACATTTTTACAATTTGTTTTTTCTTTTCAAGGATATAAACTTTTAATCAGCAAAATAAATAAATACTTTTTATGACTTAAAAATATTTTAAAATAAAAATAAAACAAAATGAAAAAAATACAAAAAAAAAAAAAAAACATTCACAAATCAAAAAGCTAATCTCTAGATTTCCATTAATTAATAATCATAAATATTTATCCAAGTCAATGTTCTAGATCGAAGAGGATCGACGTTATCTCACGAATAACGTTCCCGCTGGTATTCGCCCTATTCAACCTGGTCTACTGGAGTACATATCTCTTCAGGGAAGAGAAGGATGAGTAAATCAAACAATAAACTTTTTTTCATAGAACACTATCAAAAATTATATTAATGTATTTATTATTATCCTTTTTTAAGGACATTTTAAGGAAGACGTTTTAATTCGTATACTCTCACAAATGTCTGTGTCTGTCTGTGTCTCTCTGTGTATGGCTATGTAGAATCAAAACCAAAAAAAAATCACAATTTTTCAACCGAATCAATGAATGATTTAAAAAAAAAAATAGAAAATATGTTGATATACTATATATGAAAAGGAAAAAATCACAATTGACGGAGGAGCATGAGAAGTGAATACAATTTTTATCTGTGAGCTAAAGATGTTATATATATGTGTATATGAAAAAAAAAATTAAAAACAGTATATATACATATAAAAGATAGTTATTTTTTAACTTTATGTAATTTAGGTATTTAAGGGTATATATGTATGTGTATATGAATTCTAAGGTAGATACGGAAATTAACCCTCAAAGATACAGATAAGTCGATATTTTGTAGACACCACCATTCAATCACCAGCAGAAGTTTGAACACACATTTTCTTCCGAAGATAACGCACCTCAAAACCCAATCAAGTAACAACAAACACATATGAAAATATATCAACACCCCCCTCACATCACGTGTGAAAGTCTTGAATTTGTTTGTTTTTCTAGATTCATCTCGGCTAGGGTAGCTCACATTTAGATCAGAAACATCATAACCTTTAGGTACTTAATTTAACGGCAAGAGCGTGTGCATTAAAAGACAGATCCTTAACCGTAGGCTGGAGAATACGTTTGTGTGTCGAGTTTATTCTAGTTTATTCTGTAAAGCAAAAAGACACTACTAACAGCGATGACACTTATTCACTTGTTTGTCTGCTCTTTTATTTGCTGTAAATTTTATTGCATTTTTTTAATTATTCAATATTTTTCTACGTATTTGTTGAATATTTTGAATTTTGATTAATTTTTCTTAACTTTTGGTGGTGACAGTTTGCACGCTTTTTTGGAGTCTGCTTTAGGATTAAATCCATGAAAACAAAACAGTGATTTTCAAAACATTAAAATAAAATTTGAAAGAACATAGAAAACCGTTCGTTTTAGAGACGAATCTTCTTTAGGCACACAGCACAGCACAGCTATTTTAATCTACTACTGGGTCGGTGGAGTAAAATATTTTAAAACTACTTTAGGAAATCCGTTTCTTGACTTTGAAACTTGGCTGGTGTGCCTGGGAGTAGCAGCGATCATCGATCGAACTTACAATTGCGTTTAAGACAATACAATATCTGCCAAAAATCTTGACGGTATCTATTTCTTACCAAATTTCTGTAGAAAAATTTAAACCATTTAGTTGAATGTAGCCTCGAAGAATTAACTTTACGTTAATTCGTCAATTCGGGGACGTTGGCGCCGTTGCGTATTAAGTAAGTGCGTCGACTCCTACGCTCGAGGTCTAAGCTTCGAATCTCGAAAAATCACCTACAAATTTGTTCACGGCTCCACCTCTTTCGAGTCACTGACAATGCTCAAAGAGTGTACCATAGCGACTATTGTAGAAGTTGCAGAAATGAGGAGGAAGTAGAGTCCGTCCGCCACCTGCTTTGCGATTGTCCAGCCCTACGGGGAAGGAGACTGCTAAAACTAGGCACTATCTTCTCTGACGAGCTGGAGGATCTGTATAAAATAAAGCTGAAGCACCTTCTGAGATATATACAACAATCTGGGTGGTTCTAATCAGCAGTAAAAGTGTAGGTCTCACGGAGTACACCCTCCCACACCCAGGGCACAATAGACCCAACTGAGATTTACAGCAGCCCACCGCACTACCTTCTCCAGTACCAAGTTGAAGAAATCACACGACAGCGCATCTGCTTGCCGAAATCCGGTGCAGGTTACACGCGGCTCGGAGGTCCTCGAGCCGAACTGCACGGTGCATCGCGTATGTGTTAGCGTGGTCCAACACAACCGAATCAGTTTTCCCGGGATCCCGAATTCGGCCATCGCTTCGAATAGTTCCTTGCGATGAATGCTGTCGTTTGCGGCTTTAAAATCGATAAAAAGATGGTGCGTATCGATTTGAAACTCGCTGGTCTTCCCCAGGATTTACCTTAGTGTGAAAATGTTTGTCTGTAGTCGATTTGCCGGGCCGAAAGCCGCACTGGTACGTGCCGATTAGTGCGGTGCAAAACGGTTTTAGACGTTCACACAGTACGCTGCACAGGATCTTGTAGGCGACGTTGAGCAGGGATAGACCTTTATAGTTGTTGCAAGAGGTAGGATCGCCTTTTTTGTGGATGGGCCATATGGAGCTGATATTCCAGTCGTCGGGCATGCTTTCGTCTTCCCAAATTCTAGAAATGATCTGGTACATGCTCCCTACCAGAAAATTGCCATCGGCCACCGGCCTGCGGCTTTGTTGTTCCTCAGTTTTTTAATGCCAATTTCTTCAAAGCTCGGTAGGATGACTACTTCATCGACTGGAGTTGGGATTCCTTCATTCCCTATCACTCTCTCCCGATCAGGCCCGCTAGGCAGCTGTTGGAAGTGCTGCTTAAACACATCCACTATTCACTGCGGGTCAGTAACTAGATTACCCTCACAATTTCGAAGAGCCTGGGTGCCTTTCTTAAATCCTTTGGCCAGGCTTTTGGCTTTTTTATAAAACGCCCGTATTTTTTATTTGTCCCCAGACTCTTCAATATCCCTGAGCTGGGAGGTTGCGAGAGACATTTTCTTTAGGCGTAGAAGCTTTTTCTCCTCCCGTCTTCTAGCCTGATACTCCTCATGCGCTACTCTAGTTTTTCGTTTCAGGGTTTTCAAAACACCCAAGAAAAATGATACGATCTCCAAAAGAGCGTTCAACAACTCCTGAGAAATGATGGGACTGTGCAATGGTGTTAACGTTAAAGCATTTGCGCACTCACTCTACGACACGTTCGATAGGCTGAGTTGGAAAGTTGGAGAATCTAGCGGAAAGGCGCTTCAACCACATAATCAGGGGGTTGATCAGAGTGTTGCTTCTGATGGTACGACCCGGAATGCCGAAAATGTTGAACGGCTTCAAACGAGGCAGCCTCTGAGGGGTCCCTGACTAAGAGTAAAAAGAAAAGGGCAAAAAGCCTAGCGACAATCGCACGGCGCAAAGAAACCCTGAATGAGATTGAATGCGCAAATACTGAGATTCGGCAAAGGTCACTCCAACCGAAACCGATCAGTTTATTGAAACCAAACCTGCCCTTTCTTCTGCTGACTGGAACAGGATCAGAAGGAAAAAGGTCTCTAACATTCCTGATCCCTCTGCCAATGGCTCTCCCCGCGCACAACATCCGCATGACACTAGTGCTGCAACCCTCAAAGGACGCAGTTCTGGTGGACGGACGACGCAGGAAAGTCCACCAACAATAATATCCCCACTCCTGTTGGCGACTCCTCCCGCGGACAAGATCCAAATGAAACCAGTGCTACAACCCGCAAAGGTTGCAGCTCCAGTGGATGGAAATTGGCCGATGCAGGAGAAATCGCCAAGAGAAAGAAGAAAAAAAACTGAGAACTGCGGCCCTACAAAAGAGCTGCTATCTCCTCTTTGGCTCTTCGAAGTGGGAAAGCTGGCAATGACGATAATATGACCGACGCTGAGTGCAAACACTGCGAATATCAACTGTGGGAGATAGCAACAGCAGAAAATACTTGCTTGCGAAAAATTTGACGGAGAAACCAGTTCTGAAAATAAAATCTAGTCGCTATAACGATCCATAATTTAGCGAACACTTCGCGTTAATTCACAAAAAATTTTACAGAAACTGCTGATCTAGACACTAATTCCGATCATCCCTATTGAAATATCGTTCAGTTAGCCATGAAAATGGCTCATAAAAAAAAAGAGGAATATACAATTTCAATTCAATTTTCAAAAATTGTTCACGGGTCCACCTCTTTCGAGTCACTGACAATGCTCAAAGAGTATAACTGTCTAGAAAAGCTTCTCAATCTCGCCGTTCGGAGTCGGCATTAAACTGTAGGTCCCCTCCACTCGTGAGAGAACAATAGCACGCACAACACGAGTGGTTGCTGAGAAGCTAGGCCCAGGTCCACATCGGACTGTAGCGCCGCCATTATTATTATTATACAATTTCAAGGCCACTGAAATAGAGACCTAGTCTTACCAAGGTTTCTGTTTTAATACATGCCCGTTGTAAAGATCGATCTAGTGCAAATCTTTGTCATCGATGAAGTCATCAAAACGACACGCCATTGTTTAGTTTAGTAAATGAAAACCTAATTCTACTGCTCATATGATGTACTCGTAGGTTTGTGGTTCGATCACGGATATAACAACTTTCATTTTCAAGGCACCATCGAATGGCGGATAATGCTGAGAGAGTATATTCGTCAAAGAAAGTTGTCCAAACACAATTTTTCGGAATAACCATAAAACTGTAGACCCATATGCAGAACAATAGTGGTTGCGCCAGAATCTACTCCCAAATCTAGGGGTTGTAACGATACCCAAAAGAGAAGAAGAAGATAGCCCCAAACATCAATGCCCTGAAGAGAACGCTGTAAATAACAAATTAAATGGCTTCGAAAATGACTAAAAATCTATTCAAAAGTCATTCTGCAAACTGTTAAAAAACCCACAGCCTCTTAATAATTTCGAGCTTCAGTAAACTTTGACGATTCGACTCTTTTTTAAACTATTTTCTTTCTTATTTTCGAATTCAATTTAATCGCATAGTCAAACATTTTTTAAATTTGTTATATATGACTTTTTTAAATTTGTTTTCTTAAAATTTTAAATAAATTTTGTTGAAAAAATGAAAGGTCTCAAAACATGGACGTGGTATGTACCATTTTCCTTCAGACTTCCATTCGTAATTTTTGTATTATTCTTATCCGAAGTTTCAGTTGTATGCCAGAATAACTAACATCTAACAATCAAACTGAAGAGTAGCATCCAGGCAGTTGTTTTTGAATTTTATTGTATCTTATGTAAATGACAGGAATTTTTTTCGAAATTTTGTAAATGTCAAGCACGTAATTTTTTTAAACTCAAAATCATCAGTTTCTTACTAAAGTAGCTTTAGTTAAAAAAAACACGTATTTGTTTATGTAAAAAAGATTTTTTTTTAAATTCCATTCTAATGATAGATACAAGTATATGCATCTAGAGCTCTCACCAAGTACATTTTGAACATTTTAAAACGTATATAAATTCATATATAGATTAACAGCATATGGATAAAAATTGGTTTCAATCGCACTTCAACATTTTTTCAAATCACATTTAAGACGAAAAAAAAATTAAGTAAACTACAGTACATAACATATATATATCTCTTACTAATAAAAAAACAGAAATCAAGATTTTTTATATGCAATTTTGTTACAGTAATGTCATAAATCTGTCTCCGTTGGATTTTATGGAAAATGTCAAGAGAATGCTGATGGCGGAGGGCATTCTATGTTTTTCTTTGTGCTTAATTCATCTTCAAAGCGCTTTGAATTTAATTCAATTGCTGTTTTCTTTTAGCTAGAGTTCCTTCAAAAATATTTATGCCAGAATATTCGCAGGGGTGTAATTCTTGCGCTGCAAAAATTCATGTGCATGCAGATGGGGTATTTTTTCAAAGAAAGCTATAAATATTCAACTGGATACACGAAAGTCTGTTAAATGTTATAGCAAGAGGGAGGTGACGATTCAATAAACAAACGACTCCCACTTGACGATTAATCTTTGACTTCAAACTCATGCAATTTGTCTTCTTGAATAGAAAGCTTTCGTTGCTCTTCGGGTCCGACGTCTGATGTCGTCGATGCTACTTGTAATATCGTGTAAGCTGGGATGGAATGGATTCTTATTATAAGTGACACTCGACCCCTACGCCGGAGTGACATAGTGACACAGTTCGACAGCCAAAGTCCCTTTATCGAAACCGGATGAAGACACAAACTTTCATTCTCATAGCACTACTTCTCTCGAAGGTATTATGAGTTATCACTCAATCGTTCAGAGCCAACAAGTCTGTCCCTCCAGACGTGAGAGAACGCACGCACAACACGAGTGTTTGAAAAGCTAGACCTATGTATGGACTGTAACGCCGCCCAAAAAAGTGTTGTAACCTGAAATCACACGAAAGGAAAAGAGTATCCCTACTGTTCTCAGAATATTCGCAGGGGTGTAAAGGAAACGAAAGGAAAAGAGTATCCCTCCTGTTCTCTATACCCTGTTTCCCCTTGAGAGGCAGAGGGACTTCACGCCTATGCGCCACCATGATTAAGTTTCGGAAATGTGTCCCGATTCTCACTAACGTTCTCTATATCCTGTTTCCTCTTGAGGGGCAGAGGAACTCCACGCCTAAGCGCTACCGTGATCGAGTTCTGGAAATGTGTCTCGATTCCCACTAACGGGGATACGTTACTTTTCTGCATCATGTTTTCTTTGGACTACCAGCTCTTCCGCCATCCTGTGAAAAAGCATTCCATTGCGTAACATGGTTAGCTATCCAGCTATCGCCGTTTCGTGATGAGTGACCAATTAACTGCCACTTCCATCGTTGTGTGATGGTGCATATTGATTTCTGGCCCGTTCTCTGCTAAGCATGGTCGTTAGAGGCCCGATTCTTCCAGAAAATTGTGAAGGGATCTATCCATTGTAGCTTTCTTGTGATAGTGGTGATCTGATGAAGTCACATTTCTTCAAGACCTAGCTCATTTTCCTTATTGTCGTTGGATTTAGTCGACTTTGAGAGCTTCTTGTTTGAAAGGTACCACCAATCCACTTTAACTGGCTGGATACATATTTCCCGTTTAGCACGCCAAAGTTGTTTGTAATCCTTCTCCACTTGTGTTCTAGCCAGACTCGATAGTCTTGTTGTGGAACACGTCCAGACTCCACTAGGCTTCGTAAAAAATAATATCTACAATCACCTCCCCAAGATCGCCAACGAAAGATGGATCAAGCTGGAAGGATGTGCCCTATACAGAAGCTTATGGCCCAACTACAACCAAAAGAGAACAAAAGACCTGCTCAACAACAGTACAAGAAACATATCCAGAACTATTTTCCTATTTTGAAAGTCCTCTACTTCTTTTTGTGGCGCTGCAATCTGGGTTTGACTAGGACCTCAATCACATTGCAAGATTCGCTAGCTGCCTCCACCAGGGTGGTTAAAGTCGGTGTCCGCTTTTGAGAACCAAAGGCTTTGTTGGTGGGCATCATCTGTTGTCTTATCTCACAGAGTCGAAGATTCTCCGGGCCAAGGCTAAGTTGCCCATACACTCTAGCCTGGCATAGCTATCTTAAGCGTTGGATCCATAGACGCCCATGTCGCCGTAAAGCCCGTACAATTCGTGATTTTCGCCGCAAACTAGGCTGTTTAATATAAATCTGCTACAATTTCGAATTCACCGTTACTCTTCAAACAAGACCCGAATCGTCTGGATTTTGACATTATCTGTCACCGGACGGCACTTGTTTTTTGTCAAGATGGGAAAGAGAATGTAATTTTCCACATTCACAAAATAGGAAGAAATTATTCGTCGTGTGTGAAGAAACTAGAGTCTTATAAATTTGTGGCAAAAAATGTTGGTCCTTCGAGCCGGATATGAACCAGACATTAAACCAGGAAACATACCCCTCGAGAAACGACCAAGGCATTCTTCATCCGCTTTCAGTATAGCCCATGACCTTGCATAAGATGTCAAAGGTCTTGTACAGGGCTCCCGTTCTCCTTCATGAGGGGCTTTTATTACTAAATTGCCTCTTGAACTCAAAGAAATAACGATTTGCAAGATTTCTTCTTCGGAACCGTACTGATGTTCTTAGTGCTGTTTACTGCAGAGCCCAGGTAGACAAAGTCATTGACCACCTAGAAGTTGAAGACAGACAACATTTAGACATTCTGGCCAAGTCGTCGGTGGTGTGTATCATTTTTTCGATGGCTTGCTGTGTTTTTTTTTCTTCGTGCTGTTGTGGGAATTACTCGCCGGGATAAGGTGAGAAACACGGCGCGGTGCGCAAGGAACTCAACGTTGGGCAGTTGTTTCTTCGTACGGAAAGGGCTGTACTTCGATGGTTTGATCACGTGGCACGACTGTCCCCATCATCACGACTTCCGAGCCGTGCCTTTAATGCGATTCCATCAGGTAGGCCTCCACTTGGCAGACCCAGGACGAGATGGTTGAACCAGGTCCAAACCAACTCGCCTGGTTACGCTTGGGCATAGCTCCTGATGAGTTAGAGTCGATGGCGGATGATCGAGTGGCGTGGAGATCCCTCGTGCTGGCATTGCCCCGCGACACCTTTAGTGAAACATGTGGGTCACTGAAAATGATGATGATGATGAAGTTACCCTTACGCTCCTAGAATATGTGATTCAAACAGCCCAGAGAACCATATAATCCTTCTGCAACGACCGAAAACTTTAACAACGTTTTTGGAAACTCACATGGATGTCATGTTCAAGAGTGTTCTTCAAAGCTTGGCAGCAATTTATGACTTACGTGGCATCACACGCCCTTTCCAAAAAAAAAACAAAACCCCTTCTCTGACTTCTTCCAAAAATTGCATGTAAAAATCAAAAAAAAAAACTTCGCGTGTATAAAAGACTTAAATAATTTGAAAAAAAAACCAAATGCATTCTACATAGCATATATATAACCTTTTTTAATTTTCTTTTCCTAACGAAATCTAATAATTCCAGTTCCCTTACTCTGTAAATGTTCTTTTCACTCTTACTTCCAAATCTTTAGAAAAAAATAATTGTTTTCTATGTTTTGTCAGTTTTCTTATGAACAAATATTATTTCCAAAAAAAGGTAAGTTCATGAGGAAAACCAAAAAAAAGCGAAACCAACCAAAAAAACAAAAAGAAAAGAAACAATTTGTTATTGTACATTTTTTATACGTGATGAACAAACAAAAATAAATATAAACAAAACCAAAAAAAAAGAACAAGAAAAACCATCAAACAATTTAAATGAAAGTAAGGTATTTTTTCTATATGATTAGCATGGAGTAGAAATTAAATTAGTGAATTTCAATTGAACATTATCCTTTTTTGTATGTCATAAGAGCAGAGAGAGGAACACGTTTGTATTTATACATTATATACATGGTATATTTAAAAACAGAGTTGTAGTTGAGAAACGATATATTGTACGTAAGAAGCAAAAAATTAATAAATTAGTAGTGATATTTGCACGAGGAGTCTTCTAGAGACTTTGAAAGGGTCATGTGGTGGGTGATTTTATTGAATTCTCCTCTCCTATTCTTTTGCCTATTCATGGAACCTATTTTTTAATTAATTTTTCAATCTGTCTCTTGGCTAAAGAGGATGTCAGCGATGATACTTATTTCAAAATAGACCTTTGATATGTCCTTTGCCTCTGGAGTCTGACTGAGAGAGGGACATCTCACTTGCCTGTAAAGATTTTTTTGATGAAGGATTGATGTTGGAAAAGATTTCCATATTTTGCGAAAGATTTCGTGTTTTGGACTGCATTCTGATTGTCTTTGACGTTTCCTAAAAAACCAATTTATTCAAAATGCCTTTGTGGGCACTAAGGATCTGTTCTTGACATTCTACAATAAATAAAGATTATCCTCAAAGCATTCCCTCTGAAGGTTTAACTTGTTTTGTCATTTCAAAAACTCGTCTGCGGTCAAATTACGAACAGTACCCACAAAAATTAAGCCTCCTATTTCAACGGCTTATCTATCTGTTGAAAATAAAGAATTAAACAACTACAAAGATGATCTGTTGATTATCATCTCTCTTCATTTGAAGCAGATTTGTTGCTCCCAGAATCAAAACATAGCACAACACACTAAAAATAGAACTTAATCGATAGATAGTTGTACTCGCCCTGTCGTGCATAATTTTTTTAAAAACTAATTCTGAATATCAATCAGCAGTCGGGTAGTCTCTTAAGACAGTGCTAATATCGATTTTTAACAAGACACTAGACACTAGACATTTCAATAAAAAGCAACTTATTTCTGTTTAATCAAGTGAATGCATTCTGCAATTAGTTTTCTAAGCACAACTTCGGGGATATGCCTCGAATACCGTTGACCAGCACACGCTAAGTAGCGCCATTTAAAAAAAAAATATGGTCTAATGACTCCACCAGCCCACTGACCAAAAACTGTTGGTTTTTCAAGATTTAATCTGAAATTAATTTCAAAATAATCTCATGCGGATTATTTTCACTCCAAAGTCGACAATTTAGCTTACTAACAAATGCCATTTGATTTTCGGACAGTTTCCAAATTTCAACTCAAAGCCTGGTCAACTCTTGCAAGGGCTGGATCTTGTAAGCCTTCAAACCAAGATCTTCGCTCAAAATACTCCATAAAGACAGACAGAGACCAAGCTGTTGTGAACGACGTTGAATCGATAAATTTGGATCTTCTTCGACACTCGTCTGAGGGGATGCAATATTCTTTTCAGTACGCACTTTTCTTGTGCACATCCGTGTCACTGAGCCTTGCTAAGAGAATGTTGTGCGAAAACGGTCAAAAATACGGCGAATAGCAGTCTCAGATGGTGGATTATGTCGGTGGAAGTGATCTATAAGTTTGGCACAAAGAACTATCAATTTTAAACCGAATTTCTAAAATGTTGGCAACGTTATTGAAGCGTGTATCGTTACAAAAAATAAAATACTACAATAATAAATAATAAACTGGACAAGTGCGAGTTGAACTCGCACGGGGAAGTTTCCGAAAAGATATCACTCATCAACGAATAGAGTGGTCGAACACAGCATGAAATTTATGTGTGAAAATGAAAGTAGTGATCATTTTAAATCTTAGATATCTCAAAATTTCAACATAAATCGATATTTTGATATTTATCATTTCTTAATGCTTACGCTGAGATCTTCAAAACTGCGTTTTCAGATTTTCGAAATTCGCATGTCGATGGTTGACCGTTTTGGCCAATATCTCGAAAACTATTAAGGCCAGAATGCTTGAAATTTTAAATGAAAGTACTCAATGAAGCGAAGATTTTGTGATTTTTTCAGATTTTTAAACTCTTTGGTTTAGAAATGGCAGGGGGGGATGCATTAAAAAAACTTTGCAGCTACATATTTTCCAAACGGTATTTTGGATAAAAAAGTGTTGAAAGAAACCTCCACCTCATTTCGAAAGATCTGTCGATTGATATATATTTCGATGTGGTGCGACAATTTTTCAAAATTAATGTCAACTTCACATTTACTGGAGCCACCCCCAAATGGCCCCACTTTTTAAATTTGGGTGCATGGGCAATGACACCTAGGCCTGAAGTACCTGATTCCAAAATTTCATGCCGTTATCTTTATAAACTTCGGAGCGTTACCACTGAAATTAAAGAATCAGAAACCTTTATTTTGTTGTCAACATGGGCGAGTTCAGAGCTAGGGAATGACATCCCCAGATTTCGCTTACTGACCTCAGCTAATCAAAGAACTAATTTTCAGCACTGCTAGTTGTCTAGTGCCGGCCGACAAAAATGGGGTAAGGTCTAGCTCTAGGTACAATCACACTCAGGCCTTCTTAGGCCCTTAGCGATTTCACGCGGATCGGATTACTCCCTACCCATTGAACCATTCTAAGCCTGCTGATGTTTCTTTTCGCTAGAAGTATGAACTCAATTGAGCACCCTTCCGGGATTTAGAGGCTTTACATTCTTCGTGTACAGGTAAGTTGAGTAATAATTTACTCCTCCTTCTCACACCAGCGAATTTCTGCAGAAGTCATTATAAGGAGCATCAATCCTATTGACATGTTTGTGACATGAAAGTGTTAGAATTAGGGTTTCTTCCAACTCTCTCTGGACTTGTTTCAGTTTTTTTTTGTTCAATGTTGTTGAAAAGCTTAATTTAAAATAACTACACAAGTCCGAATAAATGTAACGCATTTTTCACCTAAATCTACAAACTCAGCTTCTTGCTAAATAAGGGTTTAAATACCCCAAGCTTGAGCATGTCATTGGCAAAATGGCAATAATCAGAAAAGAATCCTAAGATCAGACTTGCCGTTTTAGATCGGTCAAGTTACCATCGTTAAAAGATGATGGAGGCTAAAAACTGAACTTAACTTGTCGATAAGGAAACGTTTAAGAACTCCAGAGGAAAACAGTCCCAAAGAACAAACTACTGACTTCAATGAGATCGCAAAAGTCTTCACCCCTTTATTTCCACATGCACCAACTCCCTCAGAAAGTCTTTTCTGGTCTTAACCCTCTTTCTACTTTCAAACCTCTTTGTCTTCAATCAAAAACTACTCTCTTTTTTCCCCTAAAAAAATACAAAAAAAATGTCAATTGTTTAAAATATAACATCACTCCCTTCCCACTGTGCCCTTTCAAGGAATATATTTAACAAAAATTATAATACAGGGTTAAACATGTAAAAAAATGAGAAAAAGAAATCTAATATATTAGTGTGTATTGTTATAGGAACTAAAGACAAAAAAATTTTAATTTTAATTTAATAATTTTAATTTTCTTCTCAAAACAAAAAAATTACCTTCCGTTTGTCTGTGTATATAATAGAAAGCCTTTATCTGTACAATTTTAGAATTCGGGTTGTGCATTTTTCGATTTAAATTGCATTTTGTATTCAACTTACAAAAATACGTTCACCAAGCACAAGCAAATTTGTAAAATTTGTAAAATATTTTGTTAAAGAAAATTAGAAAAATTTAGTTTTTTTTCTTTTTTAACTCCACTCTGGTGTGGTCACTTAATGTCACCATCATTTTGATTGTTTGTCTTCACCTCACGAGTTGTAATTTTATTTTTATTTTCTAAAGCAAAACAAATCACTGTCCCTTGACATTTATAAGACAAATTAGTACATCAAGTGTACGTTGTACATACACCACTTATATTTGTATAGAAAATAAAAACAAATAATTATATGAGATAATAATAAATATATACACCGTTAACTGACAAAAAAAAAACAAAATAAAACATAGAAAAAAATATAAATGAATGTGTGTAAGAATTTTAGTAATCCTCAAGAGAACTTAAACAAAAACAAAATAAAATCCAACAAACTCAGCCACAAATAGAATAAACCATTTAACATAGAACATAGAAATTGAATTCTATAGCATCTCATAAACATAATCTTCAATGTGCATGTATGTAAAGTAAAAAACAAAAAAAAATTAAACAAAAGACTTTGTCACCGAACCCTACTCACAAATTCACAAAAAACAACATAGAAAAAAATCATAGCAAAATAGATGTATTCAACTGAGTTAATAATAAGTAAAGAAGAAAACAAACAATGCCAAAAGAAAATGATCACTAAACTTTAAACAAAAGAACTTTAGTTAATTTTACAAAAATAGAAAAATTACAAAAAAGACAGTATATATACACAAACAAAAAAAAAATAAAATAAAATATATCAAATCAGAAAAAAAAAATAAAATACAAGAAAACGTTGTAAGAAAATAAAATTTGAACGGATGAAGTAAATAAATAAAATATACATTAACAGAAAACAGAAGATGATACTAACTAATATAATATTCTAGACTAAATTCAATGGTATTTAGCATAAGCAAACAGATCATTGTTGTTATCACTGAAAAACAAACAAAAACAGATATAAGACAAAACACAAGAAAAAAATGAGATAAAACTATAATTTATTGATATGTTTGTATTTATATTTTACAAAAGAAAAATGACTAAATAAAAAAAGGATCACTAAACGTAAGAAAAATAAATGACAAAAAATGGAAGAAATGTTGTTTTTCTTTTTTTTCGGAATTTGAATGTAGGGTCTTTGTCAACAGCCTCCAATGCTAAATGAATTTCAATCATAATGGACAGGTTAACGAAGGTAAGCTCATATGATCGCAAGCCCATTTCTGGGACCTATTGATAGTAAAGGATCTTTCGGTTTATCCATTTATAGCGACCACCAATTTGTTGTGAATTGTTCAGTAGTGTGTGGCAAATCATTTCTTGGACTCAGGCGGCATTTGGAATGACCAAGCTGACTTTATTTAACACCCTATCCTGATCTATGGCAAGAAGACATTAGCAATCTATGCAGCAGGTGAAGAAGCCTGAAGGCTTTTCAAGAGAAAAGTTCTGGGTTCAGTCTTTGGTCTTGTTTGCGTTGATTGCATTTAGAGAAGAAGATTCAACCACGAACTGTATGGGATGTACAGCTAGATTCATGTCTACCCAGGTGTTTACGGATTAAACGCCTAAAATTGCGTGGACAGAACTCCAGCTTGAAGAGTCTTTGTCTCGGAGCAGCGCAGTAGAGGACCCCCATAAACAGATGGCACACAGAAGTAGAGAAATAGAGAAATACCTCGGCCGACTTGGCGTGCGTAATTAAAGGCAGCTCGCTAAAAATCGTTGATAGCTGAAGAGGTTTGATAGTCAGGTCCAGGTCCATCCCGGATTGTAGCACCATCAGAAGAAGAAAAAGTATGGCAAATCTACTTGGAAGGTTATAGCGATCAGATGTTACTTCGAAATCGTTGCTCTATTCGGCAAGCCTTCCGCGTATTTTGCCATTCAGTCTACCAAATTCAGTCGGATTTCTGTGAAGAAGTCGTCGAAAATTGGGCGTCCTGAGTAGGTGAGAGGAAATGCCACCGCGGCAAACATTTGAGCTACATTTTATCCCACACTCAATACTATGCTATATTAAACAAAGAAATTGTGGAGGGGAAATTTCATGCTATTAATGATTAAGACCCGATCGTCCTTATTGAAATATCCTTAATTTGAGTAACTTACTTTCCGGCAGATAATCACTTAGACTTTTAGTTTTTTTTTCTTTTTTTTTCGGAGGTTTTTGCAACACTGCCCCCAGTGCAGACTCAAAACTGGTCCATTGTACTGCCAGGTAGCAACCTACTCCAATACCGTTAATTTAATCCCAACGGCAAATGGTGACTGGACCAGATTCGATTTCACTGGGATTCGAACCTGTGATCCCTCTAACTTGGGGCAGGTACTTAACCAACTGCGCCATTCAGTCGTGTGACTTTTAGTTTAGTTAAATTTGTGGTCACCATTGAATGTCAGGTAAGTCCGTCATCTGTGGTTTACGTTTCACGGGCAAACACCAAACTTTGAAAGAGACCACTTTTCCCTGGTCACTAACACTATTTCAGGAGTAAAAGTGTCGCCATTCGGAATCGGAGCTAAATTGTATTTTTCTTCCATTACCAAAATGTCTTCACCTTCTTTGATCGTAAATTGACAGTAGTTATCCCTACTGGACAAATCCCAGTGCTAATCCAGCAAATTGTATCGACAGCTAAGAAAACTGTCATGCACAACTCAAAACACTTTAAAGCAACATAATAAAATCAAAAACTTTACCGTTTTTTTAAAAATTGTTACAAGAACTTAAGGCAAATGTACAGTCTACCTTAATTGGGTCTCTGGGCATGAGGGAATCCTGAGGAATAAATTAATTGACGATCAGGTACTAACATTGATTTTGGACAAAGCACATGAAATTTACTTAAATAGATCATCCTACTATCCTACAGGTAAAGTTTTCCACCAATTTTTTTGAAGCATTTGTGGCCGTATGTCCTCAATAACACTGCTGGCTTCCGATGTGACCATTTTTTTCCCCGGGATGTAATGACGTTTCAATTATCTTACATGAATTATCTTTGCTCCAAATGAAGCGGCAGTGTATGTTAAGCACATTAAATTCCGACTTTGACAGCATATTTAATTGGGGTAAAAACAATAGAGTCGAATTTAATACTTCCAAAACTCAATGCTGTCTACTGTCACTTAAGCGATCCCCAAATAATCAGCCATTATCCCGGAATGGCACTTGCATCGAAGAAACCGAAAAACTTTCCATCCTCGGTATGTGTATCAACTCAACACTTAGTTGGAATGATCACATATTCGAGGTCTCCAAAAATGCTGCGAAATGTCTAGGTCTCCTAAAGAGATGCAAGAAATACTTCACCCCCTCTGATTTCAATTTATAAGGCCTTCATTCGCCCCAAGCTTGAGTATAACGCTCATATCTGGTCTGATGCTCCCAAGACCTCTCTGCACCTACTTGATAATATACAACAGCGAGCAATAACACTTATAGAAGACAGTAATATCGCGAAGTTTCCCCTGGAATGCTCATCAGTTCACCCTTAAGCCTGCTTTCGGACGTACAGTTAAGTTTAGAGTCGTTTTTTTAGCCGCACCACACGAATATGGAATGCTCTTCCAAGCCCAATATTTCCCATTCACTACAATCCGCAGACATTTAAGACCAATGTGCACAGGTACCTCCTCTCCCTTTCTCCCTCTATACCTTGGGCCCGTACTGTGTCTTGATTCCAGACACTTAAGAGTATTCGTAACGCCTTTTGCGTACGCAAATTATAAAAAAAATGAGCTAACTTTGTTTTACATACCCACAAATGAGCAATGCCAGTTGATTTTCAGCCCATTCACCAAAATTTCGACGCAAACGAGGGTCACTCGGCTTCAATTCTTGCACGATCGGTATCTTGTAATCCTTCACACCAAAGACTATGCTGTTCTGAACAACGTTAAATCGATACATTTTGATCTTCTTCAACACTCTCCTGAACGGATGCAATATCTCTTGACTTCTTCGCAATCGTCTTCTGCGTTTGGGCACCTGCATCTTGCAAAAGAAAAAGTGCAAAACAGTCAACAATATGGCAAATAGCGGTCTCAGATGTCGAGCGTAATACGGTGCGATGGCGCAGTTGGTTAGTGCCTGTCTCAAGTTAGAGGTTCGAATCCCAGTGAAATCGAATCTGGTCCAGTCACCATTTGCCGTTGGGATCAAATTAACGGCACTGGAGTAGGTTGCTACCTGGCTACTGGCACAATGGACCAGTCTAAGTGTTCGAGTAGTGTGTCAAAAATCCTACGAAAAAAAAATACGGTGCGAGTGCTCCATACGTTTGATTTACAGAACTATAATTTTTAAATAAAATGTTTAAATGAATAAAAACTGACACTGACTGATAGCCATCTGACAATTGGATCGACAGATATAACTGTTTGAAGTTAGTACCGGATTAAAAGAGATCCATGCTTTGTCGCGTCAAAGCAGTCGTACGATGCAAAAATAGTTAAAGTCCCGACGCTTTATAAAAACATCTCCGGACAGCTAAAATAACGAACGAAAGCGATATTACAGGCAACTGAAAATAAGTTCATCTTATTTATTAAAGGATATACGACAGTTTTTAAAACTGTTTTTGTGCGACTGTGCGTGTATAACTGTCAAAACATTATGGGAATGCAGATAAAGTACAATTATACTATTTTCCCAAAGTAAACAAAAAACATATTTTCATCTTCTTCATATCAGACATCTTTGTATATTGAGTGTTACTTTGACATGTATTTGAAAACAGATGATGAACGATGTTGAAATGCTGGCGTTATGTGAATCAAGTTTCAATATCAACTTATTTGAACAATTAATTTTCTATGTACAATATTTAAGGATGTATTTCAATAAATAAATCATTTCCTATCTCAACATGTACTTTTGTTTCTATTTTTTTAAAGAAATTAGACAGCAACAGTAGTTGTCTGCAAGCAAAATAATGATGCTTCCAGCCGATATACGAGAATTTGCTGCTGAATATTTCAATAGTAATAATAATAATAATGGCGGCGTTACAGTCCGAGGAGGACCCGGGCTGAGCTTCTCAGAAATCACTTGTGTTGTGCGTGCTATTGTTCTGTCACGAGTGGAGAGGACCTACAGTTTAATACCGACTCCAAACGGCGATTTTGAGAAGCTTTTCCTAGACAGTTATCCTCTTTGAGCATTGTCAGTGATTTGAAAGAGGTGCAGCCGTGAGAAAATGTTAGGTGTTTTTTTTTGAGATTCGAACCTTAGACCTTGAGCGTAGGAGTCGACGCATCTACCCACTACGCCACAGCGCCCACCCCAGAGGCAAGTATGAGTACTTTAAAATTTGACGATTTTTCATTCATTTCTAACATAAGCGTAAGTTTCCTTAGGCCAATTATGCTCGGACGATAAAGGGTGATGCAGCTATTAAAGGGCCAACTATAATGGGTTTATGGAAAGTTAATAAAACTAAAGCAATCGAGCGAAAACACAGAAATGATCTAATATAATCGTTTCTTCAGTTTCGTTAAGTTCGCTCACTTTTGCTTACTTACGTACATACGAGTACATAAGTAACAATTGATGTTGCACTTAATGAAAAGTATTTCATTTTTTTCCTAAATCATCCAATTTGCAATGTAAGCACTTAGCACCGTACTTCAGTTTTGTTTCCACAATTTTAGCTTGACAGAAAACAAAAATGAAAGATGAAGTTTGCCTAAGTTTCCAGAAGCTACTCGTATATCGAAACTTTGAAATCTGACTGTTTCTGAATGTGACTGTCTGATTATTCTGGTTACTTTTCTTTCGATTCTGACATAAGCTTAAGTTACCTTAGGTAGGTATGTGAATGGGGTCCCTTGCGACCGGGTCGCGGCTCACTGAGACCAATAGTTGGGTCCATTGTGCCCTGTGTGTGGGCTAGTGTTAGCAGTCTTCTTCCCCGTAGGGCTGGACAATCGCATAGCAGGTGGCGGACGGACTCTATTTCCTCCTCGTCTCTGCAACTTCTATAGTAGTCGCTATGGGGGATACCTAACCTTCTGGCATGGGTGCCTCCTCCTGTTCAACATCGGCCATAGGGCTCTCGTCGTTGACCCAATGTCCAGATTCAGCCAGCATTCTCTATTTCCTTCCTTAGGAAACTTAATGGCATATTGACATAAGGTAGTGCTAGATAATAATAATGGAGGCGCTACAGTCCGGGGTGGACCTGGGCCTAGCTTCTCAGCAACCACTTGTGTTGTGCGTGCTATTGTTCTCTCACGAGCGGGGGGAACCTATAGTTTCATGCCGACTTCGAAAGGCGAGATTGAGAAGCTTTTTCTAAACAGTTATACTCTTTGAGCATTGTCAATGACTCGAAAGAGGTGGAGCTGTGAAAAGTTGCTTGTGCAACAATTTAAATTGGAATTTAAACCTAAACTGTAAGTCTAGTGCTTAGCGGTCGACGCACGTACCCACATTGCCACGGTGCGCACATCAGCTTTCCTTACCATAATTTTGGAATTTAATCTGACACCTTTTGGGTCTCATCTCATCATAGACAAATATTAACCAGAAAATCGAATATCCTTGAGCAATTTAAGAAAGTCGATGCGGCACTCCGTTGCTGTCGAAAGGATGCCTTTGGCACCCACAACCAGGCATTGTGCACCGCCTATTCGTTTCAAATCGAAGTATAGAGTTGCAGTTGGGTGGATTGCTTTGGATAAGGCAACCTTCTCAAGTATATGCATCATCGAAACACAAAGAACACTGCTGTTCTGTTTCGGTTCGCTGCACCGAAATTAGATTTTCAACTTTCTCCGCTGGAAATACATGACAAGAAGAATCCTGGACATCGGTGCGTCTGAAGTCACTCCACCTACATACCGGAAGTTGGATTCCTGAAAGGAGTCTCAACCGGGCATTGCCTCCAGATTTACGGAAAGACTGACCTTCTGAAGTTGGATATTCTTCAGTAACCATTGTTGCGCTTTTTAGACTATGACTATGGCAATTAACGAAGTCTTGTACTGCCTTTGGTACAATATGATATTTGGAAGGGATGTCAGCATATTGAGGGCGCCGTGGCCGTGTGGGTTCGTGCGTGCGCATTAGACTTTCACAATCTAGGTTCGAGTCCCAGTTAAGACAAACAATTTTTCAAAAAAGAAAAAATTGTTCACGGCTCCACCTCTTTCGAGTCACTGGTAACGCTCAAAGAGTATAACTGTCTAGAAAAAGCTTCTCAATCTCGCCCCTCCACCAGTGAAAGAACAATAGCAAGCACAACACAAGTGGTTGTTGAGAACTCGGCCCAGGTCCACGTGGAAGTGTAGCGCTGCCATTATCATTATTATTATGTCAGCATATTTATAATCAACCTGCAAAAAACATTCCTGGACTCTGTCGTACACCACTTAAATACCGCATTTCTCTTAACAAAATTGTCATTTCAGTATTCACTTCGTGCGGTATTCAAGAAAATTCCTAAACCTACGAACTCGTAGGGTATGACACAGTCTCTTCAATCCTTTCCAAAAGGAGAACTTTCATGCATACCAATACCACCACTTCAACAGTAATTAATGCGTAGTACACCAATCGAGGTTACAAGGTGTCTTATTACCAATCAAATCTGATCCCTGCCTCATACGCATACTCTGCCTTTTAAGAATGGACAGAAGAGTATTAGCAAGCTTGTTTATAGGATTCGTTTTCCTTAAAACGACTTTTGTAGAGTTGAAGAAGACGTGCTTTCACAGACCGAATAAAGGCCAAATGTTAAGGTTTGGCATTAGTTCGAAAACATCTGCAACGCTCAAATTTACCACATCATTACAAGCTCTGTGTGGGCGCCGTGGCGTAGTGGGTAGGTGCGTGGACTCCTACGCTCGAGGTCGTCGGTTCGAATCTCGAAAAAAATCATCAAACATTTTTTCACGGCTCCACCTCTTTCGAGTCACTGACAATGCTCAAAGAGTATAACTGTCTAGGAAAAGCTTCTCAAAATCGCCGTTCGGAGTCGGCATTAAACTGTAGGTCCCCTCCACTCGTGAAAGAACAATAGCACGCACAACACGAGTGGTTGCTGAGAAGCTAGGCCCAGGTCCACCTCGGACTGTAGCGCCGCTATTATTATTATTATTATTACAAGCTCTGTAGCTCTCCAGTTTTCTGTACGATTCCTTCTCTCTAGTTCCCTGAATTCTTCTCTGAGAACATGGTCCCCTACAGCGCAGAATGGCTCAGATCCGATGAAGGGTTCTGGTGTTTATTTTTTTACCAGGGAGTCTGTCATTTAATTGGAAAGGTATCCAGCATAGTTTCACTCTGTTTCTACTACTCAGTTCTTTAAGCTTCTGTAGGCATTCCCACACGAGCTTAGATTTGATGGAGTAGGAGTCTAGTTCCATTATGGCAGCTGGACTATCTGAAATTATACATCTGTTTATAGCATAAATTTCGGCTTGAAAGATACTGGTGCGATTGCCCATGGGTTCAAAGTATTTTGTCCAAAGTGTCCAAAGACCCCTGCCCCAGTTCCTTCATCAGTTCTTGATCCGTCTGTATACCATTTCATCGTATTGCTTCCCAGTCTGTGAACTATGTATTCGTTGCTCCAGTCCTTTTTGGTGCTGAGCTTACTGGTGAATTTCTTTTGAAAATCAAATTTCCTGATTACGTCGTCCTTCGGAATGCCCAGGAGTGGTAGCTTTTTGACTAGTGCATCGAATTATCCCGTTGTAATGCACTTGTTTTTTCCTATCCCCTCTTTTGCCATTCTTATGATCGTTTTGTTGGGTTTGTTTGCACATTCTGCAACCACTAGAGAGAGAATCAGGAGAATCAGCTCCAATAGCACTTCTACGGCCGCAGTTGGAAAAGCATCTAAGCTTAAACATTGGATACTTAAATGGGGCGTATAAGTGGACAAATATTCAAACCAATTTGGAACAGGAATTCGAAAATCATAAACGCCAAAGTAAACAAATATTAAGATAGTTAAAAGCAATTTTCACACGGAAGCCCAGAAGACAATTAGTTCACTTCAGTCGCCCAGTGAGCTTTCCACTAGCGTTTGAAAGATTTAGCTGCAACCTAAACTTATGTACGTGTCCGGAGAAGGGATGCAACCTCTCAACAAACAAATGAATTTACAAGTCCATTCTTCAGTCCGCATCCCCCTTTGACAAAAAACCAACGAAAATGCAAGAAATAACTCAGCTCCCTTCGCAGAAGCCACAATTTCAGACTTTTCACACAAATTCCCACGAAGGGACTCAGGGATAAAGTGCCCGCATGAGCGATGCAAGAGGTCAAAGAGTTTCCAACTTCTTGCAGTTTGAAGGACCGAAAACGAAACTTTAATTGCTGCAAGGCACACCATCGAAAAGGATCCCTGTCCCTGATTGCCTCCACCCGCTGTGCCAGCCAAACTGCCCTTCGACATGCAGCCACCAAAGTTTTCTTCATAATGAATGCTTGACCGCTGCCAAACAGAGGCGATTGATTCCTCCGCCACCACAAACCGCAATCGCTGCCCCCAGGGCACTCATTACTGCTCCGCAAGGAAACCCACCCAAAAGGACCCCTCGACCATTGCAACTATTTGTATTTGCCGACCGCCCAATCAGCATCTAATCAAAGTCCTTACGGAGTCAACCAGATACAGTTGCAGTCGGCCACCAACCCCTCGACGAAATACACACAAAACGCTCGACGCGATACCAAAGGCATTCGACTTCCTTCGTGACCGACATTTGTCATGACCTGGTTGCTCTAGTGACGTCATTGACTCAAATTTCAGATTTTTCGATACTTGAGCTGGTTGACTGTACAATGTACAGCCTCGGCACCCCCCACCCACACCAGGACGGGCGGCAGCACAGCAGTGCCAAGAGGGAAAACATTATGCTCGAAGGATTTGTTTACCCGTCTGCTCAGATTTGTTTTCGTTTTCCTTTGATGGCATCCTTGTGAGCAGAGAGCGTGCAGAAAGCTCAATGATGGCGATGGAGGCAGCTCTGACATTTGCGCACTGACAGGTGGGGTGATGGTGGAGCTTTTTTTTCCTTCCATCCTCTCACCAACTCACACTCACACTCACACTCGCACTCGCACTCGCTCTCGCTCAACCACCCGCTCGTTCGTTCGTTCGTTCCCATCGCAGCTCAGCCGAAGGTCCTGCGAGGGTGATTCAAAGGAACGGGTATCTATCTCAACAGCAGTTCGGTTGTAACTCAAAAACTGAAGAAAGGACGGAGAGAGAGGCCGGCCCGAAAGAAAGGAGAACAATGCAATCAACAAAAGGAGGAGCAAGAAAAAGAAAAAACCTCCGAACAGTAGGAAATGAGAAATTAAAGCCCTCGGCAACGGTAAGTCCTTGATGCTGGGGAGATTAGCCGGACTTGTGTGTCCATCTCAGTTTGGGTCTCATTAGTTTGCTGTTCCATTGAATAATGAATGGCATTTGCGTTCTCAGCGAATGTGTCAGAAGTATGAATGGAGCGACGATGTGAAAGGACGAACGAGGACGAGGGGGCTACCTCTTTGCGGTTCAGCGGAGGGTGAAAAGGAGTGACTGGTGTCTTGTGAATCGTTCCGGGCGCCTCCATCAGACGATGATAACACATTTCACACGTTTCAAAAGGCGTACACCCGTTCGCACGCAGTTTCCTTGAGCTTACTTCATCCAAATGGGCCATCATTTGTCAGAATTTCTTCTAAATGGTCGCTTGAAAGAATTTTGACATAAACGAAAACGTCGTGCAAAATGATGAACAATGATCTCCTTTGTACGTGCAAAGTACGTTTTGAAATATTGCTGCGTGACTTAGGGAAAACTCAAAAATTTACGAATGCTCACGATGGACGGGGATTGGGCGGAATTCTGGATATGAAAAGGTCAGGAGCAGGGTACCTTTCCATTAAGATGCATTATCAAGCATTCCTAATGCGGACTGAGAAAGGATGTTCGAGTGTGAAAGGCATACAGTTGATGAAAGAGTTCTTTCATTTGTTTCGGAACCATGCACTGAGATCTGGCAGCACTGCCGCAGCATCAGTGTTACTTTGACAACTTGTCATAATCACAGATCTATTTATTTCTCCGCCAAAAACTGAAAAATAGACATTTTCTGATCAAATGACGCAAAAGTTGGAAGGCCAACGCCAAGCTACAGTCGCCTTGCTAACGCCATCTCTGTCTAGCTTCCTTCACTGCCAGAAACTATCACCGATGGAGGCGTTTTAAACCGCTTTCAGAATCTCAGGAAGCTTTTCAGCTTAATCTCATTCAGATTCCCCAGCTCTCTAAATAAGTTTTTTGTTCAAAACCTGCAATTTTGTTCTCATTAGAGCTAGGAAGTCGCAGTCCTGTTTCTTCTTCGTTTCTGCATCTTCTGAAGTAGTCGCTGTGGGGGATACCTCGAGGCATTGCGTGGGTGCCTTTTAGACAATTTCCGGTAGGGATCCCCAATGACTGGCTGAACAATGATATTGGTCTGTTTTGCTTAATGCCAGCCACAAAGTTCGGTTCGTTGAACCAATGTCAAGATTCTGCCGTTGCTAATCCACCTTTTGGGAGCCTTCATCTTTTAAAATTTTAACTTGGGTATGTTCGTCGACACCAACGCACTACGCTTCTGTATTAAATTAGTAGGTCATATAAAAAGTCTCCGCGGTTTTTTGGTACATTTTTGAAAAAAACATTTTCTTTCTTCAAAATCAATTTCAATCAAGTACATATTGGCCATTATTATCTATGACCTTTTGCTATTTTCCGGGTAGCTTCATAATTCCATCGGTGAACTTCTGGGGCCTATCAGCGAAAAACTTGGCCAAGTGATTTTCAGCAGCTCTTCGATCGGCCTATTTTTTATCAGAGCGTGCAAGCTCCGGGCTATACGGTGGATGTATCAAAACTTCCCAACCAAGCTCTGTCAATTTGTTCCGGCCACACACATGCCTAGCATTGTCATGATGAAATACAACTCCTTTTATGTTGGCCAATTCTGGTCGCTCTTCCTTGATTGCTTCATTCAAAACGGTCGAGTTGTGCACAGAAGAGTTGACAAATTGACCCTTTCGCCACCTTCTAGCAGCTCATCATAGACAATTCCCTTCCAGTTCCACAAAATATTCGACTTAAGCTTGTTTGCCGTCAATCCAGGCTTTGAAATCGTTTGTGGTCAAACACCAGCCTTTGACTATGTTTTTTAAGGTTCCGTCTACAAAAGCGGAACCTTTATAATTTAGTTGTGTCTGTCACACTTTTTTATCTCCGAAGTTTATAAAGATATCAGCATGAACTTTTGGAATTAGGTTCTTCAGACCCAGATGTCATTGTCCATGCACCCAAATTTAAAATTTGGGGCCATTTGGAGGCGGCTCCAGTATAGGTGAAGTTGACATTAATTTTGAAAAATTGTCGCACACAAATTTATATCAATCGACAGATCTTTTGAAATGAGGTAGAGGTTTGCTTCAACAGTTTTTGATCCAAAGTACCGTTTGGAAAATATGGAGCTCCAAAGTATTTTTTAAATTCGTCCCCCCTGCCATTTCTAAACCAAAGTGTTTAAAAATCTGAAAAAATCACAAAAACTTGGCTTCATTGAGTACTTTCATTGAAAATAATTTCAAGCATTCTGGCCTTAATATTTTTCGAGATATTGGCCAAAAACGGTCAACCATCGACATGCGAATTTTGAGGATCTGAGAACGCAGTTTTGAAGACCTCAGCGTAAGCATTAAGAAATGATAAATTTCAAAGTATCAATTCATGTTGAAATTTTCAGATATCTAAGATTTAAAATGATCACTATTTTCATTTTCACACATAAATTTCATGCTGTATTCGACCACTCTATTCGTCGATGAGTGTTATCTTTTGATCTCAACCCCTAAACGCCCAACAGAAATGAAAACACACACCGCAGGCAGGAGCAGTGATTGGGTATGTGTATGATGGAAGGGATTTTCTGTGTTGGATAAACTTGGATAGAGATATAGGTATATGTAGGGATGAATGTTTGTTTTGATGTATGAATGTATGAATGAATGGTTGATTTGGGTTGAAGTTAGAAGAAAATTCAACTGAAATAGTTTGGAAACGTCGTTTGATTTTCAGAAATCATCCATCAATATTATGCGACGGAACCTTCCCCGTGCGAGTACAACTCGCACTTGCCCAGTTTATTTTGTTTTGCTTTTATTATTGGTTGATAGTATTGTTGATGATCGTGTCTCTGGCGTTGACGTTTAAGTTACGCACGATCTTCGTAAGAATGACATTAAAAAAAGTCGCCTTGTCTAAACACTTTTTTAACATCAAAGGTATCGGCGAAGTCTTAACCGATCTTGATGATGCAACAGTCATTCCCTACCGTCATCCTACAAAAATGAACGAGTTTTGCACGGATGCTAACTTGTATAACTTGTCTCCCTAAATACTGTAATATACGGCCTTAAATTCAAACAATAAACAATAAACAGATGGTGGGTATCGACTTGAATGCGAATATCTGGTCGATGGTCCAAACCTGCACTGATATTGATCAGTCTGACTGTTCACTTAGAGCTTCAGGCGCTTACATAAGACGGCAGAGAATATTGCGATATTTAGGAGACTGAGCCCTCTGTTGTTGGCACAGTTTAGGGGGTCTTCGTTCTTTATCTTCAATTTATCGGTAACAGCGATCTATCGCTTAAAACAAACAAATTCGTCAGTCCCTTGAAGGCCGTTATAATCGATTTTGGCTATATCCACACATAACCGGATCAACAACACTTCAATTGCTCTCTCTAAAAAGATTTGATCTCTGAATTGGTGCAATGGTACGTATCATAATAGAACACTTAAGAACCTCTTCTAAGACCACATGAAAGAAGACTTGGACGTATCTAAAATTACTTCTGGAGGATTTGATTGGATGAGTTGGAAGATGAGATTGTTCTCAATTTTCTCGGTACATGTCCAGTTCTCACTTACCGCAGACGCCTGCACTTGGGAGCATTTTTTCGGCAATACCTTAGCGAGATACTTCGCGTCATCGGAAACTCCAAATGGTCTCCAATAAGTGGATTAACTCTTCAGTGATCCATCCAGCAACGCAATAATACTAACCTCGGTCTAAGAGTCCTCCCTCTAAGCGGCGAAAGCATCTATAGCCCATCTTCCTAGCGGAACAGTGCAGAGCATTTAACTTGACAAATATTTGCGGACATGTTGTGTACCCCACGGGTCGCCGTGGCCGTGTGGGTTTGTGCGACGACCCATACGCGCCAGACTTTCACAGTCTAGGTTCAGACAAACAATTTTACAAAAAAAAATGTTCACGGCTTCACATCTTTCAAGTCACTGACAATGCTCAAATAGTATAACTGTCTAGAAAAGCTTCTCAATCTCGCCGTACGGAGTCGGCTGTAGGTCCCCTCGACTCGTGAGAGAGCAATAGCATGCACAACACGAGTGGTTGGTGAGAACCTAGGCCCTGGTCCACCTCGGATTGTAGCGCGATTAGCGATTATGTAGCGTACCCCTGAAGGCAGCCTACGTGAGATTTGGTTGTTGAAGGCTAAGTTCACTTCTGTGAAGTATAGTCTTAGACGACTGGATGGCGCAGTTGGTTAAGTGCCTGCCCCAAGTTCGGGGGGTCCTAGGTTCGATTCCGAAATCGGTCCAGTCACCATTTGCCGTTGGGATCAAATTAACGGCACTGGAGTAGGTTGCTGCCTGGCAGTACAATGGACCAGTTTTGAGTCTGAGTGCTCCAGTAGTGTTTCTAAAAATCCTCCAAAAAGAAAAAAAAGTTCACTTCTGGTGGAGACCACTTCTATTGGAGAATGGCAGAGTGAATAGAGGATATCTTTTTGAATGCAAAGGGCTTGGCGCAAGCGATTTCCTCCAGGCTGTACCTTCAACTGTAGTTTGAGGAGGTCAAGACAGGTAGAGTTTATTAGATCAACTATGACCGCATGGCCAAAAATGTTTTCAGAACCAGCATCTTCATCTTAATTTCTGCACTACATGTTCTACCTTTTCCTTTAGCTGTAGCCTAAATCAGGTAACAAAACGCGTCCTTCCATGACTAGAGGCCCGCTAGAATTCGTGCTCTGTAACCTCAGGACATTGGAAACGTCTTCAATCAGTCACTTTGAATCTATTTTTAAGTCAATTATAAACTGAAGCAGTCCCATAAGGCCCAATCCGTCTCATCAGCGAGGAAGCTCTCAAGGAGGCCAATTTACGTAATGGAAGTGTAGTCACGATAAAGTGGACTCTTCAGCTGCCCCGAAAAATGGATATTATTATCCCCTGTTGTTTGTGCCGTTGTCGGATGAAGTTAAGGTCGTCCTTGAACGTTGATTCCATTCAAATCAAAACAAAAGCTGACTGATTTCATTTCCACATCCTCCCCCACCCGCAGTCACCATCTCTCATCAACATCCGCACTGTACTTCCAATTACGTCAGAGTACAAGCACGAGAGTGTCCCTCCATCCGATTGCCCACTCTGCGCACACGGGGGAGGGATGTAACGAAATATCCCGCCCGGCCAAACGCCCACCGCCCAATATGGACGGAAGTTTCTATTAACATCCACGGAATTGGCTCCAAGCAACAATATCCGATCCGCGAGATTTTCTATTTTTACGCGATAATCCATATGCCACCTCCCTCGGGGCCGTGCCCCGTACCATCGTGGACTGCGAACGGTGGTAATTTATTTTCCTCTGACATTTGGCCCGGCCCAACCTGCCTGGTGCATTAAGCATTGTCCTGGCGGCTTACGTTAGTTATTAGATTAGACACGAGTCCAGACGTGAAGTGAAATGTAATTTATGAGGATGTATCGGGCAGATTGGGATTGCTGTGTAAGGGATTTACGTTAGCACCGAGCCGCCGAGCAGAGTTCGCGCAAACTTTCCCACAATGGAATTGAACGTGTTCGCAGTGAACTTTCCTAAAAGTGCATGGTGCCAACTGCAGGAACCATAGGAGTCGGAGGAGCCGCAGGAGCAGCAGCAGCAGCAGCAGCAGCAGCAGTATTGTCCTCCTCTCGGTTTGGTTGTTTACTCGTACATCATTGGTGATCCTTAATTGCAGCGGACTGCGGTGGATGGGGGGAGAATTTATCTTACATCTGCAATATCTGCATTGGCATAGGTGCCCACCGGGCCACCGCGGGTGGGGGAAAATTTTGTGGATTTGAAAGGGCAGGACCTGGCAGGCCGGGCTAGGGACATAAATTGAATTCGACCACATGCAGGTGACAGTGGAAATGTTTTGTGAAAGCTGAAACTTTTCAGGTAATCTCGAACGAATTGTTTTCACTCGGGGAGTCAAGTGAAGGTGACGACTTCACGAGTATGTGACGCTTGTCGGTTTAATTTATTATGGTCAGGGACGTATCAGCTTGTGTTCGACTAGTTATGTGTTGTTTGGAAGTTTGGAAACACGCAAGTGGGGCAAAAAGTGTGCCCATTGACGTCTTTTAAGTTGTCGTCGTCGTATGAGTTGACACATGTCAGAATGTTTTTTTCGCACAATATTCTGCGGAATAAGGTCCTTGCCTGAGTTGCTAAAGGATTTTCGAAGTCATATTTAAGTTAAAATTTTAAAATTCTCACAAAACCTTATAATTTCTGGGTTATTTCTTTTTGAAATCTGCTTTTCACGGTTATTCACTACTGAATAGGGACATTTGGTTGTGAACGAGGAATCAAAGGAAATTAACGAATTTTTCTTCACACAATCATCTTGTTATCCTCAGTGTGTACTAATATAAGAATCCTGGCATGTTGTAAGATCCCTTATGTAAACTGAATCTTATTTACTTCATAGTCTGTCGGATTGTATTTCGATGTACAGGGTGCGCCATCTTGTGCCTTTTTTTAAATCAGAGGTTATTTTGACACCGACTGTAGTTTCTGTTTCCCGCTCTAAATATTGACATAAAGTCAATATCATACTTCCACGAAATTAGTCGTTTTACGCTTGAACAACATTCGTCAATATTGAAAACTTATTTCCAAAGTTAGCGCTGTGTAGCCCAAACAGTGCGTTTTTTGAAAAGAAGTTTTGGCCGAAATCATCGCGACTGCTGTACGCAAGACTGGTATGCTAGTGGACCACGCTCATGGTCCGCGTCGTCGAACGGTACGCACAGATGAAAATGTGGCTGCTGTGGCCGAGAGTGTGAGACTCAATTCACGAACATCAACTCGCATTCGATCTCAACATTTCATGCACACAAATGAGCACAACCAGTAGTGTATGACAGGGAATGATGAAATCCCACCTCCAGTCAATGAAGTAGTTCTCCCACCCAGGGCTGAAAAAGAATACACATTTATCAAAAAACTCAAGAACTATGTACACACCTGATGAAAAAAATAGATTCTCATTCACCTTACATTTTTCGTCTTTAGTGTTGCCCGATGAAAGAAATGGTTAAAGTTCGCAAAAAAGGCTAATATATTTGAATTCTATACACTTTTTAAAAACTTAAAACCTAAAAATATTTTCAACATTAACGTGAATAATATTTTTATGTAGATTAAATTGTGTTAGCACATAAAAATTGTGCTTCAAGGCTGGCGGCGATGTTCTGGTAGGGAACATGCACCAGATCATTTGTAAAATTTGGGGTGACGAAAGCATACCCGACGACTGGAATATTAGCTTCATATGTACTGTAAAATTTAATTCATTAAATTTTGTACTAATTTAACGCAGTATAACTTCTTTTGTTCAATTTTATTTATAATACTTTAATGTTTACACTTTATCAATTCGACTGTACTGCTTCAGAGTCACATTCAGAATGCCAGTTCTCCTTTTACTTTATCCTTCTACTTCTCTCTCTCCTCCTTCATCTGAGTTGCCAATTGTTTTGTTTTGCGTTACACTAAATTAAACTGAATTAATGCCAAGGTGTAAAACAGTCAGTCGAAGACAATTATTTGACACTATAAACTGATTTTTTGTAGTTTGCTTGTCGCGCACCAATTAGAGGTTACATTTACAAGTCCACGCAAAATACTAAATTTTATATACGAATTTCAAAATGTATATATTTTTGTAAACTAGAAATATAGACTTTTCAGAATATACTCGTATATAGGATGCTATGCCTTTGAAAGAAAACTTAAATGAATTTGAAGAAAATGCTTGGTTTCGTGCAGAACCACTCTACGTGACGTGATGTGGAGTGGAGAGACGTGACATGACGGCGATGGCGATGTGAGGTGCCGTGAAGTGACATGACGTGAGATGGCGTGATGTGACGTGATATGACGTGATATGACGTGACGTGACGTGACATGACGGCGATGGCGATGTGAGGTGCCGTGTAGTGACATGACGTGAGATGGCGTGATATGACGTGATATGGCGTGATATGATGTGTCGTGACGTGACGTGGCGTGTAACTTCACGGCACCTCACATCGCCATCGCCGTCATGTCAATATTAAAAATTGAATAACAAGAACAAAAAATACTTAATTTTTTTCGCGTCAAAAAAAGTGTACACTTAACAACAAGTTAAACAATCTCACACTTAGTACTAAGTCTGTTTCCCTTTCGATTTTAAAACAGCTTCTAGTCGCTTTGGCATTGACTCAACCAACTTTTTAATCGATTCGACAGGAATTTTTTGTCATTGATCCTATACAATTTACTTCAAGGACTCTTTACTTGATGTGTTCCGTTTTCGGGTCTCCGTATCAAGATAATCCCACAAATAATCGATCGGGTTAAGATCTGGATATTGCGGAGAATGGTTCAGTTGCACCACCAGATATTTCTAGATTCATCTCTACACTCTATATCTTCAAAGTATATGCAGTCGAGTAAAAGTCAATCCGTCGAACATTGTCTAGGACAAAACGTCACAATCGACAGCTACAATTTTGAGGCAGGTTACTTATCAGGACAACGACATATGGAGGGTATGATCTTGAGCTATTGCTGCTTTTTTTGCTGACGGTCCCGGGCACGCAGTTTCCAGTCATCAAGACCCCTTGGTCTTTCTACCACAGGTTCGGTTTTCTCCTCCTCCTTGAAGATTCTCTTGACTGGAAACAGGTTATTCTACGGATCTTAGCATTCCGGACTATGCCCTCAGTCTTGTACAGTTCATACAGTTCGTGTTTGTATCTTCTCCTCCATTCGCCCTTATGGCAGACAAGTTAATTTATTAAAGAAGTTACAGTTATAATAATAATAATGGCGGCGCTACAGTCCGAGGTGGACCTGGGACTAGCTTCTCAGGAACCACTCGTGTTGTGCGTGCTATTGTTCTGTCACGAGCGGAGGGGACCTACAGCCGACTCCGAACGGCGATATTGAGAAGCTTTTGCCAGACAGTTATACTCTTTGAGCATTGTCAGTGACTCGAAAGAGGTGGAGCCGTGAAAAAATGTTTGATGTTTTTTTCGAGATTCGAACCGACGACCTCGAGCGTAGGATTAGACGCACGTACCCACTACGCCACGGCGCCCAGTTAGCAAACGAAAAATAAGCCAGGAGTCTTCTCGAGGTTAAGCCACGATTTGCCGTACACGACGTCTGAACTGCAATAATGTGTTTGTCCGATGTGGGTGCTGCTTTTATATTAAATCCCACACTCGTAGTGTATGGAGTAGCCGATACAACCTCCATACCTTCCATGCAAAGACGGTCGCCGAACCTGCCACCAGGAGACCCGCTGCTACTATTACAGTCCGCTACATTGCTTGTTCACTGTTCGCATTCCATCAGTTTTATAGCGTAGTGGTGATCACTTAATTGAATCACCCACGACACTGTTGCCGTGACGACCCACGACGACGCCGAATCGCCAACTCTAAATTTTTTTTTCCGAGGATTTTTGAAACTCTAATGGAGCATTCAGACTCAAAACTGGTCCATTGTACTGCCAGGTAGCAGCCTACTCCAGTGCCGTTAATTTGACCCCAACGGCAAATGGTGACTGGACCAGATTCGATTTCACTGGGATTGGAACCTGGGACGCCTCGAACTTGGGGTAGGCACTTAACCAACTGCGCCATCCAGTCGTGCCGACTCTACATACTGACCAGTTTTCAATACGATGCGAGCTCACCGTCTTCTCAGTGGTGTCAATATCAACTCGTTCGTGGTGTTTTACGACTGACTAATGCCTCAAACCCACATTTATGCGACGGAACCTTCCACATGCGAGTACAACTCGTACTCGCCCAGTTTATTTGTAATATTCTCAGTATGACACCGTTCGCTACACGCTTGCAACAGACTCTACTTCAGCTTCAAGAGATCCCTCCCTTTTTCTTCTTCTTTCGATGGCGCTACAGCCCGGGATGGACCTGGGTCTCGTCCAAAAAGCTTCAAGCCATGTTGACTGAGGTCCTTCTCCTCTTCTAAACGCGACTGATTTCGTGGGTGTGCGATGTCCCACTGGCACGGAGTTATGTTTTAGAGCTTTAGTTATGAACCAACGCCTTCCTTGGTGGTCCCAAAATATCCATCCAAGTCAATTGTCACCAAACAAAACCAAAGAAAAAACTTGAACTTTAAGTGTATTCCCATCATTTATTGATCTCGACTTCAAGACATTAACATTCTACGATATGCTACCTAACCCTACTCTACACATCATTGTACTGTCATCTACTGAAATACTTCAAGGCGAGGCGATTCAAGCTGGAATATTGTGGCGGTCGCATCGGTGTGGCTTAAATTAAGGTGTCGTACGTTTGAAAAAGAAAAGAAAAAAAAAACGAATACTATTCAAAAGCAACGCGCACCCTGGAGTGCTTAAGTTAAACTGGAATCCCTGCCATCGTGGAGTCACGTTGCGACAGAACCGAATCCGGATTCTTCAGCTCCATGGCCAGCTTGTAACCCAATTCCGGGCGGCGATCCCTTCCCTCGACCATCGCCTTCACCTGCAACGAAAGAAGTCCCAACCGCATTCACATACAAAACTGCACTCGAAGACATGATTTATGGCTCCTCACCTCCTCCGTGTGCACGATGACGCCATAGCTGGAGTTCACCTTCCCCTTGATGTTCTCGATATCACGGAGGTCCACACCGCGGCAGCAGTCATCAATCAAAATCGTTCGATACCCAGCCGACAGAGCGTCCACGGCGGTGGCACCTTAAGCAGAAATTAAATTCATTTCAAAAAGAAAAACGAAAAAGGATCTCTCCTGCTAGGGGGATTTGAATTTATGAGGAGCTGGGGGGAAGGTAAATTCAAAATTTCAAACAATTGCACTGCAGGTGTAAAAAAGTTTTTGCATCTGCGGTCGTTTCGGGACATGCGGATACACAACGGTTTTGTGGTGCAGAGCATCCTTAATCTATGTGCACAGCCTTACCGACACAAACATCGTACGCCAGACCACAAATGTAAATATCTGTGGTTCCTTTCATCTTCAGCTGGGCATTCAGTGTGGTATCCGAGAGCTTTTTGTTATCCCAAAAAACTGAATAGGAATCAACTTCTGGATTAGTGCCTTTGTACACCTTAATTCCCTGCTCAACGATCTGGAAATGAAAGCCGGAATCAAAAACAAGAAAAAGCACGGAAACACAAATGAGAAAGTGGATGCAAAAGAGAATGTTTTTATGCGACGCCTCAAATGATTTCTGATGACAACACGAGTGAGGAAGTTTCGCTGTATTTTTTGGGGTTTTTGTGTTTTTGCGGGGATTAACGAGGGGAGAGTATGCAAACTGGGCATGCATCGGGATGAGGGGGTATGTCAGGAGAATTGCGTTTTTTTTTAAATATCGAATTGAAGAATTTATTTTGGTTGATTGAATATTTGGAAGCGTGGTTTCTTGTCTAGTTTAAACTCATCCAGTTGGGAATAGGAGTCAACTAAGCCCAGCTCATTAACTAAAGACCAGTCGTGTCTCTGACTGAAATGACTTCATTTTTCGTTTTAACAAACGCGTGGTAACAAAATGAATTAAAAAATCGCGATTAAGTTTTGGGGCACCTCTAAATCCTCTAGTTTTGAATTTTCAAAACCACAAAATGTGGTCTCATTTTTAAGATTAAAGGTGGATTCAGTTTACAACTACTGATTCGATTCGATGAAACATCTTTCAGAGCTTATCGAGGCAGGTGCGCTAATTAGGCAGTCACCAGGACCACTGAAGGATATCTTTCCAAAAGCTGATAAACTAGTTTTTACAGCATTAAAGCATGCGGACTCTCAATTTCTCAGTATGCGTAGAATATCGCTTTTTTATGAACAACTTTGAAAAATTGCTGAAGAACTTACTGGACCTCGAGCAAATTAAAGCAATCTTGCCTGCACTCATCAGGCTTAGAAACGCAGCAACCTTTGTAGCCATGATTCAACAGCTGCTTATCAGGAGAGTAAAGGACCAAACCCCAAGACCATCCTATGGATGTATACCGCTATTGTCATCCTTACTGGTGGCAGGCAGCGTTGAAAGCCATTAATCTTAAGGCATTGACGAGAATACTGAGACTTGCGTGTATGGGAGTTACTGGAGCAATCAGCTCTACCCCAACAGCTGGACTGGAAACGATCCTACACATGATTCCGCTTGAATCAGTCAATCTTGCAACTGGCGCTCAAGTACCATTGGACATGCAAGTATTCTCAACAGATTTGCAGTATCAGAGGTCGAGAGCGACTATAGGCTCCCATACCTCGACTTCGAGAGACCCTTCAATTGTCAATACCCCACCAGAGAGGAGTGGGCCAATAAACCCATCAACAATACGACCATAAATGTATATACCGATGGGTCAAAGATGGAAGCAGGCACAGGCGCGGGCATTTTCTCCAATGAGCTAAACTTGCACTGGTCAATCAGACTCCCTGATTATGGCAGTGTGTTTCAAGCGGAGGTCCTGGCGGTCAAAGCAGCGGCCAAAACGATATCAATGATGGCAATACCACCAGCTGATATTACCATTCTCCTTGACAGTCAGGCGGCCATGAAAGCTATATCCGCAATAGAAATCAAGTCCAAGCTAGTCGCAAACTGTCGCGAAGATCTAAAGGCTCTTGGCTCACAGCACTCGATCAATCTGTACTGGGTCCCAGGACATACGGACATAGCCAGCAATGAGATAGCTGATGAACTTGCCAGAACAGGGTCAGTGACCGACGTGTCACAAGCAATTCATGGTATTAAACGGCCCCTCTCAGAGCTGAGGAAAAAGGTGGATACAAACATCATTGAAATGGCAAACAGTAGATGGCGCGGTCTGTCTACATGTGTGACTACTAAAGCATTATGGCCCAGATACGATCGAGCAAAAATCGACAAAATCCTTCTGTGCGACAAAAAGTTGCTAAAGATGGTGGTTGGAGTTCTCACTGGCCATAATCATCTTAGAAACCACGCCATGAAAATGGGACTCTCCAACGACAACGATTGTAGAGGCTGCGATGACGTGGAGGAACGAGAGGACACTCCTCACTACCTCTGTCACTGCCCTAGTCTTTGTCAGTTGCGTCATAGAACACTGGGAGAATTTTTCTTCCAAGACTTACAGGAAATTTCAAATAAACCTCTAAGATCTCTTTGCAGGTTCATAAGGAAATCGGGATGGCTCCGGCACAACGAAGAACCATGCGTGGGACAAGGGTTACAAGAGGACACTATTCCCCAATTGGGCATCACAATGGGTCCCTAAGGACCTAAGTGAGGTGTGGCTTGTGCCCGTCTACCCACTTACCTACCTACCTACGAGGAGAGTCATAAATCCTAATCTTGGTGTCTTGTTAATGCTATCTATCCATTAGCAAAGACACACCAGAAGGTGGAGTGCTCACACATCTTCTATGGAACATTACCGTGCCGTGGCGTACGGGTAAAGTGCGCCGACTTTGAGCTGTTCTATATCCTCCTAGACTGGATTTATTTGGAAGACAGGTAGCAGTCAGTATAGTGATTAGACTTGAAACCTCTCTAGTTATGATATGAATACGGAGGAACGAGTTCCTCCCCCAAAACACTGGGTATTCTTCTCCTAATCAACGCAAACCAAAGATCGCAAGCAAAACTTTTCTCTCGAAAAGACCAAAAGCCTTTTCATTCGCTTTCGACATTGTCCTTGCCTCTGTGCCGTAGAGCACGACTGGGATGTTCAAAGTATTATACAGAGTTAGCTTGGTCCTTCGAGAGAGGACTCTGTTGCTCAATTGCCTCTTGGGCTCAAAGAAACATCGATTGGAAAGAGATATTCGGCTTTTAAATTCGGTAATGATTTTATTTGTACAGTTTACCGCGTCGTGTTGTGCGTCCTTTCTCGATGACAGCATATATTTCGTTTTTCTCTCGTTTTCCGACAGACCCATTTTTTTGAGAAAATATTTCTCAACCAGCATTTCCACCAGATCTCAATACTTTTTGATGATGAATCCAAGACGAATAAAGAGAGTGGCCATAGGTTTCGTCGCCAAAAGATTTGAATATTATTTTTATTTTCCAATCTAAAATACGGCGATTAAAGAAGCTCTGTCATGGCTTAAAAACACGTGATATCCAAAAGGGATATTATCATATCATACAGAGTATAACATACAACAAATTTCCTCTTTTAATCTTTGAGGATATCGAAGGAACAACATCGATTCTAGGGTCATTCACCCCAAGCTCGGAGTCAAAGCCCCTTTGGTGACAAAAATTTCTGTGTCTCATCATAAATCAAGAACGCTCCTTAAATGAAAAAGAAGCCTATATAACACTTTACTTCTGTAAAAAAAAAAAGCCATTGGCTTCAAAGGAGATTACACCGACGTAGTAGACTCATACTAATTTCCGGGTCGCACTATGGTGGACAGGTCTCAACAAAGCCGTTCACTGTAGCTCCTTCTCAGCCACATATACAAAAATACTATCTGCTGTGCTAGACATAATTTTTCGACATCCACCTATTGGATATACAGTAGCATCTCAGAAACATAAACAGTTCTGTAACATGAACAGTTCGGAAAGATAAACTATTTTTTCCATCTTTCTTCCGGGAATCTAAAGAGCAGTTTTGAAAAAAAAACGTCTAAATAAGTCAGATTTTGACCTCTTATGAATTTTTAATTACTTATTTTTTTCAATTTTCCCGTTTGTTTTTTTTTTAATGAATTGTTATTTTGATATATGCATTGTTTTTATGTATGGCTATACGTTCTTTAACTAGATTTCGGTAAACCATTAAAAAATATAAACGGAGCCTGTTTTATATTTGTTAACCTTTTCGAGACTCTACTGTACATAAACGGCAGATAGGACATTCCATGGCACTCAACTTTTTTGATGGGCTTGGAGTCTTTTCTCAGGACACCGACCATAACCTCCTTTCAGGAAAAAAGTGTTAACCAGAATTCCCACAAAATCTAACTGGAAGGCTGGAAGACAGTTCCAGTCTTTGTGACTGTCTTAACTGACCTATAGATGCTGAGTGGTCCTGTGTGATTATTTACAGATAGATGCTAATTTAATGAATGGGTGAGAATAGGTGTTTTAAGGATCTATTGCATACCAGTACGGCAGCCATTAAAACGTTTTTAAGGCGGAGACTTCCTAAATTGCCGCCTATCTCTTAACGAGATGGCTGAGCATTTTAATATTCACCTCATGTGGGCGCCGGGACACAGTTACATTCCAGAGAATTGTGAAGCCGATGATCTCGCCAGGAGTGGAGCGATCACCACAAACCTTCCTAGTGGAGATCCTCTGCCTATGCCATTCGCTACAGCTAAACTTCTTTTAAAGAATCATACTATTAAAAACACCAACTCAGGCTGGTCAGATGGCACAACGTGCCTCATCATAAAGCAAATTTGGACTAAACTTGATCGAAAACGTTCACTCTATCTTCTTAGAATGAACAGGTCATCCCTAAGCACTCTCATTGGCGTTATCACAGGACACTGGGCCATTGGCACTCACGCCTCAAGAATGGGACTCCCTCACAATGATTTCTGCAGAGGCTGCAGAGGCGAAGAAGAAGAGGAAAGCATAACGCATCTCCTCTGCTCTCTCCTCTCGCAGGAAGAAACACCTTGGAGCCTATTTCTTCAACGACTTGAGCGAATTGCATAACGTCGGCATTAATCAACAAAAGAGCTTCGTTGAAATCCCCAAATGTTTTTTTGGATAGGTAATATCAGATCCGCATGGTATCACAAGGGGCCTAAATTGGCCTAAGTGTGACTGCTATCTACAGTCAGCCACTTCAACCTAACCAACCTAAGGCGGAGACTATAGCGACACTCAGACACCCATATGATTGCTGATGTTTTTTGTCATGTGAAATCTTGAGCATTCTGTGAAGCATTTTTCGAAAGATGTCTGAAAATGCAATATTTTACCGCGAAATCATTTTGTAGTTTCACTTTCTTCGTTCTTAGAGTCTGAGACTGTGGCGCAACAGAGAATATCCACTTTTAAGGTGGCTCACACGAGTGGAGAGGAACCGCAATCGACTTGGTGTCTGTAATTGGAGATAACCAACGAAAGGTCGTGGTAGCTTGACAGGCTTGGTGGTTGAGTCCCAGCCCAACCCCGGACTGTAGCGCCATAAAAAGAAAAGGATAACAAGAAGTTTTAAATAGCAACCGCCGGACTTAACTCCTACACCACAAGCACTCTAAACTACTCTCGGTCTTAAGCATTCCAGAACACAATTGAAAGCCTCACATCTCCATTCTCTCTAAAACCACTTGCATGACTTTCCATGGCATAATTGAAACCAGAAAAGTTGTTCTTACTCGAGAAATTGCGCATCAAAATGTAACACTTACCCTCAAGTTCTTGTGCAACTCGGCACCCCACGAATCCTGAACGCAGTGCCGCGGCCATAGACGTTGCTTCATCGGAGGCGGACCAGCAAAGACAACAGTGTCATACACCTGCGCCGAGTCAGCATCAACCTACAAGACAACGGATTAATCCACTTGCAACCCACCCAACATCCCCTCTATCCACTTACCGGAGATGACTCGTCCAGTGGCCGCAACTTCACATTGTCAATGAAGGACACATGATCGCTGGGATGCCAGTCCAGCGAATAGAAGACCGCATCAAAGCTCACCGTCTCCAAGAGGTTGTTAATCGGCTCCAGGATCTGAAACGAAAAAACCCCAACTCGCATGTCAGTCATCAATTATTGATTAGCGACTCCTTGCGCAACCATCGCGCGCGTGTTCACTCACCTCCTGGCCCTTGTGCTGTGCGCTGCAATTACTAATATCCAGCGATCCACTTATAAAGTCATTTTGGACGTCAACAATGAGGAAGGCATTCACAGGACGAACGATCTGTTTGCATGAAACGAGAAACCAACAAAACGCCAAATGAATAAACGAATAAGTACCACCCCGCAGTCTCACTTTCCCACATTCACCGTAAGTCTTCCGTCGTCGTCGTCGTCGTCGTTGTTGTCGTCGTCATCGTCATCGTCCTTATCGCAGGCAATTCATAGTAAATTTCCATTTTCATATGAATGCTAAGCAATGAAATTAAGGATAATGTCCCTCCGCCGAGCAGTGAACACTCAGAGAGCACCCCAGTCGACTTCCTTTCGCTTCCTGCCCACCCTCGGCAGCAGTCAGCAATTTAATGTTAATGTTGTGTGGCACTTTCACTTTTGGCAGAGATAAGCGAGTCCTGGCTCCTGACACCAGTCGAACTCCCTGCGATCCGACGAGGTCCATGTGAGCAGTCCCGCCATAATCCAGTCAACAACGGAAATTGCTTCACTGCCACTGCCTGACGTTCGGGCCCATTGTACGTCCTAATTTTGTCAGGACATGAATGCCAGCTCCCTTCCTTGTTTCAGTTCCTCCACCGGGAAGTACGTAATTATGTCTGGAGACAAGGTGTAAGTCTATCCGCACAAAGGAACTGCCTAAGCATGTGAGAGCGCCTTCTTGCGACGACAGGAGACATTTGAAGGGAACGGGGGCGGAGGCGAGGGAGGACAAGGACGATTAATGGCCAACTCGTCATATTCATTTTTCTTCATGAGGACCTCGAGATGGGCCGTGACGTTGTTTATTTGATCAATGTTGCCTTGACGTCATCGGAGCTGAAGATGAAGACACCAGAGTCTTCCCTTCGCGTATGCGCCCATTCCATGGCTCCGCGTTTGCATGTTTGCCAGCGTAAAGGCGTTTCGTCATGGAACCATGATGTAAGGATGCAATAAAACAAATTATATGGCACATGGCGGAATTGACATTTGCTCGAGGAAACGTTAATTCCACGCCTGACGTGCCCGGGGCACGTGTGGAAGGGAGGTGGTTTCAATGATTGTGGCATTTGCGAAAATTTGCACAGGACTTATTTGTGTATTCGATGGGGGCTGCGAGTTTCACTCGTGTTAATGAGCTGCAATAGACCTCATGTCGAGTTACAGAAGGGAACGCACTCGGCGCGGGGCGACCGAGAATTTGGAGAGTTTTATGGTTGTGAACACACGACAGCTGGTGTGAAGACATATTCACTTCTTGCTCACGAAACGATCTGGGAATCAGTGGGGCTGAGAAAGCCTTTGAAGAGTCGGAAAGACGGCAGACCGAAGTCAAAGAGGACATCTGGGATGAAGGGAACTTTCTTTTTTTTCGAAGGGTTACAAATACCCTTAAGTGTCCAAAGTCAAATCAACTCTTGCTTCCAAGGGTATACTAATGAGCACTCCTAGCGAGACGAGTGTTGCGTGGTAATGTTTGAACGCGAAGAATTCTCAATCGGCATTCCCTCCAGATCTGGCTGGAAGACAGGCTTTCTGGAGCTGAAGGTCTTTTGCAATTTTTGAACAGGTAGATCCAAGACAGAAGAGAAGTGCGTTTCGGGATCCTCTCGAAGAATCAAAACTTCTTGGTCTAGGTAGAGACGGATCTGTACGAATAGTCAAGTTGCAGTACAATCTCAGGAATCCGACGCATTCCAATCGAAGATAGTCCACAAATGCCGCTTGTCTCTCAACGAGATGGTTAAGTATCCCAATTTTTACCCGCTTTGGGTGCTGGGACACTGACATTCCAGTTATTTAAGATCGAACCAGACGATCTCGTTTGGCACAGTCCCTTCATTCCATTCCAAAGAACTTCCCCATATGTCACTAGCTACATTTAATAAAGCTGAGTGTCACAAATTTCACGAATCGCAGGCGAATCCTGCTCGTGCTTAACATAAACTAACCTTCCTGTATCCTATACTTATGAATATTCCATAATTTTCACCAGGAAGTGGTACAAACTCCACAATTCCCTGAATGTGCACGACAACTGTTAGAAAGACAGAAAATCTGGTGACGAGAACTCAATCACCAAAAGCCATTCAATCATCTTGATCTCATTTCTCATCTCATCGACGAAAAAGAGATAGAGAGTGACTATTCGCTTTCCTTTTTTTTCGTGATATTTTTGAAACAGCACTCAAACTCAAAACTAGTCCATTGTACTGCCAGGTAGCAACCTACTGCAGTGCCGTTAATTTGATCCTAACGGCAAATGGTGACTGGACCAGATTCGATTTCATTAGGATTCGAACCTGGGACCTCTCTAACTTGGGGCAGGCACTTAACCAAATCCGCCATCAAGTCGTGTATTCGCTTTCCTTACTCGGTGTGAGAAAATAGGGGAGCAGTGAAAGTCATCAATAATACGACCATTAGGCTTAACATCGATGATGAGTTGAAGATGAAGGTTGGGTCAGGCGCGAGCATATTCTCTGAAGCTTTGAACATGCACTGCTTGACTTGTTGATTATGGCAGTGTTTTTCAATCATTAGACCTGGCAGCCAAAGAAAGTGAATAATATCAATGTTGGCAATGCAATCAGATGTCATTAATAATAATAATAATGGCGGCGCTACAGTGCGAGGTGGACCTGGGCCTAGCTTTTCAGCAAGCACTCGTGTTGTGCGTGCTATTGTTCTCTCACGAGTGGAGGGGACCTACAGTTTAATGCCGACGCCGAACGGCGAGATTGAGAAGCTATTTCTAGACAGTCGTACTCTTTGAGCTTTGTCAGTGATTCGAAAGAGGTGGAGCCGTGAAAAAAATGTTTGATGTTTTTTTCGAGATTCGAACCGACGACCTCGAGCGTAGGAGTCGACGCACCTACCCATTACGCCACGGCGCCCGCAGATGTCATTACCGTTCTTATTGATAGTCAGGCGGGCATTAAGGCAATTTCGACACTTGAAATCAAGTCCAATCTAGTTGCATGCCGCTTAGAACTATACGCTGCGTTCCTGCACACAGCGACGTAGCCGCCAATGAGGTGGCTGATGAAATTGCCAGAAATGGTTCCGATATTGATCCTTCACAAGCAATTCAATGGATCAAATCACCTGTAGCAGATTCAAAGAAAAAGCGGGATGACAAGCTCCTTTAGTCGACAAACAGAAGGCGCCGCTTCTTAGCCACCTGCAAAATCTCCTGACTCCGTGGTCTACATTGGTCTATGGTCTATATTACAAGAACCAACAAACACCATCAGTGTGACAAAAGGCTACTAGCATAATAGTTGGAATACTCACTAGGCATAACTTTCTATGAAAATGGGACACACATATGTACGTTGGGCTTTGTCGATGAAGAGCAACACACCTCGTTACCTTTGTCACTACCCTAGTCTGTACAATTTGAAATATAAAATATTGGGAGATAATTTCTTCTCATTAATCTTTGCAGATTCCTTAGGACAACAAGATGGTTGAACAGCACAAAGTAAACAGGTGAGAAAAATAGGTCCACTAGGACCTAAGTGAGACGTGCCTTTTGGTCCTGAGTATCTAATCTGAAACGCACACTCCCCCTAGTCAATATAAGCAGGCCAGCAATTAGGACACTCGTCGACGTCACAACATCACACTATACAATTGACCAGTATGCCAGTATTATGGGTCTCCTTCTGCAGGAGCTGCGGATATGAGGATAAGGAGGTCATTACGCTCTACTCTGCACATGTGGTGTCTGCAGGAATACGTACAATGGAGCATAATAAGTCAACAATTTGAGGGAGTTAAAGAACATAAGCGCTTGGTTACAAGTTCAAGATAATTCAAAAGTGAAGACGATCGTCCTGTCCGTGTGCTACCACAATATGCACAAAGGCCCAAACATAACTGACTTAAGGTAACTTAACTTACCAAAGATCGGCCTCATTAGGAATCACGGGTGCCTGAAGAACAACGCCAAAAGCAGCGCTCGAGGTCCTACTCCATCTTACCCCTCTCCGAAATCTCCAGGCTAAACACGGTGACTCTGCGGTGACTCTGCGGTACCGGGACACACAAGAGTTCAAGGAAACGAGAGAACGGACGTGTTGGCAAAGGAGGGCTCAGAGTTAGATAAATCCCTAGCATTACCTTATGTCAATATGCCGTTAAGTTTCATAAGGAAGGAAATAGAGAACGAAGTCTTAGAAAGAGCAAATGCGCGATGGCTGAATCTGGACATTGGATCAACGACGAGAGCCGATGTTAAACAGGAGGAAATCATTATCAATGATTAGCCTAAGTCGCAAGGATATACGGACGGTGGTGGGAGTTCTCACCGAACATTGTCCGATTGGCACCCATGCCAGAAGTTTAGGTATCCCCCATAGCGACTACTGTAGGATTTGCAGGGACGAGGAGGAAATAGAGTCCGTCCGCCACCTGCTATGCGATTGTCCAGCCCTACGGGAAATAGACTGGTAACACTAGGCAATAACTTCACGACTGGATGGCGTAGTTGATTAAGTGTCTGCCCCAAGTTCGAGGGGTCCTAGGTTCGAATCCCAGTGAAATCGAATCTGGTCCAGTCACCAATTGCCGTTGCGATCAAATTAACGCCACTGGAGTAGGATGCTACCTGCCAGTAAAATGGACCAGTTTTGAGTCTGAGTACTCCAGTAGCGCTTTAATAATCTGCGACGAGCTGGAGGATCTGGAAAAAATAGAGCTGAAGCACCTCCTGAGATATATACAACAATCTGGGCGGTTCTAATAAGCAGCAAAAATGTAGGTCATACATAGGGCACAATGGACCCAACTGTTGGTCTCAGTGAGCCGCGACTCGGTCGCAAGGCCACCCTCTCTAAGTAATTTAAAGCAACTTAAGCTTATGTCAGAATCGAAAGAAAAGTAACCAGAACCATCGTCAGATTTCAAAGCTTCGATATAGCTTCTGGGAAATGAGTCAAAAATCAGCTCTCATTTTTGTTTTCTGTCAAACCTAATTGTGGAAAAAAAAGTGAAGTACGGAAGAGCAGAATGGTAAAAATCAAACACATAATAAGTGCTATAATATATTCTTACCTTGCAAATTGGATGATTTAGGGAGAAAATGAAATACATATTTTTCATTAAATGCAACATCAATTGTCATTCACATACGTAAGTAAGCAAAAGTGAACGAACTTAACGAAACTGAAGAAACGATTATAACGATTATTTAAGATCATTTTTGTGTTTTCGCTCGGTTGCTTTAGTTTTCTTAACTTTCCAAAAACCCTTAATAGTTGACCTTTAATAGCTACATCACCCTTCATCGTCCGAGCATAATTGGCCTAAGGAAACTTAAGCTTATGTTAGAACTGAACGAAAAGTAAGCGGAAGCATCGTCAAATTTTAAAGTATTCATACTTGCCTCTGGGGTGGGCGCCGTGGTGTAGTGGGTAGGTGCGTCGACTCCCACGCTTGAAGTCTAAGATTCGAATCACGAAAAAAAACTTAACATTTTTCACGGCTTCACTTCTTTTAATTCACTGACAATGCTCAAAGAGTATAACTGTCCAGAAAAAGCTTCTCAAAATCGCCGTTTGGAGACGGTATTAAACTGTAGGTCCCGTCCACTCGTGAGAGAACAATTGCACGCACAATACGAGTGGTTGCTGAGAAGCTAGGCCCAAGACCACCTCGGACTGCAGCGCCGCCATTACTATTGCTATTACTTGACTCTGGGAACTAAAGAACGAAACTGAAGTGCGGAAAAAAATTAGCAAATCAACACCAACTGTCGTTTACGTGCGTTGAGCGCGATTTACTTCGCTCCCATGTAAATAACCAAAACTTAACGAACTTAACGAAGCGCTTTTTTTGGTTCCACAGTGTCATTCCTGTGTATTTGTACAATTGCTTTTGTTGACTTAAGCTTCTTTACGGCTATTATACATTCTAAGGACTGCCACTAGAATCTAACCCAATGCTAACCTTGTAAGCTCATAAGTCAAGATTTTTCCACGAAATCTTCAAAAAAGTGGATTGCCATCTAAAGGATTCTTTAACGCTCACAGTACCACCCATACATTAATTGGCATGCAGGATACGAAAACGATTCTTGTTTATGCAATTTACTTGCTTTACGATTATGTCGACCGCAAGATGACGCTTCAGTGAAAGCCATGAGCAATTGCTTTGGTCTCTGACTCCTCCACAAAGACGAAAAGATTCAGTAAAGTCAAGTGCCATCAAAGCAAATAAAAAAAAAACTGAAATAAACTTGAGCACAAATCTTTGACTGCCTTTATGAACCTGCTTAGCATTCCGTCTCAAAGGCATCCACAGCGACAATCAATTGAAACCGACTCACTTGAGAATCTACGCATATGCCGCATATGACGTCTGTTTTTGTTTTATTTACGACCTCCTTTCGATTTTCACTCTCAATTCGATTTAGTTCCCCCAGTCGAGTTGCCAATAAATCGAAGACAGGACTACAACTACATCAAACGAACTGCCTTCGTTGGCATTTATTGCCAGCAACCCAGTCAAAGGTGTCATAAATAACAAGTAAGCACCTAGATCGAGTTTATCCCGCCTGCTCGTCTCATCCCGCAGCAGCGTGCTCGTCTGTCATAAATCAGTGACAAACTCGAATCAGACGAGCGAGCGAGGGAAGCAGTGAGACCGTAAATGTTCGCATTATAGCTTCCACTCAATTCACTTCCGTTCGCAGTCAAATGCTTGATTGACTGTCACACATGGGCTGCTCCCCCGCCCTGGTGCGGGCTTGTCATAAACACACAAGGAAGCACACTCGCTGTAAACAATGATTACGCTGAATCCTCGGAATTGAATAAACATTTTATAGCCGCCCGGCCGAAGTGAAAAACACACAAAAACAAACCGAAGCCGAAAATTTTGCAAGACTTCGCTGATTCGCACCCCGTTTGCAAGGGTTGCAAGGAGAGAGCGAGAGGGCGAGTGGGAGCGACCTCGTCGGGATCGCTTTCGAAATTCAATTGAGTCCCACCCCGACTTCGGGAGCCCCTATTAAAAATGCAATAAAATTATCTTTGCGACATTTTCACGTTTATTTATGATCCTTACATCCCCCATTCTCCGTCGCCGATGTTGACTGAAGTAATAAATAGATTTACATACGACACACACACACACACACAGGCGCACAGTGGTGGCGGGAAAATTGAATCATATCATGCCAGGGAAGGGCTATGCATATCAATCGACATGTCACGCATTCTCAGAGTTCTGATTTTGCCGAGAGTGACTTGACAGCATTTCACGTGGAACGCGGGTCGGGCTGTGTTCAGTGATGTGATTGCCTCATTTGATTTTTAATCGAATCAGCCCCTCCCCGATGGCCAGAGGAGTGAGGATGGTATCGAGTTTACTGAAATGAATCCATTGAATGTGGGGAAATGTGTGTCAGTTGTTTTGTCGGGTTCTTTTTGTTGAGAAAAGGAACGAAGATCCGGCCGATTCATTGTCGATTTTTGGCTATGTTTGGCTTCGTTGAAAAGATTTTGTGTAGCCTGTTATCGAGGAGTGAGGTGCATATGCATTCATGTGACTTCATTAAGCCACAAAGGGTTCAGCAATGTTGCGGTGGAGAATTTAAATGAATCCTTTTGCTTATGCGTTGAGTTATTAAGATAAACCGATTGATGCGTATTTCGCGGCCATCTCAAGGCTGCCAGATTCGACTTTGTCTACGCCTGTACTTGAGAGCGTTGATTACACAATGGGACAAATCCATTTCCGCACTCGTACAATTGCAAGAGTACTTAAAGATTTCAACGTGCATAAATCCGCCGGCCCGGATGGTATACCCCCGATACTTCTGAAGAGGTGTTCTTCTGCGCTGGCAAAACCACTGCGTAAGCTTTTTCATCTGTCCTACTCTGGTCTCTTTCCGAGTGAATGGAAAACAGCATGAATGTACAGCCTGTCCCTAAAAGGGCAAATCTTCGTCACCCTCCTCCTATCGACCCATAGCACTAACGTCCCTTCTTTCCAAGGTCAAGAATCACTGATAAGCCGTCAGCTTATGAAATATCTTGAATCGCGAAAGTTTCTTAATGACCGGCAGTACGGTTTCAGCAGCAACAGGTCCACTGGTGATTTGATGGCATATCTCACCGAAAAGTGGAACCAATCCTCGCACAATGTAGGAGAAAGCAAGAGCGTTGCGCTTGATATTTCAAAGGCATTTGACACAGTTTGGCATCAAGCTCTCTTGTCGAAAATGCGTTCTTATGGCATCGATGAGTCTCTTCATCTATGGATTAGAAATTACCTTTCGAACCGTTCACTTCAAGTCGTTTTGGATGGGTTCAAGTCTGATATTTACCAAATTAATGCTGGTGTTCCCCAAGGCTCTGTTTTGTCTCCGACTCTCTTTCTCATTTTTATAAATGATCTGCTGTCTGCTACTTCTAATCCAATCCACTCCTTCACTGATGACAGTACTCTCAGCTTTTCATATTCGTTCCAAGACTCACGACCCTATCCTTCGGCCGTAGAATTGGAGCGGCAGCGTATGTAAAGCACATTAAATTTCGACCTTGACGTCATATTTAATCGGGGTAAAAACAATAGAGTGGAATTTAATGCTTCCAAAACTCAATGCTGTCTACTGTCACTTAAGCGATCCCAAAATAATCAGTCATTATCCCTGAATGACACTTGCATCGAAGAAACCGAAAAACTTTCCATCCTCGGTACGTGTATCAATGTATACATATTCCAACATTAGTTGGAATGATCACATATTTGAGGTCGCCAAAAATGCTGCGAAATGTCTAGGTTTCCTTAAAGGATGCAAGAAATACATCACCCTCTCTGATTTGGCTTCAATTTACAAGGCCTACATCCGCCCCAAACTAGAGTATAACGCTCATATCTGGTCTAGTGCTCCCAAGACCTCTCTGCACCTACTTGATAGAATACAACAGCGAGCGATAGAACTTAAAGGAGACAGTAATATCGCGAAGTCGATAGACTCGCTCGAACATCACCGTAATGTCTCATCCTTATCACCGTTTTATCGCTATTTTAACAAACGATGCTCAAGTGTGCTAGCCAATTGCATTCCCCACCCCAACGAATTCACCCGCAATACTCGGAATGGAATGCTCATCAGTTCACCCTTAAGCCTGTTTTCGGACGTACAGTTAAGTTTAGAGAGTCGTTTTTTATCCGCACCACACGAATATGGAATGCTCTTCCCAGCCAAATATTTCCCACTCACTACAATCACTCATTTAAAACCAATATGCACAGGTACCTCCTCTCCCTTTCTCCCTCTATATCTTCGCCTGTGTCTTGATTCCGGACACTTAAGGGTAGTAGTAACCCCTTTTGCACGCGCAAATTATAAAAAAAAATATATTCCACAAGCATACCACAAATTTTATCACGACTTGCTGAGTCAGTCCAGAGTCAGTCTCCACTGGAGATGTCGTTTTCTTTACGTTGACAAAATACAAAATAACATATAGGGCAGTTCGATCAGAAAACCATGCCAACGATTGGCAGCGTTTTGGCATCAATGTTTAAATGGTCAGAAAGGGTAATCTACATAAGGGTTAATGTGTAATAATGTAGACTTGCTTAAAAAGTGAGCAGGACATTACTGGGAGCAGATCCTTGCCATTCGAAGGGAAAAATATTTTCTTAAGTGCCGATAGACCTAAACCGCATTAGTTCTAATTGCCCACAGTCTTTCTTATTTGCATGAGCTCCTATTGCGCAATGCCATTGTCAAAAAGATCTTGTCAAAAAGTCTTGTCTGCAGCGAAAGTTAATTCCTCTCCACGTTTCTGTCATATTTTGCCCAGAAGAGAGTGAATCGTACAAGTTACTGCAGAGTCTTGTTGTAAACTCTTAAAAATGTCACAGCTGAACCAAAACCCATGATACCGGCTTAGCGTCAAATTGTATAATCACAGTTTGGAATGCATGGCCTTATAATTTCCAATTTTAATTATCAGAAGCAGACTTCGCCGTTGCGTAGTGAGTAAGAGCGTCGGTCTGTTCCTACACCGATGATCTGTGAATCAAATGCCGATCAACTCAGCAAATTTGATTTTTGCAGTACCACCTCTCTCGAGTCACTAACAGTGCTCAGAGAGTGTAATTATTAAGACAAGCCACTCAATCTTCGGTTCGGAGCCGACATAAAAATGTAGGGCCCCTTCCACTCGTTGCATCCACTTCATTTCGTTCAGACATATTTCACGTCATCGCTCGAAAACATTACATACAGCCTGCTTTTTAAGTTCCAGCTTAGTTTTGTTTGGCGGCCACTTCGGTTTGACTGTCGTTTGTCAGTTGGCATTTGGCACTCATAGGGAGTAGTCGATAGCAATTTACCAACGGAGCAGCTAACGTCGCAATATTGGAGTGCTTAAGGTTTACAGCTCCATAAGTATAAATGACCACTACAAGGTATTTCTAGTTGGTTGACTTTATATTAGATGAACAGAATAGCATATATTGGGGCGCTGAAAACACCTGGTACACGAAGACCTCTGCACTCTCGGAGAATAAGTGCATGTATCTGAGCGTCGCTCCCTCTCCATCGGGTTGTGGACACAGCCACTGTATTTAACCATAATCTTCGCGAATTTAATTCCCCATAAATATCGATGGTTATTTGTTTGACTTTATTTTATTGCCCACTCCCGGGCCGCAGAGCCGTACGAATCTCAGCCGGCACACCAGGAGCCATGGCCAATGCTGCGTAGAATTCGCAGTTTCCCTGAGATACACCGGGTCGTTCCAACAGACAGACAGATAGACAGACACATTCCTAATTACCGATTCAAATTGTATGCTAAGCCAAGGACCATAACTCAAGAGAGATGCACCGGGCCTCGTCTCGCAATCGCCAATGACATCGTTGCTGCGTAACTCATGGGGCCAGTCTTGCCTGGTGCATCCATCCGGCGGACTCTCGTGTGCCATGGGAATCTATCTTCTCGGGCAATATGCTCAGGGAACAATGTCAAATGTTTACTTATTATTATTAGTTGTAGACACACGGGGCCCCGGCCGAGAATGATGTGAGCCGCGAGCCATGAGCTGTGAGGTGCACCTTGAAGGCTTGAACTTGACAAGCAGCAGCCAACGGCCAACGGCCAATCAGAGCGTCAGGGACGCAAGGCACCGCACAAAATTAATGCCAATAAATAAGTACATGACACCAAGTATGGTTAAACATTTGCAGCGTTTAGTTGTGGGCTGCGGAGAGTATCTGCGAGGCCCATACATGGGACATGAATCAATTGTGTTGCAGATAGGCCGGGGAGTCGTCTTGGAGCCTTCTTGGAGCCGTCTTCGAGCGGATCGCTCCAGCATCATTGTTTCCAGTCTGAGATACAGTGGGCGCAGTGGGTTCGTGCGTCGACCCATGCGCATTAGACTTTCACAGTCTAGGTTCGAATCCAAGTTCAGACAAACAATTTTTCAAAAAAAAAATTGTTCGCGGCTCTACCTCTTTCGAGTCACTGACAATGCTCAAAGAGTATAACTGTCTAGGAAAAGCTTCTCAATCTCGCCGTTCGGAGTCGGCATTAAACTGTAAATCCCCTCCACTCGTGAGAGAACAATAGCACGCACAACACGAGTGGTTGCTGAGAAGCTAGGCCCAGGTCCACCTCGGACTGTAGAGCCGCCATTATTATTATTATTATCTGAGCCAGGAAAGGAATGTAGTCAAATCTTCACGGACGGCTCCAAGATAAAGGATCTGCTTCGTCTTCGTCGAGAGCGGCAGCATTAAACCGGACACTTCGTTAGGTAAATTTGGGTCGGTTTTCCCAGCGGAAACCTATGCGATCCTAATGGCCACGAACTGTATTCTGAAGAACAGGTGGAAGGGACGAAGTAATTGTCTCTAGCGACAGACAAGCTGCGCTTAAGGCCTTTTTTTTCTCGGAGAATTTTTTGAAACACTACTGGAGCACTCAGACTCAAAACTGCTCCATTGTACTGCCAGGTAGCAACCTACCCCAGTGTCGTTAATTTGATCCCAACGGCAAATGGTGACTGGACCAGATTCGATTTTACTGGGATTCGAACCTAGGACCCCTCTAATTTGGGGCAGGCACCTAACCAACTGCGCCATCCAGTCGTTTTACACATCGAAGTCGCTTAAGGCCTTACTTAACCATTTAACCACTTCCAGGATAGTTCAGTCTTCTCTGAATATGATCGACAATTTAAGTTCGCTAAGTCTTGTCCGGGTCCCGGGTCACCACGGGATCACAGGAAATGAGATTGCCGAAGAACTTGCTAGACGAGGATCAGAGGAGGTACATACTTTCAAGACCTGAACGTGCGCTAGGACTGCCTGTTTCCTTGGTTAGAGCTTCCATCGATGGTTGGACCTCTCGAGAGCACAATCGGAGGTGAAATGACTCATCAAGATGTAGACAGACCAAGCGGATGCTCCCCAACGTCTGTAGGAAATCCGCGGCTTTTCTTGTCATCGCTTGACAGAAAAGACTGCAGGCAACTTACCGGCGTACTAATGGGCCACTACACCTTCGCCAAACACCTAAATGTACTTGGCCTAAGCGTGAAATCCTCTCTGACGCCTGTGGAGAAGACGATGACTCTGCAGAGCACTTCCTCTGCCACTGTCCAGCACTTGCTCGTAGGTTAGGTTAGGTTAGGTTAGGGAGCTGCTAGTGAATTCACCAGCACACTTAGACTATGAGGGTCCATTGTGATACCCACAGTCAGACCACTACCACTGATTGACCGCTAAAGTGATAGTGCCGCTAATTTAATCCTAACTGCAAATGGTGACTGAACCAGATTTTAAAAACCAGATAAAAGCATGTTAACTTTGCTTTCACTCGGATTCGAACCTAGGACCCCTCTAATTTAGGGCAGACACTTTACCAACTTCGACATCCAGTCGTTACTTGCTCATATTAGGTGACAGTTATTCGGTGCTGATGAGGTGAGAGCTGATGATGTAGGCTCCTCATGACAGACGCGCCTGATGGACCATTCAATTCCAGAAAAAGTAGTTTGCTGCCTGACAGTACAATGGAACAGTATTTCAGTCGGACAGTTCCAGTGCAGAGTTTTAAAAACCTCCGATAAGAAAAAAAAGTGGAGTGCCGGTGGCATTAATAATAATGGCGACGCTACAGTCCGAGGTGGACCTGGGCCTAACTTCTCAGCAACCACTCGTGTTGTGCGTGCTATTCTTCTCTCACGAGTGGAGGGGAACTACAGTTTAATGCCGACTCCGAACGGCGAGATTGAGAAGCTTTTTCTAGACAGTTATAATCTTTGAGTATTGTCAGTGAATCGAAAGAGGTGGAGACGTGAAAAAATGTTTGGTGTTTTTTCGGGAATCGAATCGACACCATCGAGCGTAGGAGTCGACGCAGATACCCACTACACCACGGTACCCACGCCGGCGGCATTATCTAGCATTATTATCATCGGGCCATATTTTTTTTAAGCAAGCTGTAGTAGATGCTGGCGAAAACTTTCAGGTGAGCTTTTTAGCAAGCTCTCAGTGCCCGACATGGATCTGTTAGGCCTACAGAACATTTCATTCCCAGAAGACTGTGACACATTACACACAGCTACTACATTTTACGATAACTGCGTCCCAGCCGAATAATGTCATTAAGAGCTAATGTCGACTAGCCACCATGATCCACCGGTTTGATCCCTCTTCAGTCGACGCTCTTTCCCAATACGCGCCATCGGTTGTTCGAAGATTACAATTTTTTGCGACGGCGTTGATAAAATCGGTTAATAACTGAGCTTTTGACTGCCACCAAAAAAACTTTCAATTTGCACACAATTTTAGGAAAACATTTTACTCTTGCTTCTCTGCTCAAAAGTTTGACAGGGGACTTTGGAGAATGAGTAGAATTTAAAGGCGTTGACATCCTCTTCCCTACACATCGACGTTTTTCATGTTATGTCCAATGTCATTATGGTCGGGTTTCGAAACTAAACTGCTTACAATCCCAGCTGTACTTACAGTTTTAATCCAACGATTCCAGCAAAACTTGAACTCCTCACGATCGATGAATCCATCTTCGTTGGTGTCGAAAACTCCAAAGATTTGATCCAATCTATCAGATGGTACATCGTAGATGTGGCCCTTGTCATTCCGGAAGAGAGCACGACAAATAAGGGTGAACTCTGCTAAATTGAGACGGTCATCGCTGAAACGAAAAATGCAAAAAGACAAACAAAACATTTATCAAACTGTGATGCCAGAAGGAGACTTTAAAAATGTCATTAGATCCCTAGCCAAAGTTGGTGCTCAATGCAGGGGACAGGACACAGCCATGTGTGCCATGAAAGTTGGGGCATAATTGCCGACCCGGACGAGCAACCCTTTTGCTCTCACCCCGAGCGCAGGGTAATTAAATTTTATTTTGCCCCTCATTTTTAATGGAACCGACGTCCCCCCCTGCAGCACACAAAGGACGTGGGTGAGTGCAGGGACAAAGGAGACCACCCTCACCAGCGTCGCATGAATGCAATGCCAGCAATGAAGTTGCGGGTAATTGAATTTGGTAACATTTGGTGCAGGATGCGAGTGGGCGGGGGTTTGCATATGTTCGTGGTATTGGGGCGGATACAGAAGTGAAAAGTAATTAAAAAGCTTAAAAGGGGGAACTGGTACTTTAAAAAAGTTTCCAAACGATATTCAGGTTCCATAATGAAGTGCAACACGGATCATGGATCAACGTGAGGATATCCTTTTGACTCTCACACAATTTTCTATTGATGACGGCAGGATGTGATTAATGTTAAATGGATCACTCCTATTCACCTGACGGGGTTTTGCATGAGAGTGAACAACGACCGCAAAGAAATGGGTCATGTGTGATGACGTCAATCAGGACAACAAACCGAAGCCAAAAATTAAACAGTAACGAAGGCGCTTTTCTACATTAAGTTTGAAAATAAAATTTGTTAGGAAAGGCTGTCACCTGAAAAGTGACATTTCAAACGTCTATCCTAACGAGATGAGAGCACTTTTTAGGGAAGAAACCGAAAGACCTTACAAAAGAGCTTTGCGTTGGGCGAAGGTCGAATGGTTAACTTATGGGCAAATATCCTGTTTCATGAGGTTCTATAATTAAGGTTTCTCCAGAAGCAGCTTCATATTTTGTCATGTGGGGTATTATTGATCTCAGCTTACTTAGTTCAGTGATTCTCCACTAAACGGGCCCGGAGTACATTTGCTTGGATTTGAAGGGGTCAGCCTTTTCCCTGCCAAGCTGGACAGTACACTGCAACAATGTGACAATACGAATAAAGAAAAACGACTGGATGGCGCAGTTGGTTAAGTGCCTGCTCCAAGTTAGAGGGGTCCCAGGTTCGAATCCCAGTGAAATCGAATCTGGGATCAAATTAACGGCACTGGAGTAGGTTGCTACCTGGCAGTACAATGGACCAGTTTTGAGTCTGAGTGCTCCAGTAGTGTTTCAAAAATTCTCTGAAAATCCTGCTCCGAATAAAGGCTTAAAAATTATTTGGGCCAAATATTGAAACAAATTTTTTTTTCTCTTCTGTCCACTATCCTTAAGCAGAAAAGTCACTTGATCGGTTGATCTTGGGCTGTTGGTCAGCCAAACGCAACTTTAGAGTTTTTGCCACGAATACCGCCACAGTGTGAACAGTTCTTCCTAGAACAGCACCCAATGCTTGTCCTTATGGCACTGTTTTTTTGAAATTTGTTTTCTTTTATGATTCATTATTTCAATGGCCACCGTGGCAGCAACGCAAAACGTTCATTTTATAACATCATCTCTCTCAACTCATAGAGGGTGTAACTGTCAAGAACAGCTTATCAAATGTGGTCATTCAGAGTCGGCGCAAGATCCAAGTCCAACAGTTGTAGCGCAAGACACATAACTCCGTTTATTGGGTTCTGATAACGGTTCCCAACCGTCCTCCTTTTTAATAATAATAATAATAATGGCGGCGTTACTGTCCAAGGTGGACCTGGACCTAGCTTCTCAACAACCACTCGTGTTGTGCGTGCTATTGTTCTCTCACTAGTGGAGGGGACCTACAGTTTAATGCCGACTCCGCATGGCGAGATTGAGAAGCTAGACAGTTATACTCTTTGAGCATTGTCAGTGACTCGAAAGAGGTGGTGCTGTGAACAATTTTTTTTGAAAAATTGTTTGTCTGAACTTTGATTCGAACCTAAACTGTGAAAGTCAAATGCGCGTGGGTCGACGCACGAACTCGCACGGCCACGGCGCCCACTTCCTCCTTTTTACAGAACACTATTTCCCCATCGAAACTCCATAATCTTATAGAGAAACAACGGAGTGTCGGTTTTTTAATTGTTCTCTCCAAATGATGGATAACATTTTCTTAAATAATTCACTCAATTTGCATGCAAAGCAACCATTGCCAGATGACGAATAATTCTTGTGCTTCTATCAACTTTAATGAGTTCAACTCTGACCTGATGAAAAATTAAAAATTTACGATCTTCCAAAAATCGTCCCGCCATTGAAGTCGCTGTCGTCTTCCTGCCGTTCTTGTATGTCACGAAACCGTGCTCAATGTGAATGTTATCGGTGCGAGTATTTTTCAATATGTCCTCGTGGAAGGACACTCTCTTTTTGGGGGTCTTTGCGACTGTGTGGGATTTCCTTATTCTGCGCCGATAGACTATGTTCTCAGCATCAAATGTGGAGCAGTTGCTTGCGGTCATCACATCATCAGCACGCGATGCTGCCTCGAACTCAATAGCTGCTACGTTCGAGTTGTCCACATCGCTGCGCTTGATTTGACAATTCTTCGATAATACCTGATTCGGAACAAGATCTGGGAGTTGATTGGATTGTAGCTCTGTTTCAGCCGCTGGCTTAAGATCCTCAAAGTCAAAACCGTTTTGTGAGGTTATCGAGTCGACCATTAATTCACTGGATTCAGAATCCAGCATCTGAACGCCAGAATCACTGGGAGTTGAGTCGCCCAAATTGCTGCCCAAACTTGAGGACATTTTTAGATCAGCCGAAGTGAGGGCTGCTGCTGTTATGCCAACCGCGCTGCAGTTGTCTAGTTTACTCTTTTTCCGTTCGAACAACGATTCCATGACCACATCATAGGTCATGGGTCGCTCAACCAATATTTCTAAGTGAATCGAAGAGAATTGGGGATATATTCTATGTACTTATGTATAAATCATTTGTTTTGTTTTGTTTTGTTTTGTGTTCTAATTCAAGGGGTTTCAAACTAGATGGAGGTTGGGTGGATGCAAACTTGGGGAGAAAGAAATGAGGAGAAGAAAATGAAATGATTACTAAACGATTTTTGTTGAAAGTATAATTTGAAATGATATTGTTTTCCAATGATTGTAAAATTAAACAAAATGTTGGAAGGTTTTATAGGAGGTGAGCATACATAAGCGTCTGCCTACTTTCACCTAATTCAAGGCTTGAATCTTTTGGGAGATTGCTTACAGAATTGCTACAGAAATCGGAGCTGAGATCCAGTGATTACAGTGGTTTTATAAATCATGCGTGGAATTAAATCCTTGTTTCACCTAAAAATCGACATGGACCCAAAGTATATTAAAAGAAACGTAAAAGAGACATAATCCGTTAAAAACAAATTGGAATTCGATTCTTACTTTCGGTCTGACATATAAAAGAGCTATTGTGGCCTGTGCCGGTATGTCGAGTCTTGTCTAAAAAGACGCCCACATATAACGTCTGGTTGATTTGTCAAAAATCAGGGACGCGAAGCATTTCATTCGTATTTCTTTTAAGCTATCGAATGAATACGTAAAGTTAATGGTTGCTTGTAATAAATAAAGCGTGAACTGCAAGACCCATCTAAAGCCTTTCCTTCGTAATACTCGGTGGATCTTGCGGTGAATGAGAGTAAGACAAAGTATATGCTGTCTACAAAAAAGATCAACCAACATAGAAGACTCAGGACATCTCTACTATATACGATCTTGAGTGTCCCAGCATGGACACTAGCCAAAGTGAGCAAGGATATTCTTGATCGCATCGAGAGGAAAATCCTTTGGAACGCACTGAACCACGAACTTTACGCCTTATACGAGACATAAATCTGGTCAAATCAGTTCGGGTGGTCCGTCTCAAATGGCTAGGTCAAGTATAAGGAATGGACATCAACGCTCAGGTCCGGAAACACCTTTACTACAACCTCGAGGGACGACACGGTAAAGAAAGATAACGTACACAGCTGGAAAGGCCTCAATCAGCTGAATGCGAGTAGCTGGAAGCAACTACCACAAGATCGTGCTGGATGGACAGGTGGAGATGAAGTGAGAGGCCACGATCCACCCCGGACTGTAGCGCCAGCTGAAGAAGATAGATAATATTCCACAATTTTCCACAAAGCATTTAAATATGGAGTAGATGGTTGTCAGCCAAATTTTTTAACTTTAATTGTTGACAAAAACGCAGAATAACTCTTGCCAACCGCTGTTTTTTTGGGCTCAAAAGGCAATTGAGTAGTAGAGCCCTCTCTCGGAAGACCAAGCTGACTCTATACAAGCGGAACAGTCTTTTGGCCTTTTCGAGAGAACAGTTCTGCGCGCGATCTTTGGTCCTGTTTGCGTTGATGGTATTTGGAGGAGAAGGTTCAACCACGAACTGTATGGGCTGTACAGCGACAGGAGTCTAGCCAGACGTCTACGGATCCAACGCCTGAGATGGCTAGGCCATGGAGAGCATATGGACCACTTAGCTCCGGCCCGAAGAGTCTTCGAATCTGAGCCTGTGGGACAACGCAATACAGGATGTCTACGTACTAGGTGGCGCACCCAAGTCGAGGGGGACCTCGGTCGGCTTTGTGTGTGAAACTGGAGACAGCTGGCGAGAGATCGTGCTAGCTGGAGAGGCATGTTGAGTGAGGCCCAGGTCCAGGTCCTCGGACTGTAACGCTTTAAGAAGAAGAAGATAACACAATTCGGTGGCTTTTTTTTTGCTGAAATTTGATCGGAGAAGTGTAATAAGGTGAGATTTTCTATTGGAGCAGAAATAACGCCAGCTAACACACTGACGTGGTCAAAGACTTGGTTCATTAATTGAGCATTAAATACAACCGATGCTCAATTTTCTTCCATTCGAATATTCGATCGAATTAATGTGTAAGCAAGGCTGATGTCCTCCTTTTGTTTCGGTGAAAGTTGGGAACCCTAGTTCGAATTCAAAATTGTTTTTCCGGCAACCGATGTGGGGATAGTGTGAGGAAAGACAACGAGATGAACAACAAAATTTCTCAAAAAAAAAATATTGATCTACTGATCTACAGTTTAAAGTATGGATTAATGGATTAATGGCGCAGTGTTAAGTGCCTGCTTCAAGTTAGAGGGGTCCCAGGTTCAAATCCCAGTGAAATCGAATCTGATCCAGTCACCATTTGCCGTTGGGATAAAATTAACGGCACTGGAGTAAGTTGCTGCCTGGCAGTGCAATGGACCTGTTTTGAGTCTGAGTGTGCACGTAGAGTTTCAAAAAACCATCGCAAAAAAAAAGGATTAATGGACCTACATGAGTACCTCTTGGGACGGCAGAAGATGCTTTAAAATGCGTTACTCAGAAGCGTGTGTCTTAAATCAGAGAAAAAAATATTCCTTACCAGTATTCCAAATTTACAAGGTCATTTAAAGAGAAGTCACAGTAGAGACATTTTTTTATCTAAAGTAATGGATTGAATCCAATCGACCAAATTACCGCCTCGGTTCTGTCTACAACTAGTTATTCAGTTAATGAAGCTTTTCATCATCTTCATCTTGTTGTATCTGCATTTCACTATGAAGCACTTACTTCGACTTTGTCTTCAAAATAGCTCAAAGGGAGGAAGTCGAATGGGGTTAAAACGCTTTATTTCGACGGGCAATTAACAATCATGCGTTCTGCTGCCTCCACAGCATTCATTTAAAGCAAAAAGTCAGTCAACATTGTTCGGTAGCCAACGGTACCAACGACAATTACAAAATGTTGACCCAATGACACCGCCAACCCAAAAACGTGACCAAAATGTTACTCGATGTGAATGGACAGGTTGCTCCACTATTTATTTTGGATTTTCGGAGTCTGCATCTATTTACCCAAACAGCAGAGGAACTCGAAGATGCAAAAGGTCTTACAATCTTAAAACTAGCTGACGCGCTAGAATTTTAAATAAAAGCACTGAAGGTGATCCTAGAGAACATAAGCCGCGCGGAAATGCATGCTAAGCCTTATATCGGGAAAGGGCAACTTTTGAATTGTTGACGAAAACGATCTCATGCTAAAGAGTGACCAGGCAGCAATGACAGTATATCAAATTGTTGTTTCAGCAGCTGTCAAATTTATCAATGACAGCTGGATGTGTCAAAATATTTGGTAAGGGTTTTTTTTTTCGGAAATTTTTGAAACAATACACTACACTCGTTCTCACGTGGTTCCAGTTTTTAAGACTGAGACTGCCAAACGCCGCTTTGAAGGACCTGTGTATGCCAGACAGGCAGGAAAACGGTCACGAAATTGACTTTGAACCAAAAACACTGACGTTACCAAAAACACCGAGGCCTCTTCAAGCGTATAGCGTTATACTGCTTTTTTATATTTTTTTTGTTTTGCAAATGTCAAAACCGAATATCTCGTATTTAATTATGGCCCACCTTGTATCTGTTACGAAGAATTTCACTCAGAAAATGAGCTGGGAACCCGAAGGAAGTGACATTAAATTATTCACACATTACGACAATGTTAAAGTTGAACCCCAGAGATACGGCAACCGCGGCGGCCAGAAGAAAAAATGTCGCAGACAAGTGCAGAGATAGGCGCTGCAGACGGGCTTAAACTGGGATTCTTGGAAAGAGAACTGAGATGCTTTGTCAGACGCAGATTAAGTCATCACATAGACGATATGTGGTCGCAAGGATCCATGAAGGATATCAATTTGTAACCAAATTCGACTAATCCCTCGAATCCGTATCCAGCATTGACCTTTAAACGACGTGACAGATCAAATTAAACCCAAATCCGAATAGAAATCAATTCAAATCACCCACAGACCACTGAATAAATATTCCACATCAATCGAGCACATTTTTTCCCCAGAATTCGATTGAACGTATGCCCACGAGTTACATAACCATCGCTGCTTTAACTCAACCACATTGCATCGTCACGAAGTCAAACCCTCTCCACTGAAAGTATTTTGTCACACAACAGCGATTCAATGACAAACTCTAACATTTGACACGACCTCTAAACCACTTAAATATTTACGTTGTATTTTCCACGCGGTTTTCATAAATTCCACGGCAAAAGCACTCGAAAAAACAAGCATTTGGAATAAAATAACAAAAAAAATATTGAACACTTACCCGTCCTTATCGAATGCGGTGAAGCAAGCATCCATCGCTGAACCGTTCTGATCGTCAACAACAATTGGCGGGATTGGTGAGTCCATCGTTGAGTCTGAGTGCTGCTGAGTTTTCAATTCGGCGAGTCGCTGCTAAAACGAAGGCACAGACATAAGCGAACTTTGCATTTACAATTTCACTAAGAGGACTTGGGACAGTCTCTGAAGGAAGGACAAAGAGGGAGGACAGAGTAACGACTAGCCAAGGGTAGGTCGCAGCAAACGAAGCAAAGAACCCGAGCCGAAAAGGGAAACAATTCAGTTTCGGTGCCGAACAACGCGACAACACACGAAGTGACGGAGTGAATATTTTGGAATATTCAGCAAGTTTCTGGTTCGATAGATTATCGAAAAAACAAGGCGCACTCCAAGGCAACGCTGGCTTACGAGTGCACTGCGGTCTTCCACTTGGCCTAGAACAGCTCCTGCTCGACACGAGAAGACTCCTCGGAGGGGGGTGACTTCATTAAAATGTCAAAGTTAAGAGTTGTTAGCTGCGGATGTGTCAGTTGCTGATTGCGATAACTTCACGGCAGGCGGTATCACTGCGCGGTAGGAAGTTCGCACGAAACTACTGACAGCCACGAGTGGAAGAGGGTTCTGCGATCGAGGTGTTTTGCCCGAGAGACACGAGATTGGTGGGGGAATGGAATCTATTGGTGTGTAACCGATTCATCTGTGTCACACGTGAGTGCAGCTTGCGAGTGTTTCAGACTGTAGAGACTGCGATTGGCAGTTGAATGATTTCGGACGTGGTTTCGAGGCGAGTTGGGGAGAGCGGAGACTTATTTATGAGCTTTTGTGAGATGTTTCTAGTTATTGATGGGGTTTTTCAAGAAATCACCGGGATTTATATGACGATTAGTGTTCTAAAGCAGCACGGGAGATAACCTTCTGGGTTGGGCACAAGTTGTTTTGCACGCACACAAACATAACAGACTGCAGAGGGTGTTCAGAAATCACAAAGAGAATCACGGGAGATTTATATTTTACGCCATTTGAGTATCAAAGTGTTACCAGCAAAAAAACAGCATGACAGCTGACAGTTTTGAGAAAAAAAATGAGTCGGCAAGAGAATAAGCAACGCGCTTGCACTGCTGAGCACTATGTAAGGTTATGCAGCTTTAGTTCGCAGTTTTCGTACAAAATATGGTTGGAATAGTGATTCAACTCTATTATTGGAAGATGAATTGTAAACAATATGCACGTCAATCAACAGAGAAGCCGATCGTAAAGGTTCGCACGACTGGATGGCGCCGTCGGTTAAGTGCCTGCCCCAAGTCAGATGGGTCCCAGGTTCGAATCCCAGTGAAATCGAATCTGGTCCAGTCACCATTTGCCGTTGGGATTAAATTAACGGCACTGGAGTGGGTTGCTACCTAACAGTACAATGGACCAGTTTTGAGTCTGAGTGCTCCAGTAGAGTTTCAAAAATCCTCCGAAAAAAAAAAAAAGATTATGCCGAAAGTCCAGAAACATTACTTTGACGTCATGGTCAAAAACTGGATATTTCGAGAAGCTCTATAATCCGCATTTCCACTAACGATTTGTATTTTGATGCACACACGTCCCAATTGACTCAAGAACGACAGTCTTGATACCACGCACGTGAATGCTGATGGGAATTATTTAGCAATAACCTGTTAAAATTTTCGAAAATGATGTTCAAAAAATCCGCGAGGGACTGTTAAGAAACTAAAGTTTTCATAGAGTGTCACTTTGTGGTGAGCATTTTGATCTGGAGACACCATTGGCCCATTCTTCTTCGACAATGGGGACTGGTCAAGCGATGGGATTTATAGTTGGCTCGCTATCGCGATATGATGATACAGTTTTTTGTATTTTGATTGCAAAATATGGATTTGGACGATATGTGGTTACAGAAATAAGTGGAGTTAAAGATATATTCCATACAGCTCAAAAAACAATTCAATAACTACATGAATCATTTCCAATTGTAATTCGTTTGGTGATCAGAATTGATCGTTCAAGATACACGATTTAAAGCCGATGGAGCTCTTTCTTCGGGAAATTTTTAGGTCTAAGGCTTATGCTAAATAGTCCCCGACCACCTGCGTGAAGGAGCACATTGAACCGACGAATATCCGTCACATTTATGAAAAACGGTCAAAGGAAATTTTAACACAAGCTTGCGTATTTGCCTGCAAACCGGAAATATGGAACAACGCTCGTGGAATGAAGCAGGCCAAGATACTTCTAGGGCAATATAACCGAAGGAGGTTCGAGGCATGCATCAAAATGAGCAAGAACAACCTCCGTATCCTCACGGACTTCCTAACGAGCCACTATAGACTCAGTGAGCATCTAAGGAAACTAGGGGTATCGGAAGAAGGTCTCTGCAGTCCCGAAAATGTTGGGACACCCTGTCAAGACAATCGATAAAAATCATTGTAGTTTATAGGGGAAAACAGTAGGAGTTGTTGGTGGACGTTGATATTAGTTAAAAAATTTATATGCACACTTCTTCAGCCGACAAATGACTTCTACTTCTACATCTTCTACATCAAGTTAACTGTTTTCTTGAAAATTGGAAACCTACATAACAGCAAAAGATTTATATAAAGGTGTTAGACTACCCTTTTCAAAACAGGGAACGAAGTGGGAGTTGTTGTCTTCTTCAATGAACATAATATTAGTTTCTCTTTCCGGGACCCTAAAGTGAGCGTCGTCCAGGCGGAGATTTTGGCAATTCGAGAACACTGACTTGACTAATGTGAAATAAAATATCTATACTTGGTATTTTCGTAGTCGTAACATGCCACCACCTTACGTCTATCACCTAATAGTTACAAAATTGGATTGCCTTAACTGTTTGCAAACGGGTGCTTCAAGAGGATTGAATTGAAAAAACAACCGCAGATGGGCAAATACCACCCCATGCTATCCTAACAGAATAATCTGTCAAAACACCTATCCGATCCAAACATTTTTTCAAGTATCGTGGCGTTGTGGGTTTGTGCGTCGACCCATAGACACTAGACTTTAAAGTCTAGGTTAAAAAAAAACCACCTCTTTCGAGTCACTGACAATGAGTATAACTGTCTACAAATAGCTTCTAAATCTCGCCGTCCGGAGTCGGCATTAAACTATAGGTACCCTCCACTCGTGAGAGAACAATGGCATGCACAACACGAGTGGTGCTGTGCTTTTGTTAGGTGTTTTTTTCGAGATTCGAACATAAGACCTCGAGCGTAGTAGTCGACGCACCTACCCACGACGCCACGGCACCCACATAAGATATTGTCTTATAATTATAGCAGCTTTCGGCTAACATAACAAAACATAAAAAACAAACAGTAGTGGGCTTAGCGTGCATCCTTGCGGATCCCCTATTTCCATTACAAGATTAGGGACACTACAATTCTATACCAAAGCAGACATTTCTGTTAAGAGAACCATAGAAACCCTAATAAATTTGATTGAAAGGCCCATGGTCCGTATTTTATGCAGCCAAAAAAAACAAAACTTTCTTAGGCTGGAAATTGTATCCAGCAGCAACTGATTTGATAATATTTTCGACCTAACAGAGCAGGATACCAAGCATTTTCCAAAATTATTTCGCCCCAACTGAAAATCTGCTTGAAGGACTTATTTACTTCCGCCTATAATAGCCTACACACAGTAGCGTTAGTTTTTCAAAAAAGGTTTTTGAACACACTCGATTTGTTCCAAAATATTTTTACATGCTTTTAATAAGCTTCGAGTTACTTGGGTTGGGTTAATCCATCCCAATCCACTCGATGTTTTTAACCAAATACAGTGGACGCCCCTAAGTCAAATCTTCACGGGATATCAAAATTATTTCGAGTTAGAGTTCGACTTAGGGATAGTTTTTGTATAGAAAATTGAGGGGAATGCCAAAAAAATATGGTGAAAAAATTCGAGTTAGAAGAGTCCACCGTATACTTTTCTCTCAAAATGTTGTAATCAAAACCCAGGCTCAATAAGAGACATTTTAACTACACCTTCTTAAGCAGTTCTCTCTTTACCCGTCCTTAATTTTTGGATGCTAATATTCTTCTGAGGACATTTCGGTTCAGTTAACTTCCCAAGAACGTATTTAGCACAAGAAGAAGGGCCAACCTGTAGTCACTATGGAGTAGTGTATAAGTGTGTCGACTCATATGCTAAAAGTTCTTGGTTCGATCCCGAATAAAACAACTTTCACGGCACAACCTCCCTCGAGTAACTGACAATGCTCAGAGGGTATAACTGTCAAGAGAAGTTTCTCAAACTTTACCGTTCAGAGTTGGCATAAAACTGTACCTTCCCTTTTATTGTAAGAAAACAATGGGATGAACAACCCAGGCCCAAGTCCAACCCCGACTGGAACGCCACCGAAGAAAAAACCAAATAAACTGGGCAAATGCGAGTTGTATTCGCAGGGGAAGGGTTCCGTCGGAAAAATATTTTTTGATGGAAACATTTCTGAATAAAAGGCAACGAATTCATAAAAAAATCTTCAGACAGGACAGACGGACGAACACGCGGGCGGACATACTCACCGAAATTATAACGGTTCTGGAATCTTAAAAAGGACCAAACACATCGTTTCTATCGATAATCGCCCGAGGACGCTCTTGCTGCAAACATTTTTGAAAAGTCCTCAATTGTGAAATTAGTTGACACTGACTGGAGGGAGTATCGATTACTCTACTCCCGCATGACCAATAAAAACAGAATCAATGACGACCTATAGACGACCACCTAGAGCAGAGATTCCACCCAAAATACTGCCATAATTGTCTAAACCACTCGCTACACCGTCTCCAATATGTCGCACCACCCGACAAACTTCCCCCAGCCGCTGTCAGTATCAACAGATACACGCACTAGCACCCAAAGAGCAGCAAAAGCAAATATGTAGTGTGCATTAGAAATAAATGTCAATCCAGTCGAATATCAATCGTCAGTCGAAGGCGCAAGAAAGCACTTCGAATCCATTCAGGAATCCTTCCGTGTGAACGGATCTGCGTGACTCCCCGATTTATTGAGTACACTCCCCTCCCTTAGCGCCCGACACGACAAAAAGCCATGATTGACTGGTTCTATTCAATTCGAGAAATCCCCGACCAAACCCAACGCGTGCGTCTGCTGTGTGCTTTGATTATTAATGACATTTGAGTGGATCCGGGATAAGTCTGTTGTGTGGGTGTCGTGAGAACTCATCCCTTCGTCCCTAATTCCTCCAGCAGAACTTCAGTCGAATGAACCGCAGTGCCTACAAATGCGAGGGGGACCCATTGAACCCGGGCATTTGCATTCACCCCGACGTGCAGTGGACTGGTGCTCACGCAGGAAGTCAAACGGAAGATTTAGCCCACACCGCTGCCGGACCCACTGGCTCTTCCATTAATTAAAATACAATTTTGTCTGTGACGTGACCAGTGCTGACCTATGCACGGAATCGATTGGGCCGTCGTCGGATGATGCACTCTGCGTGGTGTGCTCCCATTTCGATGCTTGCCAAGTGGCCAGGGTCGGGACTGGGACGACATGTTCGATTTGGAGTCGACAGATTACAGTCGCGCTGCGAAAGGCCGAGTGGGCGGCTGGACGGGAATATGATGCCGGCTTTAGTTCGAAAGGTCATCGTTTGGAGTAACTTTTTAATTAATATCTGGTCATAGAGACTCTAGATGAACTTTGAAACAATAGTGGAGCGGGCTTGAGGTGTAATTGGATTGGTGATTGAATTTGATGTGCGTCAGAGCGCCCGGTGGGTGGGTGATGCATCGAAATGGATCAGTGACTTTAAATGCTCGTTCGCAGCTGGTCCGTGCCGTTGCGTGGCAAAATTTTAATTAATATTTTACGGGAGGTCATTAAAAACACACGCGTATCAAAAATTTCATAATCAACGTGTTTTTGAGGCCAAAGAGGGATTGGATTTGCCGGGTGACAGTCCCTGCGTGCTGCAGGTCAGTAGGAGCTCATATAGCTCTTGCAGATTTGAATAGAACTCATTCTGACCGAGAATAACCCTTAGCTACCGTTTTTACATTCTTTTTTTTTTTCAAACAAATGCGGCCGAAAAAGGACTGCAGGTCACAATAAACAGATTTCTTTCGAACTAATCAAGTGACTTTTTACCCGATGTGACCGAGGCTAAGTCTCTACCTAAGACAGTTTGATGAAAATGAAAATGTCCATTCCTCCTAAAACTCGACGTGTGCCCAGATGAATCCGTTGTGAGAAAGCTTAAGACATAAAATGCGTATTTGTCTAATAGATGCAACGGCCAATGATGTCATTCTGATCAGATTTTTGCTGGCGTTAGTCCTTTGTTTGAAACAGTGGGTGTAATCTTGGTAATCTTCTGTATTTACGCAGCATTTCCAGCAGATGCATTATCTTGCATTATCAAAAAAGCTGAAGAAAAACAAAACCGCAGGCTTAGATGGATTGCCATCAGACCTTTTCAAGACTGTCAGCGAAATTATGGTACAGAGCACACTCCAGATCATCTGAAGAATTTGCAAAGACAAAGCCATGCCCGACGTCGAGAACATCACGGGTGTCAAATGGAAAATTCTGAAACTGTCCATTGGTCATTGCCCTTATAGACAAAACTGAAGGACAAAATCTACTCCAAAAATAAACTATTCCCAAGAAAAGGGTTTCCCTCTCATTTACCCTCCTCATCAAGCTCCTAAGTCAATCCCTCATTATTCCCCCTCGAGTAATTTTCACAGGAACTGCTTCAATTTCCAAAATTCAACTAAAATACAATCTGACACCTCATGCATCTCCATCAAATTCGCAAAAATGAAATCCCCCCCAGAGAGCATGTCGATGACCAGGGGGCTTAGTAGAAAATGTATTTTCATCCGTCTGCCCAGGTCCTGACCTAAGCTCATCCGTGCCACATCGCATACAATTCAGCTGCGAAGACCTTCGGTAAATATTTTCAAAATTGAAACGTCCCAAGCGATAAATTTGAGAAATATCCTGCCGCCTCCTCCTTCCCGGGGCTGAACTCTGTGGGATAAGCTTTTATTACGTCTATTCGCACCCACTTTCCGGGCATGTCCATCCTTTATTGCTTCAATGGTGTCTCTGCCGGCCGTCCCTCATCAATCAAATGCCTCCAATAGACCGAAGATAGTTACAGATTCATCCCCTCCGCACCCACTCGCCGTGATGGAGGTCCTTTAAAGAACGGTGCCGCACTTAAACTGCACACACCGGTGGACCTGAATCGAAAGGGAGAAGCTGGTCCGACGTTTATTGCCTTGCCTTGCCTTGTAAACGTATCCCAACATGTGTGACCTTTCGACTTCTCAGTCGGCTGCCGTTTCTGTTTACAAGGAATCGGTTCTTGGTACCGAATGTTACCAAATCGTTTCAGCAGCCATTCGCACATAAGTTCACCGTTCAGTGTTCGGTTCAGTTCAACCCTCTGCCGTTCACACACACACACTCACACACTAGCAGGAGACTACCTTGCTCACTCGGTGGGAGGACCGAAAGCCAAAGTAAACGTGATTGCCTGGGTGGGGCTGAGTCGGCGGGTGGGGTGTGAACCTAATGCGAAATTGCTGATCCGGACTCTTAAGTGGTGATCACGGAATCACCGCCCTCGCTCCTCCCCGAGCGGCGGCGGCGGGTCAGTCATTTGCACTGCTGTTGACCGTTTGCAAATGTTCCAGGAATCCACTAACGTCACGAAAAGCTAATCAATAGTTCGGTACACTCTCCCGTCAATTTGAGCCCCATGGCTGCCTCCCACCGCACACAAGGACGCCCCTACATGCACACTCTTGGCTGGAGACCCCACAGCACCGCACTCGTGACCAAATGAGGGAAGGAGGTGATACGGTTTTCGGTTTTGGATTCGGTTTACTGGGTTTCCTCTGCTGTTTGGACTGTCCTCGAGCAGATAAGCTATTTTCGAATCATTCTGTTATTGTTTATGGGCGGGGAGGACGTAATATAAACCATACTCGGCCTCCCCGCCCAACGGAACACCCGACGGGGCTGTTGTATGTACGTGCAAAACTATTGAATGATACGCGAGTCCTCCTCCAGGCTGCAGGCAGCGCTCTCACCTTTCGCTCCCCCCACTCGTCGCATTGAATGATGGGGTTCGCGCCATTTTGAAGGAACATTGGAGCTTTTTTTGGATTTAAGGTCGACTTTTAGGTTTTTCTCTTTTTTTTTTGTTCGGCTTTCCCGGCGAAAGTCAACGTTTTATCGTTAAATTGTGGTTCACTGCGATGCATGATGGCGCACAACGATGGAGCCTTTTTATGGTAATTGGCAATCTAGGCCACTGCACAGTGCGGTTGTGAATGCGAAATCAGATAGCCCTAGACGATTGCATTTCCCAGTGCATGATATTCATACCTACGAAGGCGCATATGTAACGTTATGGGATTCCATTCCATTAATAGGCCTTCACACGGAAGGTTGATATTTTCATTTTTCGTTTTTTTTTTTTTGTATTTTTTGATTTGCATTTTGATGGAATATCGTGTGCTGTGTATCCGGTGTAGGATTTTTGAGGTCGAAAGGTCGATGCAACTTTGAAAGTGCTTTCAGTGTGAGACGCCCCGCTTTTCATCTCAGATCAATGTTCGGAACTGCTGCAATTGCATAACGGTCTCTCAAGGTATGCAAACTCGCGATGTACTCAGTCCAGTTATAAGTACTGACACGCGACTGTAAAGCAATCATTGTGAAAGAAGACGCGCCCATTTTTTCTGAAATTTCCGCGTGGATTTTGTTTGACTTCAGTTGTCATCCATCGATCTTTTGGGTGCATTACACCAGAAATCAACTACATTTGTGATACGACTGAATGGCGCAGTTGGTTAAGTGCCTGCCCCAAATTCGAGGGGTCCCAGGTTCGAATCCCAGTGAAATTGAATCTGGTCCAGCCACCATTTGCCGTTGGGATCAAATTAACGGCACTGGAGTAGGTTGCTACCTGGCAGTACAATGGACCAGTTTTGAGTCTGACTACATATGTGTGTGTGCATTACACTGTGAGTTGATTGCACTAGACTCGTCCTCCTAGGATATGTAAGTATAAGATGAAGAAGAATATTCGCCTGGACCACGCTCTGGACCATGGCATCCTTGCAAACAATTTTAATCTTGATTGTGGTCTTTAACGTGGGCGCTGTGACGTAGACCCACGGTTCGTCGACTCCTACGCTCGATGTTCTCAATTCGATTCCCGAAAAAAACAGCTAACATTTTTTTCACGGCTCCACCTCTTTCGAGTCACTGACAGTGCTCAAAGAGCTGTCAGTCTGTCTAGAAAAAGCTTCTCAATCTCGCCGTCCGGAATTGGCATTAAACTGTAGGTCCCCTCTAGTCGTGAGAGAATAATATCACGCACAGCACGAGTGGTTGCTGACAAGCTAGACCCAAGTCCACCTCCGACTTTAGCGCCGCCATTATTATTATTGTTATGTGCTCTTAAACATTAACGATTTGAAAACTGCTGTTTTTTCGAGTTCAGTCAGCAAAATTTATGAGCAAATTTGGGTGCTCCAGGGGGTTCACATCAGGACATGTCTTGACCTTTACAGAATAGTACACAAATTATGTTCCAAGAAACCCCATAGCGCAATCTTGATAAAGGTTAACAATCATCTGATGGAAATGATTCGGGACACTGCAAGAGCGATGAATATGATTAATAACTTTTGTTTTCCAATAACAAACTGTTTTCAAAAACATTTAGCATGCACATAAAAAATTCCAGTATTTCATTTGTAAAAAAGAAAAAAGTCAAACTGAAGCTCTGAATGAATTGTTCACTCCTAAAGTAAATAAAACTTAAACACAAATTACGTCTGAAAGTTTCCAAACAACCCCGCGAACACGGCTTTAAAAAACCGTTACACCAATTTATGTAAAGAATCTGAAAAAATAGTAAAATCTTGTCGTAAAAAATCTTGAAAATAAATTACGTAATGCAATGGGCAACCTTAAAAAGGAATGGAATGCAGTAAACTGCATTCTGAACCGAAACTAAAAATCTCATTCTGAATCAATTAGGCTCAATGATAACAATAATTGCATTTCAGACCCCAAAGCTATCGCAGACATATGCAATCAATATTTTACCTCAGTAGCACAGACGTCCCCTCAATACTGGACAACATATTGTGGGAATTGATTTGCGAGACTACCTCAAAAACGCAATTTCTGTGAAAAAAGTTTTGTTTGAAATCTGATCTCAGGATTCGAAATTCTAAAAATCATTAATTCACTAAACACCTTAAGCTCATGTAGGAACGACGGATTGTCAAATGAAATCATAAAAAGAATCGCCTTAAATGTGGTTGACCTATATTTTCAACTTAAGTGTCTTCACAGGTGTATTTCCAGATGCGCTTAAATGTGCTAATGTGATATCTATTCACAAAAAAGGAGACAGAAAACTTAAAACAAACTATAGACCAATTTCACTGCTTTCGGTCGTGTCAAACGTTTTTGAAAAAGCAATGAAGTACCAAATATCAAAATGTTTAGAAACTATAAGTTTTTTAAGTGCAAAACAATTTGGTTTCAGAGAAAACTGTTCCACCGAAGACGCACTTCTTGACTTTTGTCAGTTCATCTACAAGGGGTTAGGTATAAAAAACTGCTGTGCAGGGTTATTTGTCGATATTACCATAGCTTTTGACATGGTCAACCACGAAATTCTTTTAGATAAATTATACTGTGCAGGGTTCCGCGGCTTCGTATTAAGTTGGTTTGCCTCTTATCTCAAAGATAGGCAACAAAATGTGAAAATAGGGGGGTCGAGATCATCAATATCGGCGTTCCTCAAGGATCCATCCTTGGCCCCCTGTTGTTCCTAATTTATGTTAATTCCGTCTTCTGTCTTTCATTCATCGGCAAGCTAAGGGCTTTTGCTGATGATTTTGCGTTCGCTTATGGGTCAATCAATCATTAGTTGCCGACATTAATCATGACATCCATCTCTTAAGACTTTGGTTTGCACATCACAAGCTCATCGTGAGTAGTAAGACGAAATTAATGTTCTTTAGCTTAACATCAACAGAGATTCCGAATATCGATATCTCATTCCATGCAGCATGCTGTGAAAAATTCAGCAAGTTTGAGTGTGGATGCAGTGTCTTTTAATAATGATATTGAATGTAATGCAAGCTGTTTTGAAATAGAAAAAGTTAAATGCTATACTTGGTGTCGTCATTGACCAAAATTGAAATATGAACATATTGCCTGATTGAGAAACTACTTACTCTCTGCTCTACGCCACTTCTACAAACTTAGGAAGGTATCTTAAAAAATATTTACAACGGTATATTTCAGTCGAAATTGCATGCTGGGAAGGCACTTACGCTAGCAAAGTCAAATCTTTGACAATAATACAAAATAAACTGGGCAAGTGAGAGTTGTACTCGCACGGGGAAGGTTCCGTCGCATAATATTGATGGATGATTTCTGAATATCAAACGACGTTTCCAAACTATTTCAGTTGAATTTTCTTCTAACTTCAACCCAAATCAACCATTTATTCATAAATTCATACATCCAAACAAACAAATATTCATCCCTACATATACCTACGAGTATATCTCTATCCAAGTTTATCCAACACAGAAAATCCCTTCCATCATACACATACCCAATCACTAGAGTCCGACCGAACATTCGGCTTCGGCTTCGGTTTCGGCCACCTTCGGCTAAAAATATCACCTTCGGCAAAACATTCGGCTTCGGACAAATGAGGCCGAAGATTTTGCCGAAGACGAATGTTTAATTTTTTGTTTTCTGTAAAAGTAGAAGTTGCAAGGAACGGTGTGTTTTTTTGTTTTTTTTACTGTCGGATATTTTGTATTTTGAAAGTATCATTGTTTACAGCTTTAAAATCACAAGATTTTCCATTTGCAAGTTGGTAAACTATTAAGTGGTCTGTATAATTTTATTTGCACTGGTTTCAGGTAGAAAGAACACAAAAAATGGCAGCAAAAATTCATTTTGGGTTATTTCGTAGAAATTATGCGACAGCCGAAAGTTGTTCCACATAGAGTCCGACTGAACATTCGGCTTCGGCTTCGGCCGAAGGTGATCAAAAAGCCGAAGTTCGGCTTCGGCCGAAAAACAGGCCTTCGGTCGGACTCTACCAATCACTGCTCATGCCTGCGGTGTGTGTGTGTTCATTTCTGTTGGGCATTTAGGAGTGAGATCGAAAAGATAACACTCATCAACGAATAGAGTGGCCGAACACAGCATGAAATTATTTGTGAAAATGAAAATAGTTATAATTTTAAATCTTAGATATCTCAAAATTTCAACATAAATCGATATTTTGAAATTCATCATTTCTTAATGCTTACGCTGAGGTCTTCAAAACTGCGTTTTCAGATTTTCAAAATTCGCATGTCGATGATTGACCGTTTTTGGCCAATATCCAATATCGAAAACTATTAAGGCCAGAATGCTTGAAATTGAATGAAATGAAAGTACTCAATGAAGCGAAGTTTTTGTGATTTTTTCAGATTTTTAAACTCTGGTTTAGAAATGGCAGGGGGGGATGCATTTACAAAATGCGGGGTGCGATAATGTTTCAAAATTAATGGCAACTTCACCTGTACTGGAGCCACCCCCAAATGGCTCAAAATTTTAAATTTGGCTGCATAGGCAATGACATCTAGGTCTGAAGTACCTAATTCCAAAATTTCATGCCGATATCTTCATAAACTTCGGAGATAAAAAAGTGTGACAGACACGACGGACGGACGGACGGACACACCGAAATTATAAAGGTTCCGTTTTTGTAGACGGAACCTTAAAAATGTTATGAGAAAGATAAGTCATGCAAGTCGTCTAGCTAATACTTTTATCTTTTTCAACAGATTACAAATTCTACCAGTACGACACCTTTATTATTTTAAAGTCTTAAAAATATTTTTTTTAAGAGGAGGTTACCTGAAAATCCCAATAAATGACCACCATAACCTGCGTAGTAATATTAGTTCCCTAGTGAATATTCCAACCTTCCGCACTTCAAGCTATAGAAACTTCTACTCGATCTTGTCATACAAATTACAATGTGACCTCAATAAAAGCAACCCTCGATACGTGAAACTCCTCGATAAAAGCAACGCCTTAAATATTATCATTGTTGACTCAGTAATTGCAACTCCTCAAAAAAATGTGACTCGATAAAGGCAACTATTGTGTCATCAACTCTTAGTTCTTATAAAAGCATTTAATTTGAGCCACGCCGTATGTCTCTTGTCTAATGCATGGGACAAGGTACAGTCTACGGCAACACAAAAGTGCCTTTGATGAACCCAAGTAATGATTACGACAAAGATGATGTGCTACCTTTGATTGGCATAAGGGACCAAATCCTAATGAACCTTGAAATAATATCATCGACTAATGATTTGTTTCAAGAGCTATCCCCTTTTGACTGTTTCGAGGACATAAACGATTGGATTGCCGAAAATGAAACCGATCTGGAACCGACTTACAGCAATCTGGGAACAGAAGAAATCGAAAGTGATGACGAAAATGCCGTTGAAGAATCCCCACAGTCAAAAGTTGAAACGGAGGCTGCAATTCAAGCACTAAACATTTGCCTTCAATGGACTGAAGAAAATTATGCTTCACTGAGTAATATTTTATCTCTGAAAACTTTACGAGAGTCAGCCTTGGAAAAGTATTCTGCCTCCAAAAAGACACAATTTTTTGACTCGATTATTGCAACAAACTCAATAAAAGCAACTGCCCAAATTTCTATTAGTTGCTTTTATTGAGGTCGCACTGTATATAATACTTCTTCTTCTTCTTCTTCTTAGGGCGCTACAGTCCGAGGTGGACCTGGGCCTCACTCAACATGCCTCTCCAGCCAGCACGATCTTTCGCCAGCTGTCTCCAGTTTCGCACACCAAGCCGGCAGAGGTCCCCCTCGACTTGTGTGCGCCACCTTATTCGTGGACGTCCTCTGTTGCGTTGTCCCACAGGCTCAAAGTATATATAATACACTCCCTGAAAATATCCGAGTCATTAGGGCCTTAAAAATCTTTTTGACTAGAGTAAAAACATGGCTTTTAGGCATAAACCTAGATGAAATCGAAATTCTTGTGCGCTTCACTATTTAGCTATGAATTATTCTTGATTAAATGCGTATAGATATGTATAATCCACCCCACAACAACAAACAATGAATTGCAATAATTATTTAAAATAAAGTGACTCTATTTTTTCATAAATAATAAATGTCACTGTTCTCAAAATGTATCATAAATTGTTATTCAATATATTGTACTCGTATATGGATGTAATGTTTATGTTTACGAGAATAAAAAAAAAACAAAAAAAAAACTCTTGGGATGTCTTGGATCTCTTGGGCATACTACACCCAGGTAGTATACACCCATTCCGTACATCCCGAAAGGATTGCCGACAAAGGCTTAGTTAGGAGCATTCGCAGGGCTACCTGTAATCACTCCCACCAACCATTCCACTAAGGATGGGCGAATAGATTACGATCAATCTGTCGTACAGATCGCTAGGGAATATCTCCAGTTCAGTAAAGAGGTCAAAGAATGCTGAAGGTGTCGAAAGATAAAGTGATTCGGAAGAAAGATAACTCCACCAGAATTGTCCACCCGTTGGACCGTTTCTTTTTTTCTTTCAACAAGCATTCAACCAATCGAGACTTAAAGGAACAAATTAGATGATGTATCAACGAAATTCAGCCAAATTTATACAAAACATGCAGAAGATAGTGTCAAAAATAAAACCTATTTTCTTTATTAAAATAGCTTTTTAATAAGGATAGAATACTCAATAAATTGTGTCCTTCTTTATGGTAATTTTAACTTCAAACAAATTCAAAACAAAACACTAGGACTACCCAACAAAGAAGCCTACATTTTATCAAAAAATGCATGCAAAAACATTTTCAAAGTGACCTCAATTAAATGTCGCTGACTGTTGAATTGTTTACATCAAGAAAAAAAAGTACCCAACCAGCTCTAACAACAAACGAACTGCGTTCCCCTCCCTTTCGTGCTATCGTGAAAAAATACCTCTTATCGAAATGACTGAGAAATTCTTCGCCGAAATTCGATGAATCATTTATCGTCAGTCACAAGTTTCACAGTTCGACTCGGTGTAAAATCGATTTCTCTAAAAGTCAGAGTCGCTTTGAAACAATTACCTGATTCGAATCACCATTAATTGCACTGCAAGAAGTGCCATTGGTGCTCTTAGCAGCTGAGTATTCAACCATACCATCCTGTGCAGCACATTCAGCGCTTAGCTGAATATGATTTCGCAATTCGCCCGGCATGCCGTCACCCAAAGACCGAAACCAAACGTGACAAAATTTATCTCAAATTTGAGTGAATCGGAACGTAGCACACTGCGCACGATTCGAAATGAAATTTCACTCAACACACACTCGTTACGCGTCTGAAATTGTTTTTGTTTTCTTTTTGATTTTTTTTTGTAAATATTCTTTCGACGAAAGCCGGTTCGTGATTTGACAAGAAACTGGTGAATCAGAGGTGAACTGTTTTTTTCTCGATTTCTATGCCGGTCTATGAGCCACATCCACTACACACGTCACCGATTAACCAAAAGTCACTAGAATGCTGCTGTCATCTATTATCTAACATCGATGGCTGGCTATAAATCGATTGCGTGCACTTGACATTGACAGGAACGCAGCGAAGGTTCCTTCTCGCGGTCACTAATCAATTTGCGTTCTCACTCACAACAACGACGCACTAAACTGAGCCACGCTACAGATTGACGTCCGATAATTTGCCTCGTGTTCCGCACAAAATCCACGAACGACGAGCGGGTGCAATGCGTGATAGTGTGATGACGACGGAGCGAGAACTCTGAACTGTCTGCGAAATGTTATGCTGTGGGCTTTTCCGCGCGTTTCTTCTCTTCGGATAAAGATGAATGAATGTTCTAAAGCACGGAACAGAGTGGGTGAGCGGTTGTTTTTTTCCCCCAAAATTATGTGAGTCTTGTGACTCGACGCAAGGCGGTTGCATCATGCTTCCGCTGGGTTGACCTTGAAGTAAACAAACGGTTTGCGAATGAGTTCGAAATTGTTTTTAACTAATGAATAACAGATTCCCAAGGCAATCGAAGCGTACACATTTTAGGAAGTTGTCTGCTTTCGTGCGATTTTTTTTCTGGAACATCAAAGAGATAGAGGCAAATACAGTGAGTAACAGTTTGTTTGATTTATTTTTTCAGTTGTTGACTGTGGTCAGAATTTTGTTCGCGGTCAGAATTGTATCTTAGCATGATTTATAATTCTGTTCACAATTGACCTCAATTTTAGTTTGATTTTGAAACTTAAAGCACTCATGCGGCCTTGCTTTTTACAAATAAATTCGCCAACAACAACAGGCAACTCTGGTTCACCAGAAAAGTGTTATAAAATGTATATTAAAAACACATCGGCTTATTTCGTCTTGTTCTTTGGATGGCGTTATAGTCCGGGGTGGAATTGAGTCTACAGGATGGGCCAAATACAAGTTTTTTTTAAATATGCAATAAAATGAAAAAAAATATTTTTTTCCATGTATTATGGCTTTATTAGTAAGAACAAACATTCCCATTAATTATGAAATACAACGTCGTTCAAGTGGCTGCCTCGGCTGGCTTCGCTGTAGCGCATTCTGTTACCCCAATTTTCCAAGACCTTGTTGATGGTTTCTGACTGTATCTCACGGACTGCTTGGATGATATTGGCCTAAGTGTTTGAATCTTTTCCGAATTTTTGGCATAACTTCAGTCCTTCACGGTTCTCCACAAAAAAAAAGTCCAAAGGGGTCAAATCGCAGCTCCGAGGCGGCCAATTGACGTCGCCAAGACGGCTGATAACAGGATTTGGGAATTTGGTACCCAAAAGAACGATTGTGGCGTGGTCGGTATGGTATGGCGCGTCATCCTGCATGAACCAGAGGTCGTCGAAATTCATATCTTCAGTTTCAGTACAAAAAACAACAAACGATCAACATGGCTCTGTAACGCCCACCGTTGTCCGAAACGTTGTTCGCAGCCTCATTTTCGAAGAAAAATGGTCCAATGATGCCACCACTCCACAATCCGCACCAAAGTGTCACTCTCTGTGGATGCATTGGTTTCTCGACAATAACGTACGAGTTTTCCGAGCCCCGGATGAGGGAATTTTGTTTGTTAACGTAGCCGCCGATATAAAAATGAGCCTTGTCAGAAAAGATAATTTTTCGCCCAAATTCGTTGTCCAATTAAAGCTGCTTTAAGGCCCAAACTGGTCAGGTGCCTTCAATTGCTAAGTCAATTGGACCTTGTAAGCAAATAATCGGAGATCTTTGTGCAGAATTTCCCAAAGGCTAGTGCGTGAAATGTTGAGCTGTTGAGATCGATAGCGAGTTGATGTTCGTGAACGACGAGGATCATGAGTGTTGTCCACTAGTCTACCAGTCTCACGAACTTTTTGCACAAAGTTGTGTACAACAATCGCGGTGTGTGCTTCATTTCGGCCAAAACTTATTTCCAAAAACACACTGTTTCGGTTACACAGCACTCAATTTAGAAATAAGTTTTCAATATTTGCCAACGTTGTTCAAGACGTGCCTGAAACACAATAGTGCGTCAACGCTGGCGTTGTCTTTCAAGGCACACAATTCAATGGACATGCACCAAATACTGCGTCGACCTACGTAAGTGAAAAATGAGAGGATCGTAATAAAACGTAAAACGTAATCGCAGCGCACGTCATTATCGAATATGTTGGATATTTTTTTTGACAGAGGGATGCGCTGTGATAGCAAAATTGAGAACATTTTTTGGCAACTGACATTTTAACGACAAAACTAATTTGAATGAATACACCAAATTAGCAACAAGAAGCACTTTTTAATTTTTTTAACTTTCTCCGCATTCATTTTTCGCAATTAATTTCTTTAACGCACACTTGTTTGACCAGAATATTTTTTGGTTTTACATTTCAAAAATGAAAGCAGCTGACGCAATATTTTTCATTTGGTATTTGAGAGAGAGAGGGAACAGCTGATTATCGCAGTGCGTCAACGCATTCCCTCTGTAACATGAAGTCGACTAGCGCAACGCACTATTGTGTTTTAGCCATAAAGCGACTCTTTTCGTTCCGCGGAGTATACTGACTTTCTGTCATACACCAGATGGCCCACCCTGTAATTACTCCAGCTCGTGCTGTGCGTGACGTTAAAATTAAATTTTGTTCGTCCGAAATTGAACTTTCAGCATATGACTCGATGGACGTGCCACTACGTCACGGCAACCACTGAGTGGATTAGACACTCAACACTAATTTCATTCCGAATTTGATTGCAGAACAGCAGAAAAAGTACGTCGAATCAGAAATTCAAAGCATTGGACAAGCGGATCAAGAATGAATTTAAAACTAATCGCAAAACATCGGTTTCATATCAGGCTCTTGAAGTATCAAATGAAGTTGGCAACACTTGTAATGGCTGCACTAGTCAGAGTGTTGGAAAATGATTTTAGATGACAAGAAGATGAAAAATGTCGTTTGACAGTTTGACCAACATAGAGAAAAAATCATATTGGCACACATTTTACAGTGTTTCTAATGGCAATTCAAATAATTTATCAGAGTTAATAAATTAGTACGAGATAGCAGAAAACAGCGAAGATAAGACACGACGCCCTTTAGGTGGGAATGGCGGGCTGCAGGTTGCAGTCACACTTGCGGATCGAAGCATTGAACCAAATCGGACACGATAAAGCAATTAGCTCAACAAGAACAACTTACCTGAAGGATTCAAGTTGTTCAATAAACTGAAAAAAGCCGAGGAAAGTGCTTAACCAATCACACCTGAAACTTTAGAAACCAACTGACTATCTTTGAAACTGAAAGGCGATTGTGGTTGCTAATCAGGTAAAATAATGTGTTCCAATTTGAAATCGATTGGCAGGAAGTAAGTATGAGTGAATTTGTATGCGATACCGTTCTTCAAATGATTTTGATAAGATTGTGGTCGATAGACAATGTTAATTTCATGTGCATGTCAGAGCAAGTTAAAAGTTCTCTTGGTAAAAAAGGAGGATGAGGATGAGGATGAGGATGAGGATGAGTATGAGGATGAGGATGAGGATGAGCATGAGGATGAGGATGAGGATGAGGATGAGGATGAGGATGAGGATGAGGATGAGGATGAGGATGAGGATGAAGATGAGGATGAGGATGAGGATGAGGATGAGGATGAGGATGAGGATGAGGATGAGGATGAGGATGAGGATGAGGATGAAGATGAGGATGAGGATGAGGATGAGGATGAGGATGAGGATGAGGATGAGGATGAAGATGAGGATGAGGATGAAGATGAGGATGAGGATGAGGATGAGGATGAGGATGAGGATGAGGATGAGGATGAGGATGAGGATGAGGATGAGCATGAGGATGAGCATGAGGATGAGGATGAGCATGAGGATGAGGATGAGGATGAGGATGAGAATAAGGATGAGGATGAAGATGAGGATGAAGATGAGGATGAGGATGAGGATGAGGATGAGGATGAGGATGAGGATGAGGATGAGGATGAGGATGAGGATGAAGATGAGGATGAGGATGAGGATGAGGATGAGGATGAGGATGAGGATGAGGATGAGGATGAGGATGAAGATGAGGATGAGGATGAGGATGAGGATGAGGATGAGGATGAGGATGAGGATGAGGATGAGGATGAGGATGAGGATGAGGATGAAGATGAGGATGGCGATGAATCGAGGAATTAACGATCTATTCAAACGACAGTATACCACTTTAAAAACATTGTAGTCGTGAAATATACACTGAAACGGCTTGGGTTACGCTAAGAGCTGCTGCCTGATGAAACAACCCATTTGTTCGCTGGATTCTCTCCATACTGTATTGCCTTAAATTTCAAGGTGTCCTTACAATCAGAGTGGCACAATGGACCCAAACTGTTGATCTAAGCGAGCTGCGACGCTAGTCGCAAGGGCACCCTTTAAACTACAATCAGGGTCTTATTTCAAACTTAACTCGAGTGAATAAAATGCCTGGGGTCGACGTATTGGGTAAATGTATCGACTCCCAAGTTGATGGTCCGTCGTTCGATCCAGGACGCACCAACTTTCATCAACGCGGCATCACCTCTCTCGATCCGCTGACAACGCTCAGAAAGTATAGTTGACATGGAAATCTTCTCTATCTTAGCCATTGGGAGTCAGAAACTGAAGACTTCTCCATTCGTGAGAGCACAATACGAGTGGTTCTACAGAAGCTTAACCTAAGTCGACCACCCTACTGTAGCGTGTTTGGGCTGTCTTATAGATGTTCTGATCTGCGGAAGACATTAGCCGCCCGAATGTAAGAGATGGCGAAATGTAGAGATGTTTAGAAGCCCTGTGAAAGTCGCTGTTATTGCAAGACGTTCATCGTTCACATGAATAAGTTTCCCTTCTGTTTCCAGGGGTCTCTCCAGTCCGGATATGTATGAAGTTTTAAAGGCCAAGGCTTTCATAAGCTTCAGTCTTCCCCAATTCCAGGCATAATGAGTAATATCATACATATTTAAGCTCAATATAGGTTTCAGTTCTAAATAGGAACGAACAAAACATCTCAGAAAAGATCGCAAAAGCATATCTCAAAACGGCTTGTAGGCGAAGACTAAGTGACTCTTTCTCGATACTTGCTTCAAACCAACCGCTTAAGCCACCATCAACCGAATAAAACCCATTCACTTTTTTACAAAAAGAAATTTAAATTAATTTTATTAACTTACGAAGCATAAACCTTAAACAGTACGTCAATAATTTACTCTAATAAATACTCGCGCAATAAAATTACAAAAATAAATTAACAACATAACCGACTAGGGACTAATGGAAATCGAAGTTGTGAGCAGACTGGCTCAATCTTTCGTGTGGTCACGTATCCAGTCCAAGTACTGTGACACTCTCGTATAGACACCGGGATAGCCGGGCTCTCCGCATTTGTTGCCAAACGAAACGATACCCAGTTGAATCCAACGTGAGTCGTAACGCATCATCAGTGGTCCCCCAGAGTCGCCCTAAAAAGAAACATATAACGAGTAAGATTTGACGTGGCAAAGTGGTGTCTATGTGCCTTACTTGACATGCATCAACGCCTCCGTCGGAGTAGCCAGCGCATAAGAAGTTCTCATTGATTGGCTGGAAGTAGGATCGATCACAGTCTTCGTTGCGCCAGATTGGTAGTTCGGCTTGTCGTTGAGAAGTGGACTCCTTGCCGCCATAGTAGGTGGTGCCCCAGCCGACTACTGTTGCTCGGCGGCCGGGTAGACGGTCCTTTGGTGGCATGCGTCCTAGTCGGGGTAAGCAGACGGGGATCACATATTTCGACTTGCGCACTGCCCGGTCAAGAACTAAGATCGCGACGTCATTGTAGAAGCCAATGCGGGAAAATCTGTAGAAATGGAAAAAGAAATGGATTGTGTTTTAGAAAAAGGCATTGTCTTAGTGAAACTTAAGTAGACAATAAGGTGACCCTCTGTTGGGTGCCCGGCCACATGGGAATTTCCGGTAATGAAAAGGCGGATGAGCTGGCCAGGGTTGGGTCACATCTTAGCTCTTCGCGGGACCTACCTGAGGCCAGCTCACCGCTTAGCACCTTGCACAGGGAAATAGACATTGAGTCTAACGACGCAGCTAATAAACGGTGGTGTCGAATAAGGAATAGAGAGATAAACTGCTAAGAAATAAACTGCGGTGAAAGTCAAGGGAGTTATGAGCATTGTTGACCAGCCGCAGCATTCTGGAGATTGGTTCGAAATGGCCATAATTGGTGCGGTGAAGAGGAAGATGAAAGAGAGGAACAGACCTAAGGTTACGTGGGTTAGTATGAATGGATATCATTCTTAGTAATTCAGGGGAGTCAATCAAACCAGTTAAAATCTGATGCACAAAGATCATATCAGCGACTTCACGACGTTTTTCTAGGGTTTGCAGACTAATCAATTTTAGCCGGTCTTTGTAGGGAGATAGTCTAAAGGTGTCAGCCCATGGGAGACTGCGTAAAGCAAAACGGATGAATCTGTGCTGCACATTTCGATTCGATTCGATTCGATTCTACGACAGTGAGTTGATTGAAAGGGTAACCAGATTTGGCAGGCATATTCAAGTAAGGGTCTGACAAAGGTAATGAATAGGGATTTTGTTACGTAGGGATTAGAGAATTCCTTAGACCAGCGTTTTATGAAACCCAGAGAAGAGTTGACTTTGAGTATAATCTGATCAATGTGTAAGCAGAAATTTAGCTCCCTGTCACAAATGACATCCAAATCCCGTATTGTGGAGACTGAGGTTCTTACTGATCGTGAGGCGTTTACGAGAAAAGGTTATAGATTGACATTTGTTGACATTTAGTTCCAAGTAGTTTTTGTCACACCAGAGGTAGAAAGAGTTGACTTTGAAAACAGAGCGAGTAATTGAGGATAGTTATGGTCTTAATGATCTTCATGTAAATAGACAGATCAGAATATTTAATAATATGACCAACATCATTTATTGTTAGAACAAAGATCAGTGGACCAAGATGACTGCCTTGGGGACCGCCTGAAGTGGCGTTAATGGGATCAGAGGCAGAAGATCTAAAGATGACTCTATACTGGCGATTCTCAAGGCACGATCTCAGCCAAGATATAAAAGATGGTGGAAAACCCAGGGCTTTGAGTTTTATGTAAATAGTAAGGTGGCAGACTTTATCAAATGCTTTGCTGAAGTCGGTGGTAATAACATCCACTTCCTTGCCTTCCTCTCTAAGACCCTGATTAGAGACGAACTCGGTTAGGTTAGTCGTTGTGGATCTGCCTTTAAGGAATCCGTGCTGATGTGGGGAAAATATAGATCTGCAGTGAAAATACAATGCGTCATAATCAATGCTTTTGAAGAGCTTGGGGATGGACGAGAGTTTAGCTATGGGTCGGTAGTTAGAAATGTCGCTTTTACTCTCTTTTTTATGAATAGGAAAAATGAAGGAGTCCTTCAATAAATTTGGAAAAGTGACTTGGGAAAGCGAGAGACGAAAGAGAGTAGTAAGTGGAAGATACAGACCATTGACACATTTCTTAATTCTTACTCCGTTAGGAGTAAGGAAACCCTAGGAAGTTTCTTTTTTTCGGGACAATAGAGCTTAGTAAACTCCTGAGATACATATCTATATCTGGGTGGTTTTTACTTAGCTGTTGATACATCGAAGTTTTTACGTTTTCCACGGTTTTAAAATGTTTGGGCACAATGGACTCATAGTGGTCTAAGTGAGCCGTAACATGTTCTTCATGTCAGCAAGGGCACCCATCCACCTAACCTAACCTAAAGTGACCTACCTCCAAGTGGTAGCCATCTGGTTTTAGTTCACCCGAACTCAACCTGCTAAACTTATAAGTGCGACCTCTTGTCCTAGGGGTTACAAAAAAGGAACTGGTCCTCCAGGTTGAGGGTTGTGCCGTCGGGGTATCTGCCCGGCCACACCAAAAAAATTAAGTTACGAAGCAACAACAAGCCTCGGAAACGGACGGAATTATTGATGGCGAACCCTGCATACGAAATAAGGACAACGATCTTGCCACGTGCAACCGAACAATTAGCGGAAGTCCTAGACTGCTACAAAGCAGATATCAACGCCATCCAAGAAGTGCGATGGGATGGGTCGGGCAAAAAGAGGATGAAAAACTGTTATATATACTACGGTGATTGCTACAGGCAACAAAAGCAGCGCTTGTTTGGATGTGGATTCGTCATTAGAGGCAGATTTGGGCAAGAAGTCTTATCGTTCAGGTGTGTGAACGAACGCCTTACGACAATTCGCATCAAGGCTAAATTCGCCAACATAAACCTAATATGCGCACATGCCCCCACAGAAGAGAAAGACGAGCTCTTGGACAAGACATACGAGCAGTGTTCTAACTATGACATTAAAATTGTCATAGGCGATTTTAATGCAAAGCTGGGAAGAGAGATTGTCTTTGGTAGTACGGTCGGGAAGCACAGCCTACACGACACCACCTCTGATAACAGATTTAGGTTGATCGACTTTACTGCGGGGTAAAATGTTGTAGTAACCAGTACACGGTTCCCATATCTCAATATTCACTAAGGAACATGGAGATCTCCTGATCAATCAGTCGTCAACCTGATCATCAGTCGTCAACCTGATTGATCACATTGCGATCGCCGCAAGGCACTCCTGCAGTATTATGGATGTCCGAACGTTTCGAGGTACCAACATCGACTCGGACCACTATCTTGTTGTAGCCAAGGTAAGGTTGCGGATATCCCGAACACCGTCAAGACAAGAAAATACTGTGAGGAAGTTCGACGTCGGACGGCTACAATCGCAAGAGATCGCCAAATCCTTTTCCAATCGAGTCTCCCTTAATCTCAGAAGAAGTCCTTTGCCGCCAACACCAAGTATTGGAGACCAGTGGCAACAATAACATAAAGCTATCAGAGATGCCGCCTTTGATGTACTGGGTTTCACTCGGACACCACAAGGATACCCCTGGTTTGCGGACGAGTGTCGGCAGGCGAATGCAGCTAAGCAGGAGGCCTACAAAGCGGCACTGCAAAGAAGGACAAGAGCTGCTCGCGAGCTGCACGAACAGAAAAGGAGTGACGAACACCGGCTTCTCAGGAGGAAAAGAAGGAGCATGAGATCGCACGATCGACAGAATAGAGAGCTACAACTGCAGGAATGAGGTTAGGAAGTTTTACCGAAAGGTAAAGACCACCAATCAGGGTTATAAAGCCCGAACCGAAGCCTACAAGGACGCTCAAGGGAACATCGTAGTAGAATCACAGTCGATGCTGAGGATATGGAAGAACCACTTCTGCAGACTGTATAACGGCGATGAAGAACCGAATTCCGCTGTCAGGCAGATTGAACCACTCAACCCAACCGCTACATCACTCAACATGTTCCTGCAGCAAGCATGTTTATCTGAAATCTTTCTGGACGTGGATCTGTTGGTAGAAAGGTTTTCCAATTGTAGCTTGACAACTTTAAACTTTCACTGTGAACGAGCCCTTAAACTAATGAGCAATGACTGTTAGTGTCAAAACATTCAGTAAAAACTAAAATTTTATCATTGTGAACTTTACGAACGAAGAACTTTTAAAAATAATTCAAATTTATTACCAAAATTTCGAGTCGTCATTCTCATTCCAGTAGACAAGCAGTTCATAGTCTAGTGAACAAATTTGAGTCTTAATTTTCGCTCCTGATTGTTCGCGTGCCAGTGAAACAACGTGTTGGTCGAAGTGAGGAGAAATAAACCGGGCAAGTGCGAGTTGTACACGCACAGGGAAGGTTCCGTCGCATAATATTGATGGATGATTTCTGAATATCAAACGACGTTTCAAAACTATTTCAGTTGAATTTTCTTCTAACTTCAACTCAAATCAACCATTTATTCACAAATTCATACATCCAAACAAACAAATGTAGATCCCTACATATACCTATATCTCTATCCAAGTTTATCCAACACAGAAAATCCCTTCCATCATACATACATACATACCTATCTAATCACTGCTCATGCCTGCGGTATGTGTGTGTTCATTTCTGTTGGGCAATTAGGGGTGAGATCGAAAAGATAACGCTCATCAACGAATAGAGTGGCGGAACACAGAACACAAAATTTTTTCTTGTTTTAAATCTTAGATATTTCAAAATTTCAACATAAATTGATATTTTGAAATGTATCATTTCTTAATGCTTACATTGATGTCTTCAAAACTGCGTTTTCAGATCTTCAAAATTCGCATGTCGATGATTGACCGTTTTTGACTAATATCTCCAAAACCATTAGGGCCAGAATGCTCGAAATTGTTTTAAATGAAAGTACTCAATGAAGCCAAGTTTTTGTGACTTTTTCAGATTTTTAAACACTTTGGTTTAGAAATGGCAGGGGGGGAAATCTTTGGAGCTCCATATTTTCCAAACGGTACTTTTGATAAAAAAGTGTTGAAAGAAACCTCCACCTCATTTTGAAAGATCTGTCGATTGATATATATATCGATGGGGTGCGACAATTTTTCAAAATTAATGTCAACTTCACCTGTACTGGAGCCACCCCCAAATGGCCCCACTTTTTAAAATCGCTGCATAGGAATTGACATCTAGGTCTGAAGTACCTAATTCCAAAATTTCATGCCGATATCTTCATAAACTTCGGAGATAAAAAAGTGTGACAGACACGACGGACGGACGGACGGACGGACGGACACACCGAAATTATAAAGGTTCCGTTTTTGTAGACGGAACCTTAAAAAGATCAATTCGTTGAACGCGTTATATCGAGAAAATGTAATGTCGATTGGCCGCCTAGATCGTTTGATTTAACACTTCTAGGTTTTTTCTTAGGGGGCTACGTTTAGCCAGCGTCATTAGAGGATCTCGGAGCTAATATTGAACAAGAGATTCCAAATGTGTGGCCAAGTCATCGAAGATTGGGGTCAACGAATCGACGGCTTCAAACCTTCCCCTTGGTGATATACATATTTGAATGTTTTTCAGATCAATAACGAAAAGATCAAGAGCTTGTCAACATTAGAGCAGAACTGGGATGATCATAGTCTCGTACAAAGTCTTTTGTGAAGGCGCTCTATAACTCGATTGCCTCTTGAGTCCAACAAAAAACAGCGATTAGCTGAATTTATTCCAAATTTGAACCCCGTACTAATGTTGTTGTACTGTTAACTGCGAAGCATCTGCAAAGGAAGTTCTTGACAATGACATTTTAGCCACTTTCATTCCACTGTAATATCAGCAAGCGCCTCATTGACCACTCGTTGAGTTTGCGTACTCAAGTAAATGTTATCTTCTGGCAGTTCGTACCGCTATTGTTTGCAAGTGTGTCGTCTAGCCTAAAAGCTTTTTTGACAGTTCTCCGCGAGCTCTTTACCGACCTTGATGGAGCAACGAGAGTTTCTCATTCTAAATAACCTGAGAATACTAACCTTTCATGCGCTCTAACTTCTTTCACGCCAAACGTGACTGGAGCCGATGGTTCTTCGTCTGTGGAAAGATCAATGTCACCCAATCGGACAGTGAACTGTCTAGCTGCGAACCTGAAAGAAATATTCATCAAACCGCTACACCTCGCTAAGATCCATTGCTACTCACGGTTTCTGTCTCGAATCCCTCGTACAATGTGCAGCTGTTAAGATGTACTTCGTCCCGATCAGTGAACCACCGCACCAAAACTCAGTACGCTTTGGTCCGTGCAAGAAGATCGCCGCCATCCAAGGCCACTGCCCGTTGGGAGCCTCAATTCCGCCAACAATACGCCCCGTCGAGTGCTCCTGCTGTCCGCAATCATCCGCATCGACGATGCCATTCAGGATGTCCAAGCCGTTTGAGGAAGGGCCCAAGGCAGATGGTGGCAGAGGTCTTGACGTGGTTGTTGTCGATGTTGTGGGTCTTATCTGCGGAATCAGGATCAGATTCGGGGAACTGGTTGGTCTCTGCGTGACGGGTCTGTGCGTTGTGGTGGTTGTTGTTGTAGTTGGAGGCTTAGGTGTAAGCCTAAGCGGACGCTGAGTGGTCAACAACGTGCTCTCCGTGATCGGACAGCACACTCCAGGCACAAATAAGCTCTTGAAGCAGAGGGACTCCCTCAAGCTGCTGAGGTTTAGCAACAAGGCGGGACAACTGCTCAAGTCTTCACATCGTCCTGGTCTTCCACTTGGGGTCTTACAGCGGTTCTCTCCATCCTTGGCTGAGTTATCGTCCACCAAGGCGGGACTGTAAAGGGGAGACGAGGTGGTTGAAAGCGTGGTGCTTGTGCTTATGCTTGTAGTCGGTCTCAGACTGGTCGAAGTCGAACTTGAGGCTGCTGTGGTGGAACTCTCGACGACGGACGTGATCTTCTCAGTCGTGGATATCTGCGAATGGGTGTGTTTCTTGACCTTATTCTTCTTCTTCCTCTTCTTCTTCGTCTCCACAACGGGTGGCGCGGCATTCGAATCCCCGTCAAGACCCATCCTTCTGATGGGTGTTGCTTCGGACTCATTCTTGCTGACGTTTGCTGAAGGAGCAAGAATTTTTCCAACAGCCGGCGGGAGCGTCGTTGTGGTTGTCGTCGTGGTCCGTATGATTCGGTCCTCATCGGACTCTGATTTAGAGTCATGGCCACCTCTTGTCATGTCAACGATGAAGTGGCCAACGGTGTTCAACGCGCCCAATGTCTCGGAGATCCTATGAAAAGCTGACTGTGACAGGAGACGCCCTTCGGACTCGTTGCTTCCACTCGAACTGTCGCTGTCGTCGTCGTAGTAGATGTAGTCGCTGTCATCCTCGTCCTCACTGTCTTCCTCGTCCTTAGCCTTGTCCTGCACTTGGTCCGAGCTCCTGGGTGCACGTGCTCCTCCATTCGCCACGTCGTAGGAGAATGGATTGTCCAAATGCGACTGAAAATAAGACGCTGCCTTAAAAGTAGATAGGAATCCTGGCTACACACTCCAAGTAGCTCTCTCAAATCTCAACTCCGGCTTTGTCTACTTACCTTGTCCCGCAGCTACGGCTCTCTCCGGCCGGATCTGACCGCTCAACACCGTACTGACGCAAAGCGTCGCTGAAACGAGACAGAAAAACGACTCATTAAACCTCGATCTGGGTTAAGTCCACGACAATTGTGGTCGGATGCTTAAAAGCAAAAGTGGCTTAGACGTGATTTGTAACAATTTCCCACAAAATACTTCCTACAGCCTAATTGACAAATGCCCAGCCCACATAAAGACGCCAATCCAGTGAAAGTGACACGCTGCCGTGCGAGTGAATCGCTCAATATTGTTACCTGGCTTGAGTGTTCCAATTCGCTGGCGGCTTAGTTGCGAGCCGGTTGCGTGCTTTTGTGCCTCGGAAGGCGTCTTGTCACTCGAAAGCGTTGATTCAGCGAAACGTGCGTGGGAGTGGGTGCAGAGAAATTCGGTATGTGGCCTTGAATTTTAACAACCACCCAGAGTCACGCATTTGTGTGTGATTTATTTTCGTGGTTGGACGCCTAGCGTGGGCGAGATTACGCGAATTGTTTGGTGAATTTCTTTCTTTTATTTATGACCTGCACTGTATTTCGTTTTATTCACAATTGATGAAGCTCATAAAATGCCAAGAGACTGAATCATAATTCAGTTTTAAAAATGTACAAGCTTTTGGACACGGTGCTGGTTGGGAATGATAAATGTCCGGATTGCAATGATTACTTTAATTCGAAGTGGACGCGCATGAAAGTCTTTTCTGACTGCTAATTCAGTTTCTTCTGATGCAAGTACTTGCAAAATATTTTTGCCAAGTTTACCGTTTTGCAATGAACGCAGTTTTGTCGTGCGTTATGTCAGAGTATTTTAAGGGCGGCGGTTGAGCCTCACATAGACCATTCTTGGTCCATATTGATACCACATCACAGAGTAAATCTAGAAATTGCCATTAGTAGGTTTACTGAGGCAGAATATTCTACATAGAAGCACATCATTTCGTGACCTGGAGAAATGGTGTTCTAGAGTTTTATTTCTAGTTCTGGCCAAAATCCTACCTCCTACCGAACCATAGTACTAACGTCCCTTCTTTCGTCATGGAAACGCTAATAAACCGTCAGCTTATGAAATATCTTGAATCGCGGAAGCTTCTTAATGACTGGCAGAACGTTTCTGCAGCAAAAGGTCCACTGGTGATTTGATGGCATATCTCACCGAAAAGTGGAACCAATCCTTGCACAATGCAGGAAAGCAAGGTCGTTGCGCTTGATATTTCTAAGGCATTTCCGAAGTTTGGCATCAAGCTCTTTTGTTAAAAATGCGTGTTTATGGCATCGATGAGTCTCTTCTTCTATGGATTAGAAATTACCTTTCGAAACGTTCAACTCAAGTCGTTTTGGATGGGTTCAAGTCTGATATCCACCAAATTAATGCTGGTGTTCCCCAAGGCTCTGTTCTGTCTCCGACTCTCTTTCTCATTTTTATAAATGATCTCCTGTCTGCTACTTCTAATCCAATCCATTTCTTCGCTGACGACAGTACTCTCAGCTTTTCATATTCGTTCCAAGACTTACGTCCTTGTCCTTCGGCCGTAGAATTGGAGCGGTAGCGTATGTTAAGCACATTAAATTCCGACCTTGGCAGCATATTTAATTGGTGTAAAAACAATCTAGTGGAATTTAATGCTTCCAAAACTCAATGCTGTCTACTATCTCTTAAACGATCCCAAAATAATCAGTCATTATCCTTGAATGGCACTTGCATCGAAGAAACCGAAAAACTTTCCATCCTCGGTACGTGTGTCAACTCAACACTTAGTTGGAATGATCACATATTCGAGGTCGCCGAAAATGCTGCGAAATGTCTAGGTTTCCTTAAACGATGCAAGAAGTACTTCAACCCCCCTGATTTGGCTTCAATTTTCAAGGCTTTCATTCATTCATAACGCACGCACGAGAGATCTCCAGAGCACTCGATCCTCCGCCAGCGACTCTAACTGATCAGGAGCTATGCCCAGGCGCAACCAGTCGAGTTTTTGAACTTGGTCCAACCATTTCGTCCTGGGTCTGGCAAGCGGTCGCCTACCTGATGGAATCGCATTCAAGGCACGCCTCGGAAGTCGTGATGAAAGAGACATTTGTGTCACGTGACCAAACCATCGAAGTACAGCCCTTTTCGTTCGATGAAGCAGGAAGGAGGAGGAGGAGTTTGTAGTCTCTATGGGTGTTCCTCAAGGATCTTTACTTGGCCCAAAACTGTTTAACTTATATCTATACGACTTTCCAAACAATAACCCAGAGATTGAAGCATTTTTATTTGCAGATGATACTAAATTATTAGCAAGTGCAGTAAGACCCCACGATGCACTTAACAAAATAAAAGATTTTGTTCCAACATTAACTTCCTATTTTAATTCTTGGGGATTAGTAATAAAAGCAGAGAAAAGTGGAATCACATGTTTTAGAAACGTCTATGGAAAAGGACACCGTAAAGCAGTTAAAGAAAGCAAAACCCTCTCATTAAAAATAGACAATGTTCTCGTTCCGCTTAAGACAGAAACTAAATATCTTGGTATACATTACCAAAATAAGTTTAAGTTCAACAAACATGCAAGAAACATTTTAAAGAAAGCCAAAATTGCCTCATGTCTTCTTAAGAGACTTTTCTCTACAAATGCTACTTCTAAGCAAACTAAACTTCTTATGTATAAGACACTCATAAGACCAATAATTACATATGGCTTCGGTTGTTGGTTCAGTATCTCTCCCACGGTTGCAAATGAATTGGAAAATTTTGAGCGAAAAATTTTAAGATTATGTTGCGGAAAATTCAGAAAGCCGAATAAGAAATGGTATTCTAATGAAACGATATACAACGAATGTGGTATTGAACCTCTTTTTATTTATATGATAAATCGACTGAAAATAAAATTACAATCTCTTGCTAGTCATCCTAACCAAATTTTGAAAGACATTTGGGACAAAAATATAAACGATAGTGTTATAGATAACCACTTTTATTTATCACCTGTTAGTATAATGAATTTAAGATCTCAACCAGAATTTGAATGTATTTCCAATCTAAATTTAAAATTACCATTTTATGAGAAAGCTTCTTTGCCTGTTCTAAGAGGATAATAATACCAAATATGAAAAGTTAAAAAACAAATGAATTACATATAGTATATATATACATATATTTATATATATATATATATAGCTCTTTAAATATAAGATTTTATATATGCTAAGATCTTAATTATATATATAATGTACATAATGTTTGTTTATAATTAGTACATAAGTAGTTTATAGGTAGTTTTTAAGTAGTTTAGATATAAGTTTAATTTTGGTCAAATTAGAGCCATGAAGTGAACATATGTCGGGAGCAAGCATATGATAAAAATAGAATATTCAAATATGAATTATTAAAATTTTATAATGTAATTAATTATTAATTAAGTTATTATACTTGAGCTTAACCAGATTATATGTCCAAAGTCGGTTATCACGAAAAAAAAAATGTAATCATAAATTAATTAATGTGTATTAATATTGACTCAATAAACTAAATGAAATGAAATGAAATGTTCGATGAAGCAGCTGCCCAACATAGTGTTCCTCGCGCACTGCCGTGTTTCTCACCCTATCCCGGCGAATAATTCCCACAACAGCGCGAAGAAATCTCATCTCGGTAGCTTGTATTCGCGATCTTATTCTTTCAAAATTCATGACCATAATTGAGATCTGCCCACAAAATTTGAAAAGGATTGCTTAACTTCTTAAAATTTTGTTCTGCCTCGTATTGGACATCAATATACAAAATTCTGCAATACCAAATTCACTGCAGTTTCTGTTCAGAATGAGGTTAGTCTCAATATAATCTCACTATATATCAGCCTGTCATTCGATCAGACTAACCGCTTATCTCAATCGGACGATATCACAGCTAGTCCAAGTTAAGCAACATAATCAAATCAAATCTTCCTCGTAATAGCTTCATAAATTCGAAATAAGACATCAGTTAAATACTTTAAAACGTCAACGTCTAAAAGTCTACAAAACAACATGAAGTTGAAAGGGACGCATAAAACAAAATACCGGAAAAAATATTACCAAACTTATGTTTCATCTGCTTGAATTATGAATATCATTTGAACGTGTCGGCGAATCTTTCACAAGGCACATTCATCAAAACAGAGGAGCAATTTGACTTGCCACATTTTGCTGTCAAAGTTCACATACGAGAACGTAATTTTAACGTGTCTACGTGCCATGACACATGTCGAGTGTACCAGGGACTGTCAACAGTGGCAGAGTTCAAAGCATTGCATGAATTACAAAATAAAGTTGTTCAGTGTATGACAAAACAATGTTATAATGTTTTTAGTTATTGAAAGGTACGTGGAAATATGTGAACATTTTTATGAATTCAATAATGCAAATGAGGGACGCTTTAATTTCAGTTCAGTTCATTCAAAGTTTAAGCATTTCTTAAGTCCTTGACATCATGATGCCATTAATTATTCCAAAATCTAAAAAATCGTTAAATTAGGTGTTCGTTAAATTAGAGAGGTTGCTGAGAAGCTAGGCCCAGGTACACCCGGACTGTAGCGCCGACATTATTATATATTATATTATTAGATGTTTGCACTTCAGCTCCAAACTCATTTTCGATTTGTGGGCTAATATTTCACGAATTCCAAAGGCTCAGCAGTAATATGCCTTGATGGACTAGTAAATAGTAGGTACTGAATAACCATAATAGGATTTTGTTCGGTTTTGTCAAATTTCGTTAACTTAAGTGATCTTTATGAAATGAAATTTCCCGTACAGAATTCGAACTGCATGAAATACGTATAATTAATTCTCAAGTTTTTGAATAAAAATTATAAATTTTTCAACAAAAGTTCAGCAACTACCATATAAGCAAATTATCGAAGTTTTTCATGACCGTTTTGAACAAATGTTGCTGAATATCGTTAATACAGCACCTGTTGAGACCATAAGTGATCCGTGACATGCACTCTAGGCTCAAAAAACTGAACTATCACGTTCTAATAACTAGCAGCATATGGTAAACTGTCATAGGGTACCATCCACATTTTTACAATAGAAAAGTCCAATAAAGAACATTTTTGTGTAATCGCTCATTTTTGTATAAATGCGAAAACATTTTTATTGAGCGTGGTGAATAATATCCGCCATAAATTAGTGTTAATATATAAGGTGATATCACTTTTTAAAAATGTTGAATTACATAATTGAGGTCTGCCCACAAAATTTGAAAAGGATTGCTTAACTTCTTAAAGTCTTGTTCTGCCTCGTATTGGACACCAATATACAAAATTCTGCAGTACCAAATTCACTGCAGTTTCTGTTCAGAATGAGGTTAGTCTTGATATAATAATAATAATAATGGCGGCGCTACAGTCCGAGGTGGACCTGGGCCTAGCTTCTCAGCAACCACTCGTGTTGTGCGTGCTATTGTTCTCTCACGAGCGGAGGGGACCTACAGTTTAATGCCGATTCCGAACGGCGAGATTGAGAAGCTTTTTCTAGACAGTTATACTCTTTGAGCATTGTCAGTGACTCGACAATAGTGGAGTCGTGAAAAAAATGTTTGCTGTTTTTTTCGAGATTCGAACCAACGACCTCTAGCGTAGGAGTCGACGCACCTACCCACTACGTCACGGCGCCCACAGTAAGATAGTATTAGAAACCATTTATTTATTAAGTATTTTTCCTAAAGTGTAAGATTTGTTTTAAAGATAAGAATAAAAAAATGCATTCAAACTAAACTAACTAACTAACAAATTAATGAAAGGGTGCTTTTTTTAAACCTGTACTAACTTCAGACAGTTACATCTGTCAAACCAAATGTCAGATTGCAAAAGTAATGGTTGTATTCTTAAAACGTACAAAGCATTCGACACCATCCCTTATCTGACACTACCTTATTCTTGATAGTTTTCGCACAGCATTTTGCAAAATACGGTGGCACCGAAACACGTAAAAAGACTGTAAACCAAAGAGAAAATAGCATCTTCCAAAATCAACTGTCATGTTATCCGCCTATTTTATGGAAAAATTGTTTTTAAAAATTGCGATGGGGTTAATCTATGGCTCAACGAGTATGTCAAGAAACAAAATTGTCACATTTGTACCGAAGATAATCCGTTATATTCCGAAAAATTCACAGTTCGGCGCAGTCTGTGGGCTGGTGTAGGCATTGAAACATATTTTCTTAAAAAATTAGGCCAATTAACGTGTTTGAGGCAACGGTATTCACTGTAAAAATCATTAGTCAACGGTGTTCACTGTAAATCATCACATTTAAAAATCATTATTAATGTCATTATTAATAACTTTCCGTTTCCCAATTGAACAGCATGAATTTTTGAAAGAGATGTGGTTCCAGAAAGATCGCCTGCTAACAACTTATTGAACAAAAAAAATCGGTGAACGTATGATTTCTAGGAATGAACCTGTAAATTGGCCTCCAAGATCTTGTGATTTGTCGTGTGAAACGTAAAGTCGCAACAACAATTTAGGTATTGGAAGCTAACATTTTTGGTGTTAATTAGGACATACGGCTACAAATGCTTGAAAAAGTTGTCGAAATCGCTGTCTCCGGGGAGACATTTATAAGATCTAACGATGGTTATGTTTAAAAACTTATTGCAGAATGTATTTGATTGAACGCATGGCTATTTAATTAAATATCATGTATGTTGTTCAAAGTCAATGTACCGGTACTGCCGACCCAAAAAACCACCCGGTATAGATAATTTGCTACCAAACAAAAACACAAACGAAGAAGGGAATCTCATCCCACTTGGCACCCGGAACTGGATGCACCTATTCGGCCATATTTCACCAAGACTGGCCTGATGGTTGGAATCTAGGTCCAACAATTGTAATGTCAATTGCTCAGCTGAGGTCATACCTCTAAATTGGCTAACATAAATCAAACTTTTTCGATCACTCACTGCCACTACAATTTGTTTTCTCTCTTTAACCAAGTCTCATCGATCACCGCACTCCCATCTGTCAAAAGAGGTACTTGTCAACTGCCATACCGACCGCCTCGTCAGTCTGGTGAATAAAAACCCATTAATCATCCTTGTCAAGCCCGCACAGATCTCGATCCTCAAACACTTTGCTCCTGCCCACATCGTCCGCCAATTCGAAATTCAGTCCAACCCCCAAGTGAAACCACTCACCAGAATGTCTTATCGCTATTTGCGGCTTTATTGACTTTAATTACGACACTCTCCCCGAAACCGAACTCTCTTTTACGATTCGCCATAAAAATTCAACTGAAGTGCTCGTACACTTCGCCTCTTCCGCGGTGTGTCCTGAGGGGCGTCAGCCAGGCATCGACACCTCCAAGTGCACACACGCTGCACAAGTATCATAAATCTTGCGTGCGGATGCTATAACGCCTCGGTCCGACTTGCGCTCCTTCACGTGACACGAAGAATCAAATTTAAAAAGAAAATAACTGAATTATAACTGTAAATGGATTTAAAGCGCATTCACAACCGGTTCCGAGCGAACCACAGAGAGGAAGAAAGAAAGTGAAACCGTCTTTCGGTGTGGCTTTGCAAAATCAATTGTTCGCGGTTCGCCTGCGCGTACCCCTTGTCAACGCTCCGCTTCACTCGCTCAACCGCTTCGGTTGTAACTTTCTATTATGACGTCAGACTGAGACACTATGGGGAATTTCCAGCAGCGAAATGATTTTCCGGTCCAGCTCCTATTGCATCGTCGTCATCGTTGCATATGCCGTGGAACACGAGCCCTGCGGTGGTGGCAGTCTAGCTTCGCGCTAGGCTTGAGACGTTACAAGTTTTATGTCACATATGATGCTGGCTGCTGGCAGTGGTAGCGCATGCATTATGCAACGAGTGCGTGCGTTGTGCGCAAATCGAGACGCTAAACGTTGTCCGTCGCCCGTAAGGTGAATCATCATCGGCCGCGCACCGCTGCCGTGGGCCGTCTCTGTCGAGTGTTTGTTTTTGAAATCACCTTCTCTCTGTCCACCGCGACGTGTGAGGTTGTTGTTGCTTCTTAGGTACGCGCCAACCCGGGCAAGATTTGTATTTTTTTTGGGAAAGTATGTCGAGATTTGTATGCGAAGATTGTGAGCTTAAATGTTGCATAAGACGATTGGTCGGCGGACGAGTGGTTTGTGGTTTAATTAGAGCCCGGACCCTTCTCGAGACTCGGTCGATACGAGTATGTTTCTGTTTCTGTTTCTGATTTTGTTGTTTGTTTGCTTGCGGCCGTGTATCCGGATTTTGTAAGATCTGTTGAGTGTTGTCACTTAGGTGCACATTGCATACGTAAACTTTAAAGTGCTCTATTTGGGGCCGAATGATGGCGAGCTTGATGGGGAATTATATATTCGTGCGCTGGGCGGATTGGAATTAAAGTCTGTGAATGGGCTAGGGGATTCACAGATTCAGTTATGGACCCCCAGCTTGTGAGCTGCGGTTGGTCTTTCAAATTAGAGGCTCCATTCGAAGAACGTTCATGTAAGCACACGGAACTGAATGGAATTCTGTTTTATCGCCCCAACTGGTCCAGCCGGGTTGTTGCACCAATCCGAAGTGAAAGTGACCTTTAGATTGTTTTGCAGCAATCTGGATATCGGATTGAGGTCGCTATCGTTTAATCAGTTGCCAAACCCTCAGACTTATTGTTGAAAGATGAAAATAAGCAACTGAAAGCTGAAATTCGGAGTACATTTGGATGATCGAGACGGATAAAGTCGTAGAAAGAGTTTAAAACAACATCAGATATTTTGGAGTAATTTGGCGACTTGACTTTAGGCTGGAGGCTGTCAATAGATCGGTGATCGTGCAGATTGATTGAACTTTGGATCTGGAGTTTCCTTTGATCAAGCATCGAATAGAAACTTTGCCTGCCAAATAACGACAGCTAGGTAACTACTGGCGATTTCAACGACAGCAAGCGACGCTTAGACTGCATTACAATCAATATAAAAATCTGAATTTTAAGATATCAACACCAGCGGTTGCTGAGGACGATTCTATTTCGAATCTCCATCAAGATGTCGTTTGGGGAATTCACATTTGTCCAGAGGTAGACGACATCACATCTCCTTACCAAAATCCGTTTCAAAAGGTTTCAAAAGGTTCTGAAATCGTAGAGTCGATCTCCACGGTGCTTCGGGTATTTCTGTGGCGTACGACACAACCGGATCAATTTCCAGATTTCGGCCATCGCATCGAATAGTTCGTCGCGATGAATTCTGTCATATGCAGCTTAAAAATCGATAAAGAGGTGGTGCGTATCGATTTGAAACTCGCTCGTCCCTCCAGGATTTGGCGTTGGATGAAGGTTTTGTCTTTGTGGGTGCCGTGGCGTAGTGAAGGAGAAGCTAAGCTGAAGTTTACCTCAGACTGTAGCGCCACCAGTATTATTTTTATATTATTATTATTATTATTGTGGGCGCCGTGGCGTAGTGGGTAGGTGCGTCGACTCCTACGCTCGAGGTCGTCGGTTCGAATCTCGAAAAAAACATCAAACATTTTTTCACGGTTCCACCTCTTTCGAGTCACTTTCGAGTAACCCGAACACAGATACTACAGTTTGTGTATAGAGACTGAATGGCCCTCAACAAAGAACCATCAATCCCATACTCCTGCAGAACACTCCAGAGTTTACCTCGAGGAACCCGGTCGCATGACTTTTCCAAATCTATAAAACAACTGTAGATCGGTCTTCTCAAGTACCATTCTCAGAGTGAAAGCTGGCCGCACTGTTCATCTCCCATCCTGGATTCGACCATAGCTCTAGAACGCGCCTCCAACACCTTAGCGTAGACTTTACCAGGGAGACTTAAAAGAGATATGCCCCTGTAGTTGGAGCACTCTCTTTTGTTCCCCCTTTTTGAAAAGAGGGACAATCACCCCAGTCTGCCACTCGCAAGGTGTCTCACCGCGTTCCCAAGCCACCTTAATGACACGAGGGAGCCATAAAACTCCCTCTTTACCCATAGCCTTAAGCATTTTTGGCCGTCTCTGCTCCAGACGAAATTGGTAGAGTTAGCTTACTCTTATTACTGTAGAGCTCAAACAACGTCACCGGTCTACTTAGATATGTGTGCGCCACCTTGTACGTGGACGTCCTCTGTTGCGTTGCCCCACAGGCTCAGAGTCGAAGACTCTTTGGGCCGGAGCTAAGTTGTCCATACGCTCTACATGGCCTAGCCATCTTAGGCGTTGGGTCCGTAGACGCTTGGCTAGACTCATGTCGCTGTACAGTTCGTGGTTGAATCTTCTCCTCCAAATGCCATCAACGCAAACAGGATCAAAGATCGCGCGCAGAACTTTTCTCTCGAAAAGACCAAGACACTGTTCATCCGCTTGGGATATTGTCCATGTCCACGTACAGCAGGACTGGGATGATCAAGGTCTTGTATAGAGTCAGCTTGGTCTTCCGAGAGAGGGCTCTACTACTCAATTGCCATTTGAGCCCAAAAAAACAGCGGTTGGCAAGAGTTATTCTGCGTTTGATCTCGGTACGATGTTGTTGTTTGTACTGTTTACCGCGGAGCCAAGGTAGACGAAGTCCTTTACTACCTCAAAGTTATAGCTGCCTATGCTGACGTTCTGGCCAAGGCGTCGATGTTGTGCGTCTTTTCTCGATGACAGCATATACTTTGTTTTGCCCTCCTTTACCGCCAAACCCATTTTAGCCGCTTCCGTTTTAATACCAGCAAACGCATCATTGACGGCTCGCTGTGTTCGCCCAATCACGTCAATGTCATCCGCGTAAGCTAGCAGTTGAACGGACTTTTGTTAAAATCGTGCCTTTTGTGTTGGCCAATGAGTTTTGCACGATCTTCTCAAGAACGATGTTAAAGATATCACATGACAGCGCGTCGCCTTGTCTAAAACCTTTTTTGACATTGAAGGTCTCGGTGAGTTCGTTACCGGCCTTGATGGAGCAGCGAGAGTTCTCATCCTGCTCAGTCTGACGAGTTGACCAGGAATGTCGAAACTAGACATAGCGCCGTATAGCTCGTCTCTATACACGCTGTCATATGCGGTCTTGAAATCGACAAATAGATGGTGTGTGTCGATCTACATTTCTTGGGTCTTCTCCAGGATCTGCCGCAGTGTGAAAATTTGATCGATGGTAGCCCGGGATAGGGACCTATCAGTGTGTTCACAAATGTTTTCAGGCGTTCACACAAAACGGCAGAGAAGATCTTATAGGCGATGTTAAGGAGACTTATCCCTCGATAGTTGGCGCAGTCAAAGGGGTCTCCTTTCTTGTGGATCGGGCAAACGTCCATATCTTACAGATGAGCTGGTGCATGCGCCCTACCAGATCACCTCCAGCTGCTTTAAACATTTCAGCGGGCAGACTATCTGCACCAGCAGCTTTATTAGACTTCAGTCTTGATATCGCTATCTTGACTTCGTCTAGGTCGGGGAGACGGTATTCTCTTCTATCATCGTCCGTTGTGTTGAGTGGAACATTCTGCCTGACAGAATGCATGCTGCATTGCTGCACAACTATTCGAGACTTTAGATATTCTGTTTATATTAAATGGATGGGCACTGTTTTGCTAAGAAGTGTGACAGAACATCATCAAAATTGGCAAAACAACAAATAGTGACTACGTCTTCAACGGAAACTTATAAGTTGGTAGATATTACAGAATGAAAGTGAAGTACTGTGAATAAACTACGTTCTGTCTACAGGATCCCAAACAGTGAGTTCAATTGAAGCAAGGAACATCTAAAAGATCCACATTATAAATTGCCGGATGCTGTAGAGTCAACTAACCTTGCAGCAGTTTCTGACAAGTGAATGAAAGAGGACATATTCAGTCCTAAATCTATCTCAAAACAAACTTATGAGAATAAACTTCCTTCCCAAAATGGTTGGCAGCACTTTTGTATCAAGAATCAGAGGATGACTGGCGGTGTTGCCAAAATTCTTGCCCAACCCTCAGATAGATGGAGCTTTGATTATTTTAACTTCATCTTTCCGTCTTTGATCTCGGGGGTTATAATCTTCTTACTACATTATTACTTGTCACCCTGTAAGTTTCATTGGATTAACGTAAAAAAACGACAGAGTATCAGGATGTCAGAATTTATGGAGGCCAATCCAACGGATTTGTTCGACGCAGGAGTTATGAGGCCTGAATCTCTTTCGTAATTGTCCAACGGATTTGTTCGACGCAGGAGTCTCTTTCGTAATTGTCTAGCATTCATTGACATTACATTTTTATTAAGGTTATTTTCTTTTGGCCCCGCTTTAGTAACTTTCCTTAAAGTAAGTTCATCCCCGGATTTTTAACCATCTATTTCGGGTTGAACGGTTTATTCTTGTTGTCTTTTGAAGCATCTTTATCTCAGTTGCCGTAAGTTCCCAGTCAAATTTCTGGACATTATTCAATATATTATGAATGATAAATGAACAATTGCCCACTAGAGCTTACTTTGAAAGACGAACGCCATACAGAGTCAACATCTTTTGAACTAAGTTGGCTGTTTTTGTTCGCAATAGATCACGAAGTTTATGCGCAGCACGTTCACGCATTTTATGCACATCTTCTTACAACTTACTCCAGTCTTGGTATAATGCCAGTAGGGTCGAAATCATCTCTGTCATAAAAAAGTTTCAATTTCTCAACCAAATCCTACTTTCTCAGATCAAACCGTGCCAACAAATCCATACTTAAGCCCACATAAAACCAAGTGAGGCAAGAGAAATACAATAACTTAGACAGAGAGACTGAGGACCTCCTCTAGAACGCTGCAATTTGTGCCTACTACACGCAGCCGACCACATTTATTCAAAAGCACACACTTGTGAGTGAGTTTATGAGCGCGAAAACCAAATGAAAACAAAATTCCACTTAAAGGCTAATTAAACTCGTAGATTTCCATGTCGGATTTATGTTATGCAATTTACTGGATTCTTGTATCTTATTGCTTTTTGTCTTAATTACCACCTGACTGCTGCGCACTACCCCGCCGCTCAACTTTCACTCGCAATCTGTGGGTAGGATGAATTTTAATTAATGAGCCTTTTTGAATACGATTACTGTGAGCGAAGTCGTTGTTATCGTCGTTGTCTTCGTTGTCGTCGTCGCAAGGGGTAATTAAGTTAAAACAAGTCACAGATGTTGGCTTGGTTTGCGATACTCTTTTTTGTCGGTTTATAAGTTCAACGGTCTGACACGCAGAAACGGTACGTTGCTTATATTGTTTCAATCTTGGTCTTTATGATGGCAGGCCAACGGGATCAACATTCACTTCCTTGAACCGAAGCAAGCAGATGTTCGAGTTTCGAAACGATGGGGAGTAAGAATGCGTTCGCAAATGTGTGTTTATTGTTTCCTGGAATTTTCTCCACTGAAAGTCAGCCAATTGGACAAAAATGTTCCATAAAAATGTTGAAAATCGAAGACATGATTGTTGAAATTTATTGCGCTTGTAGTAATTAACCGCAAGGGACTTTCTTCTTTTCTGTGTGACGATGCAATTCGGGGCGAATTTGGGCCTTAACCAACAAGATTGCTAGCTGCATGATATCTTGCTTGCTTTCTCCAGTTTCGAACGCTAAGTCGGTGAATGTCCTTCTTCTTCGCTCGCGTGCCCCAACTTAATCTCGAACGTCTTTTGCCGTGGTATCCCATAGGCTCAAAGTCGTAGACTCTCCGGACTGGAGTAACGTTTTCAATGCGCCACCTACGGCGCTGTAGTCTTAGACTAGGCTAGACTCATGTCGCTCTACAGTCCGTATACTGTGCACTTGAATCTTCTCCCCCAATCACCATCAACGAAATCAGGACCAAAGATCGCACGTAGAACTTTTACTCTCGAAACGATCAACGACTTCCTTATCAGCTTTGGATAATGCCCATGCCTTTGTGCTATAGAGCAGGACTGGGATGACCAAGGACGTTGTAACGTTCTAGACATCCTGTCGGTAGTGGACATTCTTGTATCATGTCCTCATTTACCGCATAATCTTCTTATTATTTGGGTGGCGCTACAGTTCATGGCGGACTTGGGCCTAGCATCTCAGCAACCCCTCATGCTGTACATGCTATTGTTTTCTCACTAGTATAGGAACATACAGTTTAATGTCCACTCCGAACGGCGAGAGAAGCTTTTTCTAGACAGTTATTTGACCATTGTCATTCCATTGACTGGAAAGAGCCGTGAAAAAAATTTAGGTGTTTTTTCGGGAATCGAAACCAGACTTCGTGCGTAGGAGTTGACGCACTTACCCACTGCGTTACGGCGCCCAAAGCTTTTACAACAACCACTCGTATTATGCATTCTACTATTCTATCCTATTCGTATATTTTATCTGTCCTGGATCGAACCATGGACCGACAGCATAGAACTCAATTACCTCAGTCAATCGGTAGCTCCATTTATATCAACCACTCCAAGCAAATTTGTCTTATCTCAGTTGAGGAGAAAGCAAAGTATCTGCGAATGACTTTGCTGAATGAAAAGGTGAGATAGGAAAATGCACTAATATTGCTGAGGCTCCGTACCCCAGGAGGTTTTCCAGGAAACATGTGTACATCTCTCAGCTCAGAAACAAATGAGCCATCCGATGATAAGTTGCCTCTTTAATTAGGAAACCAACTTAAGTATATCCATGACGTTGCACGTATTTCCGCAAGAATGGTCCAGGCATGCCAAATGCAGACATGGCAAATTCAGCAGATAAATAAACAGAGTTTCATAGGTAACCTTGCCATTTATCATAACTGTGTCATTTTACGTTTTTCAAAGCTCTACTGTGTTTGTTGAATTGTGTAGAATTTGTGTATGTTTTCAGAGTTTGAGTTCCAACTTGGCAGCACTCTTCGTAGAGACAACCAATTTGACAATTGAGCAAAAAGTCAAACTCAAATGCATTAAGGTTGATTTGCAGAAAAATGATTGTGGTCACATTGAACTGAAGTTTGCCAAATTTATTTAACTTGTCTATTGGCATCACTTCATACAATTGTGTAAGTTCCAATGTCTGAAAGGTCTGTCTCTGAAATTTGTTTGCATAGCCTCGTTCTTTAGCTCGATAGATTTTGTTGGCTTAACTTTGGTTCAGTTCTGTCAAACTCTAAATTTCTTCGCTCCGGAAGACAGTGGCAATTGTGGCTTCAAAATCTGTGTTTCAAAGTGCCATTGAGTGATGATTTGTTTTCGGTATGCTTTGTCATTTTACCTTTAACAAACTAGCGCCGCAAGAACCCTTGCAAATTGTGCAGATTTACTTAAAAAAGTCGTTAAAAAAAAATTGCTGGATCTGGAGAGAAGAAAATGCAATCTTAAATGAAGACATCGCTTTTACACTTTTAAAAAGTCACTGTTTGGTATGCATTGTGGATTATTGGAATCATTGGTCCATACTTCTTCAAAGATTAGGCCGGCCAGAGTGTTATAGACCATGAAGGTTGATATAAATCATTGATTTCCATCCCTTGATTAAATGGCATCAACTTAAAAGATATCTGGTTTTAACAAGACGGCGCGACATAGCCAATACACTGAAAGACATCTTAATAAGGGTCTCATCCCGCGAAATGGACCACTGAATTGTCCTCCAAGATCAATTGATATGACAACTCTTGGCTATTGTCTGTGGATAAAATCGCTAGTCTAGTGATAAACCAGAGATTTTGGACCACTCAAATAGCAAATATTTACCGCATTTCCTTTATGCAGCTGCAACCACTGGAAAAATTAAAGCGTTTCAAATGAAGCAGGCTCATGGCACAAAATATACTCGAAATACAATACAAATAATATTGTGGCCCTACTATCTGGGGAGGACTTGGGCCCAGCTTCTGAAGCAATCACTCATATAGTGCGTGCTATTGTTATCTCAGGATATCCTTATAAGTTTTTCTTAATTTTGAAGTTCTGAAGCTAGATGCGGGAACATATTGATAATGTCCAACGAAATAGGGTGATTCGCTCGCAATTCAGAAGATCTCAAGATATCAAGATATGCACATGAATTTCCCAGCTTCGACTCATTAAGTATTACAGTAGACGCTCAATAAAGTGAACATCGATATAGCGAACAATCCAATATAGTGAACACACACAAAATTATACAGGCTATTCTAAATAGCGAACAAAAACACTGTCGCTATAGTGAACCTTTCTGTATTCACAATCACGTCTAAAACTCATTAGTGCTATGCAGTCAGCAGTATCCATACAATCGTCGTAATTTACCGTTTGTATATGGTACACAGTTTGGGGTTGTTTGAAGCAAATACAAAGTGCGCGTTGCTTGTATATGGAATGTATTGTTTTGTTGCGTTTTACGTTTTTTGACGGATGAGTTGTTGGGTTTGATAAAAATAAAATATTCTTTTTTAAAAATATTGGCTATTTTGATGAATTGTACTTCAAAACACGCATTTTGATGAAGTTTGCTCCATGCAGTCTACGCTCGTTACAATGAACAATCTCGATGCAGTGAACAGGCCCGATTTTTATTGGTTCACTATATCGAGCGTCTACTGTATTTGTAATCTCCCTTTAAAACTGCAAGTGTTTGGAGAGCTATTAATAGAGGTAAACTGGTCTACATCTCACTATGGCATATTGGTTCAATTCCCAGCACAGAATAAATAATTTTCAATTTGACGGCTCCAACTCCTTCGAGTCACTGACAATGCTCAAAGAGTATAACTGTCCAGAAAAAGCTTCTCAATCTCGCCGTTCGGAGTCGGCACTAAACTGTAAGTCCCCTCCACTCGTAATGGAACAATAGCTCGCACAACACGAGCTAGGCTCAAGTCCACCTCAGACTATATCTCCACCATTATAATGATTATAAACAAGGGTATGGATTCGGATTCAGAAGCAACCGACAATTGGAGACAATTTCTTTTTGAATTTATGTATTTTCATCTGTTAAGATAGTTCTTTTGGATAAATAAAGCTTAAGACACGAACAACTAATTTTATGACCGCTGTTTTTATTAAGAATTGGCTTCAATGGTCTGAGGCGATGAGAGAAAAAGTTCTTTAAAAAATAAAGCATTTCTTAGCCCAGCCACCAAATACTTGGTTTCAAGGTAAATGAGGATCAAAAAAAAAATATCGACGCCTAAAACTGTAAGGTATTTAAGAAGTAGTAATGTAGATCTGACGGGTGGGCGCCGTGGCGTATTTGGTAGGTGCGTCGACTCCTACGCTCGATGTTCTCGGTTCGATTCCAGAAAAAACACCTAACATTTTTTCACGGCTCCACCACTTTCGATTCACTGACAATGCTCAAAGAGTATAACTGTCTATAAATAGCTTCTCAATCTCGCCGTTCGGAGTCGGCATTAAACTGTAAGTCCCCTCTCCACTCGTGAGAGAACAATAGCACGCACAACACGGGTGGTTGCTGAGAAGCTAGGCCCAGGTCCACCTCGGACTGCAGCGCCGGCATTATTATTAATAATGCAGATCTGACGTACAATCGCCTGGGCAACCACTGCTTCTTTGATTTGTCCGCACTACTTGGGTAAAAACTCCGGACTCCGAGGATTTTCAAATGCTCTTCAAACTTCTATCCTGCCAGTCTTGCTTATGAGTTGATTCGAGGTGTTTTCGAAAGCAAAAATCAAAAATCAGATAATTCTTCTCCTGTTAGTAAGCAAGGTGACAGACCCTCGAACTATACAAGCTGTGCAAAAATATTGACTTATTCCGAGAGGCAAAAATCGATCGACTAAACTGGCTCGGCCATTAAAGGTCCGACTGAGAGAGTCTTTGAATCTGACCTGCTTATATCGGGAAGGAGTGATCACATAATCACATATCACACATAAGGCTGTAAAGAATGGAAAACAGCTCCATGGATCGTTGACCGTTGAAAGTAAGAAAGTAAGGATCCAGTTAGACCCAACTGCTTACAAAGAAAAAGATCCTACAATTGCACTCTAAATTTTTTTTTCCGAATGTTCATGATCAGCGGCTATTAGAGGTTTACATAGAATTGAAAAATTACTTTGATTCACATTCACATTTTTGTGAGATCTGAATGAGTGTGCATATGTTTCGAATATTAGAGGTTTGTCCGCCTAATAGAGAGAATATTGACAAAATTCTTGCAAAAAAGAATGCCGAATATAAAGGATGCCGGTTGTTGGAGTTCCAACTGTATTTGTCTGCGATTGAGAAAAAGATTTAGTCATTGGAAACATTTTCAGAATTTTCTCACTTGATCACGTTGGACACAAGTTTGACTAAATAATAAATACCGCGATGGTGGTTAAATCTCATGAAGTGATTTCAGACGAAGTTGAGGACTTGGCAAATAGACATATTTGTGAGAAACTAACGCTTAATCCGATCGATGATGAAACGGTTACGGAAAATAGTCTAATAGAATGATGTCTAGAGATAGAAGACGAGAATAAACAAGAATTCTATACGGTATGTACTACGGTAAGTCTTGTTCGTTGAACCCAAGTCTACCCCGGACTGAAGCAACAGAAGGAGAAAAAGAAGCTGCGATAATTTGAAGCACATTTGGTTCTCGAACAGGTCGACCGATATTTATTCCTCGGTGTTTCTTTTATTGGATTTCCTTATTTGAAGGCAGTTGGATTAATAGATTGACAAAACCAGAGGTAGATATGAATGCTTGGTCATCAACTTTTAAGGTCTTATTTTAAATCGACAATTCACAACTGTTCTTACACTAAACGTGGCCGGCATGGCATTGTCAGTAAATGCATCAACTCCTACACTTAAGTTCTAGGAAAAATTCCCGACACAACACCTTTTAAATTTCACGGCACCAATGTTTTATACACTGACAATGCCTGGAGAGTTCAGGTGTCAAGATACGCTTCTCAAACTTCGCCTTTCGGAGTCGGCATAAAACTGTAGGTCTCCACCATTTGTGAGAGAACAATAGCACGATGACGAAGCTAGGCCCAAGTCTATCTATTTAATCTGACAAATGATGCTTGGGTCCTCAAGTCTCCGATCATACCAAGCTGAGGACTTTGTTGCTTCATTGTTGTTAGAAAACGAGGCAAATTTTCAAAGGGAACAGTCCTATCTGATGTCATCTCATGGGCTACTGACGACCAACCACTTCTCGACTCTCATCACATTCAACACGAACCCCAATGCAGTGTCATCTGTACATACACACAGGGAAGTTAACCGCACCGCACTCAAGCGAAAAGATTCACTTTTTATTTCGAAATCTTCACGACAACTCGTTCCTTGAACTCGTCGCACACAGGCCAAACCGTGCATGAAATTCACTTCCCATGCCAACGACTGCGTGCACCACTCATTATTGCCTCATAGATAACAAACCAGAAAACAACTCGAACATGAAATTCAACTCTTCAAGGAGAGGAGAAACGTTTTCACACACAAACGCGCCACAAAACCGCTGAACGAACATTAAGTTCGCAACCCAACTCTTTTGTTTTCCTTTCCGCGAAAATCAATAAAACAACCTGTCAAACCCTCGGCGCCGCACTCGCAGGCCACAGAAACGAACAGAAACATTTTAAGGAGGTCATTTACATTTCTGATCTCACTTTTTATAAATAAAATACCGACAATCGAAACTAGAATAGGAGAAAATCGAAAGTTTTTTTTTCATTTTTTTCATTTTTTCTGTCACTCACTTAATGGGTTTTCTTTTATTAATTTTTTGTTTTGTGTTGTATTTTTCTTATTCCACAACTAAACCGTGTCGAAAAGAGTTCGTAGAAATCACCATGAATGATCTTCGATTCTATAATCGTCACATTTCACTCTCTCACAAAAAAAAAAAAAAAATAATAAGAATAGTTGCTCCTCTTACCGAAACACATCAATGCCAACGGAGTTCCCATGATGAAAGTTATAATCCAATTAGTGGAAGTTGCATTCAGATTGAAAGCAAATTGAATTCCTTGTTCACACGCTGTCACACGCACCAGCAGCGCCACCGATCACGAGTCACGAGATGCCACTCCACTGGGGGTTGCGTTGCGGTGGAATGGAAGGAGCGACGGACGGGAGGCCTACCACTGAGCAAATGAAAATGAAAGTCTTTGCGAAATGCGATTACCACGAGCTGGTATCGTCGGATGATTTAAGCAAATCACGATGACGCGGCGCCGATTACGAGGAGTTACGAGTACGTCTTGCTCCACGGAACTCGTAAACTGCATGAAAACTACGCACACCGCGCTCGCCCGATGAAATATGAATTAAGCAGTCGCGAACAACGAAAAAATATGCGCGAAGGAACAGCAACAAAAACCGAAAGACGAACGAACAATTTTCACTTTTAATCCACACACAATATTGGGCCCCGAGATTACAAGGGTGGGGGAGGCGCAGTCAAGTACGCTGCTGCATTTAGTGACAAAACAAATTACGAACTGGAGCTGGCTGAAGAGCTGGAGAGTCTTGGAGTTCACGTTGAGTTGTGTCGATTGTGTTACACCTTCCGAAGGTGAATGCCAGTCGTCGGAGACTGAAACTCTGTTACGACTCCGAGGCTGTAGCGGATGGTAGATTTGTGTGTTTGGTTTCTGCCACAGTGTCAGGTGGGATCATTGCTTGTGGCATAGCCCCACCACCGGTGCGTACTCCTCCTGCCGAGCGATGGGGACGATCGCCACGAGCGCCGAGAGACCCCAAACAGCTGCTGAGACTGTCGTTTCTCCGAAGCAGCGCTTCATGGTCCACGATGTCGAGTCATAATCACTTTTTCTTTTTAATGAGCATTCACCGTGCTCTGGGGGGTTTTGTAATATGTTGTTGAGCGAGAGACAGCCACGACGGATCGATATGCTGCTGCGGAGATGCAAGCAGTTTTTGAGTGTCTGTTATTTAACAAATTTGTGTGTATTCCGATCGTTTGGCAATGGTTGATGAGTTCGGGCGATGCCGAGTGCTCGGTACGGCCCAGGCGCAGGGGAACACTTCGGTGAAAGGTTTTATGAGTTGAAAAGTAAATACGACAAAAGGGGAACAAAAAATGTTAAGTAAATGCAAATATATTTATTTGCGACTTGAAGGCGAAAAGTGTCTCGCAGGAAATTCCGAGAATTAGGAATCGGTTGGGGATTTTGGGGTTTTTGTTATTCCGCAGCGTATCTGATGAACCTTGGCTTAGATTTGCCTTAGAGAGTGCCCATGGGGTGAGGGTTTTGTTGTGGCATTTCCTAGACCATTTGATTGGCGTCGGATGATTCGCTTTGTGTGAGATTGACGACAGATTAGGTTTCGCGGTCACAGTTAGACAATGTCTTTAACACAAGACGTTACGTTGACTAATAGTGTGAATGAGTAAATCCCATAAAATGCATGATAAAATTAGTATCGATAGATTTGATATGGAAATCAATGAAGACTGTTGGACTTCGAGCCACGGGAACTACATGTGATGTAATTTTACGAAGCATAAAACATTGATGGGCGTCGATGGCAGATAGAAGTCAGTAAGCAATTTAGGCAATAAAATCTCTATTTGAGTTTAGAATTTCGATTGGTCCGCAGTTTTTCAAATGAAAGGTGAAAACCTTAATCAAAATTGCGTCATGTTCTTTCGTGGATATACTTGGAAGTTAACTTGAAAATTTCATACTTATGTAAATTAAAGCTTATGCAGACAAACTATTTTTGCACTAATTCCTTTCGCACGATGTTGCCGCATTATTCAAAGATCTCTTGCGCCTTAGTCAGTAGTAAAGCCATAATGTGCTTCATGAGACAACGACTGTAATGTTTCCATTAAAACAGCTACTCTCGACTCAAATAGTATGCATTTTCAACTTGAAAAGGCTTTTTAACCTCTTCGGTGTAAAAGTCCACATATGTGGACTTATATTTTCTCTCTTTTTATCATTTATGCGTACTCATTTTTGATGAAAATATTATTGGAAACGAAAGAGAAAATATAGTTTTTCTTAAAAACAAAGACATTTTGAATATTTTGTTTTCAATTTGTAGCCTTTTTTTGATCTGAATGTAGGTGATGTCGCGTAGAAGAGCTCCTCTATTTAGTAAGTAATGAAACATACCTTTTTAACAAAAGAAATGATTAGAAGCTCAAAAATAATTTATAGGGTACAAATATAAAATATTTGCAATTCAATTGCGTCGTAACAAGATATTAACTCTTGAATGTTGGGTACACATATGTAAACTTACGTTGTTTATGCCAGAAAAAGTTGATTCCGAGAGTACACGTATGTGTACTTTGACTGATGTTGCCAATGCAAAAACAGAACTTTTTCCCTTCTTCCAATTGACTTTGCCTCCTATTCACAAATGATTATTTATTGAAACAAAACCGCTGGGTGATTTCCAAAAATGCCCATTTAACCAAAAACCTCGAAAAAATTCATAAATTTGAAAAATCGCATTGGAGCCGTCATCAAGAAATTCAGAGATGTCCGATGTATGAAGAGGGGAGAGTGGGATGAGTGGATTCGGGAAGACGAAAAGATTATGGCGGTTAAGTGGAAGGACAACAAAGGAGTTCTTCTATTTTCCTCGTATGTAGTAGCCCAATCGGTGGTCTAAAGAGCATGCCACAAAAGTTTCATTACCACAGCCTGCTATTGTGAGCATGTACAATAAGTACATGGGGGAGTGGACCTTTGTGATCGCTACATATCCCTGTATCGGACTGTAAGGGCTTTTAATCATTTTGTTGATTTGGTTATAATGAACTGCTGGATAATGTTTAACAGACGGCAGAATCACCTCAAAGAAAGAAAAATTACCCTTCTAGATTTCAAAGTCTATGTCGACAAGTCTTTGATAGGGTTTTCAAGCAAAGCCAATACAGCTGTTTCCAAAAAACGGGCGTTCGATTTAACCTCACACGATAAACCACATCATCCGGAGTTATCCAAATGGAGAAAAGTAAATCTGTAATCGACCGCAGTTCACATATACCATTGGCATCAATAATTTTTATTAACTTTTTTTTCTAAATTAATTACTTAGCCCGAATATAGATAGAAACGGACAAAAAATATATATTTTTCAACTTATTTTCTGTCGGGATTGAAGAGGTTAAAAATTACCAATATTTATGACAATTATTTTACGTCTACATACCAATCTGTAACACAATTAGTCGCAAACAAAGAGTATTTTTTGTTTAAATAATTCCTGGAAGTACGTTTTAATTAATTTTACATTTTAATTAAATTTTTATTTTTTAATTTTTGCATTTAATATTTACAATCAATTTCATCTCATCTCATCTCATTTTCAATGACCCGCATGTTCCACTAAAGGGGTCGCGGGGGCAATGCATGCACGAGAGATCTCTCCTCCGCCATCGACTCTAACTCATCAGGAGCTATGCCCAAGCGCAACCAGGCGAGTGTTTGGACTTGGTCCAACCATCTCATCCTAGGTCTGCCAAGCGGTCGCCTACCTGATGGAATCGCATTCAAGGCACGCCTCGGAAGTCGTGATGATGAGGACATTCGTGCCACGTGACCAAACCAACGAAGTACAGCCCTTTCCGTTCGAAGAAGCAGCTGCCCAACATTAAGTTTCCCGCGCACTGTCGTGTTTCTCACCCTATCCCGGCGAGTAATTCCCACAACAGCACGAAGAAATCTCATCTCGGCAGCTTGTATTCGCGATCTTATTCTTTCGGTCATTACCCAAATTTCATGACCATAGGTGAGAGTTGGAACAAATACTGCGTTAAAAACCGCTAACTTGGCTTTGACACCAAGCTCGGCCTTCCTGATTACAGATCGACCAAGCTGTTTCAAAATTGAGCCAGCTTGACCAATCCTACAGAAAAGCTCAGCATTATTCCTCCCATCACTCGTGAAGAAGACCCCGAGATACTTGAACTTCTCCACCTGTTTCAATGGGACTCCACTAACATGTAGAGAGCATTGAACAGGGGTTCTGAAAATAACCATAACCTCGGATTTGTCCACGTTAACCCTCATCCCAGCATCAGCACATACGGCCACAAACCTATCTAGCGTGCGCTGGAGTTCCATCCGGGAGGATGTGAGGATGACTAAGTCATCTGCAAAAAGAAGATGACTGACCCTCAACTCTCCCAATGTGAAACATTCCTCGCCTCGACTGCGCTGTAACATCCAGTCCATATATATAATGAAAAGGAGAGGTGACAAAACGCACCCTTGGCGAAGTCCAACGCCCACGGTGAAAGGTGTTGATTTACTACCGTTAACCCGAACACAGCTACTACAGTTTGTGTATAGAGACTGAATGGCCCTCAACAAAGAACCATCAATCCCATACTCCTGCAGAACACTCCAGAGTTTACCTTGAGGAACTCGGTCGTATGCCTTTTCCAAATCTACAAAACAACTGTAGATCGGTTTGGCGTACTCCCAAGCCTTCTCAAGTACCATTCTTAGAGTGAAAAGCTGGTCGGTTGTACTTCTGCCGGGACGAAAGCCGCACTGTTCATCCCCCATCCTGGATTCGACCATAGCTCTAGAACGCGCCTCCAACACCTTAGCGTAGACTTTACCTGGAAGACTTAAAAGAGATATGCCCCTGTAGTTGGAGCACTCTTTCTTGTCCCCCTTTTTGAAGAGAGGGACAATCACCCCAGTCTGCCAATCACCAGGTGTTTCACCGCGTTCCCAAGCCACCTTAATGACACGAGAGAGCCATAAAACTCCCTCTTTACCCATAGCCTTAAGCATTTCTGGCCGGATTTCATCCACACCGGCGGATTTGCCAACTTTTAGCGATTCAATCGCCAAAATGACTTCCTCCACCGTTGTACTATTCTCCGCCCTACTCAAGTCTACAGGTCTGTCACCCTCAGTGCCCTGTTCGGGATTGAGCAGCTCCGAAAAGTGCTCGCTCCATCTGCGCAAGATGTCCACCTCATTGGAAAGCAACACGCCATCTTTGGATTTGACTCCTTCGATGGTGTTGTATTTCCTCCCTCTGAGCCGGCGAATGGTTTGCCAGAACACCTTTTTCGCAGATCTATGGTCGCTTTCCAACTTCTCGCCGAACTCCTTCCAAGTCTGCTCTTTAGCTGCTCGCACAGCCAATTTGCAAGATCTTCGCGCCTCAGTGTACCGGTCACGAGAATCAGAGTTCCCCAAGAGAATCCAGTCTCTGTAGGTCTTCTTCTTCTCTCTGATGGCTTCTTGAACTCCGGGTGTTTTAAACCACGCAGTTCTTTTCTCACCACCAGCCGCCACACCAAGCCGCTTCACCCCACAAACATCACGTGCAGAAGCAATGACAGCTGTTGAAAACAGTCGCCATTCGTCCTCTACATGCGATGGAACAGTTGGAATTTGCTCAAACCCTTCGGATATGCGCCGTGCAAAATGTTGCTGCACCTCACTGTTCTGTAGTTTCTCCCACCGTATGCGTGTAACCACTCTTGGTTTCCGCCTTGGCAGAAGAGGTACTTTATCAGAAAGATACAGCGTACACAACACCAGGTGATGATCAGTTGACAGTTCAGCCCCTCTCAACACACGAACGTCACAAACCATCCGTTTCACACACGATGGTACCACAAAGAAATCTATCAACGATTTCTGTTGAAGACTCCGACGGTACCATGTGTATTTATGGATGTCTTTGTGTGCAAAGAAGGTGTTCATAATGGACATGCCATTTGCACAGCAAAAATCCAACATCTTCTCTCCGTTCATGTTTTGATGAGGATCACCGTTCCTCCCAATCACACTCCCCCATGTCGTTACATCCACACCCACGTGAGCATTGAAGTCACCCATCAGAATAAAGGAATCCATCTCAGCCACCCTGTCAAGGGCAGCCTCAACTTCATCCAGGAAAGCCGCATACTCTGACTCTAGATTCGGTGCATACACCTGCACTAGAGCCAAAGTTGATCTTTCAAGCTTGAGCTTTAAGATCCCGACTCTCCCTCCTAACGGTATCCACTCCAATACCCTGTCTGCCAGCCTGGGACTTGTGAGTATCCCCACTCCCGCCTGTGCAGACATTTGAGGTGCCACTCCCGACAGGAAGAGTTTCCACCCGTCCGAAAGATCCACAGTTCTAGATCCTCTTTGCTTGGTCGAAGAAATGCCTACGATATCTAACCGATATCTGGCGGCTTCTCCAACCAGCTCGAGATCCTTTCCTGTGAGCGATGAGACGTTCCATGTGCCTATCCTAAGCCGATGCCGTTGTCCGTTGCCTTTTAACCCTCGCACGCACTGGTTAGTGCATGGCGTGATCCCCCTCCCACCCCCGTAGTGGCTCACGAGGCCACTGCCGGGTTGCTCGTAACTACTTCGGGCTGAGCCCGACCGGCTGCCGAGCGGGACAGGCCGGCCACCAGACGCTCGCATACTGCTACCATTCAGGCCTGGCTCCGAATGGGGCCCTGGCACACCAGGGTAGGCGGTATCCGAGGCTGTCTGTGTTCTTCTGGTCATCCGAGGGGGTTGCGCTTCGTTAGCCAGGCTTGCGGCGTACAATATGCACACCACAAACCTGTTGCCCGCCCCCCACCACGAGGAGGTCAGTCAGCTGCCGATTGTATTTCAAGCAGAATTCAGAAAAATATATCCGTCCTTGTTTCTGAGATTTTATGATATATTTTTAACTTCAGTTATGCATGTGCTTCTGCTCAATAAGTTGCGCATTCTTGGCTTAAATCTTTTTGAAGAAATCGTAAATAATTGGTTAAAATTTGATCTTATTTGAGTTCAAAGTGCTAAGCAAACATAAGTGTTCCTCACGGATCCATTCTAGGTCCTATAATATTTTTAACACCTGTCGATTCACTGCTTAAAGAAAAATTACAGCATTCACAGATTATACTATTCAAGTAACAACCGCTATGATATGTATGCAGATGTCATTTCTCACCTTGAAACTCTTTTTGATGATTCATTTCTCATAAACTGACCGCCCACACCTCTGTTTGCCTCTGTTGTATTGTCACACAGCCTCGGTGTCGAAGATTCGACTGTCGAAAAGTAAAGTTGTTCATCGCTCTAGATGGCATATCCATTTTAGGCGTTGTATCCATAAATGCCAATGCAGTTCGTGGTTGAGTCCTCTCCTTCAATCGCCATCAATGCAAATAGAACCAAAGGTGTCACGACGGAGGGGCACACGATATGTGGGCGCCGTGGCGTAGTGGGTAGGTGCGTCGACTCCTACGCTCGAGGTCGTTGGTTCGAATCTCGAAAAAAACATCAAACATTTTTTTCACGACTCCACTATTGTCAAGTCACTGACAATGCTCAAAGAGTATAACTGTCTAGGAAAAGCTTCTCAATCTCGCCGTTCGGAGTCGGCATTAAACTGTAGGTCCCCTCCGCTCGTGAGGGGCACGCACAACACGAGTGGTTGCTGAGAAGCTCGGCCTAGGTCCACCTCGGACTGTAGCGCCGCCATTATTATTATTATTATTATTGTCACGACGGAGGGGTATAAACAATACAAGCGGATGAAGAGGCACTCGGTCGTTTCAAGAAAGAAGTTTTGCTTTGACGGCGATTGGAATATTCAACCACGAACTACAGGGTGGGCCAAATACTAGTTTCTTTTTAAAAATGTAATAAAATTGACAAAATTACATTTTTTCCATTTATTATGGCTTTATTAGTAAGAACAAACATTCCCATTAATTAAGAAATACAACGTCGTTCAAGTGGCTGCCTCGGCTGGCTGCGCAGTAGCGCCAATTTTCGCAGTCACCCCAATTTTCCAAGACCTTGTTATGGTTTCGGACTATAGCTCACGGATTGCTTGGATGATATTTGCCTTAAGTGCTTGAATTGTTTTCGTATTATTGACATAACACCAGTCCTTCACGGTTCCCCACAATGTCCAAAGGAGTCAAAATGCAGCTCCGAGGCGGTCAATTGGTATCGCCAAGACGCCTGATAACACGACTTGGGAATTTGGTGCGCAAAAGATCGAATGTGACATGGGCTGTGTAGCATGGCGCCATCTTGCATGAATCAAAGGTCGTCCAAATCCATGTCTTCAATTTCAGTAAAAAAAAAAAACAACAAACGGTTAACATGGCTCTGTAACGTCCACCGTTGACCAAAACAGCCTCATTTTCAAAGAACACGGTCCAATGATGCCACAACTCCACAATCCGGACCGAACTGTCACTCTCTGTGGATGCATTGGTTTCTCGACAATAAAGTGTAGATTTTCCGAGCCACAGATGCTAACGTAGCCGCCGAGATGAAAATGAGCCCTGTCAGAAAAGATGTTTTTTCGCCCAAAATCATTGTCCAATTCAAGCTGCTCTAACAACCCTGACTGCGGAGCGATAACGAAGCGAATGGTAACGCGCCTTCAATTGCTGAGTCATCTTGACCTTGTAGGCGAATAATTCGAGATCTTTGTGCAGAATTCTCTTCAGGCTAGTGCGTGAAATGTTAAGCTGTTGAGATCGATGGCGAGTTGATGTTCGTGAATTGAGTCTCACACTCTCGGCCACAGCAGCCACATTCTCATCTGTGCGAACGGTACGACGACGGGGACCATGAGTGTTATCCACTAGCATGCCAGTCTCACGAACTTTTTGTACAAACTTGCGTACAGCATACTTCATTTCGGCCATGAGTTCTTTTCAAAAACCGCTCTGTTTGGGTTACACAACGTATTTCCCAGCGTTGTTCACAAATCTCATTTCGTTCCGCGGAGGTATGATACTGATTTTCTGTCAAGATTTTGAACGGGAAACAGCTGTCAGTGTCAAAAAAAACCTATGATGATGAAAATAACCTATATGATTTAAAAAAATCACTAGATGACCCACCCTGTATTGGGCTAAACAGCGTAATGAGTCTGATCAGGCTTTTCCAGACATACAACCCCTAAGATGGCTAAGCCATGTAGATCGCATGGACAATTTAACTACAGTCCATAGCTACTTCAGATTCCAGCGATAGTTGTCGGCACTAGTTTTAGTGGTGAAATTTGTGTATACACATGTTTGCATTTTGAAAAGGAAATTAGGAAAGCAGGCAAAGAATAATATATATCCATTCTTCTACGAAGAGGAGATTGAAAAGAAAAATTAACACAAAATGCAATAAAATCGAGACATTTAAGAAACTTTTATAATCGGTCGTAAGAAAGGAGTACCGTATGAATATTTAAGATTGTAGATAAGAAATCCCCTATGAGCCTCTTACATATGACCACAAAACGCCATGAAATACCGTGAAATAAGGTCAAATTTTAACGTATGGCCTCATCGCACAGGCTGTATGATCCGGAAACACATTCATCAGGAAATTGTCCACTTTAATCAAGTTTGCCATATAGTATAGGACCTCATTGGCGTAGAATTTTTTCTATTGAGACTGGTGTTCTGAAAATGTAAGGCAAGCCCTCACAAACACTTGAATCTTTTCCATTAAGCTTGTTCCCATATTGCATCACATGAGCTACACAACAGATTAACCACTTTCGTAAAGTGAAATAAGGACAAATTTTAACGTTTGGCCTTATTTCACGGATCTCACAAAACCAAATCTTTACCATGAACATTTCTAGAAATTATGTCAGCAATTGAATGAAAATGCCGTTAATTGCCCAATAGTGAAAGTGTTGCCTTGCATTACGACGACATGCAACCACATACTCCTTGGTCACCCGTCAGAATTTACGACGATTTAGGGCTTTTTCTGACAAAGGAGCCTCTAGCTATCGCTTGTCTCAGTGCAAAACGTCCTTTCCTTAAAACCTTAGAAGTTGTTTGTGATGGTATCATGCCTTTTCCCCAAGAAATTCTGAAACAATTACAGGAACAAGCACCAGGCAGTATTTTGGTACATGCCTGATAAGCATAGGAAAGCTAAGGTTACTGCATTTGAACTTAAAATTATATCATAAGAAGACAAGTCATTATTAATTCGAAATTCTCAGATCAAAAATTCCTTCAGCTTATTGATGCATTTATGCAAACGGAGCGGAATGAAGTATCGTCCTCACAGCACGCAGATGTCTTGTTCACTTAGTCTGAGAAGACATTTTTTTTATTGCGATCATTTCAGTTCACTGATTGAATAAAACTAATTTTTGCAACACCTCTCTGATCGCTGTTTATCTCATTTTGTGTGAGTTGACCAAAAAATCCAACCAAAAAAATTCAGCCCAGAATATACGCTTCGATTGCCTTTGTTTACACATCTGTGTTTAACCAACCCATAAGTAGATTTCCTTGTTTTGAGCGTCCCCATTCTGCAAGGTCCCCCAAGTTAACTGATATCCGCAAAAAAAACAAAACTAAAGTCAACATTGCCCGTCTCAACTGTACGTAAAAGTCCGAATGAATCAGTCAACAGTTGTGCGGGCTGGGTTGGAAATACCCTGTGTCGACAGTCAGGCGCGGTTAAGTCAACCAATTGCCAAATAGTTTTTGTTTTTTGTTTTTTTGTTTTCATATTTTATTTCGATACCTCGCTTGCAACATATTTGGCAGATTAATTAGTAAACAAATTGGCAGGTGACTTGCGGTTGACTGACATGTTGGTTACCCGGAATTTGCATAAACATTGACTAAGTTGTCCTCAATTTTCCGAGGTTTTCCGCTGTGCTACGTGGTGAAGTGCAATCATTCAAATTTCAAGTACTCGGAGACTGTCACGTAGATGAAATAAACAAGATAATCGCTTTTGTAGAAAGGAAAAGTGAAGATTTTGTTGAAGAAATTTAATTGGGGGCAGTCTGCATGCGTTTGTCGTTATTCTTCTTGAGATACTGACGTTGATGAGCAATTTGAAACTAATTAATAACCAAATGTGAGCACGTTCTGATGATTAGCGATTCGTTTACATTATTTAATTTTGTTTTTCTAACAATGGACCAGAAGATGTCCGCGAGGGATAGCTGTTCACGTACAAACCGGAATTAAAATGATGCGTCATGGTATAAAGATAACTTAATAAAATTATCATAAAGTTGAGACATTACAACGGTAAATAGCAGATGTGTCTAGTGAACGCAGACTCTTTCTTCCTCTCTTTTAGGTACTTAAGCAGAAAAAGTTCCGTTAACTAGACGGATGTTCATAGAAATTCAATGAAATTTACGTAATACCTTGTCCTTGTTGTTGTTCCTAAATGTTCATAATTAAAGTTCGAAAAATATTCGGAAAGTTATACTAATCTGCTTGTTTTAATGCAACAAACACTTGTTTAGACAGTCAGGCGGCCATAAAGGCTCTAGACGCATCACCGATTAAATCCGAGATGGTACAACTTTGCCGTCTATCTAGAGGAGAAAACGCACAGATGAAATCTTTCCCTATGCGGGGTCTTTGTGCATAATGATATTCCAAGCAACAAAAAAACCGACGAGCTAGGAAGAATAGGGGCGGGCACGACACTTGCAATCAAACAGGAGACAGCTTCACTGCAAGTAATAAAATCCCCGTTATTTACAGATGCCAACAAAATTTCCAAACGTAAATGGACGGAATGTGGGCACCGTGGCGTAGTAGGCAGATGCGTCGAGTCCTACATTCGATGTTGTCGGTTTGATTCCCGAAAAAACAACTACAAATTTCTTCACGGCTCCACCTCTTTCGAGTCACTGACAGTGCTCAAAGAGTATAACTGTCTAAAAATAGCTTCTCAATCTCGCCGTTCGGAGTCGACATTAAACTGTAGGTCCCCTCCACTCTTGGCAGAACAATAGCATGCACAACACGAGTGGTTGCAGAGAAGCTATGCCCAGATCCACCTCAGACTGTAGCGCCTTCATATATTAGATGGACGGAATTAGACACTTTCACGACCAGGCCACATTAAGTCTAAAATAAATACAAATACTCCTAGCGATAAATAGGAAAGAAATGAGCAATGCCGCAGGCATAATAACCTGTCATTGCCTTCCAGACACACCTAGAAGGATGGGAGCTCCCTACAATGAACTCTCTAGAAGTTGCAGGAATTAAGAAAAGGATGAGGCAATCCTACACTGCCTGAGCACATGCCTAACTCTTGCAATAACTAGAAAAAGAACAATGGCCAAATACTTATTCACCATATTCAGAATTCATATGCCCCATCCACAAAAAGGCGATCCTACCTCTTGCAACAACTATAAAGGTCTATCCCTGCTCAACGTCGCCTACAAGATCCTGTCCAGCGTGCTGTGTGAACGTCTAAAGCCGTTTTGCACCGCACTAATCGGCACGTACAAGTGCGGTTTCAGGCCCGGCAAATCGACTATAGACCAGATCTTCACACTAAGGCAAATCCTGGAGAAGACCAGCGAGTTTCAAATCGATAGTCACCATATTTTTATCGATTTTAAAGCCGCATACGACAGCATTCATCGCAAGGAACTATTCGAAGCGATGGCCGAATTCGGGATCCCGGGAAAACTGATCCGGTTGTGTCGCACCACGCTAACACATACGCGATGCACTGTGCAGTTCGGCTCGAGGACCTCCGAGCCGCGTGAAACCTACACCGGATTTCGGCAAGCAGATGCGCTGTCGTGTGATTTCTTCAATTTGGTACTGGAGAAGATAGTGCAGCGAAGGACTGCTGTAAACACGAAGGAGTTTGTCTACCTCGGGGCAAACGTGAACTCCACGAACGACATCACAGTGGAGATCCGACATAGAATCGCCCTTGGCAGCTGATGCTACTTCAGTTTGTCAAAACAACTGGGCTCAAAACTCCTGACTTGAAGGACCAAAATCATGCTCTACAAAACTCAAATTCTGCCAGTCCTGCAATATGGAGCCGAAAGCTGGACACTAAGCAAAACTGCAGAGCTGATTCTTGGTATCTAAAAAAAAAAAGATTCTACGTCGGATATATGGTCCCGTCTGCGAGGAAGGCGAATGTAGGAGAACACACAACCGCGAACTCTATGAGCTGTACCAGGATTTGGATGTAGTCCGGATGGCAAAAAGCCGTCGACTGCACTGGCTCGGCCACATCTAGCGCATGGACAACAATGATCCAGCTAAGAGGGTCTTCGAAACGGCTGGATCAATTTCAATGAAACTTTACAGGAATAAAGAGGAGGTTGTCAAGAATGACTTGGGTTTTTTTTATTCGTTTTTGGTTTTGATTTATAAGAATTCAAACTATGCAATCTACGAGTACATATGTCATTATTCAGAGTTTCATATTCACCATCATGCCTAAGCGAAAGTAGACGACACAGAGTCACCTGAAATAACGAATCTACAAGTTTTAAAAGACGACGTGAGCCAGCCTCAGTCTATTATTATTTTGCCATTTGAATCTTTTAATACAGCATTGAAGGGTCGTTTTTAGGTATGAGATAATTTTCTAAACGATTGCACCGATCCTTATGCAATTTTTGACACAATTAGCACCGATCGATCAGGAATCGGTCATAAGCTATAGGAAAAACAGGAATCTGCATCTCTCAGCAAACATTCGACGGAAAATTATGAAATTCTGCACACATGTAAAGAACACCGGGAAAAATTAGATCCCCTAAATAAAGTAAGGGGCATGCCCACCAGAGAGGGCATAACGAAGCACTCTCGATACTCTAGTTATAACTAAAAGTAAAAAGTAGAGTAATACTACTGGATGGCGCAGTTGGTTAAGTGCCTGCTCCAAGTCAGAGGGGTCCCAGGTTCGAATCCCAGTGAAATCGAATCTGGTCCAGTCACCATTTGCCGTTGGGATCAAATTAACTGCACTGGAGTAGGTTGCTACCTGGCAGTACAACGAACAAGTTTTGAGTCTAAGTGTTCCAGTAGTGTGTCAAAAATCCTCCAAAAAAAAAAGAAAGTAATGTAAAGTAAAAAAGACTCCCGTTAAACTCCTGTCTTTAAGAAGCGCCCATTGCTCTTGCTTTAATGTCAAAAAGAGATTGGATAAGTCGTCGCGCTGTTATGCGATTTCTTTAATCCTGCGTAACTCAAACGTCAATACCACAGATACAATCTTCCACAGATCTCTACAACTGCTTGCATTTGCCGACGACATTGACATCATTGGGAGGACACAGCGGGCTGTCAAAAGGGCTTTTATGAGCATCGAGAAGGAAGCGGCTAGGATGGGTCTCGCGGTGAATGAGGACAAGACAAAGTAGATATATGCTGTCCACAAGAAAGGCCCACCAACACCGATATCTCAACTGCCTACAATTTTAAAGCAGTAAAAGACTGTCAACCTAGGCTCCGAAGTAAACTCAAGCAATTACTCCACAGCACAGATAAAACGAAGGGTTACTCTTGCTAATCGCTATGTCTTTGGGCTTAGAGGGTAATTGAGGAATTAAGCCCTCTCTCGAAGAACCGAAATATTTCTACATAAGCAAAACCGCAAAACCATGGACACTAATCAAAGCGGATGAGGAGATTCTTGATTGCTTCGAGACGAAAGTCCTTCAAACTATTTATGGTCCCGTATGCAAGATAATATGAAATAATATTCACCGTTGAGTGCTGTTTTCAGATTGACTTTATTTTTCCCAAAAAACCTTAAACCGAACTTAACAAAAATTATACTTGCGCATGTTGCAATTATTTGTCGACATGTGCGTCGCTTATTATTACGGAAATATAATTACGCACATTGCAGTTATTTGCCCGCATGCGCATCTGGTGTTTGAGGGCAGCTGACCTTGGTGAAGAGCGTGCAATACAATTACTGCTGTGAGGTGTGGATGCTCTGATATTTGAGTGCAGCTGACCTACTGACAACTACTGTTGCGAGGCGTGTGTACTAACTTGCACTGATGGTGTTTGGAGACAAAGTCTGAACGACAAACTTACGCTGTACAGCGACAATCATCTAGTCAAAAAAGTCCGATTGCACCGTCTTAGAGGGCTAGGTCATGTAGAGCGAATGGACACCAACACCGACCTCGCTGCTGAAAGTCTTCGACTCTAACCCCGAGGAACAACGCGGTTAAGGAAAACCAGGCCTTCGGTGGCGTACGCAGCTGGAAAGGGATCTCATTCAGCTGAACGTGCACAAGATCGTACCGGATGGAGAGGCATGTTGATTGAGGCCCAGGTCCACCCCGGACTGTAGCGCCAGCTCAAGAAGAAGACGACTCGTGATAAATAAACGCCCAGGTTGACCGTTGAATTATTTAAACAAAGCGAAAGTTTACTTATCACAATTCGCGCATCCCCATATTATCATGTATTCATGTTCAAACAATCTTTACTCATTTAAAAGCCAAATATAAAATATTCAAATCATATCAGTAACGTATGGGTTTTCGAATTAATATTAAAATTATTTGTTCAGTCACGCCGCAGTGAGTGCCGTCGATTTTTTACCCGATGGAGTCGAGTCAGGTCTTTTGGTGGTCATTCGTTATGAATTATTTTACAAATTCATCATTTCTTTGATTACATTATACACTAAAGATAAGATCAACAAAATGGTCTCGTTCGTGCTTTGATTGTATTCGATTTTATGGTGGTAACGACGGAATAATAAACAGAAGAAGCAAGAAAGAAATTCAAGTTTTTTTATGAAAGATGAACTCAAAACACTAATTTTTATGAAGAAAAATTAAATAATCTCCGTACCGATCCTGTTTCTGTCAAAGTAGCTCTTTCTATCTATATTTTATTTACTGTGGAATGGACTTTCTGCTAGCTTCTACAGAAACCACTGTTTTTGCGCGTGCGTTTTGTCTTTCATGAGTAGAGAGGACCTACAGTTTTATGCCGAATCTGAAAGGCAAAGTTTGAGAAGGTTTCTTTTTACATTTATACTCTTTGAAAGTAGACGGTGACTTAAAAGAGGTTGAACCACCGCAGCTTCTCAAGTATTATGTTAAAAAATAAGGTTGGGCTTTGATTCATTTTTCTTGTGTCTTTTTTACATCTGCCGCAGCGTGGAAACTTGCTCTATTGCGGATTACCGGACAAAGGCCTATCAGATTGTTGACAAAAGGTTTCAGGCGTGCACACAAAATGAAAGAGAAGATCTTATACGAGAGGTTAAGGAGCCTTATCTCTCGATAGTTGGCGCAGTCAAAGATGTCTCCTTTCTTATGGATCGGGCAAACAAAACTGAGATTCCACTCATCGGGCATGTTATCCTCCGACTATATCTTACAGATGAGCCAACCAGAACATCCTCAACTGCTTTAAACAGTTCCGCGGCCAGTCCGTCCGCTCCATCAGCTTTATCCGACTTCAGTCTCGATATATCTATCTTAAGGATGCATGTTTAGACAACAACTGCTCAAATTTACTATTAATGTTTTAATTGACTTCTTTTTGTATGAAAAAAATAAATATTTTAATGAAAATAACCTTAGCGCACACAGTCCGGTAACAGAGAGTTTTCGAATGGAAATCCGTAAGTAAGGACGGTGGTTTTGACATCCGCTTTCGGAATACAAAATAGCAAATTTCCGTAAATGAATTGCTGTAGAAGTACAAAATACCAATTTACAATACAAAATAAGGGCCCAGTTCTTTTCAGAGTTGTATTGAGGGTAACGGACTCCCATTGCGCATAGGTGAAGAAATATTTTCTAGAGTATTCTCTCTAAGCCATTTTCCTTCAGGAATCTGAGAATGAGAGATGATTTAAGTGATAGCATTTCTTCTACAGATAGTAGGTACTTGCACCTTGTTATGGAATTTCATTAAATTTTCATTTAATTCGCCCTTCTTCTGATACCCCAAGTTTCCTTAGATGCTCCCTGAGTCTACAGTGCTCAGTCAGGAAGCCTGTTAGGATGCGGAGGTTGTTCTTGCTCATTCTGATGCATGCCTCGAAACTCTTTCGTTTATATTGCCCTAAGAGTTTCTTGATCTTCTTCATTCCACGAGCGTTATTACAGGTTTCTATCCGGTTCCTTTTTTCTAGTTCCTGAATTCTTCTCTGAGAAGATAGTCTTCTACAGCGCAAAATGGTTCAGGTCCTATGAAGGGTTCTGATGCTCCTTTCCTTATCAGGGAGTCGGCCGTTTCTTTGCCTTCTATCCCCGTATGGCCAGGTAACCAGCAGAGTTTTACTCGGTTTCTCCTACTCAACTACTTTGAGCTTCTGCAGGCATTCCCATACAAGCTTGGATTGGATGATGTAGGAGTCTAGTGCCAAAGTAGCGGCTCGACTGTCCGACATAATTGCTATATCGCAGTTGGTACAATTCCTTTCAAGATTGATCGGGAACGCAAATGTCTATGGCATAAATTTCTTCTTGAAAGATGCTTGTGCATTTGCTCATGGGTTCGAAGTATTTTGCTCTGGGTCCAAATATTTATGCTCCAGTTGCTTCATCAGTTCTTGATCCATCTGCCATTTTACCGTATTGCTGCTCAGTCTGTGGACCATGAATTCATTGCTCCAGCCCCTTTTGGTGCTCAGCTTACTTCCTAAATTTCTTTTGGAAGTTGAATTTCCCAATCGCGTCATCCTTTGGAATGGCCAGAAGGGGTAGCTTTTTGACTAGTGCGTAGAATGCCGTAATGCACCTGTCCTTTTACTTTTTCATTTTTTTTTTGCCATTCTCATGATTGTTTTGTTTGCGCACTCTGCAACCACTAGATGCAAAGGAGTTAGCACCAGTAGCACCTCCATGGCCGCAGTTGGGCAAGTTCTCATGGTTCCTGTTATACAGATGCATGCTAACCTTTGAACTTTACTGAATGTCTCATTTTACTTTTGTGCTTTATTGTTTCTGTAACGTCAACTCACAATAGACGGCATTCTGCCATATTAAGTTTTCTTTTATAACAAAAATATAGTATTTTATGTAAAAATAATTTATTGACTCTAAAATACGAATGGCCTGAAAAAGCTAACCTCTGTAATAACAAAATACAACTGACTTACGGGGAACAGCAAACGATTCTACGGCTGATTATATCAGTGCAATTGCAACTGCGTCAACTATAGAGGCATCAGTCTTCTGAACATTGCCTATAACATCTTATCTGCCGTGTTTTGTGAACGCCTAAAGCTATTCGTCAACAACCTGGTCGGTCCTTACCAGTGTGGCTTTAGGCCAGGAAAATCCACTATCGACCAAATATTCACACTGCGGCAGATCTTGGAAAAAACCCAGGGACAGCAAATCGATACCCACCACCTTTTCATCGATTTTAAGGCCGCGTATGACAGCATCTATAGAGACGAGCTATACAGAGCAATGTCTAGTTTTGGCATCCCTACCAAACTCGTCCGTTTGTGCAGGATGACGATGGAGAATGCACGCTGCTCCACCAAGGTCGGTAAAGACCTAATCGAGACCTTTGATGTCAAAAAAGGATTCAGACAAGGCGACGCGCTGTCATGTGATTTCTTCAACATCATTCTTAAAAGAATTGTGCAAAACTCGCACGCCAACACCAGAAGCACAATCTTTCAGAAGTCCGTCCAACTACTCGCATATGCCGACGGCATTGACATAATCGGAAGAACACAGCTTGATGTCAATGGCACTTTTGTGAGTATTGCGACGGAAGCCGCCAAGATGTGTTTAACAGTAAATGAGGGCAAGACCAAGTATATGCTGTCAACCAGAAAGGACACCCAACACCGACGTCTCGGACAGAACGTCACAGCAGACTGATACAACAAAGAATTGTACGAGCTGTTCAGCGACATTGACTTAGCCAGAAGACTGAAGATCCAACGATTGAGATGGCTAGGTCATATAGAGCGAATGGAAACCAATGCTCCGGCCCGGAAAGTCTTCGAATTCACCCCCGAGTGACGGCGCAGTAGAGGAAGACCGCGACTCAGGTGGCGCACGCAAGTGGAAAGGGACTTCAACCAACTGTGCGTGCGAAACTTGAGGCAGCTAGCTAAAGATCGAGCTGGCTGGAGACGCTTGTTGGTTGAGGCCTAGGTCCACCCCGGACTATAGCGCCACCTTAAGTAAGTAAGTAAGTAAGTAATTGCATATTTCCGACATACACAAATTAACAAATTTGAAAGATCTTGAAAAATTTGTTGACAATACAAACCTGGAAAAAAGAAGATCCACCCAGAAAAGAAGAGCCCCACCAAATTCAGTTCCAAATAAAGAAATCAAAGATTTAATTTTTTTTGTTTTTTTTTTCTCATAATACTCATCGTTCTTTTTTTATTTCATTTTTTCGTCATTTCATATCCTTGTAAGGCTTAAATTAAATTAAAATAAATTAAGGTATATCCATAAAAAGAGGAAAAAACTAAATCTAATATTTTTATTCTCTGGGTCATTCTTCTTTATGCAATATGCTTTTTTCTTCAAATACTCACACACATTTCTCTCATTTAATTCATCTTACAACTTCTATACACAAAATACAAATGTAGCAAACTACATAGTCATTAAATTTTTCATTTTTTCTCATACATTTTTTATCATTTCATAAATAATTAAAACCCATTATAGTTGGTGTTCTTTTTTCTTAAATTTCTTGTCAGCTTTGCCTTGTCAAAAAAACGAAACTAAAAACTAAACAATCTCTTTCAAAATATAGATGAACAAATGTTTATAAAAAAAAAAACACTCTGTATATATAAAAAATTATAGAAAACATTTAAAATGCTTTTACACTTAATCCTCTACTTCAAGGTTAACTCACAAATATGAATAAAAAGTCGATGAAAAATAAAAATATAAAATCATCCAATGATCGATAAGATATACGCGATATATGAAAATAGTTAAGAATTAAAAAGACAAATGAATAGATTCAGATGAAAATTATGAATTGCAACTCAACATGACTTAGTGCGCAGATCCTTTCGAAAGGAAGAGCGCATAAAAATAGGAGAACCTATTTACTTAGGAAAGGAAAAGAAAAGAAATAGATAAGGGGAACGTTATGCAAAAGTTTTAAATATACTGAAATATAGTTTGTTTTTTTATTTATTTAAATGCATCTTCTTTAGTTGTTCGTTTCTTGTTTTTTCATTAGGAATTGTCACGTTTTCTTACGTTAATCAAAACAATAATGTAACGATAAACGAATAGACATATTTTTTCAAACGTAATTAGTTGGCGGTACTTATTTTTCGTTACTTGTTTTTGGTTGTGTCGCAAAGGAGAAAGGTTAAGAAAAGGTGTATAAAGTGGATGTGGGTGTGGAAACATCTTCTGGCGAAATGCTCTAATCGATTCGTTTTTGAAAGCAAATCTTCTAAAGAAACTCTCCTACACACTCTTGTTTGTACATTGAGTGCACAATGAGAGGAAAAGAGACAATTAAAATTAAAATGAAGGAGTGTGAGGAAGACATTTTTGAAGAAACTGATATGTTGTACTTTCCTCATGAAATTAGTATCTCTTCCTTATTCAAGCTTTGCTCAACAAAAGCAAAGAGACTTGTTGTAACTGCAATTTGAACTTTCAGCGGCAAGAACAATTAGAAAATGTCGAAAAGATTGCATTGACAACCGAAAACTCGCTTCGTCTTGGAAGTTTACATAAAATATTTGCCACATTTTCGTGGTCTCGGTCGGAATTATCACACAATTTAGTTGATAAGTAAGATGAAGAACATTTTTCTTCGAAGACTTAAACAATCTTATCACAGATTCCTGAAAGAAGTTGGTTAAGGAAAAAACCTTAACCTTTGATTAATTTGTAGGATTGCCTTAAACCTCTAAAATGGTTTAATCTTAAGTTTGTATTCTGTGAGAATCCTTAAATGGATGAATTAATTTTGTCTTGGATTGAGCTGGGGTCGTTCAATGAGTCTTGTCGTGCTTGAGTCTGGCAGGATTATTATTCATACAGAATTGCCCTTTAGATGCGCGGTGAGATCTTGAGAACGGCTTCAAAGAGTCTTGCAGACCAATATTTTTCACAACCATTAATAGTTTCAACTTGTTTATTGATGGTCATACGGTTGTGTACATTTTAAGAGCAGCTAAAGACGTTTAGAGTGAATTCAAGAAGGCATCACTATAGCATCGATCCATCGCTTTCAAACGCCAAACGTTTATACTTAAGCATTATTTTGTGCATCAGAGAAAAATTACTTGATGGTTTGTTGATTGACCCAGTATTGTGGCATACCTCTATGATGCACTATATGTAACAACAGCCTCACACAAGCGTGCTAATGCACAAATTGTAAGGTCTTTGTATTCTAACCAAACAATTTGTGACCATCAGAAGAACTGTCAAAATTGTGATGTCCGATTGAGCAGGTCACAAGCTGGTCACAAAGGAAATCTTAACAATTTTTGCATCACTGACGATACTGATTTGTGACCACATCACAACCGGAATAGGGGCTTCAGGCACCAATCATACGTGCATTGCAACGACTAAAAACAATGATCTGTACATCATGTAATTATCTAGCACTTGTCACCAAAATTTTGATGAATACAATGACAACTGAATATGCAAGTGTGCATGCTCGTTGGCATTTCATGGTGTTATAAAACATTGAAACGCCTTTGGCAAAAGACAGCTTGATAATGACTGCTAAAGAGGCTTGTTGTCCACCACGGACTGTAGGGCTATCAAAAGAAGTGGCGTACCTCTATCTTCTACACCACAGTGTTGTCCATCACGGACTGCAAGGCCATCAAGAGAGGCAGACCTCTATCTTCTACACCACAGAGGAACAATTACAGATTGATGAATATTCCATATCTTAATTGACTCTTGATCCCTGGATTTTCCTTTGACAACTGACTTTGTAGTGATGCCTGATAAACAACTGAATTGACAGAGTGAATTCCTGATGAACAGAGTGATGGGATGAATTCCTGAACGGAGTACTACAACGTCAAGCATTTTAAACCCAAACATTTTGGTAATACGTAAACGTGTCCGAACGCAGTTATACCCAATGCGATGCGCAAGTAAAGGCAACATTTACAACACGAACAGATCTGATGCAACATCTGAGGCTTTGCAGTAAAAAACTAGTGTTGCATAAAAAGGGCATAATTTAGGTATTAGGGATGCCCCTAGATGCCGCATATTTGTTTGCAGGAACATTGCGCGGTTTCCACTTAGCCCTTGATTCTCGTAGATTTCAGCATGGTTTGTAAAGGATTACAGCCATCCTCTTGCAAGACTTTTTGACTCATTTATCAAGAACTCATTTAGAATTCTTAAATTTAACGCCTAGCTTTTAGAGATCACATTAAAGTGTTGAAAAACTTCTAAACTCAGCTCATGTACGACACCTTTTATTAGGAGCTCATTTAAAATTCTTAAATTTAACGTCTAGGTTTTATAGATCAAATTAAAATGTTGAAAAAGCAAAGAATTCAACTCGCACAAGATATCTTCTAGACTCAGCTCATTAAAAATTCATAAATTGAACGTGCAGCTTTTGGAGATCACAATGAAATGTTTAAAATGTCTTAAAATAGAGCAAAGATTTCAACCCACACAATAAATGAAGGAATTAAAACTGAAATCGTTGACCACAAAAATGTACATCAACTAAAAACTCATCTTAAAAATCTCCTTCACAACGAAAACTAAACAAACAAACCTTTTGTTTTTTCATGAAACACAAATCAAAAAAAAGTTAAACTACTGTCTCGTTGCTTATGTTACATTTCACAAAGCCACATTTTTACGTGATACTTTTAGTAGTTTCATTTGTTTTCCTTGTTTTGTGTCCTTAAACTTTTAAAAACATTTTGTCTAGTTTTTTGTTTTTGTTTTGTTGAAAAAATTTACCTAATTTGATGAATTTTCATTTATCTTCTTCATAATATGTTCTTATGTACTTGTGTTATTTATGTTTAATTGTTATCATGTTATGTTCAGTATATCACTTTTGTTAACGTCGATCACATTTATTTGTTTTTTGTTTTGTTTTTTTTATTTGCTTGTTATTATTATTATTTTTTTTTCATTTTGAAATAATTATTGTACAAAGTAAATAATCTTCTTGATTAAATTCTTTTTTACACATTATGTTGTTGAGATTATCATTTGTTTTTTTTTTCGATATTTTTTACTTAGTTAAAATGCAAATGTATATATAAAAAACAAGTGTTTTCTTTTTTTGCAAATTGAATCACAATCAATTTCTTTAAGATATACATACATACATACATATTAGAATTTGTTGTATTTTTACGTAATGTGGCAGCCATTTGTACAATACTTTTGTTTGTTTCTTTTGTTAAGAGTTTAAATAGTTTTGTTGGTTCTTAATAAATGCTGCATACATTTTATTTTGATATTTTCCCTGAATTGTTTTCTTGTTCATGATTTCTTTTTTTGTTCAGTTGTTGTTGTTTGAAGAAAAGGAAAAAACGAATATATGTATATACTCACAGACATCCAAAACCGCGGTATATCACCCTCATCACGAACTCAAAAAACCCGAATATAGTTGAGGGGCGGCACAGCAGAGCCGATATAAAAAAAGCCGAGTGTGAAAAAGAGTTTAGTTTTTTTTTATGCTCTTTCTCTCCTCCGTCTCTCTCCCTCTCTCACTCTGTATTCTGTTTGTTTGGATAAGAAAATGAATGATAGACCGAGTTATTTTGGTTTTTTGCAACAAAACAATTTGCAGGGAAATTCCATTTTAACAAGAGAATTTCCTCGCAAAACTCTTTTTATTCCGTTCAAATAGTCTTGATAATTTCTATCTTGTTTACAAACAAAAGCCTTAAAACTTAAGAGAAGCAAGAAGTTCTTAGTTTTGTTTTTTTTTTTGTGGTTTTTCTCGAAGAATATTCGTTTTTCCCTTTTTTTTCTGTCTGCACACAATGAAAATGTTCTGTTTGTTTAATTTATCATTAGTTCTGTTTTATTTAGATGACAATTGATTTTGTTGTTTGACAATATAAATTTTGTATAGGAGAAAAAATAAATTAAATACATACTCGTAAATGGAAAAAAAAATAAAGAAAAAAAATAGGATAACAAAATAGGTACAACAATGGAAGGAAAAAAAATATATACTTGTATACTTAAACGGCATTTTGTTTTTGTTTTTTTATAAATCACAAACAAGAAAAACATTACTGGCATTATATACAAGAGAAAAACGTTTGTTTCCTTTTTTTCTTTCAGTAATTGAATTATGTTTTCATTTTCTTAGAGAAAATACATTCGTTCCCTTTGGGAACAAAGTTGAATTTGATTTGTTGTTCTTTTTTTCGAGGGGAGCAGAGGAGTCATACCCTCTCAATGATATATGATTCTTTAACTGCATCTGTCAAATGAAATGTTTTTTTGTTTTGTTTTTGTTTTTTTTTTTTTGCTTTTTTGATGAGATTAGGGTTTTGTTTTCTTTTGAATCTTTTAAATCTAAGTCTAGTTACAAAACATTGTTCTTTTTTGGTGTTCTAATACGATTGTTTTTTTTTTAATTTAATTTAATTTTTATTTTTTTTGTATTTACTGAGAAAAAAAATTATTATATTTTCAAGGAAAAAAAAGAAAAAAAATTATATTAATATATATTATTATTTAAATATTTGTTTACTAAATATTTTTTTTGTATTTTTGTACTTTTTTTAAAGATTTTTTTTTCAATCGGCATTTTTTAGATTTTTAAGTCTTTTATATTTTTTTTTTGTTTGATGTCGTTTTATAAGATTTTTTTTTGTGTAAACAAAAAAAGGAAAAACATACATTTATAAACACGAAACTATTACTTGATACCACTATAGAGAATATATGCATATGTATCTTTTGTTTTCTAAAGTCGATGGCTGACCATCGGTTTCTATTTGTTATATTTTTGTGTTCTTATTTTTTTTTGTTGGCGGATATAGGTAAAAATATTTGAATTCTATTTTTTTTTATAATTCCTCGGGAAAGAACATGCCGCACATAATATCTCCTTCAGGATTTTGTCTATATGTTTTTGTTTCTTTTTCTTACCTTAACCAGGAGATAATTCGATAGGTTTTTGTTTTTATTTTTAGCTTTTGTTTTTGTTTTTTCATTTTTCTTTTGTTGGAACACTAAACGAACGGTTCCCTGTTGATGCAAAAAACCAAAATTTTGCCACCACACACATCCAATTTTCGGTCAGTTGTGAGATCAATTCGCGATCATGCAAATTGTTATTTAACGGTGTTGTAAAATGCTGGATAAAATCTTCTTTTTTTTTGTTTGTTTTTTCATGATGACCTTGCGGAGATATACTAACATTGCTCGAAAATTGGAATAATAGGTGAGGTGGGCCAATCTTCTTCTTCTTCTGAACTCATACTTTCGGTCCTGAAAAGAAAAAGGAAGAGTGAATTTATTAAAATGAGTTCGTATGGGTTTTTTTCATAAAATAGACGTTTTGAGATTGTGCAAATGGATACTTTCATCAATCAAAGCTGAAGAGAGGGAGAATAAGTGGATGTGAATTATACGAAAGGACAGGCGAAAGGCAGGCCCTAGATCGGCAAGGATAAAAGACAGCCTTAACTCAGTCTCAAACCCTCCAGAAGTCGCTATCCTAAGAAGCTAGTAATTGTGAAGTAATCTACATTTAAAACCGTTAACGATTTCAATTTTTGCAAATAATTGACCAAAGCTTCGTCGAAAATGTATTAAGACACCATTCATTTTAATAATGTTGTGACATCCATTAAGCAAGGCAATGTTCTTAATCAACAAATAGGCAACATTTAAACCGCCATAAATAATATTGTGACGCTATAGCCTAGAGTGAACTTGGCACAAGGTTCTACAGCCATTAAACTGAATGCAATTGACAGTCCAAAACTCAAGCTAAAGTTAAATTTAAAGAGCTTGACCTGATCTATTTAAAGCAAGCAGTTATGTGATTTAAACCAATTAAACGTCCAATTTGAAAACATCAGAAGCGTATTAGAAGCCAAAAGATTGTTTCGAGTTATTTCGCGTGGGAGAACAATCCCCCATTATTTCTGCTCAGTTTAAATAGATTCGAGCGAGGATAAAAACAAACCATTAATCACTTGTGGCATTGAAGGAGAGCAGAATGAAAAACAAAATGACACAACAACTTCAACACTTCAAAATACACATTTTCCGACGAAGAAAACAAAAACAAACAGACCATCACCTATTTAATCGGCTCCTAAATTAAGTTATGAGTTTTTCATGACGTTGGTAAATGAGCAACCCATTAATTAACCAAATCATCTGGGCAACAAATCGTTTCCTCAGTCAAAAAGGGAAGAAGACGATATGAATTGAAAGAAGGTTAATTGGCTCGGCCCATTATCATAAACCACAGCAATCATCTTCATAACCAGTACGTGTCTGTGCTGCAGACGGAATAACTTAAGTTGACTCGTGGCAGTAGTCCAAGGTCGTAGCCGTAAAAGAAACCAAATAACAGCAAGACCCACACTCGCCTCCCGACGTTTATTCTCCATTATTTTACCACATAGAATATTTATTACCCCTCGCTGAGTAGAATGCTTCATAGTCATTGAATGTCTAGTGCGATGTATCGCATTACACGAGACGATGGGCAACAGAATAAAACAATTTCAACCACAAGTATGGTTTTGCCATAGTGAGCAGTGTATGCAAGTGCAGCTACACCGTATGAACTTGCAAAACGATTTGTTGCAACACGAAATCGATCTACACCATAAATCATGAAGAATCTGATGTCTTACGAACGTCATGCAAGTAAAATGAAAATGAAAATGAAACTGTGCACGTTGATTGATTGTTGGCGTCTTGTTGATGTTAGTGACTGAATAGTCGGATTTAATAGCCGGCCATTGAACTTTCAACAAAAGGCACCACAGTCCCATTTCGATAAACTAATCAAAGGCGAACAAACGAATAAAAAGCCCGAGCAAAAAGAAAGAAAGACGAAAAACTCAGACGGCAGGCCTCCTACTCCTCCTCGCATGACATTTTCTTTTTTCCTGTTGCCACTTTCCAACACACAAGCACCACACAATGACAAGCCAATTTGAAATGATAATGAAGGCGCACGAGTTCTAAATATAAAGATTTAATTGGCAAAACAAACCAGAGGAACCACGTAAACAAAAAAGCTCATCTATTTCATTCGGTTTAACACATAAAATTTACATAACTGTTGATTACACATTCGTTATCGCATATAAATCGAAACGAATCGAATCGAAAAGCTGCGTGCTGGTCGATGGTGAAGGATCAGAGTTCTTTTTGTCTGTTTCTTTTGTTTTCTCCCCAAATTTGTGTCAACTTTTCATGCATTGGCATTTGGTGTAGACAACAACAACCACGAGCAGGGAGTCGGTAATGACTGGTTTGATAAATTTATCTCGTTTTGTTGAATCGAATTTCAAAACAAATAAATTACTGAATTTCAAATTGAAATTGGACTCGTCTCCTTTTGCATGAGAATTAGGCATGGTCAGCATTTGCAAATTTATCCGTTAATTTCCTAGGAGACTGTATGCATGTGGCTTTGAACAGATGCAATTGTTCAATGAGATTAGAGAGTTCTCCTCTGTTTGAACTGACTGAAGAGAATTTTATGGCAACTATGCTTCGGAGTCATGTATCTGACCTAAATTTGATGAAATTATAGACCGCCTCCTGAACAGTGCACACGACAATCGAAGGCAAATTCGATATGTTCTTGATGAGTTTGTACTGAATTCACTATTCTGCCACCAGAGATGGGTGCTATTAAACAACAGATGATGCTCTTGTAAGTTGCTAGATTCGCTTTGTCCTTAAATTACTCGATTCGAAACTTTTTTTGAAAACATTTTGATTGAAGTTGTTACAACGTTTAACTGGCAAATCTGCTTTCTTTAAAAATGAAGCTGGAGACATCGTTAACCCCATAGAAGCTGCAACAAGCTCGCACTGGTGAAGTCACGAAATTTCTTGTGGTTCATATTCGTGTTGTTTCAAAATCTGAATCTGGGACCGATTTCACGAGAGTGATGTTTGCATGTGTACACTGTCTTTTTCCGATTCCCACTACTTTTGGTAAACAAATGAAGAAATGAGTTTACTCAAGTTTACGCAGGTCTACTAACTCTGACTGTAAGATGCGAAACAGGCGAAAAACTGTCTTTTGTAGAGTTTAGTCCCTGTACATCATTTGGAAAACGGCTCATCGAATATCTCATCTCATTTGCAGTGACCCGCATGTTCCACTTAAGGGGTCGCGGGGGCAATGCATGCACGAGGGATCTCCAGACCCCTCGATCCTCCGCCATCGACTCTAACTCATCAGGAGCTATGTTCAAGCGCAGCCAGGCGAGTGTTTGGACTTGGTCCAACCATCTCGTCCTGGGTTTGCCAAGCGGTCGCCTACCTGATGGAATCGCATTCAAGGCACGCCTCGGAAGTCGTGATGATCATCGAATATTTGATCTCAAAAAGTAGTGACAACGAAGTGGAAATGTGTCTATACACAGCAGTCCATACACAGCACACTTGTTTCGGTGTCCGCAAATGTATGTTGTGTGGAGGCAGCTAGCAGGCACACCCATTTCTCGGCGCCAGTGTGAAGAAAATCAAAATATTTTGATTTTTTATGTCGGTGTCTCTAGAAGTGTGATATGTCTGGGGAAGTGTTATCAGTCGGTATTTTCGCGATTTCGACTATTTTAAGATTAAGAGGTCGACCTTGACCGGATGCAAAGAACAGATCGGTTGCCGAAAGTATTTCATAAGGAAACATTTCATCTTGCATGTGAGAGTCTCTGTTTTTAATTAAAGCTACTAAATCAAACTCTTGACATGTCGAAACACCCATTCTCAAAACATTTTTGTACGGATGAGCTGCGTTGTTCCCTCATTGTCAAAAAACCAGTAAAGAACTAATGTGTACAAATTTGTGTTGGGTATGGCCAAAAATAAAATTATGTATTGGATATTTGGTCCTGTCTGCGTGGAAGGTTAATGGAAAAGACACAGCCGTGAATTCTACGAGCTGTGCAAGGATTCGGACATAGGCAATCGGCAGATTGAGCTCAATCGGAAACATCAATTGAATGAACACCAATGCTCCAGTTCTGTTTTTCCTTTCGAATACGATTAACTCGGAAAGGAAAGACCAAAACTCTGGTATAAAGACCAAGTGATGGGGGAGAATCAGCAGTGTTACGACAACTTTGAACTTTATTTGAGAACCTTTACGTGGTGATTCAAGGATTTGATCCATGGGCCTTTGGTGTAAGAGTCGACCTTTTTGTCAACCGATGTATTAACTAACACTCAGAGCAGACACTTTGGCGAATTAATGTCACTGTCATGTAGGGTGAATGAGCAACAACCGCAAGAGTAGTTGAAGATGTCAGAGCAAACAACGAAATTGGTGATTAAGTTGGCGCAATACAAAACGACATCAAGGTATTGCATCTCAGTGAATTTTAACTAATGTAAGAAGGCTCTTCAAATACAAAAGTCTAATGATCAATTGGAAGGTCTTCTTGTACATGACAATGCTCCTTCCAGTGCTCATGTGTGGTTCCGAACCCACAGTAAAAACAATCAGAACTCTTAGCCGCGTTTGAGAGAAAAGTCCTACGGAGAATTTGTAGCCCCATATGTGAGGAAGGCCACTTCCTTAAACGCTACAACCATGAGTTATACGCTATCTACCTATAGGCAGACATCGTCACAAAAACTAATTTCGGTAGACTCCGGTGGACTGGAGCGCCAGCTCGGAAGTCGCAACAAGAACAAGTCTCGACGCAATTGACTTCAAATCTGTTATTTGAACAATCATCTGCGTAATAACTGGAGGGTCTGCGCAGCCGACTGAGTTCTTAAAACCACCCACGTTTCTCATATAAATTTAGAATATGAAACAGCAAAAGGGCTACTTCATTTTAATTATTGAAATTTGTTCGCACATGTGGAAAGAAAGCCTAATCAATTAAAAACACTGACAACGGGTGAATATTTTCCGAACGTCGCTGTTATTCTATTCAAAACTATAAACATTTTATGGCAACTACCCAACAAAAATTCCTAATCGTCACAATGATTGTTAAAATCTATTTTAAATGTTTCCTCCATCACCTGTCGATTATTAAAAAACTTTCAATTACACGCACTCGTCATGGAAACGTCCAAAAATGGATTCCGGACGTCAATAGACGACGACATGTTTACGTAAGAACCTCAACAACACATGACGAAGTGTCTATTCCTGCAGTTTATCTATGAGTCGCACTTTCCTGTTGTTGACACCTTAACAAATTCGCCCATTGCCCCATGTCCATAACAAAAATAAAATCAAATTTGAGACAAAGCAAATATCAGGCGAGCCCAACAATTTTTCGAACGTAAAATAATCTCTAAACATCGCGAGCTATCTTTGCGCGCGTGTTGGAAGGCGAATAGAAAAAAAAAAAAAACAAACATATTTTCAATGCCACCATCTAATCTAACAGCAGTTGATAGCACTTAAAAATATAATCGCCTGTATCTCACTTTTTTGAACTAAAGTTCAATACCCTAGATATCACATGCCATTAGGAAGAAATGTCCAACATGAGTGTATATGTGTCATATGCGCGAGTGGCTGTTGCATTGGCCTTTTATGGCGAACTGGAAGTTCCAATCGACGTACATACATGTGTACTCTTTGGTGCGGGGGCCCCCCTTTGGGTGTTGTTTATAAGAGGAAATTAAATAACACATGGGTACAAAGTCGACGATAAGTTTGTTAGAGAACCGAAAACTAGATCACGCGTCTCTGTTTCAAGCAGAATTTTTTTGGAGCGGCGATACACTGTTGAATGCACACAATCACAACTTCAACGAGATATCGAACAAAGAATTTCAATTGTATCCACAATGATTTGCGCGTCTAGACAAACTCATAAATGCGTTTTAGATTGAGGAATGGAGAACTTACCTTGATCGACAACCATCATCCATAGTATTCGAAATTCCTTCTTCAATAGTTGGTAGGTCTGAAGAGAAACGATTGGTTGGACGAAGAACACGAAGTGTGCGACTTGACAGCTTCCAAACTAAACGCTGTTTGTATGGTTGCTTATTTTGACCGTTGTAATGTGATAAAATTCCAGATACAATACTGAATCCATTGATGAGTATTCGGTCGGGAATCTAAAAAAAAAAAAAGCAGACACATTTCATTCAAGGAACCATTTGAATTTGAGAATCTGAAGCAACTTACCCTCATGAACTGCTGCAAGAACAGAATGTACTCAAATACATGCTTCAACTCGGGACTACCCTTGGCATAGGAGTCCTTAATGTGAAAGTCCAAATGCAGACAAATCAAAACCAACGCCAGTGTCGATGGGGTAATGACGGTCGTTTTAACGTCGCACAGTAGATTTTCCAAACGATTTTCCAACTCTTGCAGTTTGATGAATTGTGTGTAGAAATTGAAGAACTCTGGGCTAAGCTCCTTGGCCATGTTGCGGAAGAGAGCATAGTAAATGCGCAAAAAGCTGACAGCTGTTATTGGTGCCTGGTCCATTTGTACGCCCAACTTGTTTGCAATCACACCCGCCATACGCTCTAAGTCACCAGGTGTGCAACCACACTGTAAAAGAGACATAAAAGAAAAACGCAAATTTAGTACAAGGCAGGATTGTGATGTGAAAGGTAAACCAAAAAAGCAAACAGTGGAAGACGCAGTGACTTCTTCACAACAAAGTGAAAGGGATGAGAAAGTCAAGCAGCAGCTGTTTGTACAAAATCAAGTGCGGGGTCACTTACTTGAGATATTGTCACCAAATCTTCAGCGGGTTTCAGCCCCAGTTGTTTGATGGCCAAGTGGAGGGATGCCACACTCATGCACGCCATATGCTTTGGTTTGACGGCCATGCGATCCAAGAACCGATCAACCAAACTCATGGCTGAGAATAGGGCATCCGACGGTAGCTCATACCACATTTTAAGGCATCGTAAAACATATGCCGAGCCATCACGTCCTCCAGCTGTTACTTCACGCTGAAAAAAAAAAACAAACACAAGGAAAGATATAAAAAGATGCTCAGTGAGTCGCGATCGAGAAGCTTACCCTTGATTCTTTAGGCAGCAAGAGCACGGTATGATATTTGTCCTGTAGCGCATCATATTCCTTGAGGGTATTCAATAGCTCTTCGGAGGTCATAGCATGGAGTTCATTTTCCAATATCTCGATTTGTTCTTGTTGGATTTTTGATGTTGAATTAGCCGATCCGGAGGATGTTGTGGATGAAGATGAGTTGGATGATGATGATGATGAAGATGATGATGCTGATGATGATTTAGTTGTAGATGATGATGTAGATTTCTTGCCATTGTGTTCTTTTCCATTGTCCATTGTTAACGAAGGCCCCATTGGTTGGCGTTGCTGCACATGTTGTTGGTCTAGTAAATTATTTTCATGTTGAAAATTAACTCCAGCAGCACCCGGTGTTCCAAGCCGGCCCACGTTTGGCAACATCCACTCATCATCATCGCCGCTGCTGCTGCCATTTACTGCTGCCGCCGCCGTCGTTGCATCAACCATTGTTGGTTCTTCAGCCATCATCATACTTTCGTAATGATGATTTGACTGAGCTCCCAACTGTGCTGAACAATCGGTGGTCATTGACGACATCATCGATGACTGCTGCTGCATCTGCTGCTGCTGTTGCATGAACAACTGTTGCTGCTGGTGGTGATGATACCTCAACTCCTCTTCGCTATTACAATTGTTGTAATTGTGATGGCCAAAGAATTGTTGTTGCTGCTGTTGTTGTTGTTGCAGTTGATGTTGTTGATGCAGAAATTGCTGTTGGTGGTATTGCTCTTCTTGTTGTAGATCTATTGACAAACCACTATCAACGACGGCGAAATTGGCGGCAGCAGAGTAGCGTACAGGGACAGACATTGTGAGGGCTGGCCTAGTACCTGTGATTTTTTGTTTTATTGTTAAATGTGATTATGGATGTTTGGTTGGTTGTATTTCTATATAATCTATGCTCCAACAAAACAAAATGTTATTGGAACCTAGAGATGCTTTTCTTTTTTCTTTCAAATTTCAAAATCAAAACCGATAAAAGTTTATGCAAAAAGAGACTGTGTTTGTGCCTCGAAGGGACAAAGCAAAATGCAATAGAAACTGTTTAACACAACCAAAACTACAAGTTTTTAATTTGTATCAAAATCTTTGTTTGCTACTTGTTTTGCACACACTGGTCGAGTAGATTCAAAGACGACTCAACTATGCGAACTGCATAAATCTATCTTTGACTTGATATATACCGGGGGTATATACGTGCTGTGTATCTATCAACCTTAGTGCAATTCTTTTGATTGTTATCTCAAAAACAATTTGCAAACAAAAACAAATTGGCAGCCCTGCGTGCGCTGTTGTGTACGCTTTCTATATTTATTCAGTGCACAACAAGCTGTTGTCACTATTCTCAGAGGGATTTGCTTGTGCAAATGTAAGCCTCAATTCAAAAGTGCAATGATTTTGCAAACAACACAATGTTTGATCACTGATGTTGTCGTCTTAGTAAATTAATGTATTTCAGTTTTCCTTAATACACACACACCTGTAAATGCTGAATGGGAGGAAGAGATATGATTAAAGTAAAGCATTTTGATGGTTATATATTTGAAATGAATTTATTTAAATCTACACTGAATATGCAAAGAGAAGATGGGTCTTCGCAGACGAGCGTCACATCTGCGTTCCACTTTGTCGCTTAAAATGCAAAGATTAACTCCGATGCGTATAGAAATGAATACCTACCCAAGCAGAGAAAGAAAGATAAAGTTTGAGTTTAGCAAGAGCTGAGTCGGGGTAAATAAAATTCAAGCTTTCAGATTTTATCGCATTCCGCAAAGTTTGAATGAAGTCGGAAATGTTGACAAAAAAAAAAAAGAGGCAGACCGTTGAAATGTGGAACAGTTAGATTTGATATGGAGTGTTGTGCCGCTTGTGTGAGGAGGGAAACGAATATCAGAAGATCTACGAAAGAAACAGTAACTTCAGAGTGTATGATTTATAGCAAGTCGAAAGATATTAGGATTTCTTTTTTTAAATGCAAAGAAGCAGAAAGGCGAGAAAGATTGATAAGCTTTTGCGAGGATGTAAAGGCAGGTTTTACACGAGCAATTCATGAGAAGTTCGGAATCGTGTGGAAGAGAGAGATACATAGAACCAGGTCAAATTGGAAAAATGGAGACAAGCACAAAAGATGATAATGACTGATAGTTGAAGCAATCGCATACTCGTGCAAAACCCGACAAAATCAGACCCATCCAAAGACTTCCCTAAAATTCTGCAGGTCCCTTAATCTGAGCATTTCAATATTCACCTAATGTGGGTGACAGGCACTGTGAAGTTTTAGGAAATTCTGATGCCAATGAACACGCCAAACACGAAACGGTTTCATCACTTTCACCTAGGCGAGAGTTATAGCCCACGCCTTTTCCTACAGCCAAATATCTTTTAAAGCTTGATATGATTGCATCCAATAACCGTAGATGGTGTGAGGGCAATACGATTTTTATTGCCAAGCAAATATGGCATATTTGCATATTTGATGGTGATTGCAGGAGAAAATTGAAATATGACATGAGTCTAACCAGGTGTCTATGAATGGTGTCAGGTGTCTTTGAATACAAAGGGTAAGGTGTAGAGCGCATCCCCAGCTCGAATAATCTTCGCTTCAGAGCCTGTGGGACAACGCAACAGAGAACGTCCACTGTTGAGATGGGCACACAAGTGAAGAAGGACCTCAGCCAACTTGCTGTGCGAAACTGAAGCCAGCAGGTCCAGATTGGCCTCGCATGTTTTCTCCCGCCTCCGTTATTCTCTCGATATCCAAGTTCTTACCTTGGCTACAACAAGAACATTTTCCGAGCCCATGTTAGCTTTTGTTGACGATTGATTGAACAGGGGACCGCCAGGTTTCTTTATGGATGTTGTGGTATGGCCAACGATAGACAACATTCAATTAAAAGATGCCTTTTGTTGCCTTAAGCACACAAAACGAGTATCAATTCAATGAGATGTTCACAAATAGCTAATATTAGGATATGGCTCTGCAGATGCTTTACGCAATACGCCACGACTTACACGGCCACAAAAAGAATAGATCCATGTCTACACGGTTATGGTCGATTCATATTTTATTGGTTTTGGAATGAATATTCAAGTGACAGCAACAAGTCCGTAATCAAAATCAAATTAAATCAAGACGGATGACCGTGTTGCAGAAGGGATATTTGTTTTCCAGTAGTGTTTGTCTGGATGAACATGTGTCCATATCAAGCGAATGAAGGATCATTAAATCCATCGTGAAAACAACATTTAATCCTTCTGACCTACAGAACAGTGTCTCATTCATGCTCAAATCAGGTATGACGACAAGTGAGAAACTAATTACAAACAAATTTCATCAAAATGAGGACAATATGCCAGCCACTCCCCACATTCGGAAATAAGGTCACGAATGCCCAAAAGATGATTACCAACACGCGACGTTGGCTAAAAACACAGAAATAGACGTCAGTTGTGGTCACAAACAGGCCAATGGAGACAAAAGGAAACAACGACACACCGGCCCTCGCGCACTGAGCAACAGCGTGTAATCCATTTGATCAATCGACATGAAATCAAAAAGAAACAAATAATTGTAGTTAATTTCTCCGCAAAGGGAGAACGTTTGATAAATGCTTAGAGATAAATCCCTCTTTTCGTGTTTATACTCCCCTCACTAAAGTGAACTCCACCATTTGTATACAGAAATAGACAGAAATAAACAAATCCGTCAGCAAAATGCGTTAAGAATTTCTTTTCAAGTATCGGGCGAAGAAAAATTACCCCCCCAGATATCAAACATTAGATTTGTTTTTGTTTACGCTCTGGGAAAGTACACAAGATTCCAGTGCACGCTACGCATTTAACCTAAACAAAGGCAAAACAAAATTCCCTTTCAGCAGCGACTTAACCAATTTCCATCGCTACAAAGGCGCCCTTAGAATTATAAACTGAAGGAAAAAAAATAATACGACACACGAATCATATGAGGAAATTGTATCACGTCTTCATGGCATGACACATGGTCAACACTCGTGTGTGGATATGACTTGATGCATTCTTCACACTTCTTCGACTGTATGATGATCTTTTGTTGTGTCTGCTGGATGTGCACGACGAAACGAAAATGTAAACTGAGCAGGGAATCAAATGGGTCATCATCTATTGCAGCTGTGTTCATGTGCAGTGTGTGTGCACATGCAAGGCTATTGCAATCTTTTTCATTTGATTTTTTTTATTCATTCTGTCTACTCAACATGAAGATTGACTGATTTGAGGTGCGAGTTTTGCAAGCAATCCAATCGGGGATATGCAAACTTGAGTGTGTGCATGGTTCGGAGATGATTTCGATCTACAGGAGGTGGAAATTTTGCACTTAAACTTTGAAGGAGGGGGATCCGATGAACGAACGCTGGCACTCTGACTTGTACTACTTCCATAAAAAGTGTGAAGTATCAGGGTGTCATAAATTTGGAGAAATCTCCATTGCAAGCAATACATACGAGTATATTCAAACGTTTCCTTCCAAAATTCTTTTCGTAGGCCGATCTCGGAATCGCCTTTAGCTCCTTCTGCGAATTCTTCTTAATTCGATACTGCGAAATTCGCAGAATCATTAGCGTAGTCCAAATGTAGGCCTAGACCAAATCTATTCAATCTGAGTCTAGATCATGATCATGTCATTAATACGGCGAAGAGGCATGGACAATATCCAAAGGCTTTTCGAGAGAAAACTTCTGTGATATTTGCTTCTATCTGTATTGATGGTGGTTGGAGGAGAAGAGCCAGATGTCTACATATCCTAAGCGCGAAGAGACAAGGTCGTGTTAAACGCTCGAAAAATTATCGTGCCTAAGACTGTGCGACAATGCAACAGAAGACGTCCATGATTGAAATTGCACACACAAGTGACGGAGGACCTCAACCAATTTGGTGTGAGAAAGTAGAGGCAGCTAGCGAAAGACTGTCCTAGCTAGAGAGGCTTGTTGGTTAAGGTGAAGTCTCGCCCCGAACTGTTCAGCGAAATGCCATCACGCACAATTTTCGGACTCAGAAATCTGTTTGAGGGCCAGATGACCGATGATTTTGACAATGTCTTAAGCGCAGTTTGTTCGAATGAGGAATTTCGGGTACTTTTTCATCAGAAGCTACTTCGATGAAAAGAGTCTTCACCTTCCCTTTACAAGGGTTTTATAAGTTTGGAGAAATCTCTTCCGGATATATGTATAGTCTTCTTTGGATACTCATGCTTATCGGAGAATACGTGACTCTGTACATGAAATGCAACTTGAGACCTAAAAACTTTTTTGTACGAATTTTTCGGAATAGGAAACATAATATGCGCTATGCGCCAGACCATACTCTTGTCACAATTCAACAAAAGCACTTCAGTTCAATGTCAAAGAGCCACCACCAGCCACCCGACCAGCTTCAATTACTGTGCTCTTACCACATATTATGCTGGTGGTTGAGCAAAGAAACAACAAACAACAAAGCCATAGAAAACCAACCTCCGTCGTCGTCGTGCATTTGTGTATGTACAACTGGCATCGACAATAAAACCAGTTTTACTAGGTGAATTATACTATAGATGTGTGATGAGAATTTGTGGTTTCAAATTGAAAACAAAAAAAAATGCTTAATCGAAATCCGTGGTCTGTTCGAAAATATTTGACCTTCAAAATTGAACGCACTTTTGAAGGCGTGCTTTGAATTTTTTTATTATCTCTCAGACGACTCCCACCTTCACACCACACCACACATTTTCAAGCACTTTCTCCTTCAAATGGTTTATTAACAGTTTCTCTTTGTCTAGTCTGAGACTTGTTAAGTAGTTGCGACATCGGAAATGAGTACATTTCATAAGCAGACACCACCAACACCTTCCGAAAAAAACAAGCAAGCAAGCAAACAAACCTCAGTCAACGAAACCAACTGTAAAGCTTCTCGTATCGCTTACCATGTGAGGGAGAGGGAGAAGTTATGAGAAGAAATCATACTTATAACGGATCAGCATACGAAATCGTATACACATGCTTCTCAGGGGCAAACCCAAGACTCTCTTTTTTTTCGACTCTGCCAAAAATGAAGTATCACAAGGAAATGCGAAAAAAAATGTACTCATCAACATTTTGTACTGCGCAGAGGCAGTAAATGGATAACAAATGAAGAAACAAAGAAGCAAAGAGTTTCAAAAAGAGGCTGTTATATTTGTATTCCAATTCATTTCGTCACGATTTTTGCTGTTTTACGCTTCTGTTGATTTAAAGTTTCTTTCGTTTCTTTTAGCAAATCCGGAATCTCACTCTCTCGCAAGAGCAGATACGACGTTTATTTGGGCATGGTGTCAATATTATTTGAATTTCAGCAAGTGATTGATTTTCCCTCGGGCGGAATATCTCCTGCTCACATCTTGACCTTAATGCAAAATCACAGATGTGGAACAAATTTCTCGGAAGAAATCGTCAATTTGATTTCATCACCACCAAAAAAGGGCAATGGACCATCATCTGAGGTTGAGTAGTTCCAACTTATCTAACCAAATCCAAATCAAAGGCAGCAGCAGAAGTGGCTATCACTTTTATTTTCTCACTAGCCCGACCGACCGACGACCCCCCACAATACGATGTGTTGCGAGACTATCTTTATTGCATCTCTCACGAGTGTACGAGCACAGTCCGCAACAAGTCACAGTTCAGTCCTCCCAACGATCGCTTAAAATGTCATAAACTTAACTTAACGCAATCGTTTAAGTGCCACTAGAAAATAAACTAAACAATTTACATTTCAATCAAGAACAGACAGACTATTAGGTCACTGTACTGAAATGAGGTAGCTTCGATACAAATATTCATTAAACCCTACGCCAGCCTGCAAGTTTTGCCCAAGGGGAGCTGCTTATTTAAAACCAATACTTCATCATATATGCATCGCGTCTGAAAGACCCCATTCAATTTAGCCAATGAATGCGCGATAATGTGCGTTCATTTCAAGGTTCGACGTGATGGGAGACCAGTATTAATTGAGGAGGCGGTAGGGGGGGTTTGCAAGTGCAAATGCCTTATCGTCTAATTTATTTCAATGAACCGAACGAAACAAAGACTGTGATTGTGATAGTGTCGCGAGAAAGAGAGGGGGAAATAACGATCCAATTTGAAACAGAATTTGATTACAATATCGTTCCGAATTCAAAGCATAGATTATTTTACTGCGCAACAATCAATGTCCAAAAGCACCACAGAAACGAGATGAGCCGAGAACAAAGGCAGGAAGAAAGGCGCAGCTGTCGCATAACTCTCCATGATGACATCGAGAAGAATTTTTTATTAACTTTCAACACTGATAACTGACCGTTCTTTTTATTTTTGCATTTTTATTATGTGCATAAAATACCCGTCGTGTCGTTTTGTGTTCCACCTCATTTGACACTTATTCCGGGGTGCTAAGGTTGTTCGTTGAGTGCTTACGCTCTGAACAGCTGGATGTGCATGTACGCGCGTGTAAGAAGCAAAAAAAAAAAAACGTACCACCGGTATCACGCGCAAATACTGACGATACAAAACACCTGGTTCAATTTATGAATTCTACCCTCTCTCCGATGATTGTTTTGTGCGCGAGAGAGGAGAGCTTTGCAAATTACATTCAATGGCAGAAAGTCCTCCTCGAAAGTCTCTGTGCCACTCTCGTTCATCCAAGCATTTGAATATTTATTCACATATGTACTTGTTTTTTAATTGAAACGCAATAGGTGCTGTGCTAAGCAACTGCCATCAGATAATTCGAGTGCATGAATGTTTTTTGATGCCATTGAACATATTAATCTTTTGCACAGCAGCTGCTCGACAACTTGAAACTGGTTTGATAATTGATTGCAACAGATTGGCTGTTTGATATTGAAATCAAGTTATTAATTTACTGGTCCGAGTTGGAAAGGATCTTCATGGTTGTCGCATCCCCCGAGATATTCTCGAAGAACGAGGGACGTTCTAAAGAACATATCTCATTTCCAGCATCGTTCCTTTCCGGACTTATTTCGCAAAATCAGAAAGCAAAAGTGAAGTCATCTGATTCAGGGTCATCGAATGACCGACGGAAAACGAACAACTGCTGATTATCGGATGGGAGCATGACTTTCTGAAAGACAAGAATTGTTGCATCAGAATTATTAAATGAGGGATGCTAAAAACACCACATTTTGTTTATTTTCCTTCGGGTGGCGCTACCAGTCCGGGGTGGATCTGGGCATCAGCCAACATGCCTCTGTTTCCAGTACAGTCTTGTGCTAAGTTCCTCCAGATCAACTGAATGATGCCTCTTTTCCAGCTGTGTACCCCATCAGATGCGGGGTCTATCTTTACCGCGTTGTCACTCAGGGTTAGAGTTAATGACTTTACGAAAAGGAGCATCAATATCCATTCGCCCTATATGAAACAGGTCGATGTCGCTGTACAACCCGTAAAGTTCGTCATTCAGTCTCCTTCCCCAAAAATTGTAAGTGTATACGGGACCGAAGATAATCCGAAGGACCTTTCTCTCGAAGTAGGCCAAGTATCTCCTTGCCCGCTTTAGATAACGTGCACGCTTCAGGTCTTTACAGCAGGACTGGGACTATCAAGGTCTTATATAGAGGATGGTCTTTCGACAGACTTTTGATCTTCAATTGCTTCCTAAGCCCAAAGAAACAGCAATTGACAAGTGTAATCCTCCGTTTTACCTCTGCGATGGTGTTATTATTTGAACCAACTCCGAAGCCCAGACAGTATTCCACAACCTCAAAGATAAATGCAGGTGCCTATAGTAACGTTCTGTCAAAGACGTCAGTGCTGGCCGAGTTTTTTTCGTACACAGCATATACTCGTACATTGTTTTGTTCAGTACAAGGAAAAGAGAAGTGTCAGAAATATATGAATGGCGAAGGCCAAATACCCAGGAAGCAAACGTGTCTTCCTCGAAGACCAAGGTCACTACGGTAACAATGAAAGAATATAATGCCACTTCAAGTTGAATGAATTTTGCTCGTGGTAATTATTTGCCAATTCTGAAGCGGAGGTAGGCCGAGTTGTCCGTGCAGATGAGTTCCTCGCAATTTTGTGCATCTGCTCTCTTCTAATCGTGCGGAAGAATGAGAGAAAAACATGGAAATTGCCTGTCAAAATTGACCATGAATAAATATGAGCAGAGTCAACCGCAAAAGACAATTGTCCCAACTAGAGCAAGAAGCACATGTTGACATATGTTTTTGATAAATCGGATGCACAAGGCGCCACCGATCTTCAGATGTAAGTATGAAATACATAAACACATTCCCTACATTGTCGTTGCAGAAATCACTTCCACAAAGTGTGTGTGGTGCACGCACGTAATAGCACTTTTCGGTCTGATGGTCTATTAGCATGGTTCAACTAAATACAGAAGTGACTCGTCGAATCGGATGCAAATTGATCGTGTTTAGGTGAAGCTAAACATGATTTTCCTCTTTTCAAATGTCATTTAGAGACTCAGGAATGGAGCGCATAAAATAACTAGGACGCAGAGAGCATTTAATACCGTACTTCCAGAGAAGGGGAAATATAAATTTGTCCTCATGAAGCAGATTAGATGCAGCAGGGAACTATCACGTATGAGAGAAAACAAACTAGAGAAAGAGGATCTACTTTGGATGGCGCTACAATCAAATGTCAACTTAGGACTAGATTCCACTAGAGTTGTGATTGATTTTTGTGATGTTTTCTCATGTGTCCCTCAACATTACACTTTTGGCATTGTCAACGACTCGAGAGTTGGTGAGTTGACCGATATTTGGTCCCTGAACCTTCGGCGTACTTACTCACAACGACCAGAGGAAAAGGGTCTAAATAATAACAGTTTGGGGTGGGCCTACCCTACACGCGACCACGCGTGTAGTGCGTGCAGTTTATTGCCGAATTCGAACAGTGGAGTTTGAGAGGCTATTTCTAGACAATTTACTTGTCCTTGCACTGAAAGTGAGTCGGGAATTGAACCTAGACTTTCAGCGTAGGAATCAATGCACTTACCCACTACTTTATGTGCTTTATGCCGACTCCGAAAATTCAGAGGCTTTGCATGACAGTTTTGTATTCTGACCATTGTTGGCGGGTCCAGAAAGTTGGTGTGTTGACTGGTATTTGATCCACGAACCTTCGGTATGAGAATGGCCGCAGTTGTGCCTGAAACACAATTCTGGGTTGGTGCTACCGTCGAGTGACGTTTAACTTCCAACACAAGCAATACAATGGTACAGCCGAAATACTGCGTTGTCCTAGCGATATTACGTTTGTTAAAAAATGAAAGCAACGTAATCTTCCGTAACTACGCAAATCTTTGAACTTTAAACATTTGCGTGCCTTTTGACACTTCCCATACAAATTAGGAGTTTTTTGGGGGTTTTGAGAAATGACAACAGATTTTCAGATTGTCATTTCAAAGTACGCTCAAAGGATAACATTACTCACTACGCCATTACGGCCAGAGAAAAAAGATGTAGAGTACTGAATACTTGCAGTGGCTTGAAAGCGCTCGATTGCATTGGTGAACACTTTAGTTTCAGGATACGTTAAGTCCAACAACCTCTTCTGGCTCTACATTCCGAGGTGTACCTGGGCCTCAATCAATAAGCCCCTCCACATAGCACAATCTGTCTTTCGATAGCTGTCTCCAGCTGCACATACCATGTTGGTTGTGGTCCCTCTACTAATTTATGCCCCTTAACATAATACTGCTCTTCAGGGTAAAGAACCTCGTTGTCCGAGTCAGGGTTGGTGATTGAGTGCCTGTCTTGTTACGTTGTCGCATAGACTCGAAGTCGAAGAAGTCCAACAACTAGATTACAGTAAAATGTATGTAGGTGCCCTGATATCAGGATTAAGGGAAAATTTAGTTTGGGTGCGCCGATTCAAAAGAAGACCTCAGCCCGACCTTGAGTGGAATACCTGCGATGTTTGGCAAAAAATGTAGCCTTTTGCTGAGTATTTGCTTTTTTTAAATGATTATCCACTGTAAAACTCGTTCCCTACACACTTACGCTTTAACTCACTTAAAAAGTGAGGTTATAAAATGACAAATTCATGTCTCAATTTTATATGCATTATCCTTCAATTGAAATGAATTCATTTGTTCGCGCATTTCAATGAGCGTATCACATATCTGACCTCCTTTGTATGCAAATTCACTTTACCAGCGGTATCATTGCACCCGAAAGCCAGTTCTGATATGATATTCAAGTCCGAACACAACGCTCCCAAACTGTCTCTTATGTATAGAAAATACAAGCACATAAAGAAATATTATGTAGCCGTCATAAAAGTTTAATTGCCTTAGTCGTCGTTCAAACAACCCTTTTCGAAGACTTGGGACACGATATTTCTGAAAAACCAGATTCAATTGAAAACCTGATTTTTTTCTGTTCTGTTCGAAGTGACATACCGATCAGGGGTTGTAAAAGAAGGGAAATTTTTTCAAAATTATAACCTAAAGACGTGCTTGCCACCGCAGAAGAAAATTATTTCGCACCTTTTCCTCACGGATGAATGGTTCACTGACACACAGTCGATATACGGTTTCGGGTTTAACGATTCTCAACCAAATGAGATGGGATTTAGGTATTCATTGACTTAGGAATTTGAGGCGTTGATTGAATTACTGTAACCTTTGAAATATTTATGGAAACCCATCCTTGTTTTAACGAGCTTATCTTATTGAGTGTGCACACGGATGAACATATGCTTGTGTCACGGACGAAAAGGTGTTTCTAAAGTGTGTGTATTCGGATGGCATCACGGCAACTTAAACTGTGTAAGCAGGTGAAGGTTAAATTGCGGCTGTTTCATAAGATAAACTGATATCAACTACCCACATGCATGGAAACATTTACACACAAAAACCCCAAACGCTTTTGGTGGTGTTATCAAATTTGGAGCTTTAGAAACACTCAAACAAACAATGCTCGGAATGATGCAATCGCATCTACATACAATTGGTGAGCGCTCGTTCAATTGAAACAGTGAAACGAAGATTCAGAGGGGAAAATAAATGCAGAGCGCATTATTGTTCGACTTCAACACCATGATTAGAAGAACACGAATTGTTCCATCAATCATTCCAGATTAAACGAAACATTTCTTGTGTATGAACGTGAGAAGACAAAGGAAATCACACATTGGCTGGACCTGATCATCACTGTGGAGGCGATTAGGGAATCAAAATCACAGTCGGACCCTCCATCAAATGCAAGGGCTATAAAAAACGAAACCTAATCTTCCTCATATCAACACAAAGAGGGTATAGATGTCGTGGGAGGTTTTAGTGTTGATCGGAGGGATCTCTCAATGACCCACAACACAGACAGGTATAGTCCCCAGTGATATGTGTTGAACCTACTCTCATCTTTTTTATGGATAAAGTAGAAAGCGCGCCAACGCCTTTAATGGCGGACTATGTTCACAGTTTTCTCTGGTCGATGTCTCTTTTTCAATCTAAGCGAAAAGCAGAACGAATCACAAAATCGAGGTAGCGTTTGAAAAATCAAACTTGCACATGTTGTTCAAGCCATTGAGAGCTGTATGCACTTATCGATTGTTTACCTCACACTGCAAGGTTGTTTCTTTCACCCAACCATATCTACAGGCAGAAAAAAAACAATCATCTCAAGTGGGAGGAGGCACAAACATCCAAACAGACACAACAACCTCGTCCTCAAAATTGCTTTGACCTATTATAGGATAAACACATAACAATCCGTTCACAAAAAGGAGCAACAAACTTAGAAAACAAATTCATTATATAACTAGGAACATATATAGAGAACTTCTGCTAAAAGTTTCCTTTGTTTGTGCTAAAGAAAATACAAGCAAAAAGGGTAAAGAAAAAAAAGCTTACGCACGAAACGGGTAGAAGGCAATTTCAAATTTTCTGACGCAATTCTCTAAACCTGATTATTTCTTTTTTTGTTTGTTTCGTTCTCTGTTTCTCTTCATATCGCTGGCTTGCTCTGTCTGGTCTTTTTGGACTGAGAGTGTGTGTGAGTGTGTATGTGGGTTTGTTTAATCGCTTGCATGTGTTGATGAGAAAATAACAAACTTTAAATGGGGAGAAGAAAAAACATAATTCAACGGAGGCCCCAATATGAAGACGGAGAATGAGTAAGATTGGAACATCAGTGTTGCCGTATTTTGTGACCAATTTGGGATGAAATTATGATAAAGGGACAGAAACTTTCGAGGGAAAGCTTTACCTTTCCAGAGTGAGATTCTCATATTCAAAAATATTTTATTACGAAAATCACTGGGTTTGAACTTGTTTAACGACTTGATTTGGTTTTGGGGCAACGCAAATCAAGGCAGATTCGTCTATCGACACCAACACTTCTGGCTTATCATACCTGACGCAACAGAACTGATTATAAACAAGAAACTATGAGGTCACCATTTATTTAATTATAAAACTTATACTAAGCGACTAATCTCCCTATGAGATCACTTGCCCGGTTGAGTCAACAAGGGACGGTGATTTTGCTTAAATCGAGTGTGATTTACGTTTTAGAAAGAATGACAAACTAGAAGGACTTCAGATTTATGACTCTTAGGAAGCTTGAAGTCAATAAGGAACAAAGCTTTCGTTTCAAAGATGTGCTCTACTGCAGGCGAAATTGAACACTTCAACGATATGTTGAACTTTAGACAATCAGTCATGCAATTGGTAGGTGCACGTAATTTCGTATTATATTGACATTTGTTGACTAGTTGAAGGTTATACATGACGAATTCCAAATCGAACAGAATCTCCACTCGCTCATATATCAATTGTCAAAGGACTGCGTTCAGCTGTTCGATTGTTACACGAGAATTGCTCAAAGTAAAATGACAGTTTTGATGCTGAAATTTTTGCAATCGATTGTTTCAGTCTGAAAAAAATCATTAGCAGTATCAAAACCAAAATCAAAAGTTGCACACATTAAGCTACTAAGTATATACATCCACAGTCATCTCTCACTGCATGGAAGTGTCTGGAGCCCTACTTTAAGTCGCAGTTTCCCAAAGTGCCCAAAAGATCTCATGAAGGCCGTTCAAAATGAGGAATTGGCAACACTCTTGCCCCAAAGTATACACACCCACACAATTGCCCCATCGATTTCAATACCACTAAATACAACTGAATTAATATTTTTCTTGTTAAGATATTTTGAAAAAAAAAAAATTTCGAATTCTTTGTCTGCGCCAAAACAGAAAACCTGCGAAGGTGACCAATGAAACTTTGATCAAAAGCAATTCTGCACTATGTTGAACATAGAAGACTTCACACTTTTTGACTAGTTTCTGTGATTTGCGATTTTCCCACAAACTTTCTCTGAACGCAAATTTAATGTTTTTCTTCTTGCTGCTTAAACTTCTTGTCTTCTGTGAGACAAAACAAGAATACATAATGTACGTATGTACACTGGCAATTTGTTTCCTTTTCATGCATAAACTTTTTATTTTGATTTTTCACACACACTTTTCATTTAGTGATGGTGTACACATTTATTTAAAAAAAAAAAATAGAAAAGCAACCAAGTGAAGATGTAAAGTAGATAAAGTAAAATCTTACATATTGACAGCCATTTTTATGAAAAGCAGGAATGTTGAAAGATTTTTACACTATTGCACTTTTATGATGTAAGGATTTTGAATTTGTTTGTATGTACTACGAATTAGTGTATTCCATTTATGTAGTCTAATTTGTACTTAGAATCACAATTTTACGCGGGTAGAAAGATACGCACACAATGAACGTCCCCTTTCAGCAGATAGACATTTTTGATTTGGTTCTTTTTGTTTGTGTTAACATATAGTGAACATATAAAAAAAACTTATATGTTTAAGAAATTTTGACTTGTTTTGCAAAACAAAAAAACAACACAAAGGAAAATCTAGACGACTTTTTTCTTCTTCAAATTGCAAAAGAAAAACTTTTCTTTTCTTTTTCACAACACTGAATTTTCTTTTTCTATTATTTGGGAAAACAAAATAAAATTAAAAAACCAAATACGCAGAACCTTCCCCAATTCTTTTCAAACATAAACTAAACTCAACTGAACTCTGCCTCTTCACTGAAACTGGACAACATCAGTCAGACTTTGGTCTGAGCAAATACACCAAAGAGGAGGACACCAACGACAGTTTATGCATGAAAGAGGGAAACAACAAATCTCTCGGGGTTATGTGTGTGCGTGGGAAATACTAGGGGTCGGTCGGTTGATATAACTGTATTTGTGCACCTTATGCTGCGGAACAATTCGAAACGAAACAAAATGGTTGCAATGTGCTGTATGTATTCAGACAAAAGTGTATGTGTGTTTAGTCTTAAATTTTGGTATAACTGGACTTGGTTTTTTCTTCTTCCACTTCTTCTGGTCTGTCTGTGGATTTTCTCTCTGACAGGTCGTCTTCTCTTCGATATTGTGGGCAGGCAAAGTGTTTACATTTTGCGACTCATTTGTGGGTATGTATTGAGAGGTCGGATGATGTTTTGATTTCAGAAAAAATGGAATATTTTCGTTTTGGTTGTAACTTATTCATAAGGCCCTGAGAATATTTTCTCAATTCAATATGACGGCATTAACTACCTCAACTTTCGTCATTACTCACATTTGAGTCATTTTTTTCGAGGTATCCCTTTTATGATGGTTTAACCCGCGGAAAGGTTTCATCAGAAAAGAAGGAAGTTGCTCTTTCAGACACCTTAAACAACTTACTCACACAAGTACAAACTGTGAAAATTTGGAATTTCAAAGTCCACCTTAAGATGGCTAAGATAATCCATTGTCGTAATTCTCAGACGAGGTGGTCGATTTTCTCTATTTTTCAACAGGCTTGTTAGTTTTCTTTTAAACACAATTGACCTTATCCAATCGATAACTTAAGTCCCACAGACACATTCACCCTGAACTTAGGTTTTCCTAAATCTGACATTGATATCATTTGCGTAAACGATAAATTCGCCCCGGGGGGACGGACTATGCGAACGTACAGGTTGTTTTATAAATAAAACAAAGATGAAAAGTATTAACTAGAGAGACCACTTGTGTGTATGATACATTCTAGAAAACATCACATCACGAGAGAGACTCGTAAGCAACTCTCTGACGTCGTACACAGAACATTGTATAACGACTTTTTTCATCTGGTTTGTAAAATTTGTTTTGCTCGGGAGATTTGACCTCGAACTTGGTCGGAACAATATCAGCAATATCATGTCAGGTTCCCTTCTCTTACGTGCCTACGTTCTTTGCGTGTCGGTGACAAGGTTATGACCCCCAAACCTCTGTAGATGTGTTATTTCCAAAGGCAATGACGATCATAAAAATTGTATCATCGACTGAAACAAACATCCCTCCGAGTCATTTGCATTTGAAACTAGAAAATGCCAGTGAAATACTAATACTGGCTTCCCCACCAGTTTCATCCCACAAACAGCTGACGAACAACTTAATTGCTGTACGAAAAAAAAAAATAGTCCTAAACGCACCGATGAAATATCAATTAGTTTATTGAAACTGTTTGTGTTGGTATTCTGCAAAAGACTTGCATATTGAGCAACTGCCAATTATACGGCCAGAGTCCAAAACAAGAAGTGGGGCCATATGAAATGCTACGTGATTAATGTCTCGCAGAGTTACTTTGCCTGCATGTTTTATGTCTTGTACGAACGTATGTACACATGCATGTACCTCATGCTTGCCTATCAGAGACATGTATCTTTGATTTTTCATCGTTTAACTCAAAGATTGAGTGAAGAAGACGATGTTTTGCTTTCCCCCATTCTTGTGTGACCTTCGGTGGAATGAATAAATGAAGAACAACGAAGAATCGAGTTTTATTTCACAAAACTACTTGGAGTTGCAATGTCATTGGGGTACACTCACTTGAGTTCTTCGTAATCATCGAGTGTTGCATCAGATAATTCCTATCGAACGATTAAATAGGTGTGTACATTTCATCATTATCGACGCTTCATTTTTGACTCGTTCCTGACATCATTCATTAAACTCTTCTGATCCCGGTGTCATAGGGTCCACAGGGGTCCTTGTCTATAATCACAGTCTTCTTTAGAACATTCAAATTCACATAATTAGGGATTCCAGCAGATGAGCTCATAAATCAGGACACAGCGTGTCTAGCCTAACTCATTATCGCTTGTCTTCAAAACTCATTTGTTCAACATCCTTAGAGACATTGAAGTAACAACAACAACCAATGTGCGGTCAATGAATCATAGGTCTGTCAGTGACCCTATTTGTGGCAGGTAAATGACGATGTTCGATTGTGTTTTGACAGGATATATGTCACTCTGAGGTCATTATTTAAACGTCACACAGAAGTCTTATCACAGTGTGAGAGATTTGTTCGAATTTCATTGTTTCATGCCATCTTACAAGTGCTTGTGTAGTTTGAAGTTGATAAGACATACAACAGAATTGAATATTCTGCCTAATCTTTGAAAAAAAAGAAGCCAAATTTAGAAGGAAATCTTGTTCCATTTTCGGATGAGTACAAGTTGGGGTTTGTTGTTCTTTTGTCGGCACCTACAAGAAGCATATTACTCATGATTTCAGCTTATTTCGTGATGAACCTCGTACAAAACGGCGTCACACAGGAAGGGGAAGTAGTGCTTGTATCACTTTAACGAGAAAAGAAACTTCTTTCAAGAAAAAGTTGAGAGATCATGGAAAGCACTTGATAATGGGAACATTGGGGCTCTCTAACGCAGAAATTAAAACGACTTCCCAAGACTATTTCACCAACGACTTGTAAAAATTAGTATAGAAACTAAGTTGGTACTAGCTTTCATTAGGTCCCCTCCAACTCCGCAAGTTCACTGCCATAAATACCAACTCTCTCCTGAATTCCCATGACATTCACATAATAAGTGTTGGACAGCTTCAATGGCATTCTCGTCTCTCGTTGGATTCATTCCAAAGCATTAAACGGGGTTGCCAATGCTGCAATGACTCACAATGAATAACGTCAAAGGCGGATTATATATATTGGGCGTTTAGTGTAACAACTTGGGCGATGGGTCTTGCTCTATTTCCTTAATTGTCAGAAAACCTAACTCAGTCTCAGTGTCAGCAAGGTCAACAACAGCTAGGAAGTGGATTTTCTCGTCAAGTTTCAATCGCCCAAGGCATCAAGCAGATGGCCACTCTCAGTCACAAATCACTCATGTGGATATGCAACACATAGAGGAGAAGGTGCTCGAATTGTCGGTTTTAAAGAATTACAAAAGCAACATGGAAAAGGACTAGTAACAGGCGTAGCATGAATTCAAACCGACTGCAATAAATTGCGATTAGTTCGGGCAAACAAACAAAACAAAACCGATGAAAATTCACAACTGTGCTGCAGACTAAAAGATATAAATCAAAATACAAGCGGATTATCACGTAAGGGAAAGGGAGGAATCATACAACATGACGAACAGAGCCCACCCACACGTCTGGGCGCCGCAAGATCTGGGGGAAAGAAGCGATAGATTTTAGTGTAAGTCGTGACCTAATAGAATATTCAGGCTTATATATTCAAACCACTTGAATCTGTTAAGAATGAGGAGCGTGCAAATAGTCCGAAGATAAATTGCTCCCTTAATGGAGCCTTCGACATGTCTTTAACATTTACAATAAGTTGTTGAGGAAAACTGACTCAGTTCCAAATTCACCTTAACCTCGCATCCATCCCTTTAAAGAGGAAGGGACAGGTACTAATATACGGTTTGGTGGATAAAACCGAAAAAAGTCTTAAAAAGGTTGGCAGAATCTAAAGACTGGGGTACTTCGATCTACACCGTCAACCACCAGGGAAACGATGTTGCGTCTGTTTCGATTGGCAGATCTGCAAATATTGTCAGGTGTACAAATGTTGTGACAATGACATTCAAATGAGCTGACAAAAGCGAACTACCTTACAATGCTAAATTGCCATTTCATACGGTTGCCATATTTATCCCATACTCTGTCAATTTCATTGTCATATAGTTTGCCTGACAAAAAATCAGATGAGAATCTGACAATGACCTGACAATGTGTTTTCTGTAAATATTATCAGACAAAATTGTAAGTTCAGACGGTTGTAAGACATTTGGGACAATTTTTACCGTGACAGATCTGACAATATTTGCAGATCTGGCAATCGTCTGAACATAGCGTTTGAGTCATTTCAGCATTGTCAGAAATATCCCTATCCCTTCGCCAGGGTAACGTTCTTGTGGCGCCAGGGTCGTCCTCAATTAGCTTCTCAGTTAGCTCGATTTTGCGCTAACTGTAGCCAATTGCGCAATTGGTTGAGTTCCCTCTCCAAATGCGTACACCGCCTTAGACGTGGACGTCTTCTGTTGCGTTGTTCCCTGGGTTCAGAATCGATGATCCCCCTGCCTCTAAACATTGCAGTGTATTTCAGACAGAAGTCAAAGCTATCTGAAAATCTGGTGCAGTATACAAAGGCAGTCAAGCGGCCATTAAAGGTATGGATACACTATTGCAACGACAATCAGGCCAATTTGACCTATACTAAGTCCAAAAAGAACAAAAACACTCTTAGCAATAAAAAGGAAAGGCATCTGTAGCGCCGTAGGCCTAATAGGCGGCTGCTGTATCCCTGGTATACATGCGTACAATGATTCTGCAGAAAATGCAGGGATGAGGAGGAAGAAACAATCCTTTACCTTCACCTTTATCAATTGTCCAGGTCTTCCAACAATAAGAAAAATAACGCTAGGTAAATATCTATTTAGCGGCCGGGAAGAATTGTCGCACTCTAAAGTCCAAAACAAAATGAAATTCCTAAAAAGAACAATCTGCCTGTAGCCCAGAAGCTTTAAGAAATGGAGAGACGAACCACAAAGACACGAGTAGGAACTCACAGATTTTGATTTTGACAATCGAGGAACTGATGTGTCAAATATCGGTCACTAACAACACAATGGACCCAATCAGAGTCTAAGTGGGTCACTGTATTTTTTTGCCCTCATAATCACTGTAACCGAACCTAACTTAATGAGGAAGCGAGGAAGAATAAAAGATTCATTGTCAAAGACAGGGCAGTAAGGCACCAGTCTTCAACGGATTATTTTTAACCACTCAGAATTAGTGATAATTGATTTTCGTTTATAACTTATAATCGTCTATATTCGAATCCGAAATTCGTGACAAAACGTGACAATTCATGAATCCATTTAGTTTACATACTCTTATATATGCTTATACGTGTGGTAAGGTTAAGTGTCATCTCAATCCTGTTTTATAGCCTTAAATGTAGAGCTTTATATTGGTAATGATTTGGAAAGCAAAACTGAAATTAGTTTCTGGTCGCATTTTTTGCGCTCAAGCAGCGATGCGAAAATTGTAACAAGAATGTAGTTCAATGACTGTTTAGGGTTGGTTTCGCATGACGGTGGAAAATGCAGACAGCCGAGTTGTCAGCCGCTACACATCGACTTCCCAAAAAACATTCAATATTTTTAAGAATCACACAAGGAGGCAATGAACTCTTTTTCGTCTTAAATGAAAAAGGCCATTATTACCTAGAATTACACACCGATTCGAAGCTAATCTACATTTGACTGGTAGTAAACAGACCTGTTCGTTTGTGAATTTTATTTGTTGAACACGTCAAATTCAGGTTAAACAAGGACTGTCACATATTCTTAAAGTGCATTCATTCCGACTGAGGGTTATACGCAAATTTATAAGACGGAGACAAGTTTCCTTGAGTTTTGTATAAACAACTCATGAATTACATGAATAAGTTAACAATTTTTAAATTAAAATTGAAAGCAATTATTATTTGATAAATGTTCGTGTTGAAGAATATTTTCTATTTTATCCGTACAATGGTCTACATTCCCCTCAGAGGTCAGATCAAACGAACGATAGCAAAAACTTGGACGTGATTCAAATTGGTAAATCCTTCGTCTACTAGCAACCCTATTTCCGTCCGAGAGAACATTGCTCGAGTGAACTTGCTTTATATTCAAAAGAAAACAACAGGCACAGTTTAGATCAAGATACCCGATGATCTCATTCGCTTCGACCAACTAAAGCGAAACTATCTGATCTTAAGTCAAAAAGGTGAATTCTTCACGGGGAGTTTGTTCGTAATTTTTGCAAATGACTTTGCTAATTTGATTTACCACTTATTTAACGAACCGTTTTATGAGCTCATAGAGGAAAACGTATACCCCCAATAGTGACGTCAAATGCTATCGATCGCTTTCCCTGATTGGATAGGTGTTGAGCAGTTGCCAAAAAAACATTCGTGGTGACCTTGGCCATTTAACCCTAAACAACTCGAATGTGGATAAAAATTGGAACACAACTCCCCAATGCCCACTTGTTAATATATAATTTTTTGTTATGGACCCCAATCAAGCCTAATCAAATGAAACTGAACGCATAATCCAGCTCCAAATTGCAGTCAGAATGTATACAATTCGAATATAGTTATACAATCGGTGACTATTTGACCTAAGGCGACATTTAGTCACACAAAGTGGCAATTATCTCTTGTTTGGGTGTGTATCGAACCGAATTTAGTCGCTAGTCTAATCAATTCCACTTCCCTGTTGACTGTGTAAACATATGTATCTATGTATTGCATATGATAGCACAGAAATCAATAAAAAGCTAGTTCTCCTTACGTAAAACGTAAATCGCCGACATGGGAAATAAGTCTGATTGAATTCTTTTTTGGAGGCGCGTGTGTAAACATGTTTGTTGATTCATCGCTTTTTCAGCAATATTTTGAGCATACTGACTTCGGATTGTATTTATAGACCTGGGGACATTTACACTCTGAATTTGTGTAGGTGGTCGAGTTAAATTGAAAAAAAAAAACAAAAAAATACAGAAAACACAAGTCACCGGCCTTCGATCTGCAACCTCACCCTAGGAACATTCGAGATAAGACAAGGAGTGCTCATCAACTAGGTTAACAAGATTCATTCAGAAGAACAAAAATGATGACGCATTACGTCTGCCTTCAGACATCAAGTAAACTTTCACTGATTTGATATGTTCATCCACCGCGACTCAATTGCATCCAACGATGAGATTCCACAGCTAGAAAAACTAATTAAAATTATCTACAATATCCACTTGGAAACACGAAAATTCTTCTCATGGCCAATCGGTTTCACAACACGGCATAAGTAGAAGTGACGTAAGTATGTATGCCGAGACTTGTCAAACTTCAACACGATTCGACATGAAATATCTGTCTTATGCGTAATTGATTCTACAAGTTAGGCTAGATGAAAATAAATTGTCTATTCGCGAATACGATTAGTGAAGGGATTATGATTTTATGTTGAAACTTACCCGGATGCTTCTGCGATGATTCTCAGTTTTTGGTTTTTATTATTTAAACGGTCCAGAGAAGAAAATTTAACACGATTTCAATAAGAACTGCGACATGGAAGTATCTTCCTTGCTTTTTGGCAGTCAAAGGGACCGAAGTTAGATATGTTTGTTGTTAAGTGAGACAGGCAAAAAGTGGTGCCAACACACAGGGATGTTATAAACTTTCCACGACGACCGATGTTTCTTTAAATCAAACAGAAATTAATAATTACCAAAATATTATTGTGTTTTTTGAGCCTTTCGAATGTAGATTGAAGCAAATTATTTAAGTCCACCTTGTTAAATGTCTGTTGTACAAGGATATGTGCTGGACGCAGGAGAATTCATTCCTGTAACCTGTTCGACCTGAACTCCGACAAAGAAAATTAAATAAATGCAGAATTACATTCGTTCTATGATCAAAGTAATCTTACAAATTTAAATTTTGTTGGAACCAACAACCAGGAAGTCAGCGTGGAGACACATACATATAATCTCGAGGTTTCCAATGTTATCTCTTGGCTTATAAAGGATTTGAACAACCGTATCGAAATGCATCACAAATGTCTAAAAGTCAAGTAAATTGTCACAGAAAGTCGATATATAAAAGCAAAACATTTTTGTTACAAGCAAGCAAACAGATTGCTAAACACCCCAAAAAAATTGCTTACAAGTCGCTGGTACAAGGAAAAAGCATCAGCAGTAATGAAGTTCTTTTTACGGAAATCCTTTGTTATACCCTAGAACTTAAATACAACTGCAGAAAACAGTTTTAGAAACAAGCGATCAAATGGTGAGATTAATCCGCAATGTTGCTATGCATAAACGAATTCAAGAAAACGACTTAATTCGTGATTTAGACCTTAAAAAATAATTTAAACAATTCAAAACTCTTGGCGTCTAAAGATCTACGCAATTGCTCGTTTAAAAGAAAACTTTAAGATGGCAACGACCGACTATTTACACATACAAGAGCCTTTAACTGACATAATTCCCAATTTCAAATAAAAGTTCATGCGATTTAAAAGCTTTGTACCTGTTTCTTCTTTTTTATTTATATTCCTTTTACAAAGGATTCTTATTGAATGTATCTTATACGATTATCATATAGTATGTTTTGTACACAAACTTTGTTACAAAGTTAAGGAGCGTTGTTATAATACATGTAGTCAGATGATTAAAATTAAACCAGAAACATTGAGAAACCCGGCACTCATACGCCAACAACTACGTTAATTTTCGTCTTTTGATCGTTTGTTTCGCATGTTGTTGATCCTGGCTGATCGGTGCGTGGTCGACGAAATAGGATCACATGTGGCTCTGGAGCATGCATCATGTAGTGAACCCAACCTGGACTCTGTTGTACACCAAGATTTCTCCATTCGGTTTCGGTCATCAGATGAGACTTTGGCACAAGACGTGTTAGATCTGGAGGCAGAATAACATGCCTGAAAAGACAAAATATATTGAATTGACCTTGATATCAATGAATTCCAACACGTAGTATGTTTTGTTTGAGCATCGAATTCCGCTGCATGGCTTCAACAGGTACGACCTTGAGCACATATTCTTAATTCACGTTTTTACACAAAATTCTTAACCAAATTACCTGTACTCGTATGTTTCGTCGAAATACTTTTCAGAATATTGTATTTGATCAGCTGGCATGGTTAGTTTTTATTTTAAACTGCAATTAAACGAGTTTGCAAATTTTCAATTACTACGCGAAACAAAGTACAGTAAACAGTTTGAACAAAAATATTTGGATGACAACAGACGCAGTTTTCTTGACAGAATTCAATGATGCCAAATTCGTATTATCAGAATACTGGTTTTTTGCAATTATCTTCATTGAGTGTTAGTCAAGTTGATTGTAGAGAAAAAAACTTAGCATTGCAATTCATAACAAAACTTAGAATAATTAATATAATCAACATAGTATAAAAATAACATTAGTAACATTAGTCGCCCCCAAAAATGCTATTCGATGCATATGAGAACAATGTTGAGGTGAGCTTTAATAGTCTCCATTTGGCGTAAATTGTATTGAATCATCCTTGAATTCAATATTGAATCATTTTTTCAGTTTATATCCTTTTGAATTGATTGCCCGTCCTTTATGTTATATCAGATGAAAATTATACACAAAATACTTTATCACCTTATTTGCCAGACAAACAGTGTAGACCATATAAGAGTTTTATATTGTCAATCCTAAAACAAAGGCAAGATAAAAAAGTTTATTTTATTATTCCTGGGAATTTTAATAGAAGACAAACCAGAACTGTACGTACGGACTCTTGTTTCAACCAAAAGTTTCCTTTAATCCCAACGTCTTGTTTCGAGTAATAGAGGCTCTAGTGCCATGAATATGTCCTTGAAATCTACTCCAAACGACTGTAACACCAAGTTTTTGAATCTCAGCTTCCTGGTTCGAGAAGAGGAATTATACCGAACTCACGGTATCGATCTCAAGTTATCGCGAATGCATAACCTTTATTGCACGATTTAGATCTTAGTTGTTTTGACCAAGAGGCAGTTAATGACGGAGGATATTCTCCTTCTAACCTCCTCTAGGTTATTATTTCTTGAATTTATGTTGCCGGTCTGAAAGGTGTTATTCGAGAAGTTCTGAAAATGGCAAGCAAATTCCAAATCGCCACATCCACCACATCTACCAAATTTTTATAACAGTTTTAATCGCTGCTAGCCGAAGCACTCTCATGTGATTTTTACAATCTAGTGTTGAGAGAGACGAACATGGAATGCGCTCCTCTAAATCAAAAGGTTTGTATTAATGTTGACATTATCACAATTTGTTAAGGTAGCTATTAGGAGTACGATGAAGAGTGATTAAGAAATGAGGAGACGATAAAAAAAGAATATTGTCGAGCAAAAACCTTCAAACAAACAAACTCCACGAACATCAAAATGCTAGAAAATGCATTTGGCAACTGCTGCTGCTACTTGGATTTGTTAAAACAAACGAGAGGAACAAAGATATTCCATTTTAAAACACATATTTTGTCACACCTTCCATTTAGAGCTGATACTGAATTTCGAGATCTATCAACATATTTGAGCAAAGCTTTTGGAACAAAGCTTGGAATTTTACGTCTTCTGTATAAGCATGTAAAATTCAGCCCAAACCCGTCATGGCTCTTTAGCCAAGAAGATACAAGAAAAATATTCCAAAAATATAAGCACTTCAACTACCTGAGCAACCCAGGGTCTCGGGCCATTATCAGGGCATCACTACATTATAATGACCACAAGAAATTCAACAACGCAGTGCAGAAGCTAAGTAGCTGGCGTGGCGTAGTTATAGACGGGAACAAATATTCTTCGAATTAGATCTGCAGTCCTGCTTATCGTCAAGGTTTCGTCAGCAAGATTGGAAGGATAAGAGTTAAACAACTGCGCCAACTCCTGCACAGAGGACCACCAGTACCATCTCTCTCGAGTCACTGACTCACTGGTTAGTGAGTAAAGCTGTTATAAAAACGTTGCCGTTCAGAGTTAGCACAAAATTGTATGTCCACTACAATCGAAAAAGGATAATATCACACAGACCACGAGGGGTCATTGCAGAAGCCAACACCTAGCCCACCTCGGTTTGTAAGGCCATCCAAAGCAGAAAAACGACAAGTTAATTCAAAAGTACGATGCTTCCGATCTTGTCTTATGGCGCCTTCGATTGATTAGGTTTGAGGTCTCCCATCTCTTCTAAACACAGATTTTTTCTTTTGAAAACATCGCAAGACTTGTGCATACAGGGCAAATTTTTGATTGCTCATAGCTTATCGGGAGTCTTCGATTCTGAACCAATGGCAGAACACACACAACAATGGACGTCCACATCTAAGGTGGCGCACAAAAGTGGAGAAAAACCTCAACCAACTTGGTTTTCAGAATTGGCGACAACTTGCAAAAGATCGTGCTAGCTGGCAAGGTTTGTTAGTTGAGGACCAGGTCCACCTCGGACTGTATCACTACAAGAAGAACTTGACGGGTTGCCCGTAACGATCTCTGTAAATTCTCAGGTCAAGTTGACAAAAGGTTACCGCAGCGCCATCCGCATAGTCTTAACAATAACCATTAAGAAGAGTGACACTTCCAACCACGCTGCTTCGAGATATCAAGACTAAGTTGTCACCTAAAGATCGGACTTCTGCTCTCTCTCGAACCATGATGTTTGAAGAGACTCTCTCAGTTAGAGAATTGGCCTTCATACAATCGGTGTGGTCGAACGAATTTAGTAGACGAATTTGTTTGCATTTTTCTTAGCACTTGTCACTAAGTGAACTCACCTCTGACCGGACTTGGAGTTTCCACCGAATAGAATAGATAAATCGAACGCAGAAAAAGAGAAATGTCCAACTGCTTCATCATAATTTTAAACGTGCTACTTTAATGAGGTTATGAGATGGTGCATGTGACTCTGAACGTTCGGAGTCTCTTCTAAAATGTGTTAAATGTTGGAGCGCTCTAACATAAAACAGCACTAATTGTCATCGATCAAATTGTTAACGAACCATTTCCGTCGCGCACACAAAACGCTCGCGAACATTTTAAACGGCGAAGTTGATGCGTAGTGCCTGTGGACGTGTTTATTTCGTTTAACAGCTTTGCTGTGTAATTATTCATCAATCAGAGCTCAATTTCTTTTGAACTCGATCATTGTGTCATTTTGACAGCTGTACACAATAGAGGGGCTTGCCAAGCAGTATAGTTTACGACATACTCGTCTGCTTGTTTCATGTAAAATTCATAAAAACCGAAAATTCTTATTCGATTTTAATGGCGGCCTCCATTACTTTTAAACAGGTGCATAAAACAAGTTCTGTCGTCGTTTTACTCGCCTCCCATAAACTTGTATATTTATTAAAATATAATACACATTTTCTCATTAACAACAGCAGAAGTAATAAATGATTATGGCGAAAACACTTATCCTCCATCGAGAAACGAGGACAACGTATTCGCTTTAAATATACGATTTCCAAAAATAATTTCCATCCACCGTCACGTCTGGTATCAGTTGTTATCGCTGGCAAGTGCCCAACAGCTACAAATACCCCCTGTCAACCAACCGTCAAACGAACAACTTCGAGTATCGCTCCATCCAATATATCCGGTTATTAATTCATCCATGGTTTAGTACAAAAATGGAATGTCACTTCCATCCCGATTTATCCGGCGGATGCGCACTGGTCGGATGTACTAAAATCAAAGGCAGAAGAAAAAAAGTAATTCTGAGTGAACAACAAAAAAAGAACGAAGACAGGAACACCAAGTAAGAATTTTAAGGGATAGTTCCAAAGAAGAAACAACGGACTGCCTAGAGCTGCCTTGCTTCTCCACTGTGACACACATTCCGTCTACGTTGACGATGTCGTTTCCAAGTGGATACTGTGGTGGTTACTTGTCATATCGTTGTCGTTTGTTTCGCTGTCGTAGCCGTGATCGCAATTGTCCTGGTCGCGCTTTTCACTGTCGTCGCAGTCAATTCGTTTCCATGTTTGTCCAAAATAAAGGAGCGACCACAACACAAAACATTGCCTCAATCGTTGAATAGAAAATTCGTCTTAGTTAGCTCCTTGTTATAATTTATATGTTGTGTAAATAATTGTACATCAATTTGTTGTGTTTTGTTTAGAAAAAAATAAAAAAAAAAAGTTAAACAATGTGTGCCCCAGTTATTTCGAGCAATCATTGATGGAAAATTTGTCCAGCTGATTTTCGGATTCCTCACAAATCACTTCGCATACGTTCATAATAACTTAAAAATAAAGTGTGAGGCAATCAAAATTCTCTCCCAAAAGAAGAGTTTTTTTGTTCGTTTTGATTTAAGAAACCAATCAACGTGGTACGTCGGAACAAAGGAGCTATCGCTCACTGAAAAATAAGAAAAACAATTTACATAACATAATCGGAATCCGAGAAGGCGGAGGAGTAGAAACAAGAGCATCAGCATCGACATCAGCATCAATAGCAGAGGCAGCAGCAGCAGCAGCTGTAGCAGCAGCATCAGAATAAAAAAAGAATGCTAAACGCCAGTTTATCATACGAAATACTAATGTATCTTAATTCATTCTATTTTGGTATGTTTGCTGTCAGTGAGATCAGCATTGGGGTATTGAAAGCAATCAACTTACAATACCCGGAGAATGGGCTCCTGCGGGAGACGTGTTTACTGGTAGCATTATGTATTTTGGAGACGATACGTATCGTTTTAGGTCGGAAGTGCAGCTTAAGTGATCGGGGTAAGGTACAATCATTACACAATTATTTTGCAATCAAATCTCAATTATGTTCTGTTGTCTGTTTTTTTTCTTTCGTTTTTTTATTTTATTTTATTTTAGGATGGCAAGCAATACTATCGGCGATCTTGACATTCCCAAGTATGCTTGGTGTGACGTATTTTTGTTTCTTTCAAACGTACATTCTTAAACTCGAATACATACTGTGTGCCTTAATGTTAGCCCTTCAGGCGGCTGAATTCGTCTTCGCGCTTATCTTCATCTGCACAATGTGTCAACCAGTTACGTATACCTAGCAGTTTTTGAAACCCTTATTAAAGAGCCTAATAATAAGGATATGATAAAAGGCAAGGGTGTGTAAAAATACGGGCCAACTTATAAGTAAACAACCATGGGAAAAACAGAGAGATATGTGGATATGAAATTGGCGTTTTGGGATTACCTTCGTTGTGTATTTTGTATTTTTTTCTAAAGACAACAACAACAGCAAAAATGAAGTGAGAACATATGCGGTGAGTAAATAGCGTGTTACTAAAAGTATTTGCATGTTTAATTCCCTTTCTTTTACTCATCACATTAAAGGCATTTAACCGGAATCATCTGTACATGACATGAATTGTTAAGGGGCGTGGTATTTAGTACTTCAAAATCGTATGATTTCTCTGAGGATGTCGGGAATTTTTTTGAAATTTGTTAGTCAGAGATGTGTTGAACTTCGTCGGACTTCTTAGAAGGATCCGCGGTCTGTCAGGAGATGACGTGTCATTGTTTATTGACGCTCTCCATTGTTTACATTGTGTCTCTGTGTGAATGAATTTCTTCAAAAGAAATCAAATTCGAATTGGTTGCCACGCACTCGTGCAAAACTGCATCCTCCATCGAGGTGAACCGAATATTTAATTAAGTTTGAAACAACTATAAATCTGAAGTGCCCATTTTGTGTTTTAGTTATTTTTGAATTTCCATCAAAAGCTTTTGAAGCGTGCTGATCGCACTTCTCTAAAATCACTCGAAAAGCTCCTAATATTTACTAAGACCCGAGTACATTTTGAGTGACTTTCACTCTTTCTTCCATTACTCATGCAATGCAGGAGTGTTTTCATACAAATTTGGCCAAGGCATTGTTTTTTTTTACTGCTCATTATGTCGCGAAAAGCACCTCAAAAAACAATCAATTCTATTTAATGTCTTTTTGAATTTCTTCACTTGATTATTTCATTTCTAGCCTCGTTCAGATAGTCACTCATTCACCCACATTCCGGACGTTATAAAAAAACAATGAAAAGCAGAATTTCTTAAAAGAATTCGTGTGCACTAAGGACTTTATTCAAACAGAAGTCCATCACAATCAGATGTAAAAGTTCGTTTACTCACTCCACTTTCTATTTCATTTTAGCAAACTTGAAGCGGATTGTTTTCTTATTTCGTTTGTGACGCATGCTGTCCTGTTTCAATTGTAATGCAATCACAAGTGTTCTGTTATTGAACACTCACTTCCAAAAGCAAAAGGCTTCAAAACAATTTCTCAATTCCCCAACGCCTACCGTTCATTTTTCGTGCAGTGCAAAGTTAAAAATACCACTAGGCGACCAACAGGAATTATATTCGTACACCGTGCGGCAAGAAAAAAAAAGCGTCCAATCTAAAACATTGAATAGTTTGTTGGTTCGTCGGCCGCACTTCAAACGAAAGCAACAAAAAAAAAAAATACATATATATTTTTGCACAGATCTTCTCTACAGTACAGACATTTCTATTTTTAATTGAATCAGTGTTTTTACATATTTCCACCTGAAAGTACATACTATCTGTGGATAGAAAATTGTGCGCTCTCGCTTTGTTTTGCTGGGTTGACCCTATTATTTGCCTCATCACCGACCGAATGGGAATACATGAGGAAGTGATGAAAAGTGCTTATTGTTACTGAGACAGAATATGGCAAATCCTAGTTTAGCATATGAAGTTCTAATCTATTTAAATTCATTCTACTTTGGAATGTTTGCCTGTTGTGAACTTGGAATAGGATTACTAAAGGCGATTAACCTAACGTACATTGGACATACATTAGCGCAGGATACTTGTGTTCTCGTGGCTTTATGTATTTTGGAAACGATTCGAATCAGACTTGGCCGTAGGGGATCTTTGAACGAGAAAGGTGAGATGTCGACATAGACTTTCTATTGATTTTTTTGATTATCCCTGTTCATATATCCCTTGTGGTTGTTGTTTTATTTTGTTTGTGCAATTGTCCTTCAATAATCCATCCCTTAAAACCAGTCCGCAGAAGGTACATACATTCACATATGTTATCGGGTTCAAGGGGTTATCAATGGAATGGTGAAATATTCTTTGAACTTCCACAAAACAGGTCATTCGGTGATAGAGTCTAAGTTGAACTACTATGAACCCACTTGGTTCAGTTCTTGGAAGCATACGGCAATAAACATGCGGTTGAATTGACAGCCTTATGTACTGTCAATACCGTAATTAAATGTTTTAATTGGTTAGGATACTTTCATATTTTTTTATTAATCAATTGGGAGCAGTGAAAATTAATTAAAAAACAAAATGAGTGCAAACAGGGTGTGTAGGAAATCTTTTATAGACTTGAAGCAAAGGTATACAGATTATTCTTAAGGAAGTCTCTTTCAGCGATTCTCAAGGTTTTCGTTTTTAATTATTTTATGATTGAAAGAGCACTTAGTAATATTTGCACTTGTAGTGCACTTCATCCATTTCATTAACTTCTATTTCCTTAACCAAACAAAATGTTAAGAAAAAAAAAATGTTGGAAATATATTGATATATTGTGGCCTACAATTTAAGGCCGACTGTAAATAATGATTTTATAAAATCTCCTCTCTCTGCAGGATGTACGCACAAAAAATTGCAGTATTTTTAAAATAAAATTTTCCCGTCAGAGAGAGGCAAAAACCCCAAAAATAACGGGAACAAAAGTTCCTCACTTTTAAAGCTTCAAAAAACTGTCGGAATTTGAATTTGTGAATTTGTGGTAATTCATCCACAAACGAAGATAAACGTACACAACCGCCAAAAACGGTATTCTCTAGTCTAATCGACCGACTAGATTTACGTCTTTGTTTAGGCCGAAGCACTAGTGGTTATGTCTTCTCCTCCATTTGGCTTCCTTACAGACAGGACCAGATATCGACGACAGGACCAGATATCTGTAGTTCCATCTTACGTGCACATATAGTCGTAGTATGACTGGCAGGATAAGGATTTTGTAAAGCATGATTTTGCCCCTTCGAGTCAGAAGTTGTTATGACCCAAGTTATTTCGACAAACCGAAGTAGCAGCGTTTGCCAAAAGCGATACTACGTCTTATCTCCACTAAGATACCGTTTGTGAAGCTCACGTTTGTCCCGAAGTAAACAAAATTGTACTTGTCGTTTGTTGTGTTTTGTTGCAGATTTGTTTTCTGATCATTAACCTTAAGACTAGTACTGGCAATATTTTGAAGTAAAATTTACCACGCTGGAGCAGAAAAATTACCATCTCACTCAAAATTGACCACTTCCAAAAAATGTGAGTCAGGTACCGTTTTTTTCGCAAATTCGGAATTTATAAAGATTTGTTAGAGAACACAAAACAAACGGAAGGATATTTGTTTTAGAAATTTTCCCTTTTTTGTATGAAAATACCTTTTTACTAAATGTGTAGAATGATATTTGAAATTTCCCACGAAAAGGTAAATTCACCACAAAGTGGCAGCACTTCTTAAGACCAGCTTGTTTCACCTATTCTTCCATGGTCGTGCAAGTTTCACATTGCGAACCCCCGAGGATGTCGATGTCATCTGTTCTCCTGTAAGAAATTTAAGAATTCAGACGACAGTGCATTTTCTTGCCAAAATCCAGCGCAGATTTCAAAACCTTCAGACATCCTAGGACCCAGTTGTACGGTGCATCAGAAATTTTTTTTACAATTTTCGACCAATTTTCGATCAATTTTCCCTGGATCCCTAATTCGGCCATTTCACCAAACCACTCCTTCCGGTAAATGCTCTCGCATGCGGCTCTTGAATCGATGAAAATGTGGTGCATAACGATTTGAAGCTCGCTGGTCTTTTCCAAGATTTTTCAAAGTGTGAATATTTAAAATTTAGTCGATTTAGCGAGCCGGAAGCTGCACTGGTAGTTATGTAGACAGTACACTGTACATGGAAGCAAACAGCAGCATTAAAATGGCTGAATCCAGCATTCAATTGGTGTGCTTTGAAAGAAAAGAAAAAAACGTTTTCTTCTAAAAAGAAGCCCTACAACTGTGTATACAAATTCTTAATAGAATTAAATCAACAGTTTTTCTGGCTGAAAAGAACAAACTTATACATAAGTAAAAATGTTAAACCTACATATATCTAGATTATATGGGCTTTGGCAAGAAAGTTTTTTTTTTTGAGTTGAAATAAAACTTTCATACAAAGAACAAACTTCAATCAATTACTCGTATACAAAATTCGATTTTGTTGGATAAACCTCTGCCATCTTTCTGACCAATTCATGATTCCATGCTCATAAAACTTCTGACCCTTTTCAGTAAAAAAAACTATCAAATGCGATTTTATTATTATTATTATGGTTAAGGGTATATTGCACCGCGACCTTTAAAATCTATTGTGGCCCCTTTCTATACCGTTTTAGGTTATCATCATTCGTGAAAGTGTTAGGATACAAAAAAGATTTGATTCCGTTGCCATCAACTTAATTGGTCTACCAGAACGTTGGTTATCTTTGAGTGAAAACTGTCCATCAACTACAATAAGTCCATCTCAAAACCTTTCTTGCAAATTAATATAAAACTCTCTTTAAAATCCAGTTAATAAGTTTTCACCCGCTAAAAAATGTAAAAACATATTAATCATTATGAGCACCAGATAATTAAGTTAGCAATGACCGTCGCTATGTCATTGTTGACAAAAAAATAAGGAAATCACTGTTAGCGGTCAGAGCGGATTCACTTATTAGGTTTCTTACTAGATGGGAAAACATTTCTATGAATATCCTCTTTAACACATGAACACATCCTTATTTCCCAAGGCATTCGTGGAATTCGAAATACATGGACAATTTTGACAATCCTTACGTATGCAGTATACAGTCGAATCCCGATAATGCGTATTGCAAGGGAACAGCATTTCTTACGAATTACCGAAGGTTACGAATTATCGAGATTTTGATTTAACGGGGTGGAAAACATAAAAAATACGTATTAACGGCTTTTACATTTCATACGATTTTCCAATACATATTGTTTAACTTTATTAAAATAAAGCGCTCAATTCGCATATATGTAATTACATCTTAAATATGTACTACTATATACAAAAAATAAAAAAAGAAACAGAAAATAACATTAAGATACAAAAAGTCAAGAAAAACTTGATATTTAAATAGTACGATGTGTAAATCGACATCAAGGCAACAAAATTGTCTACAAAAGTTAACTGTAATTAAACTGAAAAAGTCTTTTTTGCGTTTTGCATTACGAATTATAAGAGGTTTAAAAAACAAATTACGATTTATAAGAGGTTTTGTGTTCTTTGCATTGCAAATAAAATACGAAATAACGAGGGGAGCAAAATGTATGAACATTTTACGAATTAGCGACGATTTTTCAATGGACTAGCAGTTTGTTACGAATTATTGAGGTTTCGATTTATCGGGGTACGAATTATCGCGATTCGAATGTATATAGACATAAGAATGATATTTACTTAAGGTGGCGCTACAGTCCGGGGTGGACCTGGGCCTCAACCAACAAGCGTCTCCACCCAGCTCGATCTTTAGCTAGCTGCCTCCAGTTTCGCACGCAAAGTTGGTTGAGGTCCCTTTCCACTTGCGTGCGCCACCTGAGCCGCGGTCATCCTCTACTGCGCCGTCCCTCGGGGGTGGATTCGAAGACGTTCCGGGCCGGAGAATTGGTTTCCATTCGCTCTATATGACCTAGCCATCTCAATCGTTGGATCTTCACCCTTCTGGCTAAGTCAATGTCGCTGAACAGTTCGTACAGTTCGTTGTTATATCTACGCCTCCACTCACCCTCTATGCAGACAGGACCGAAAATCACCCGAAGAATTTTCTTCTCAAAGCAGCCAAGAGCAACCTCATCCACTTTTGACAAAGTCCATGCTTCTGATAAGAATGATATACTCGTAATTATTGAAGTTCATCGTGAACTACCTAACAATTTTTTTACGAAATACAGACAAATTTTAGACAACGTATTTTTGTGGACTTCGACTTACTGAGTTTTCTATTTCATCTACGTATGCATGATTTCATATCCAGAAGGTACATCGTTATCTGTACGGAAAGTCAAGCTGCAGTTAAATTCTTAGATTCCATCGCATTGCACTCGAAGAAAAGTCTTATATCTAGCATGTCTCTTAATGGAATGAACAAGAGTTTAAATATTGCTCTATCAATAAAACAGGAATTTGGCAAAGCTTTTAGCTATTTGCAAATTGTTACTTTGGGAAATCGCAAGTTAAACATAAACTGCCACCATGTGTCACACCTTCAGATTGATCTACCAGATCCAAAGCGTTCCAAAAAACCTGATTTGTGTGAAATGTAAACCCATAATAACTAATTTGAATGCATGTTCAACCTTAAAAGTGCACTTAAACTTCGTTAAATATTAAACAATTTTACTTCGAATGGTTTGACTACTAAGTTTGCGGGGAGCAGTCACTTTGTGCCTGATTACATGAGCGGAAGAAGGCAGGATTGAGAGGGATACAATATTCGATTTTCACAAGCCAGAGGGAGATGGGTTGGATACGCCGAAAATCGGCCTTTTTCCACCGAAAATCCACTTTCAAAGCGGATTCTCGGGTGAAGCAGGTATATTTTCATCCCTTTTCGTTCCGTTTTCAGCATGTTTTCCTCATTTTCTGGTGATCGCTGATCGAGTAACACCTCACGCATGCTACGTGGTACGGAAAATTGATCACTGGGACGATTTAAATGCAATTTTAATGTTTTTTTCACTGCATACATATAGTACTACATGCAAACGTTGCTGCTACAACAAAACAAAAATTGTTTTTATCCGTAATTCATGAAAAATACGAATTTAAAAGAGAGCATTGCTCAATTTTCGGTAGAACATACTGGGTGAAAACATGATGCAAGTGAACCGATTCGCGTGTTCCGCACGCAGATAATCTTGCCTGCCCAGTCGGATTTCCCAGGCGTATGTAAACAGACACTTTAGATTGACCGATCGAGTAGATGTATTGTTTTTTGTTTGCTCCTTTAATAAAAAATACGTAAATATGCTACATTTGTCAAAAAGGTCATAAAGGTCAAACATTTTAATTTGTGGAGAGTGCCTCATAGGTTGGCATGACAAAAGCATCGGTATCTTACGCCCATTTGCAGAAGCTGCCCAGATGAAGAGGAATTTGAGAATGATATCCACCTTCTTTGCAATTGTTCGTTTCTATCGTCCCTTAGACGTCTACGGGCTCCAAATGATTTTCTACAACTGGATAAATAGATTAACTTCCTGAAAGCACAATTTATCTATCTTGGTTACAGTACACTATATACCTATCTCTTCCAGGAAACTCTTTTTGTATTGTAATAAAAATTACGGTTTGATACAGGTCGTATATGTTAGTTGAGATTGACCTTCTTCTTTGCCTGTGGTCCTACCGTTCAGGGTAGATTTGGGTCTAACTTTTGCAGGAATAAGAGGTTGGGTCTGCTTTCTCTTCTGATTAATGGAGACATAAGATTTTATGCCGACTTACTTTAGGACAGTCAGTTACTCTGGATACGTGCTGTAGCGTAAATGAAAGTAATTGTGACCGGGATAGAACCCTAAAGAATAAAGCTCGCTCATGTCTTAAGTCCAAACAGGGCACCAAACTGTGATTTACTGAGGCACTTTATCCTTCATTTCATTTTAATTTTTTACTTATGTCCTATCAAACAAAATCTTACAGCGTACTAGCAAAATATGCAACTATCTTTCAAATCATTTGTTTTGTTTCTCGAGTTAAGCTTAGTTGTTTGGACATGCTTTTGTAGTCGCGGTAACTTGATTACTGCTGAGATAATGCTTTCATCCCTGATGTCCGTTTATCCGAAACAATTACATAACTCTTAGATAACGATTCGAGTCTTACGTGGGCAGGCTGTTAACCTTCCGCTAAACCGCAAGAATGGATGGTGCGGCGTAGATTTGCACCCTCTTGACAAGAACTTCATACTTTAGTTCGCATCCGAATGGTTATAACTAAGTCTGTACGGAGGTCGCCGCGGGGAGAATGTATGCCAGCTTGGCCTGGGCATTTACAAAGAACTTTGTTGCCGTCCCAACAGGTTGGAAGAAATCAATATCATTACCCTATATGTAAAAGTCGATTATCACGAAAAAAAAATGTAATCACAAATGAATTAATGTTTATTAATATTGTCTCAATAAACTAAATGAAATGAAAAAATGAATATCTTTGCCATATATGTAAAAGCACTGCAGTTCGTATTAGCAGGAGTTGACAATCGTTATTCTCCGTTGGCCCTCGACTAGGATGTTTATGGTTGTAAAGGTTTTATTTAACCCGAGGAAGACCAAATATTTTATGATCTCAAAGGTCTAGCTTTCGAAGAGAAGTTATTGGTCAGTAGAGAATACTCGTAGATTTTTGCTCGACAGAATATACATTGTTTTTTCCTCATTGATTTTGTCCAGTTTTTTAGTCGCTTTAAGATCTTTCCTGTCCGCTTATTAAGAACGCGTGATGGTGTCACATTTCTCCTTATCTATGTTCACATCGCCTGTGCATGGATTAGGTTGAAAAATCACACTATAGTCGATATAATTTTAAGCTTCGCTTACACTTTTTGTATCAATTTATAACACATTCATTTTTGCATCTCCTTTCAGGTTGGCATGTTATATTATCGGTCTTCTTAACGATTCCATGCTTCATGGGCGTATCGTATGTTCTGCTTTTGCAAGCATATAAACTGAGACTCGAATATGTTCTGGCCAGTCTAATGATGCTATTGTATCTCACCGAAATATGGTTTGCGATAATGTTCGTGTTTTCAACATACCGTCCAGTAAGCTACGACTAACGGAACCGATGTTACATTCGGTAATGATTGTACATAAAAAAAAAAAATGAAGTACCAACAACATTAACAACAGCAACAACATCAGATGATGCAATAATCAAATCGACAAAGAAAACAAAAACTACAACAACGCGAGTGGAAAACCAAAACGGCAGAAGTTCAACAAATAACAACTAACAACTCAGTCAAATGCGATTGTTAGAACTGGTTTCTTAAGAAAACAACAAAGTCTGATTTAAGAGGACAACGCAACTACCTTGCTAAGTGTTTGTAAGTTCAGACTTAACGAGCAACGTTCCAACAAACCATCATCTGCCGTCAACAAAGTGGAACCAATTTACTTAATTCTGTTGTAATATAAATATATAAAATAGTTGTTCCGTTCATTTCTTTTTCTTTTCGCTTAAATTCTTCTGTTTTTCTATTCGTGAATGATCTAGGTGTTATATCATAGATAAAAAACAAAACCAAAACAATAAACAAATAGGCTAAACACAAAAAACAAAAAAACAAAAACCAAAAGAATAAATCTGATTTTAAATACGAGTATGTAAGTTCATGAGTATATATGTATATGATATAAGTCATTTTGCACAAAAGTCCATGATATATTATTGTGAATCTTTTTATTATGTAGAGAACACAGTTTGTACCTTAATGCATATGTATGTACATAAATATACACATATAAACAAAAAACAATTGAAATGAAAATGAACAAAATAAAATGAACAACCACGTGTACATGTTAATAGGAGATTTATAGTGAATTATAATAAGAATAACAATGTCCAACAATCGAGTACGAAATAATATCAGTGTCTCATTAATTTCCATCATGTTCAGTTCTTGAGTATGTAGGACGTTTTCGAACGAAGTCATCCTCTTATTTTATTCCTAAATTTTAAACTATGTATTTTAGACTGCCGTTTGTATAAAAGAGAATAAAACAAATTCAATGAGAAAAACTATCCGATCTGTTTTGAATTTTAAAGGAATAACAATAGGCAGCCAGCTCAGTAAACTTTTACGCCAAAAAAAGAACATCAGAAGTGTCGATAAGTTAGGCAGTAATCTGAAGTGGAAATTGAGTGATTAATTGGCCAAAATAGCCATTCGAAAACTGAAGCTTATTTAAAAAACAAACGAAAAGTAACCAGAGGCATCACCAATGTTGAGTGTCCATAATTGCTTGTACAAACTTAAGGAGAATTCTGCATTTGTGCATACGTAGAGAGCGATTCATTTTTTTCCCGCGTAAGTAGACAAAAGTTAACGAACTTACCGAAACTGAGAGAAGTGTCACTGTATATTGGTTTTGTGTATTCTCCCGGTGGCTTCAGTCTTCATCTTAAGTTTCCGTACGGCCATTATAGTTAGCCTTTAAGTAGTCCAGACGGCGCTGAAATCGTTTATAAAACTATTCGTTTCACTTTTGGCAGCATCATAGATCTTACGACAGATGTCATGGTAATGTCTTGGAAAATATTCGCCAAAACCTGTTGGAGGAGGAAGAAGAGGAAAAAGTTTAGAAACAATTTATGTTTCCATTATTTTTGAGTTTGTGAATCAAATTACTGAATTATTTGTTTTCATTTGGCTAGGTGAAAAAACAGTTTGGACTGCGAATGACAGTAGCTGTGGCTACAACCTTTAAGATGAAGTGAGTATAACAGTTTTATTGAAAAATGTTACAATTCACATATTTTAAAAGGAAAAGTAAAACTCTTCGTTTCTCCAAGACGTTTTTCGGTGAATTGCCTGCAACTGTAGTTGAACTCGACTGTTGGACACGAATTGCGTAATTGGGGTGATTGTAACGGCAAATATGAACAATTTCGAGAGAAAAGTTCTGCGAGCGATATTTGGTCCTGTTTGCGTTGATGGCATTTGGAGGAGAAGGTTCAACCACTAACTATATGGGCTGTACAGCGACATGAGTCTGCGGATCAAACGCCTAAGAGGGCCATGTAGGCCATGTAGAGCGTATGGACAACTTAGTTTCGGCCCGAAGATTCTTCTACTCTGAGCCTGTGGGACAACGCAACAGAGGACGTCCACGTACAAGGTGGCGCGCAAAAGTCGAGGGGGACTTCGGTCGGTTTGGTGTGCGAAACTGGGGACAGTTGGTAAGAGATCGTGCTGGCTGGAGGCATGTTGGCACGACGAAGTTGAGGCATGTTGGGTGAGGCACAGGTCCACCGAACCTTCGCCCTAAGAAGAAGAAGAAGTAACGGCATATAAAGATTATTTGTTAACTTACGGGAACACATTAGAACTTTCAATGAAGCGAAAAAAGACCACTTCGACTTCGTCAACTATCGAGGGATAAGTCTCCTCAATATCGCCCACATATAAGATCTTCTCTGGTTTATGTGACCTGAAACCACTTGTGAATAATCTGATAGGTTTGAGGCCGGGGAAGTCCACCGTCAACCAAATCTTCACACTATGGCAGATCCTGGAAAAAACCCAAGAGCGACCACCATTATTCGATTTCAAGATCCCAAGTTATGCGAGTCTGTCTAGTTTTGACATCGCTTTTCAGATTGTGCAGGATGACGATGGAGAAGGTCGGCAATGAACTCACAGAGACCTTAAATTTAAAACAAGGTTTAAGGTGAGGCGACGCGGTGTCATGTGACTTTTTCAACACCGTTCTTGAAAAGATCGTACAGAACTCAATGAACAAAGCTAGAGGCATGGTCTTCCAAAAGTCCGTATAACTGCTGGCATACGCCGACAACATTGACGTGATCGGTCGAATACAGCGGCAGCTCGCGTTTAATAATAATAATAACAATGGCGGCGCTACAGTCCGAGATGGACTTGGGCCTATCCGCTCAGCAACAATGGAGCATTTGCAGGCATTGAATCAGAGGCGCCCGAAATGGATTTAGTGGTGAATAAGATTAAAACAAAGTGCTGTTTTTAAGAAAGGACATGTAACATTTACGACTTGGCTACAACGTCAACGTAGGTAGGTGTACTTTCGAGGCAGTGAAGGACTTCGTCTACCTCGGCTGCCAAGTAAACAGCGCGAATTCCACTACCAAGATCAAATGCAAACTACGCTCTTACCAACCGCTGTTTCTTTGCCCTCAGGGGCCAATTGAGTAGTACGACGAAGTTGACTTTAAATAATATCTTGATCATCACTGTCCTGCTCTATGGCGGGGAGACATGAACAGTCTTAGAGAGATGAAGTTACCTTCGCTCAATCTTTGGTCTTTTTGACGTTGAAGGCATTTGGAACTCTATGGGCTGTATAGCTACAAGAGTCCAGCCAGGCGTCTACGGATTAAACGCCTAAGACGACCAGACCATATAGAACGCATGGACAATCTTCGGCTCCACGCTCGTGGGACAACGCAATAGATAACGCTCACGAAACCGATGCACAGTGGTTCCATTTTTATGGGAAGTGCGGTCAAAACTCTAAATTTAATTTTAACTGATGGAAAGTAAATTAAATAATTAAAAAGTGATTTGTTTTAAATATTATTTTATTTTGCAAAGAATTATGTCAATAAATTTGAAATTTCTTTGGACAAAGCCGATTTTTGATTTTTTTTTAAATTTCTTTCGTTAGAAAGCAAAGGGTCTGAAGTCATTTAACAAATGGGTGTTTGTTGATATCCTTGATATTTTTCTCGTGTTTTTCGAACGAAAAAACTTGACATCTTTAGTTTTAGCTTCAGCTGCCTCCTCCGTAAATTGGCCTATAAGTAGTATGGAATGTTTCACGATTTGTCCTCCATGAATTAGAACCTTGTGTACTGAAGCTGGCAATGGGTACCAAGGGTATTCTGTAACGATTCCTCGGGCTGTTTCTTGTGTGTATTCTTGAAAAGTTTCTGCATTAATTGCAAAACAGCTTGCCAAAGTTTTTAAAATAACAGCACATCTTTCGATAATCGATTGCTTTACACCAGTTATTTTGGAAGATACAGATGGGTTTGCAAAAAATCTTCGGGCAGTATTGCCATCATTTGAATTCCCTCCACCTTGTTTCGTCTTGTCAACTATCAACCCAATCTTCTTAAATTCTCCTTGGATACGTTTTTTTTTGTGCGTCCGAAAGATGTTTTTCATTGCTTCCTGTGCGCCATTTTTTGAAACCGATAAGCTAAATGAATGAAGAATTCAAAAAATCTTATCCATGCATGCAGTGGAGCTATGCCGAAATCTTGCTTGATCGCTTAATCATATTGCTTCAATCTAAAATAAAGTGAAAGTCAGTGTTTTACTTCGGGTCAAAATTTTAAGGCTTGCGCCAATCTGCTCTCAAAAAGCCATACATATTCTGAAAGAAGAAAAATAGCTCTAAATTTTGATGTATAAATTATAACCGGCATTTATCGGCACTTGATGTGTTTTTCTTTAGAAAAACACGAAAAATTAAAAAAAAACACAAATCATGCCTCAGTTCCAATGGAGGTAAAAAAAAAACTTCAGAAAACCATTTAAATCCCTTCATTATATATTGTTTTATTATTCGCATCACCTTTTTTCCAAAATTAACTTTAAACAATCTACTAAAATTGATTAATGCTAAGTCCTGTTTTCAGATTTTTTTTAACTGCGAAAAACACTCAACTTTGTGATGCGACTGACAACCAACAACTAATTTTAAATCAGAAATCTTACTGTCACTTAACTGTCCCGTTATCATAGATAATTACTGCATTAAAAAAAAACAATTTGAATAACTTTGAAATTTTGACTTTTGGCCTATGGGAGGAACCACTGTGCGATGGTGTACAAAGTCAAATTTGACGTGTGTAATTGGAGGCAGCTGGATAATTGGATCGTAACAGCTGGAGAGGCTTGTAGGTTGAGGCCCAGATCAACCCCGGACTGTAGTGCCATCAGAAGAAGTATGAAGCAGAAACTCAGTTTTATCTGGATGCTCCTCCATAGCTCGTGAAAAAGCGATGTGCTTTGTGCTCTTTATAATTTGGGATATTAAAAGAGAATCCAGTTGAAGAGCACATCCTTCTGCGAAACAACTATAATCCATGGTCTGCGAAATCTTTATCCATTTTAAGAATTCCCAGAAGACCTTACTTTATGTCATTCTGCTAAGAGATTAAATAGTGGGCATTTTCTTCGATGTTCTAAGGCTAGGCTATGATACTCGGAGAAGTTGCACCAGCCATCCCGATGCACCCTGGTTTATTTAAATGAATATCACTAGATTTCAAGTTCTACATAGTTTGAATGAAGCAAATCAAGTCATTACGAACTGTTTCCTAGTGCTGACTGAATCCAATAGTCTTTATACAGCAAGAATCAATCGTGACACAGTCTGGGGGAAAGGTTTGAGCAGATGATATACGCGATCGTTAAATAGGAGGAAAAAGAAATATGTTTACATAAAACAAGAAAATAGGTATTCCAGTAAATTTATTAAGAACAGTTTGCTTATAAATGAACGGCAGGAATGTTGTAGTCTTTATTTGAGCACTGACTGTAGTTAAAAAATCCACATAAAAAAATCCAACTTATAACAAATTTAAACGCTTAAAATCTGAAAATAAAGAGCTATGCTTTAATACAAATAAATTCCGAAAACAGTGCAAACACAAAACATCGTTGCATTTGAAAATACATCTGAAGCATAACTATCACACTCAGCATCCCAGCTGCACTTGGTAATATATCTGCACCCAGATCCTTGCTGTTGCCCCAGACTCACTGTCACAACGTGCTTATACCTTGCCATATTCAAATCCTTCACTAACATGCTTACAGTGTCAGCGATTTCACGAGTCCATTTGCGACCGTCTTCTAGACTATATTTTTTCCCTAAGACAGGAAAATTTAAGATTGATAGGCGCTCTTCAGGATGGGACTATGGTTTTGTTACCTTGAAGTGTTTTATGTAAAGTTTTTTGGATAATCCCTCTTATAGACTTTGTTTTGAATGTGTCCGAGAGCGCCGGTTTCATACGATAGGCAACTGGACCAATCTTTTTCGGAATATCAACAGGTGATGAACTTTCTACCGCTTCCGATGGTTTATCATCTTTCTTTTTTTCTATTGGAGATGTTATTGTTTCTTTTACAGCGTCTTCCTCTACTTCAGTTGACATTTTTATGAAAATTTAGAAAAATCCTTTTGCAAAATTCTTAAACCAAAACAAACAACGGCTGCCATGGGGATTTGAGATGCAAAACAAATCTTTATGTCAAAATATTCGCCGTGCCTGAAATTAAAATACAATCATAAGGGTGTGTGACTTGATCGGAAATGTTAGAAGTGGTTTTTACTTATAATACATTTTTTATTGTTAATAATAATGCATTGTATATATATGCATTATGAATTGTATATATAAACGACATCTTTCATATTCAAAACAATTGCCGTATATTTCGAATAAATATTTGCTCGCACTTAATAATAATAATAATAATGGCGGCTTTAGCTACAGTCCGAGTTCGATTTGGGCCTAGCTTCTCAGCAACCGCTCGTGTTGTGCGTGCTATTGTTCTGTCACGAGCGGAGGGGACCTACAGTTTAATGCCGACTCCGAACGGCGGAATTGAGAAGCTTTTTCTATACAGTTATACTCTATGAGCATTGTCAGTGACTCGTAAGAGGTGTAGCCGCGAAAAATGTTGTTCTGAAAAATTGTTCCTTGTGCTGGGATTTGAGCCTGGACTATAATAGTCTAGTGCATATGGGTCGACGCAAAAACCCACATGGGCTCGGCGCCCACTCGCTGCTCGCATTTATGACTGTAAAATATTGAGGGCCCACTTTGTTCACCTTAAAAATATCTTTGGGTTACATTCTGAATTATTTATTTATCCATTATAATTTGTTTATTAATTGTGAAAAGTTAATAAATCAACACTCAAATAGTTTATATGTATTATCTGTGTCAAAAAAAAGTTTTTACAATTATGATCGAGATGTCAATTATGGTTCATTAGCATTTGGCATATCGAAGAACTTGGCTGGATGCACCCATTTTCTGTAATGTCTGAAACTTAACGAACGTAGCCAGTATAGTTTTTTTTTGCGCGCAACACAAGAGTTATCAAATGTGCTGCTGCATTAAAATTGTTTATTTTCGATATATTCTCGCGTTAATTTTTATTGCATAGTATTTATTTTATTCTTTAATGACCGTATAACATTTTACATAAAAGAAATTTCCCGAAATTCACTTCTGAATTGTAGAAAATTGAAAAGAAAAAAATTCTCATCCACCGCCCAGTTGTCAAAGTGTTTATTTTTCTTCAGAACCGCGTTTGTCATGGCGGCGTCATAAGAAAGCAATTTATATTTTGTGATAAAAATAATTATAAATTGCTCATATCATTAACATTGTTCCGTCTATTCGATTTTGCGGATACAATGTCATAAAATTCGAACGATTTGTGTGAAAAAAGGTATTTCAATTCATTGCCTTATTGCCGAAGTGTTTATTTTTCGCATACCATATCGCTTATATGTCATGGCGGCGTTTTAAAGAAAAAATCTCATATAAATTTGTGAAAAAGTACACCTTGCTGCGCACATTTTGAACGTTTAAATATCGGAAAAGATGCCATAAATAGTTCCAATCAGTGTTCATTCAACGAATTTTTCATCATGTCAAGCTCAGTGTTTGTAGAAACATCTAGGCCCGCTAGCGACTCGTTGCTAAATGGTGATGCTGTGCCCAATGCAGATTCTAATCTTGTTGTGGTCTATGGTAAAAATGGCATAAATGTTGATCGTAAAGGACTGGAAAGCTTAATAGGTATGTATGCGTCGTATATTTTGCGTTTAATTTTGCCCTTATTTAAAATGAAATTTTAGATGAAAAAACATTAACCTCGATCAGTGTGATAAGAATAACATCCCCTACACCGAGTATGCAAGAGGAAGAAGCGGAAGAGGTTCGGAAACTTGTTGAAAAGAATGCAGAAGATGATGAAAAGAGTGACTCCTCGCAAGAGGATGATGATGAGGGTGAGGACAGTGATAGTGGGGATGAAACGAGAACACAAAAACCGACAAAGGCACAAGTCAGAGATCGTCCAGAGATTGTTGGGTTAACTGTTGAGGAGTTTTATCCTCCCGAAGCTGCCAAAGAATTGGCAAAGGAGATTCTAAGTAAGAAATCGACTTATTTTTTATTTGCTTCCTAATTGTGTTTTTTTGTTTTTTTTAATTTGCTAATCGCGTTTGTAACTTGATTTGTATTTTTAGAGTACGCTGGTGTGACGCCCCTGAAATGCAATGTGGACTACGAGTTCCAGCGCTATGTTATAAAGAATGATCACTGTTACACACCATACACATCACCGTCACAGTTGATAAAGGAGAAGCAACCAGCGGATGATGAAGACAAGCAGCAGACTTCCACTGTACGGAAAATCATAGGAAAAGTACCCACGGTTAAGCAGTATCTCAACAAGCGGAAGATTCTGAAAGATGAAAAACTGCAAAAGCTTAAGGATAAGGACAAGATTTCAACGTCAATTTCGGACTCCGATGGCATTGCGGACAATGAGCGACGAGACGATGAACAAGACGAAGATGCAGGCGATGATGGGGACGAAGATGAGAGCGATTACACAGAAGAAAGTGAAGAAAGTGCTGAAAGTGATAATGACCGTGATAGTGATTTAGATTTTGACGTGAATAATAGACACGGCCGCAAGCGTAAAACAATAATCGGACGTCGACGCAAAAAGGAGAAACAACGTGCTCGAAGTGTTATGATGCAAAAGTCGGCGCATAAGCGTCGCTTGCAGAGTCAAGACAATACTCACGATGAGGAGAAGATCAATCTCACACCAGTTAAATTGAATAGACCGCCAGTAGAAATGAGAAAGTCCATAAATATGTTCGGTTCTGTCAAAACTATTCCTCGAAAGTTAGTTCCAGAAACTGTGGAGGCTCCCGTTGTTTTGCCCACTCTACCACCTCCACCGCCTCCACCGTCTCAGCCGAAACCGCTTATCAATATCCAGTCAATTCAGGTTATCCAGCCTGCCAGTCCTGTCACACCCCAACCGAGGCCAACGCCCGTGGAACCATCGCCAATCCCAATAAAGTTCGACCAACCCAAGCTGCTACCATCACCTTCAGTGCCAAAGTCTCCACAGATCGTGAAGGAGATAGATATACACAAGGTCGTGGCAAGTCCCAAAGGTGGATTTACAGATTTGAGTACTCTGTTGGCAAGGTCGGACAACATGCAACCTAACCTGAAAGTGACCGAGATCAAGCCTGAGAAGACGATGCCTTCCCCCTCGTCGAAGGGATTTATGCCTCTAGGCATCGAATCCGCAGCGAAGAACCAATTGCCAGCACAGATATCGATTCAAACTCATCAAAGCTCCTCCGAAATAGCCGCAGAAAATGATAAGCAATCAGAACTGATAGACTCCATAGTAATTCCATTGGAAAAATCGTTCAAATCGGACGATAACCCGGCAATAAAGGAGAACAGTATCCCGGATTTGGTCAAGATGCTCGAGAGTACAGAAAAAGCCGTTCTGGAGAAAACCAAATTGTCCACCTCGTTCGCTCAGTCTGTGGAAGCAATAGATATCGCCAACGCGCCTCTTCTGGAGACACCGGATGACGAAATACCCGACGACCTGCTGCAACATGTCGTTGAGCTGATGGAGGGGAAAAGCTTGCAGGAGGCAGTTGAGAAGGAGGTTCTCCATCACCAACAGCAGCAGGAAAAGCTGCAATCCAAGCAAATGCAAGTGGTCCCCATGCAAACCAATCAAATGGGACTCCATCAACACTTGCGGCAGCCGCAAATTATAACAACGCCAACACCTGCCAGGCAACCAAGAAGTATTATCGAGGCAAGTATATCTAACACGCCAACACCAACATCCTCCCGCGATACCACGCCGACACCGTCAACGTACAAAGTCCACAGCGTGGCATATCTGCGAAAGGAACCAATTCAAATCGTACGCGGCAATGGTCGAGTGATAACCTTGCCGCCCATAGAGGCACCGACCACACGAGCAAAGCGCAGGGCGCAAGCGCAACCAAGTGCCGACACGTCGTCCATCAACGACAGCGAAAGTGGGGACGTTTCAATGCATTCCGACACGTCGATATTCTCCGAAATGAACATCTCAGACAAACCAGAGGTCCCCGCAGTCAGTACTCCAAAAGAACGAACGCCGGCAGCAAAAGCCACTGTGGGCAGAAAAAGAAAGGGCGGCAAGGCATCGAAGCAGCAGATTGTTGCTGTGAAGACGGGCGAAGAGGAGGAAAGCCAAGAGGACGAGGATGAGGACGATCCCAATAAGTAAGTACAGTCGTTTATTCTACCATAAAAAAAATCATAACTGTATTTTTTGACATTATTTTCTAGGTTATGGTGCATCTGTCGACAGCCACATAACAACCGTTTCATGATCTGCTGTGACATGTGCGAGGATTGGTACCACGGCACGTGTGTGAGCATCACCAAAGCCATGGGTCTCGAAATGGAGCAGAAGGGTATCGAGTGGACGTGTCCCAAGTGCGTCAAGAAGCAAGAGGCGAAAAAACAACGGAAAATCACCGACCTGTTCGACAAGAAAACCCTGGTGCAAGCGATGCCGAAATTGGATGACTTTCAAAAGCCACAGCTGTCTATTAACACCGCTTTGGAGATACAGGCGCCCAGGAAATCGATAACTGAGATCAAAAAATCAGAAGTTCCGTCTCTGTTCAACTTCGTGAAAGTCGAAACGCCCAAAAAAGTGATTCAGCGACAGGACCACAATCACGCAGCGTTGACACCCGAAACGCCGGAAGTGGTTCAGAAGAAAATGACAGAATACTCCCTGAAGAAGACGCCGGAAATAGGAAGTGGAACTCCTAATGCGGGCAAGAGGATAATTGTCATTCAATCGACGCCAAAAAGTGCCGGCAAAACTATGCCAATGTCAAAGGGAACTCCCAATGCCGCAACAATGCAGCAGCAAACGCTGAGGTTGACAAAAGTCTCAACTCCCGGCGAGAAAAAGCAGTTTGTGGTGACAAAGATGCAGCAGCACACCAAAGCCGACGCGGAGCAGCCGTCCGCTCAGCAGCACTCGATTCCCGCGGGGGCGCCTCAAAAGGCTGCCCACCCCAAGGTGGAGTCGTTGACTTGCATTGTCTGCAAGAAGAACGCGCGAGCAAATTCGATCTACTGCAGTGACGATTGTATTCGAAAGCATGCGCAAAACGCACTGAACAACGCCACAAAGAACGCCGTCAAAAGCCCAGAACCGCCGCCGACATTGGCCACAGTAAAGCCCGGTGCGGAGGAGAAGAAAAAGAAGAGCAAGGGACTGTTTGAAGACCTCCTCAGCATGGCCGACAGGAAGCCAAAGGTTGAAAGGGTAAGTACGAGTAAAAGTCACCATTTGTTTGTCCTTTTAAATAACTCCTTCCCCCTACCTCTCAGGTCTACGTATTCGAACGACGAACGGGAAAACTTTTGACAGGCAACAATGCGCCGACAACGCTTAACCTCAAAAAATGGCTGCAGGATAACCCCACTTTTGAGGTTGTGCAGCCAGGCAGTCCACAAGCACTGGAAATCGAGGTATATTCATCACAAAACCTGCACGCAATGAGATATCAATGTTTATTTAATTTTTTTAGAAATCGAAGCAAAGAGCCCGCCTGGGACTTCAATCACCGCCCAACAACCACATGTTCACTCCCGTGAAATCCGACAGCGGTGCGACAGCAGCAACTGCAACTGTGTCTTCTCTCTCCCCACAAGCTCTATCTTCACCTCCTCCTTTGACGACGAAACCAATAAAACCTCAAGACTTCTACAAGTCGAGCACCAAACCGCTACTTAGTCCGGGCGCTCATCCACAACAGTCTTCCACGACACCAAAACACTTCCAAAAGCACACACCCCAAGCAGGCACGAAACAGGAAAAACTCGAAAAGGACAAGGACCGATCAGCTACCCCTTCCACGTCCTCGTCGGCGGCATCATCCTCATCATCGCACAAGTCCCTTAAAAAGCAAGTTTCCGTTGAAAAGGAGACACCACCAGCACAAGCTGCTTCTCGGAGCGATTCAAGCGAACCGGTTCGGCTGAATGTTCGACGCACGTTGAAGGAGCAGCTGATGATTCGAATGAGTGAGTTGAGTGAAGATAAGAGGCTAAACACTGACCAGGTGGACGAGTTCGTCAAGGCAACCGAACTTGAGATGTACAGACTCTTCAACAAGGACATCGGAACCAAGTACAAGGCCAAGTATCGTTCGCTAATTTTCAACATCAAGGACCGTAAGAACGAGACGCTGTTTCAGAAAATATGCGGAAAGCTAATCGAACCGCGGCAGTTGGTGCGCATGTCGCCCGAGGAGATGGCCAGTCAGGAACTGGCTCAGTGGCGGGAGAACGAGGCCAAGCACCAATTGGAGATGATCAAAAAGTCCGAGCTGGACATGCTCTCGTGCACCAAGAACTATGTTCTGAAGACGCACAAGGGTGAGGAGGTCATTGAGAGTAAATCCACCGATCGAGTGGAACTAGACATCAGTATTCCCGTGGAAGACGTTGTGGCTGTGTTGAACAACTCTACAGTCAGCAGCACGACAGAGGTCGAAGCGTCTTTTGCGAATTCAAGAAAGGATCACTCATCGGAGTTAGATATCAGTGCAAACTTTGGTCAAGAGTCTGTAGCAGTTGCGGCAAGCTCCAGTTCGGACAAAAAGCACGGATCGAGTCGGGAAAGGGAACGTGACAGGGAGAAGCGCCACAAGAGTAAGGACCGCCATCGCGAAAAGACCCGGAAACGCAGTCGAAGTCGAAGCCGAGAGCGCCGTCACAAGAGCAGTTCACGCAAAGATGAACGCCGAGAGAAGGAGGAACACAGCACGGCGAGGAAAGAACACGAGCTGTCTACAAAGGCTGAGAAACCGTTGCTTACTTCAAAGGCGTTGCCATTGCCTTCAGCGGCAGCTCCCTCGAAACCCACATTGTCGCCGAAACCACAGAAGGAACGTGAAGTCGCGAAGAAAGCTTCCAAAACCCCAATCGAGAAGTTCAACCTCATCGATCAAATCCTTGAATCGACGAAGACAGTCGAGCAGGCAGCGAACATTGTCCACGACAGGGACACCTCCACCACTGCCACCACAGCGTCCACCGCCACAGCCGCAACCAAGTCAAAGCCACAAAGCCCATCAGCCCCGGACAGTGACCAGGAGCCCTCGAGCACTGTGTCGATCTCAACACCCCCGGAGGATCCCTACTTCAAGTACTCATCTGACGTGGCCGCTTCAATGTGGACCGGTCCGATCAACATGATAGACGTCGCTTCGTTCAGCGTAAGCATACAAACAGTGAGTGGCAACGCTTACATGCTCAGCAAGGACTTGCCCGACGAACTGGATGTGGTGGGTCGCATAAGCCCCGACACAGTGTGGGACTACATTGGGAAGATAAAGCGAAGTCCGAACAAGGAGATCGTTATCATCCGTCTGGTGCCTTCCGGTGAGTCCGAGAACATCGCCTATACCATTCTCTACAAGTACCTGGACAAGAGGAAGCGGTTGGGCGTGATCAAGACCACATCGCCGAACATAAAGGACTTCTACATAATGCCCTTGGGTGTAGGTCAGCAAATGCCGACTGTCCTGCACCCGACCGAAAACTTTGAGTTCTACGAGGATGTCATGCGACCGGACATGCTCCTGGGCATCGTCATACGCATAATGGGCAAGCGCCATTCCAATTCGGCCATGAGGGTAAGCTTAAACACAGTCCACTTCAAGTGCAAAGGGGTTGACACTTTCTTGTTCGTTTCCTTTAGCTACAGCGGAAGAAGGAAGTTACTGTGATATCAAATCGTGCCGCGCCATCGACTCTAGATGGTGATGGCGCTATGACCTTTACTCCGCCGGGTAGTCCCAAGCCTAGAGCGGACCCCAGTCGATCAAACGTGGGTGTCAGCAAGCAAATGCGGATACCACAGAAGTCAGCTGATGAGGACGACATTGATGTCGACGCCATCATAAAGGCCCCCATCACAGCAAAGAACACTTTCAAAGGTTTGTTTCATGCAGTCTTTTGAGAGTCACAGGATTAATGATTTGACTTGTATTGTCTCTAGGACAACATCAAGCTCCTGCTAAGAAGGATGATGCTGATGAGCCCTATTCGCCTGGCGGCAGTTCCGATGATGATGTGCAAATAGTTCCCTTGCAAGTGAGAGATGACGATCTGAAGCGAAAGATGGACGACATCAATCGCAGAATTGAGGCTCAAAAAATGGAAATCGCTGGCTTGCTTAGCCATGAACAGTCGGTAAGTTTGGGAATTGATTTTTAAAGAGTCTCACTTGAGACTTGTCGAAGTATTGGGTCATGACTGACCGTACGAAAACAATCGAGTACCATCGTCGTGGTCTAAGATTCTTAAGTGGCGATTTAAATCAGACCGGTGAAAGCATACTTGACGCATGCCTTCTAAAAGACTCAATTTGTGATGATTTTCTGTTAACAGTTGTTCATTTTCTTTTCTAGTCATTTACGCCTGGCTCAACAGCTCTTGCCCCATCCCTGGCTAACATCTCAATACCCTCAAATCTTCAGCAGATACTAGCCAGCATCCAAAGCAAACCCGATCCACCCGCCTTACTATCTCCTTCATCGAAGGGACCCTCAATGGTACCACCCCCGCCTCTAATCGGTTCCCTGGCAAGGCAAACTGCTTCGAATGACGAAGAGTACATACCAGAGCCACCACCAATGATTCACACAAGCAATATGAGAGGTACACATTCACTGCACTCCAACAAATCCACTTATCAATGCCAACCATTCTTTCGAACAGGTTTAAATAATCGATCGGATTCAAAGCCCAGTCGCTTAGCTCAGCTGAGCGAAGCAGAACTTCTCAGCATGGTGCCTGATGACATCGATATCGAGTCCAGCAGCAGCACTTCACATAAAAAAGACACGTTGGAGCCGCCCTCGGAAAAGCGACCCAGATGGTCGGAGCCCCCACCTCCTGGCCTGGAGGGCGAGTACAATTAGAAGAGGACACCTTCACAAAAATGAATTCATTTCTTTTCACATGGTTTCTATTATTCTTTTGTGTATCTTTCTTTTCCATAAACCGATCATAAAATCTCAAGTCAAATATCCTGTTCTCTCTCCACTGTCCTCGCTCACACCGCGGTACTTTGCTGTGGAAGAGATTATTTTTCTTTTCTTTTTTTTTTTGTACATTTGAACAACCATTCGAAACATAACCTCTCTCACTTCCGTTAATAGTTCTTTTTTCTTCTAAAAATTAAGTAGTGTATGCATTTAGTTGTAAAAGCATAAAACAAGGAATAAGCGCTGGGCCCTAGGCTCGGCATAAAATATTTAATATTTTAATCGTAGCAATAATGTAGTAGCTATCCACCAGTTAATAATTATAACGAAATTTTATTTTATGAACCATAAAGGGAAAATCAAACAGAATTGAAGTGCGTTCGTTTTCTTTTGATGCTGTTTTAAGTTAACATTTGTAACTGACGTGGGAAAAGGAACAAGCAACATGAAACATAACTGTAACCCTATTGTAAAAAGCTAACAATATTTATAGTAATTATTGACTAGTGCTTAAGAATATAAATACATAAATCAAATCTCTTTCATTTGTATGAAGTATATCTGAGCGAAGTTTGAACGAAGGAATCCTCCTCATATTGTTATATCACGTGTGTATATATTTAAATGCGCTTGTAGTGCACATTGAACGCTCTCACATCTTAATTATGTAACAGTAAGTGATGTAAGCACAACTAGGACTCCATTAGAGGCACTCACGAGGATTGAGAGTACTTTCGTTTGGAAAGCTTTAAATATTCACAAAATCAATTGAAATTGACAAACAAGAATATACATATAACTGCTAATAAAAGTTAAACTGTATAAAAATGAAACATGCGTTTATTTTATAATAATAACGGCGGTGCTACAGTCCGAGATGGACCTGGGTCTAGCTTCTCAGCAACCACTCGTGTTGTGCGTGCTATTGTTCTCTCACGAGTGGAGGGGACCTACAGTTTAATGCCGACTCCGAACGTTGAGATTGAGAAGCTTTTTCTACACAGTTAAACTCTGAGCATTGTCAGTGATTCGAAAGAGGTGAACAAATTTCAGGTGATTTTTCGGGAATCGTACCGAGAACATCGAGCGTAGGAGTCGACGCACCCACCCTCTACGCCACGGCGCGTTTATTTTAACTGTATTTAATTTATTCGCCTACTGAGTGTGAGCAGGGCTTGAGCATAAGCAGCAGAGTTGTTTGCTCCTAACTTGGCGGGATAGTACGAACGATAACTGTAAATGCTCAGGTCTAATTGACATACATCCTTCATGCGGCACTCTCTGGATAGCCTATACAGGAATCGTTGAGAAGTGAGTATATGAGTATGCAGAGAAGGTTCTAGGCAAAATAATGTAACTGTACCCCGAGCAGACTGGAGGTTGTGCGGAGGGCTAACAACCCGCCCACGGAAAAATCTATATCGGTATAAAAGAGCAAATTGCCTTGGATGGACGGACGGACACAACCACGACATGGGTCGAAAAGGGACAATGATTTGCGTTGTATAAGATCGGGTGTGGTAAGAAAATAAGAATGTGAAAGCTGTTACAAAAGGTTGCACATATTTGGATACGAAATCGTCGTGGTAAAGCTGCTTGAGTCGAAAGTCATCGACTTCAAGCCGATAAGCAATAGCTTGGCTGTGATCCGCATCTAAGGCAATTTCTACAATGTCAGTCTCTTATGTCCCTATCGAGAATGAGGACTCCTTCAAAGAGGATTTCTATGACCTCTCAGATGTCTGTCCGGAGTACAATGTAAGATCTTACTCGGGGATTTAATGCCAAAATCGGTAAGGAGAACATCTTCGACCGAAGGGTCGGCCTCCGCGACACGACAACAAACGAAGGCTTCCGCCTTACGGAATTTGCGTTTGCGATAACTCATAATCTGGTAGTGAGTAACACAAGATGCCCTCACAAAAGTATCCACCCAAAAACCTAGCGATTCCCAGATGGTCGAACCGCTAACCAAATCGACCACGTGCTTATTGACACAAGACGCATCAAATATGTGTCTGAATATTCAGAGGGGCAAACGTCGACTCTGATCATTTCCTAGATGCAGCACGAATCAGGCAAAAGGAGGCTGAATTCGTAAACGTCAACAAAATGCGCATCACGTAAGCATCACTGCGTATGTGATGCGACGCAACGAATTTTGTTGGCGTTTCTGAACGGTTTATTATTTTGTGTTTCAATTGTTTCTTTTTTTTTTTTTTTTTTTGCAAAAATGTCAAAGAAATTGGGGACAATTTTTTTAATATTTTAGACAAGAAAAAGAGACAATTGAGTCGGAAAATAAAAAAAATCCATCGCATCACAATAATCTATGATGCGCTAGTTGCTCATCGATGTTTGCTCGTCGTTGCTTTCATGTTGTAGTTTAGAACGTGCTGGAAAGCATCATTGCCAAATGTTTGCAATTAAGAACGCTTGACGTTGAACTCACCCGGGGTATCATTGCCACTCAGCGATATAGTAGGTAGCCGAAAACACCTTAGGCGGATTGCAGCACCGATAAGAAACCCGTGGTATGATGACGAGTTTAAGCAGAAAAAAGCTGCAATCGACGAGTCATACTAAAAAGCACTACAGCGAAAACCGGGACAGCGCATGAGGAGTATCGGGCTAGAAGACGGAAGGAGAAGAAGCTGCTGCGGCAAAAGAAAAAGGTTTTTCGCAACCTATAAACAAAAAATACGGCATTTTATAAAAAAAGGCAAAAGTCTGGCAACAGGCTATAAGAAAACCACGCAGATTCTTCGAAATTTTGAGGGTATTCCAGTTACTTACCCCCAGGAGGAACAATTCGACGCGATGGCCTAATTCTGTACCTCGAGAAACAATTACGCAGATAAGATCGACATTATCACGCATTTCCAGCGAGTTGTAACAGAAGCATTGGCGACTGAAAAACGGGTGAAGCAAGCTGGTCTTAGGAAGAATGAGGAGACAAGTATATGTTTGTTGCTTTTGAAAATGTGAACTTCAAGCAAATTCAGAAATATCTGTGCTAAACGCAATTGTACAACCGCATTTTGCGTGATAACCGATCACACAAGGATGGCTCTATAAAGTAATGAAATTACCTTTCCTACGCCTCTGGACTTTTCCAAGGCTTTCAACATGGTAAACTTTTTGCTTATTCTTACCATTTGGTGCGAAACTGGCTGGAGTGTATGACAGCCGATGGTCTAGTCCCAAATTTGTTGCATCTTGCGAGAGTAGTACCGCAGGGAGCCTTTCTCGGACCCATCCTCTTTTTGCTCTATATAAATGAAATCCGTTACATTCTCAAGTATTGCTCTTGTAGATGTTATCTGATGACATTATTTTAGCTTTCCGCTAAATTAACAAAGTGCTGTCAATGCTGTGAATATATTGAAAGAAAAGCAACCTTGTAATCAAAACCAAAGACTTGATCTACTCAGATAAATGTTTATTTATTGTAACCCTACATCTCTACGAATGAATACTCTACTGTAATGTATTATATCGATATGTGCTTATGCACATGGATCATGCTTAGAACTGAAGTGTGCACAAGAAATCTTCGGTCCATTGTGCGTCCTTGGTATGGCGATGCGGAAGAGCGAACCCTGCGGCATGCAGACACAAATCTTATACTGCACACTACCGGTTCTGATGCCAAACTCCGTGTTGATTATTGGAACCTTTTCCATGTCCAGAAAAATTCCATCTCCCGATTCCATGACGGTCGCACCTTGTGTTGAGTTGATGATGATATTACTCTCAGCCACAAACAGAGCACTGAGCCCATCAAAGTTTATCCCCTCGGAGCCCTTGACGTATATCTTGCTCTCACTCTGTATGCCCAGCGGCCGTCCAATGGGGCTGGTTATCCTGCTCACACTAATCGCCTTAGCGTTCAAGTTGTCAGCACCATTCGGGACGTTGTAGTGCGGTCTGTGAGTTGTGAAAATTGCCTCACCACTGTGGGAATCCTTTACTTCAAAGGCATTCACACCCTTGAAGTTGATTCCTGTCTTGTCCATAACCATTCTGCTGTGCGGTTGCCCATTTCGATTGATTTTCACCGAAACACTTCCGTCGTCGCCTGTGATGGTCACTGGGACATCGGCGAAACTATCGATTTGTCCACCGCACTTGTTGTAGATTCTGTCCAAGTCTGTGAGTCCATAGAATTTGACGACACCCTCCTCAGGTATCATTTCCATTCCTTGAATTCCCTTCCCCAGACGAAGAACTCCGATGATTGTCAAGGTGAGAATTAGATTGCCCACTGTCAGGATCAACAGCAGCGTCACTACTGTCCAGAATGCAAAGGTATTCCGGCCCTTCATTGGATTCCTGTATTCAGTGTTTTCGTTGTACGTCGAAAATTTCTGGTCGAGGAAGTACTCTGAGCTTCTCTGATGGTCACCTTCCGTCGGCATGGCGTTCTCTGACGGCACATCCTCCGAATAGGACGGCGATGGACCACGAATGAATGTATTTTCGAAATGTTTTATCATTTTCATTAAATTTGAAAATAATTAATTCAAAAGTCTCAAAATTAGCTGCTTTTCACAGACGGCGATGGGAATGTGAATTCTATTTTCTTTTGACACTGACAAGACGCACGGAAAAGTCTCCAATTAAAATTGTATGTATATTCAAGAGAAAATCGATTTTTCTTGTTTTTCAGTGAACGTGAGTTCAAAAATAGACTGCAGAGACTGTGTTTCTGTTTCGTAAATGAATGAGTATTTTATGTTTGAAATAAACTGACACAGAATGTGTAACTAAAATTGTGTGGAGATGTTTTAGAGGAGGTAAGGCATCTTAAGTTAGGTAAATGTATTTCAAAGTTCATGACCATAATGAAATCATGTCGTTGGAAAATGTTTCGAAATTAGTCTCTTGTTCGATTGTTAACATCGAGAAATGACGAAGTTGGAGAGACCTTTTACGAATGGAGTAACAGATGTTGCTTAACTCGGGAATGTACTTCGCTAACGGAATTCTTGAAATAAAAAATAAATTAAAGGACAAATCTTTATCCACGGAAAGGGCTGTACTTCGTTGGTTTGGTCACGTGGCACGAATGTCCCCATCATTACGACTTCCGAGGCGTGCCTTGAATGCGATTCCATCAGGTAGGCGACCGCTTGGCAGACCTAGGATGAGATGGTTGGACCAAGTCGAAACACTCGCCTGGTTGCGCTTGGGCATAGCTCCTGATGAGTTAGAGTCGATGGCGGAGGATCGAGTGGCCTGGAGATCTCTCGTGCATGCATTGCCCCCGCGACCCCTTTAGTGGAACATGCGGGTCATTGAAAATGAGATGAGAGATGAGATCTTTATCCACACGAGTTTTCAAAAATTATTAAAAATGTTTATGAGAGTTCCTTAAAGTTTTACTGAACTCTAGACTCTGGATTAACTTCTGTAGCTTCAAAAATATTGACTCATTTCAGGGCTAATGACTTACATTTCTGTCATAAGAACTACCAAACCACTTTTTGTTTCGATGTGTATGGTGAGATCATTGAAATACACGTAAAACACTACTCCCAACTCCGTTTATGATCCGCTTCTGAAGAATTTTAGATAACCTTCTATCGTCCGAGGACCAATCACTGTGAGTAGAATCATCAGTTTAGAGGTGGAAAAGTATGTCTAACTGCCCGCGTCTTTGGTTAGGGCTTCCATCGATGGTTGAACTTTTCGAGAGCACAACCGCAGGTGGCATAACTCTCCAGGATGTAGACAGACCAAGCGCATGCTCCCCAAAGTCTGTAAGAAAACCGCGGCTTTCTTATTATCTCTTAACAGAAAAGACTGCAGACAACTTATTGGCGTACTAACGGGGCACTACACCTTCGCCAAGCCCCTAAGTGTGCTTAGCCCAAGCGATAAAACACTCTGCGACGCCTGCGGAGAAGACGATGACACTGTAGAGCACTTCCTTTGCCATTGTCCCGCCTTTGCTCGGATCAGGTGGCAGTTATTCGGTGCTGATGAGGTGAGAGCTGATGAACTCAAAATCGGTTATGACGACCTTCAAGGAACTGAAGAATTTGGTCGTTATAAGCGGTAGGTCGTTGTAACCAATAACTCGAAGATAGCAGATAAAGAACAGATACCCTCTAAACTGTGCCAACAACAGAGGGTTCGGTCACCTAAAAATCATATCTTCTCTGTACAAAGATACATCGCATCTACAGATATGTAAACAACTTACCGTTTTAGAAAAAAAATGCAGTCGCACCAAAAGCTGCGTCGATTTTAGGCGTTATAACCAATATTTTATCTAAATAAACTGGACAAATGCGAGTTGTACTCGCACGGGGAAGGTTCCATAATATTGATGAATGATTTCTGAATATCAGACGGTGTTTTCAAACTATTTCAGTTGAATTTTCTTTTAACTACAACCCAAATCAACTATTCATTACTACATTCATACATACAAGCAAACAAACATTCATCCATCCTGTTGAGCATTTAGGGGTTGAAATCGATCTAAGAGATAACACTCATCAACGTATACAGTGGTCGAACACAGCATGAAATTTATGTGTGAAAATGAAAATATTTATCATTTTAAATCTTAGATATTTCAAAATTTCCACATAAATCGATATTTTGATAGTTATCATTTCTTAATGCTTCCGCTGAGGTCTTCAAAACTGCGTTTTCAGATCTTCAAAACTCACTGTCCATGGTTGACCGTTTTTGGCCAATATCTCGAAAATTTATTAGGTTTGAAATGCTTGCAATTGTTTTAAATGAAAGTCAATGATGCCAAGCAAACTTCCACCTCATTTCAAAAGATCTTTCGATTGATATTTCACTCGAGGGGTTGCGTTAATGTTTCAAAATTAATGGCAACTTCACCTATACGGGAGCAACCCCCAAATGGCCCCACTTTTTTAATTTCAAAATTTCATGCCGATATCTTTATAAGCTTCGGAGATAAGAAAGGGTGACAAACACGACTGACAGACTGACGGACGGGTATACAAAAATTATAAAGGTTACGTTTTTGTAGACGGAACCTTAAAAATAAAAAAATCTACCTTTGTAAGCGATATGTCGTTGTAAATAAATGATTTGTTATTTAGTGGGATTGTAATGGAGTTTAGCCGAGACCTTTTTTTTCCCTCAATACAACCAAAACCAACCAAAATTGGCGTCCTCGCCTATTTAGGTGCTTAGGTTCACCTACAAAGGTCCAGGCGATTGTTTCTTCATTTATGGTGTATTGTAATCCAGGATTCATCAACTGTTACAAATAATTAATATTGTGCCTAACAAGATCACGGAAAATTCTCGGGTCAATTCAAAAGAATTTTTGACTGCAAGCCTGCAACAGAAGGAGTCTCCGATTAAATTAAAGCGAAAAATCTCGCTAGCTAGAGAGGCTTATTGGCTTACATGTAAACTGTAACACCATATGAAAAAGAAGGAGAAGAAGAAGAACTGAAGTCTAGTAGCGAGAAATCGATCTATTCAAAAAGGCCTCTTTTAAGTCTAGGACAGTAGCGCCACCATAGAGAAGAAGAACACCGCCCATAAAATGTAAACATCTGTATTGCGAGAAAGCTTGTCAACGATTGTCTGCAACCTGCTGACTTCTATCAATTTTGTTTTAGATCAGCGATCTCAAAATTCTTTGACAAAACCAACATTTTGGTTATATATACCTTCGTAAATCTGACGGTATGTTGGCATTCCATAACGCTAAGTATCCTTAAAGCAAAAGTAGAACACTACTATCAGTACTACGTGAACATGAAGTAAATTTTAAATAAACACGTACTTTGCAGTACAATAAACAACTAATCAAGAATTCCACCCTCTACCCTGTATTGTTGACAACATCAAGCTAGAACGTAGCAAAACCAACGTTTGCACCCCATGCACTTTCTGACTCATACGTTGCTATGCCTTGACTAAATAAACTTTTAGCATTTATTGACAAAACATAAAATAAATAAAATTGAACACGGAACATAGACTTCAGGAAATAAGCGATTTTTTTCAGTTTGCCTTTACGCGACTATATTTGCGACTGGTTTCAGTGTAAAGTTTGGTGTACATCAAGATGTGTACTGCAAGTTACATCCAGGAAATTGCGCTTTCAATGGGCCTGTGCCCTGAAAAGGGTCTCCCAATGGCTAACGAGGAGAATAAGAAGATGCTTGCGATGATTGATGATTTGGGCGATCAAAAGAATCAACTGCAGACGACTCTACAAAATTTCAACGAGCGGGCCGACCGCCTTGTAACTCATGCTAGGAATTCGGAGTTAACTCATAATCAGAATATGGTATGTACATATTTGAGCTGTTTGACAGTTAGGGAGCGGTTCTTAATGGACTCTTTGATGTTGATGTTCTGTACATTTTTAGAAATTAATATTCGCCTTTCAATCGGATCTGAGGACTGAACAGAACTTGAGGAAACTAGCGGAGCGGGAGAATTCAAAACTGAAACATGATTTGAAAGAAATTGACCAAGAGATCGAAACACTCAATCAACATGAAGATACCACGGAAAGTAAGATACCAAGAATTAAAAGAAATCTTAAATTTGTCTGCACCATGATTTTCTATTTTTTTTCGTTAAGAAACATAATTTTTTGGCTAAGAAACATAAAAATGATATGTAGTCAGATGATGAGTGACTTCATGTTTTTTCCTTGAGTTTTCACACCGTCAAACCGTCAAATCGTCTCCTTGACTTCCTTCCTTTCAGCATTGACTACGTAGGTATCAGTGGTATCTGGAGGTTTGACAAATTGTGTCATTCATCTGTCGTTTCTCCATTGAGTTGCAACATTTCGAAGCAACAACTAAAGACAAACCAACGCGACTGTATTTTGTTTATAGAGGTAGAGTGGAGGCATGCTCTGCAAGTTCTTCTCTCCAGTGTCTTTATGGTAGGGCACCCTTCACAAGGGAACCTTGAACTGTTTTGTCGTGTTGTGTAGGGATGAGGGTCAGATTTTAAAGTTAGCCATTAATTCGGGGGATCTAATGGTCACCTGCGTCGTCTCACCGTTCGGAGTCCACTCGTGAAGAAACAATAGCACGCACAACACGAGTGGATGCTGAGAAGCTAGGCCCAGGTCCACCTCGGACTGTAGCACCGCCATTATTATTATTATAATGGTCACCTGTGGGCGCCGTGGCATAGTGGGTAGGTGCGTCGACTCCTACGCTCGATGTCGTCGGTTCGAATCTCGAAAAAAACATCAAACATTTTTTCACGGCTCTACCTCTTTCGAGTCACTGACAGTGCTCAAAGAGTATAACTGTCTAGAAAAAGCTTCTCAATCTCGCCGTTCGGAGTCGGCAATAATATGTAGGTCCCCTCCGCTCGTGACAGAACAATAGCACGCACAACACGAGTGGTTGCTGAGAAGCTAGGCCCAGGTCCACCTCGGACTGTAGCGCCGCCATTATTATTATTATTATTATTAACGGTCACCTGAGTGTCTGTGAAAATACTGATATAACGAGCAGATATAACGTTTGCACTTGAGCCAGAAGAGTGCCTCACGAATCGCCATAATTTCTTCCTGAAAGACATTATAAAAGACACTACCCATTCTCGCACCCGTTTTGAATCTGCAGTAATGGAGTGGCTACAAACGCTCCCGAGCTCAGAGAAGTAAGACTTTGGGATGACAAGCTATGAAAAGAAAAACCAAAGTGGCAAGATGGATTATCTGTTATCAACGCCGAAGTGACTCCGTTAGGCAGCAGTGGATAAAAGGGAACTCGCCGATACACTAATGATAAGATTCCTTACATAAGACTCTTTCAAACGGAAATGTAAGTAATTAACGAAGCAGCGTTATCCATAAAAAGCCTAAACTTGACCGCCTTATCGTTTACTATATACTCCATTAGCCAGTTTACCCTTAGAATCGTAGCGTAGGATATTCTGACATCGAAACTGGCCAAGTTATATAGACTAGACTACTAGAAATACTTTGAACTTTTGACTTTTGTTGGGTACCAGTTCACCAGGGCGAAACGAAGCAGCGGACATGCTCCCAAAATAATGTTCAGCCCTGAAAAAGTCCCAAGTTGTAGACTTTTTAAGAAATAAGTTAGGAGATGAAGCTTTGCAAAAGCAAATAATAAGAATATAATCGAGGCGCAACAGTCTGAGTGGCTGTTTACAACCAACTGGGAAATCTGACTGAGCAGGCAAGATTTTCTGCGTGTGGAACACGCGAATCGGTTCACTTGCATCATGTTTTCACCCAGTAACGTTCTGTGAATTGAGAAATGCGCTTTTTTAAATTCTAATTTCTTATGAATGACGGATAAAAAAATTTGTTGTTCAGGTGTTGCAGCAACGTTTGTATATAGTACTATATGTATGCAGTGAAAAAAACATTAAAATTGCACATGGAGCTACACATGGGAGCTTCGACCTTCCTTTGAAAAGACGACTGCTTTGTTCAGTCTCCATTTTGTTGGTATATTACAAAGTTTTATACAAATCCTGAAAATGATTTCAAGCCAAGGAAGAATTATCTCGGAGTTGTCTCAGTTGTAATTCAGCGTCACCTTAACAAACTTTAATCCTTTGGCATAAATAATTAAGTTCCTCTTTCCTGATAGATGATATAAAAAAGAGAAACAAAACTATAACCAACCTTAGCAATCGCATCAGTTGGATAAAGACGGCATTAGCCGAGTGGCGCCAATGTATGGATGAGGGCCATGAGGCGAATTTGCTCATCGAAAAATACTGCAAGGAGGATCTCAAGATGTACGTCGAAATGGACAACAAACGAAAAATCCTACAAAACACCATCAACAAGGAACGCAAAACCCTAATTGATATGGTTGAGGAGCAAAAGTCCCTCGAGCAGAACTTGGATCGTACAGCGAATCTCTATCGGAACGCTCACGCTGAACGCAGGGACATGGTCAATACGTGGAAGTCATCTGTCAACCACATGAATCAGCGGGAAAGCGATATCCTCCAGATAGAGGCAGAATGTGAAAAGATCTTGAAAGCCTGCCTAGTGAAAGAGGCCGAGCTGAAGAAAGAGGAGAACAACTTGGACGCGGTGATTGCCAACAATCGAGAGGTTGAAGCGGACATCGAGGAACTGAACGAGGAGATATCCAAGCTGAGGGAGCGCTTGCAGTACACCATCGATATGGCTGCGTTACGGGAAAACGAAGTAGGTGTCATTTTGGAATGATTATGTGAATGATGATTTTCTACTGTTTAACTGGCGATAGGTGGACATACTTAAGAAGGAATTGGCGGGACTAGCCCATCGTGTTGAAATACAACGTCAAAACAATCGGAGAGATGTACAGCGCAAAAGCGACAAGGAGTTGGAGTTGGAGCGTTGCATCAAAGCCAATAAGAGGCTTAACGAAAACCATAAGACTCTCAACAGCAAGAACATGAATGCACAGGAACGTCTGCGCCTGCTAGAGGACATGATTGATTCAGAGGAACGAACCAAAGGCAAACTCACCCTAGAAACAAATCGAATGAACGACCTTCTATTCCGCTCGCAAGAGCACGTAAGAAGATTTGAAGATGATGCCAAAATTATTGAAGTAAGTGAAATGGTGGTTCTTAATCCGTCTACACATAGAATTGAACTGACACAAAATCCACTATAAGTTAAAATTTGGTTCAATCAAAATTAATTAATACTAAAGGTTGAAAATGGAGGAATTCGCTTGAACATGGCCGCAATACAGACGCAGCTTAAGGACTCAAACAAGACGCTGATCATTAGAACCGAAGAACTTTATGATTTGGTGAGAAATCTACACATAAAATTGGATAGAAGTACAACCTTTAGTTAATTACAGTCACTGAAAGTTGTTATTATCGAACGACGTATTGGAAAAATCAAAGGAAACCTAGTTGACCCCACCGAGGAGAGACAGCTACTTGTTCAGTTGACCGAACTTGAAGCATATTACGACGATTTATCAAAGACACTAACGAGCCTTCAGGGGCAAACGATGAAGCTGGAGGCAGATATGAGAAACCTAACCTTGTGCTACAACAACGACATGAAAGAGGTCGATTCAATGGTAAGTTCCTTCTCCCTCAACACCTTGTCATCACTTGCTGACGTGGTTCTCTCTTTTAGAATTTCAAGATCAAAGAAGTTCAGCTTTACTGCGAGGGCGGTGTAAAGAAGCATCGTCAAACCATAAGAGGAAATCAGGAGAAGATCGTTGAATTGAGTATCTTGAAAATGCGATATAATGAAATGGAACATCAAAAGGCGCAATGTCAAGACCGAACGTACAATCTAGACAAGCACCGTCTTGAAATGAACAAGAGCATCAAACAGCGAACAGTCAACATCAATGCACAGTACGACCTGTTGTACCTCAAGAGAAAGCACTTATTAGAGGAACTGAGCACCTTGAGATGTGACATTGACGAGAGGAAGATCAGGATCGAGGCTGCAAAAGCACGCTACGAACTGACAGCCACCCTTCTTGGAAAAAATGATGATGGATCGTTGGTCACGTGTACACAAATGAAAGTCGAGAATGCACAGGAAAAGCAAATGCTACTGGATGAGGGAAACCAACTCAACGCGAATGTTCTCAAGGCTGAACAGGAAATTAAGGCTATGGAGCATACATTGCTCTTGATGAATTCTTCAAATGAAATGTATCGTCGAAACTTCGAGGAACTTGATGAGGATGGTAAGATGAATTGTTTTTCTTTTGGAGTCATGTTTACTTTGTATTCTTTTAGCTGAAGATCTCAAACAACTTAGAACCTTGCAGGCCGAATACTGTGGCCTATTAACGCAACTGAAGACCTTGCGTAATAGAATCGTTCAGCAGGAACGTCAAGTTGAAATGTTGCTACAGGAAAAGGAGGCTTTGGAGGAAAACATACAAGAAATTCTTAGAAAAAGGTATTATTATTATTATAATTTATTAACAAGTAATTAAAATTACATGGTAATATACAATATATACAAACCTAGCTGCAGAGACTATTGGTTTTGTATTTGATTAATGATTAGATAATGATGTTAATTTTGCTTAAAAATGAAATGAAATGTATAATTTACATATTTTAGGGTATCGTTAATGGTTTTGTTTTTGAATAAGCTTTTAATGATAGGCGTAAATAGAGGACACTTTTCTAATATATGTACTAAGTCCATATTGGTGTTGCAGGAATAACATGTTGGCGGGTGGTCCTTTGATGAGTGGCAGCAGTGTGTCCCAGTCTTAAACGAATGAAGTTTGATATTTTCTGTTTCGAGATATTTGTTGGGTAGATAGGTTTTGTTCTTTCAGGATTAGTTTTTTTGTAGTGATGATGGTAAATGCTCCAATCGTGTTTTAAGTTGGCAGTTGTGATTTTTTTAATATGATTTAATATATCAGATTTTGTGTGTATATCAAATCTATATACTGGAGCATTATTTGCGAGATTGGCTGCGTAATCGGCGTTCTCATTACCAATAATACCAGCGTGTCCTGGAGTCCACATCAGTCTGATTTTTTTCGGGGATTTGATAATTTGGTATCGGATTTTAGATATAAGCTCAGACTTACTGTTTTGGTTTTTTATTGCGTTCAGGATCGATATGCTATCTGAGCATATAATATGTTTACCTTGCTGATTGATGACAGTATTGATGGCTTGAAGAATCGCAAAGGCTTCGGCTGGTTACCTAAGGAGGCAATCGTACCATTCTCGTAAGTCACTGCAAACGATGTGTTGACTGATGTCTTAGAGCCGTCAGTGAAGACAAATTTCCAACCCTCTGATTTTAAGTCTGAAGATATGCTGGCGAAAAGTTCACGATATGTTGTGTTGTTAGTGTTATTCTTTCTGTAACTTGCTAAGGATAATATCAGGGACTCAGAACCGATGAACCATGGGGGGTAGCGTGGACTAGTGTTCTTGTTTACTTTAAGAGTTAGATTGTTTTCGGTTGCTTTTTTAAGTGTGGTGGCAATTGCTGATGGTATTTTCTTTGCAAGCTTGTTACTCATTGTGTTTTTTACGTCCATATCGATAATGGAGTTTCTGGAGAACATGAGTTTAGCAAAGAGTTTTAGTGCCCTGCTTCAACAAGAATATTTTTGATGGGTGTAGTCGGAAAAGCATTTAGGCATCTCCGCACGGACTGGTGGTATGTTGGTTTAATTATCTGCAGTATGGAGTTAGAGCAATGTCCGTAGATAAAGAGGCCATAGTCAATTTTGCTTAAAACTAACATTTTTGTTATTTGTGTGAGGGTGTTTATGTGTACATTACTTTTTTTTGAAGCTAAATATCTTATTATATTAGTTCTCGCAGCTAGGGATTTCTTTAATTCTAAGCAATGTTTTTTCCAGGAGTAATTATTACTAAATACTAAACCTAAGATACTTAAGTGATTAACATTTTCAATTAATGTATTATTAAAATCAATAGCTATATTTGAACATTTTAGTTTTTTACATATATGCAACATTTTACATTTATTAATAGATAATTTTGCACCAGACATTGATGACCATTCAAGGATTTCCTCTAGAGCTGATTTAAATAGGGTTTTGGTTTTGTTAACATCGCTGTTCTTAGATAGTATGAAAACATCATCTGCATATATGCAGTGATCCAGCAGTTTATGATTGACTAAAATCGAGTTTATTTCATCAAAAGCAATTATGAATAGCACTACCGATAGAGGAGATCCTTGAGGGATACCATTATACATAGGGTGATAGGACGAGTAGACATTGTTTGTTTTTATACAGAACTTTCTGTTGGTCAAAAAGGATTTTACATAGTTTTATATGTTTCGTCCTATTCCCCATTTTTTGAGGTTTTTTAGGACAATATGTAGCCCTATTCTGTCGAAGGCTTTTTCGAAATCAAGAGAGAGTATGGAGACATGATATCCAGTTGATAGTGCTTTCGTTATGAAGTAGTCTATGTGGAGAAGCTTATCAACACATCCTCTATTTGTTTTGAAAGCGACTTGTTTGATACTGATTAGATTGTTTGTTTCAGCAAACCATAAAATACGCTTGGCAATTATTTTCTCTAGAATTTTAGATAAACATGGGATGAGAGAAATTGGTATGTACCCTTCGATGGAGTTCTTATCCTTCTTTGGTTTAGGAATGGAAAGTATTGTAGCGTTTTTCCAGCTTTGAGGAATGACTGCTGTATTGAAGATGTTGTTATAAAGGGAAATGAGTCTACTTTTGGTGTCTTGTGGCAGGTTTTTTAACATAGGATAGGAAATCCTATCTCTGCCCGGAGTTTTACCTTTGACTTTATTGAGAGAGCTTTCAAATTCAATCAAGGTTATTGGTTGCTCAATACGTCTTGCGATGGGGTTAGATATATCCTGGGAGGGTACGCTGCTCATTGAGTCTAGTTTAGCATTGATAAATGCTGATGAAAAGTTTTCATTAGCTGAAGCTTTTGACCACTCTTGTGCTACGAATTCACATATATCTGGTGGGTTTACTAGGTTGTTTATGTTTGTGATTGAAAGTGACCTTGGTTCACCAGTCAGACGTCGAATATTTTGCCAAATTCTTGAGGGGGGCATGTTAGGGTTTATACTTCCAGTAAATTCAGAGAAGCTTTTAGCTTTACTCTCTTTAGCCTTCATGCGAAATTTCGCGCTGCATTTTTTATACTTTATCAGATTTTCAGTAGTCTGGTTTTTTTGAAATTCTTTTAGGGCATTCATTTTTTCTTTTCGTAGTATGGACAATTCGGAGTTCCACCAAGGGAGAACGAGAAATTTGCTGCAGTTCGAATAGCTTTTTGAAGTAAAGCAGCTTCTTTATTAATGTTTGTGGTTTGGGGTTTGTTGGACAGATACTCCGTAATTTTTCTTTTGAAGGCTACCCAATCAGACAGGTCCGTTCTGAATATAGGGTTGAAAGGTCTTGTTTCTGTTTTATGGTTACTTGATAATGAAGTTTTTATTGGAAAATGATCACTATTATGCAGATCTTTTAAAGTTCTCCAACTGATTTTTGTGAACAGGGCAGGTGAGCAACAGGTAACATCGACGTGTGTTAGAGAGTTATGGGTAGAGAAATGGGTAGGGGAGCCATCATTGAGAAGAATTAGGTTAGATTCAGAAAAGAATTTTTCTATTAAGATACCTTTCTTGTTTGAGGTCGGTGAGCCCCATAGAGTATTCCACGCATTGACGTCACCTCCAATAATGATTGGAAGTTTGACTTGATTGATGATGTTATCTAAGTCCTTTTTATTGATAGTTTGTTTAGGGGATAGGTAAATTAGTTTTTATCATCAGAACATAGTTGGAGGACAACGAAATGAACCAGGTTCTGAATAGAAATGGATTTCCATCATTTAACTTGTCTTTTCTAAGAGCTTTAGAATACAGGGAATTTAACCTTGTAGCAATTTAAGACATAAAAGGGGCCCCCAACAAGCCAGAGCAATCACGTTTGCGCTTACCAGTATCGGAATCGAAAAGTCCCCTGTGGGTTTTATTCACCAGCTACTTGTTAGCAGAGTAAACTCAAAACTCGACGACACTAGAATCCGCAGAACGGTTAATAGAGAATCCCCGCAAGGCTGTGTACTCTCTTCCCCTATGGAACGTTGCGGTAAACGAACCACTGTTAAACCTAGAAGGGGCAGAATGCAAAGTAGTTGCCCACGCGGATGATGTTGCTATAGTAATACCAGGAAAATTTGTCTCAACGTTAAGAGACATCATCCAGCAAACTTTTCATAAACTAACCTTATGAATCAATGCATGCAGACATGAAGTCAATCCACAGAAAAATTGAATTAGAACTCTTCACGAGGAAATACATAATTCCACATTTCGATCCTCCTTCACTTTGTGGTATAAAGGTATCATTCACAGACAAAGCAATGTTCTTGGGTCTTATCTTCTTATTCGTGTGGCACAGTCCGAGGTGAACCTGGGCCTCAACAAACAAACATCACCAGAGGGCACGATATTTTGCTAACTGTCGCCCATTGCGCACATCAAGTTGGTTTAGGTCCCTTGGGTGGACGTCCGTTTTGTTGCCCCAATGGTTCAGAGTCGAAGACGCAGTGAACAAATGCTCTCAATAATTTCAAGATCCGTATATTAAGTCTGAACCCTAGTTCAGATACACAAATAACGTCAAAGCCTGGGTTCAGGCAACATGTGCACCAGATCTGAAATTCAATCTGTAGCAAAATGAGAACCCTTCTTTCGTTTCTCTTTTCTTCTGATTTCAGGATGGATAACAAAGAAATGCTAACAAAAGTCCACAAGGAGATTCAAGATCAAGAGGTGAAAATTCAACGTGCAGACCGGGAAGCAAAAGTGGCTTGGAAGTCAACTCGCCAGCGATCATTCAGTACAGCATTCCTGACGAACTTCAATAAGGAACTGGAGCTGCATGAGCTTGAGAAACGCAACAACACCGTCCTACAACTATTCGCCGATATTATCGATACCGACATGGACTTAGCACCTCAAGCAGCGAAGATGCTATACGCCAAAGGTCTTGAGTGCCCAAAGGCACGCAAGTACCGATCGTATTCGTCGTCTTGGCGCGGAGAATTCCAAGACCTATCATCCTCTTCAAAGGGTAAGTGAATGGATCCCCCTGTAGTTCTTAATGCGAATCTCTCTCTTTTCAGAAATACTCTCATCTCGTTCGAGTGGTTCTGTAACAAAGATGTCCGCATCGACTCGGGCAAGTATAGTAACCATCGACTTTCCATGTCAAAACTTTTCGGCGAAGAGAAAATGAATACCCCCTCGTGATGCACTTGCGGTGAAAGGGAAATTTTTTTATTAATACACGTCTCATACATATAATAAATGGGAAAAACAATTTTTATCCAAATGTTCATTCTTCGTCGGATCCACTGCCGGAGCCTGATTGGCTGGGTGACCCGCTTCTCGACCTGCTTGGGGACCGTGAACCAGAACCTGATCTGGAGCCAGATGGTGATCGCGAACCGGATCTTGATTTCGAATTCGATCTAGACCGGGATCGTGAAGCGGACTTCGAGCCGCTTCGAGATCGAGAGCGACTAACCGATCTTGATGGCGAACCTGATCCTGAGCGGCTGGAACGGGATCCTGAGGGGCTTCTTGAACGAGACCCGGACTTGCTGCGGGAACGGGATCGTGACTTTGAACGCGAGGGAGATTTCGAAGCTGATTTAGAATGGCTTCTGGATCGGGAACGGGATTTTGATCCTGATGGTGACCTGGAGCGGGATTTCGCCACCGATTTGGATCGAGAACGGGACTTCCCGTGCGATTTCGATCTGGAGCGAGAAACTCGGTCCTTTTCGACTTGGGCAGCATCCTCAGAGGGTTTTTCCTCAGTTGCCTGCTTCTCGCTTGGCTGAGATGGCTCAACCTCCTCATCTTCCTCCATTTCCTCGTCCTCTTCGTCCTCATCATCATCGCCTGGGGGTTCAAGTTGTTTCTCACGATACCTCTGAATGCGATGCTCGTTCGCGTCCAACGGACGGTGCTTGACAACCAGTTTCGTGTTGTTGGGCTGTTGTCCCGCCTTTACTCTGCGCTTGCTCAGACGTACTCTTGTCTCCAGTTCGTTGTAGTAAACGCCATCATTGCGCACAACAAAGAAGTAGTTCTCCTCGTAACCCTTGGAAGCTTTGCTCTTCACGTTCCAGTTGTACTCTCTGGCAATCTTGTACTCGTACTCTTCGTCGTCCTTGTAGATCAGATTGTTGGCGAAGTCATCACGACGTTTCTCCAGTGTTTTGTCAGTGGGCAAGAAGTAAGCCACGAATTGCTCACCGCTCTCGTCCATCACACCACGAATCATAGCCTGAGACATCTCCTCAAGCTGAGCGGGCACGTTCTTTCCAGTCGGAGCGGGATCACTATCGAAGATGACTTGGGCACATGGGTACTTCCAGTTCTTGAAATCGGCAAAAACGGGTAAAATTTCTGTCGGCACAAGATTCGGTTTGCTGTAGTGCTTCGTAATTTCTATTTTCGAATCCTCGAAGGTCTTCTCGATCGCCTTGATCTGTGCATCCCGATCCAGATACAGGGTTTCCTCTCGCAAACTCTTCTTGACGTTGTAACCGACCTTGGCTTCGATCTTTTCAATATTTTGTGGCTGAAAGCGTGTCTGCTCAGTGGAAATGTATTCCGACTTTCTTAACCAAGACACACTTCGCGAATGTTGGCGCGAACGAATCGAATCTTGCGGCGTGTGGACATCTTCTTCCAAAAGTTTTTCATCGGCTGGATCAAGCGTTGCATACGCATCGGCTTGGTAAAGATCTCGATTAATCAAATCTATTGTCACTCCAAGATCGTGTTCAGTGAGCACTTCGTATTTGTAATTACGCTCCAACGAGGTCGGGTTATATTGGACAAAGCGATGGCCATCGAAGGGATACATGAGGAATTTCAAGTCAAACGGAATATCCGGTAGATTGTTGCCATATTTTACACGGCAAATAAGTTCAGATCTGAAAACAGAAAAAGAATGAGCGTTATTGTTGATTATGGAATTTTCATTTAATGTTGGCACACGCACTTTCTTTCGGTGGGACGCGGCGGTCTTTTTTCTGTTGTCGCTGCAGCATTGCCGTTGTTAATTGTTGGCGGCATTCTGCTATTATTTTGACGCTCAATTGTAATGATTTACGCATACGCACATAAATGAAAACGAAAGAGTTTAACTTAAAATTGATTTGTGGCAGAGAATAACAAATTATAAAGGAAGAGGTGTGTGATTTATCTTAAAATTCAACGAGATGACATTTTTATTTGACACATTCAGTGTTAAACGTCAGCGTGATTGGTCGAAGTACAATGGATACATTCAGTGTGAGTGTTTTGTTTCGGGTGTACTAAAAGTGAATGAAACTGTTATATTTGGAAAGGAAAGCAATGTTTTTTTAACTGCTTAGGGAAGGAGATAATATGCTAAGTATTATTTTAAATAAGACTGGGCATATATTCGTATATACCATGGAAAAAATTGTATTATTCAAGTTGCTTCTTTGCTTAAGCCTCTTTAAGGCAGATAAATTGCAGTAGCTGAGACATAAAAGGGTCACGTTTTTAAAGTCGCTACAATTATTTGAAGTCTCAAAACTTTATTTCCGAGCTTAATGTTTAAATATTGAAAATATATAAGAAAACACATTTGCGTCTTTTGAATATTTTTTCAGTTTGCAATGAATTAGGTTGGAATTAAATGTTGATGTTAAACATCTTTAAAATAAAAGTGCTCAACATTTTTTTTTTCCCAAAATATATATTCATCTTCCTTTATCATATACACAAACCACAATGAGAATGAATTCATTGATTAATATGCAACGGATACCACAACCACAGACTACATCAACTCCGTCAATCCCTGTCAAAATAAAAAATCGATTCTCACAAAGAATCGGTGGAGATGTGAATAGTCTCGGTAAAATAAGTTCGCACACATCTTTTACTTAAAAATTATGCCTAATATCTGCAGAGTTCAACAAATTTCGAATACAGAGCAAAGAATATAAGGAAACTACAATTGGCCAACATGGATTTCCCACAACAAGTCGAAGGTAAGTGGAAAACTGCCCGACGAAATCAAGTCGCAGAGGTTTTTTTTTTCTCTTCATGTAATTGTCGTCGCTCCCCCTATTGGTGCTGCAGGTGTCGGTGCTGTTTTTAGAAACGAATCAATCCTTTCTGAAGAAGAATTTGTTGCTATTTATTGATTTGCAACTTCGCCAGTTGTCTCGTCAAGTTCTTGGTCAAATCTATTTTCGAAATATCTGATTCAGTGTCGAAATCCGTCTGCATCTGTGTGTAAGAGTCTAGAGTTTCTTTTGTTTTCGATTTGCTTACTAGATTTTGCGTAGTTTTACTTCGAAATGCGTGTTTTATTTTCTGGGGGACCATGAAATATAATTTAGCACTCACTAGCAACAACAAGAGTTCCTTTGTTTTTTTTTTCTCCTCAAATGTGCTGTATGAATCAAAGACTATTTTAAAATGTTCCCCTACATACCATTAGTCATTCATTAAAGCAGTGATCTGCCATCGATAGGTTTGCTATATCCACTAGTAGATATCTAGCTAAAGATACAGCCTTATCGGCGTGTCAAACGAGCTCTGATTATGGTTAGTTTCCTGACCCACTCTTCATGCGAGACAAGAGCATTTACAGATAGTAAACAGATCGCCCACATACCTACTTATCACAACACTTGGATGGTTTTGATTTGTTTATTTATTAACTGTGTAGACAGATCTGCGATTAATATTTTCGCGATATTTATATTCTAATAAAATATCCCATGCCAAATATGTAAGTGGTATGGTAAAGAGAAGTGTAAACAGAGTAGAACTGTTGCATAATTTGTTTTGGACACAAGTTACGTTATCATGATTAAATCGGTAGTGTAAGGTTTTTTAGTACAACTTTTTGCGTTTTCCCATGATGCGCACAAGCATGCCAATGATAGCATTCAATGAACTGCTCTACATTTTCTGAATGTTATCAGATGCTGAGTTCGGCGTCATCTTTCAGTAATCATGGTCATTCAACTCGGTATCACACTCTTTCTCAGTTCCGTCTACTCTCTTGATTACAATAATCCTGACCATTCATTCCATTCAAAACATTGAGTTCTTCTTAGTTCTTATTTGTATAGGCTACAATTGATTTCTTTTGAACTTTTGCACGTGTTCTTGTTGCGACCTCCCAACAGTTTTTCGGAGAGTATCATTTTCAAGTTCGAAGGACACGGGACATGGATGCTCTTGTAGAAAATCACATTAAAATTGCAAATACTGGCATATATCTCGATCAACTTTAATTTGTAGACGCACAAGACAAATGAGTAATGTTGACTGATCCAATCTTCCAGTATTCACTGTTATATGAAAAGTTATTTCACCGAAAATTGTTTCTCACACGCTGATGATGGCAGTGGAGATCATGCGTCTTGAGTCCTATGTCCCAATGCAAGTATTTAAAAGTGGGTACATTTATTTGATAAGTTGACACAGTTGTTTAGTGGGGGCAATATCCCCATTTATTGCGCTTAATACAAGCTTGGAACTTAAACAATCTAAACTTAAGAACTAATAGTTAGTGTAAGGCAGGGCTAAGGAGGAAAAGAATGGGTCTGGAGTGAATTGCGAAGAGATGTTTTGTTAAGGTGAAAGTCAAATGAGTACACCATAGTGTTAGCCACACTGGACATAGGTGATTGGAACCCATAGTTGGTATGATGTGATCTAACACGGAAGAGCGATGTGGATCTTAGATTGTGGGGATTGGTGCTAAGGGAAACCAATTCGAGTAGTGCGGGACAATCAGTGTGACAGGTAGGTAACTGGTGGAGGAAAAGCAAATCGACAATGTTAGGACGGTTTTCAAGGGATTCGAGGCGGATAAGTTTCAGGCGTTGCGAGTATGGTGGCAAATTGTTTCTATCGGTCCAGGCGAAATTCCGAAGGGCGAAGCGTAGAAACCTACACTGAATGGCTTCAATACGTCGGCTATGCACGTCGTAGTAAGGGGACCAAATCGGACTGGTGTATTCGAGAATGGGCCGAAAGAAGGTGATATATAGGGATTTCGTAACGTAGGGATTCGAGAATTCTTTTGACCAGCGTTTAATAAAGCCAAGCGCAGAATTGGCCCTATTAATAATATAGTCAATGTGGGAACGGAAATTGAGTCCTCGATCACGACTCACGCCTAGATCGCGTAAAGATGAAACAGAAGGGACTAATTCGTTGAAGAGGAAATAGCTTTGATAGGGTTGCAGGAAGCGTTTTCGAATGAATGTGATGGATTTACATTTACTAATATTAAGTTGGAGATAATTTTTTTGACACCAGAAAGACAAATTATTGAGGTCATTTTGAAGAGGGAAAGAGCCGGTGGGAGAGGAGATATATGAATAGATTTTCATGTCATCGGTATACACAGAAAGGTGGGATTCTTTGATTATGTAGTCAACATCGTTGGTTGGACCTAGGTGACTACCTTAGAATAAGAATAACTACCTTAGAAGATCTGAATAAGACCTCATATTGTCTGCTTTCCAAGTATGATTTGATCTATTTCACGAAACTGGGTTGGAAATAAAGAGCAAGTAATTTAAAAGTAGTAACTTGGTGTACAATTTTATCAGAAGTTGAAGTTTAGGGATGAATTTCCAAAAACATTTTGTTGGCACTGAATGGGACTAGTTGTTGTTCTGCCAATCATTGATGTCTCAATGACATGTACGCATAAAGCTGTTCAAGGAGTAAATTTGGTCCTTAAAATTAAGAGGGTAATATTATCTACCCAAAAGAGTATACCTTCTTAAGGGATTCTTTAACAGATATCGCCTTGATTTTTGAAGATTCTGCAAGAGTCGTAGTACAAGCCGAATTTCATAATTTCAAGCTAATATTGGGATTAACCGTCTTACGTAAACAATTTGATTGAATCTCCGAAGCGTTTGTTTCAAAGAGAGTTGAAGGACAGAGGCGATAGGTCGGATTAAATATTTATCTCGCCAGTAAATGAGACCGTGGCGTAAACTAGAAATAAAATAGTATATCACTGATATGATTGATTTCTGTAAACTTGACAGTACCTTTCCCAAAATGAAAAAAATGGTTCTGGTCGCTAAAAGTCTGCATTTGTTGAACTTCGTATAGGATGGCATCGAAAGAGTCCTGTTTGTTTGATTTGATTTAGAGTAATAAATAATTAAGAAACAAAAACTTTCAACACATGAGATTGGTTTAACTTGTACATATGTTTCATTCATTCATTTTCATTCTTTCTTGCTCCTGTGTGGCAAATAAGGGTAACACGTTTGCTACAATGATATAGTGCGTATGGATCTACGCACAAACCCTAATGGCCACAGTGCCTATTTTGAGGTTATAATAATAATAATAATGGCGGCGCTACAGTCCGAGGTGGATCTGTGCCTAGCTTCTCAGCAACCACTCGTGATTTGCGCGCTATTGTTCTCTCACGAGTGGAGGGGACCTACAGATAAAGAGGTGGAGCCGTGAACAATTTTTTTTGAAAAATTGTTTGTCTGGACTTGGAATCGAACCTAGACTGTGAAAGTCTAATGCGCATGGGTCGACGCACGAACCCACATGGCCACGGCGCCGTTATGCTTCATTAATTAAATATACATATCTTTCAAATTTTTCTCGAAGATATGGAAAATTCGCTCCCATAAATATTGCATCTGTTCCTAGCTATCCTTTAGTCTGCTTTATAAATGATTATTATTTTGCTTGTAACGCGTGTGATTACAGATAGAGTGTATAAAAAGATAAAAGCAATGTGTCTTGAAATTTTGCAATTTTTAATTTTTTGCCGGATTTTGCCTGACAAATCTATGAAATGTGGGACATTTTGCGGATAAATTATGATAAGGAACAAACATGTAAAATGTGGGACTGCTTCGTATGTATATATAAAACTTAAAGCCATTTTATAAGTGTTCCCCACATCCGCTGTTGATTTTGCAGCTAACAACTTTGACTAGATTGACGAATAAGGAGAAAACGACAGTGTGTCACTGAAAATTTTCAAAGTGTATAACTGTCGAGGCTTCTAAAGTTTGCTGTTCGGAGTTGGCATTCAAATGTAGGTCCACTTTTTTTGTCAGAGTACAATAGCATGAACAACACCAGTGGTTGCTGTAAAAGTTATGGCACTCGAAGTAACGAACCCACCGAGACCAATGTTCATGTCAAAAAAGGTTTAAGACAAGGCGAAGCGCTGTCATGTGGCTTTTACAAAATCAGTCTTGAGAAGATCGAGCAAAACTCATTGGCCGACACTAAAGGCACGATCTCCCAAATTTAACATCTTTCCGCATAAAACAGCGGCCTTCATGTGACTTTTCTGGCATTGAAACGGAGGGGGCTCAAATGAGTCTATCAGTAATGATTTATATCAGCTCCTATTCTGTAGCAATTCTGTATATAATCTCCCAAACGATTCAAGCCTGAAATTATGTGAAAGTAGGCAGACGCTTATGTATGCTCACCCCCTATTTAACCTTCCAACATTTTGTTTAATTTTACAATCATTGGAAAACAATATCATTTCAAATTATACTTTCAACAAAAATCGTTTAGTAATCATTTCATTTTCTTCTCCTCATTTCTTTCTCCCCAAGTTTGCATCCACCCAACTTCCATCTAGTTTGAAATCCCTTGAATTAGAACACAAAACAAAACAAAACAAATGATTTATACATAAGTACATAGAATATATCCCCAATTCTCTTCGATTCACTTAGAAATATTGGTTGAGCGACCCATGACCTATGATGTGGTCATGGAATCGTTGTTCGAACGGAAAAAGAGTAAACTAGACAACTGCAGCGCGGTTGGCATAACAGCAGCAGCCCTCACTTCGGCTGATCTAAAAATGTCCTCAAGTTTGGGCAGCAATTTGGGCGACTCAACTCCCAGTGATTCTGGCGTTCAGATGCTGGATTCTGAATCCAGTGAATTAATGGTCGACTCGATAACCTCACAAAACGGTTTTGACTTTGAGGATCTTAAGCCAGCGGCTGAAACAGAGCTACAATCCAATCAACTCCCAGATCTTGTTCCGAATCAGGTATTATCGAAGAATTGTCAAATCAAGCGCAGCGATGTTGACAACTCGAACGTAGCAGCTATTGAGTTCGAGGCAGCATCGCGTGCTGATGATGTGATGACCGCAAGCAACTGCTCCACATTTGATGCTGAGAACATAGTCTATCGGCGCAGAATAAGGAAATCCCACACAGTCGCAAAGACGCCCAAAAAGAGAGTGTCCTTCCACGAGGACATATTGAAAAATACTCGCACCGATAACATTCACATTGAGCACGGTTTCGTGACATACAAGAACGGCAGGAAGACGACAGCGACTTCAATGGCGGGACGGTACTCCTGGTGCTCCGAGGGAGATGCTGGAGGCTCAGAACTGTGCAGTCAGGATCCAGACGGATCCGAACGTCGCGTGGTGTATAGAAACGCGTGTTCCGATGTGCTGGACTACGGAAACTCCGAAATCTATGAGAACAGTGACAGCAACTACTTGAAATACGACAACTCGGGTGTGTTTGAATATCACCCACAAGCGGCGCAAAAGCAAAAGCTAGCCGAAGCAGCTGCAGCTGCAGCAGCAGCTAACAAGGGGGACCCAGGGCAAAAGCTGTATAAGTGTTCCTGTTCGAGCTCGAATTCCAGTCTGGATTCCGACGAAATGGACAAAAATTCGAATAGTCGACCCAACTACGCGCAGGCAAAGTCAAACTCATGCGACTGCATTGGCATGAACCACACCAACAACAATTTTATCAACGATAACTGTTACTTCTCTGAGCCGAACATCGGCAACCTGAACGAGAGGAAGTCAGTTTGGAACAAGGAGAAAAGACCAAAGACTAGCTGCTTAAAGAAGACCAAGCGTCACACGAACATCATCCACGAGCAGGATCTCAACACGAAGGTGAAGAAGTTCAATGTCCACGACATGAACAACTTGATTGACAACAGTAAGATGATTTTTGGCTCTCTGAAGAGCATTTTTACCATTCCACTTCCGGAAAGAGGTGTCCCTGAAGGGTCAGAGGACCTTCAATCTGTTTACGAGTGTGTACCAGAGGCTGAGTGCCCAGTGAAGAACTTCTCTCCTATTCGACCCAAGCCATTCCTCAGCAAGAGTTTGGACGGTTCGAAGGACAAGAATAAATCGAAATTCGTGCACAACGTCGACGAGCAATTGCGGCGAAAGAATGAAGAGGATATGTTTGCTCCGACCCGTCAGAACAGCTCTGACGACAAAGTGGCGAACAAACAGGAAGCACATGATCCGGAACAAGACAAAAAAGAAACGCCAGATGCGCAGATTGTCGTGGGAATGAATCAGTTTCGTAACAAGTTCATCATTAACTGCGAGAGCACAGTGTTTGAACACACAGGCGTGTCGTACACATTCGATTCGTTCGCCTTGGACAGTGACGGTAATCAGATCGATGCAGCGAATGTAGTGGATAAGATAACCCCAATAGCACAACCCGAGGGAGATAAGGGCACATTCATGTCAGTACCTAATGTAAAGCAAACGTTTGCCAATATATTCCGCACGCTGAAGGAGACGGCTACTTCGCCGACGGCAAAGAAAGACGATTACACCACCACAATGTTGAACAGCGTGGTGGCAGACACACCAAGAGAAGATGCCAAGCAAGGGGGAGCTATGACCAGTGCGAAGTCATCGACGTCACTCAGCGAACCATCTGATTCGAAATCGATGTGCTCCGAGATGACATCAACCACGGCCTCGTCTTGGCAAAAGTCGGGCCGTTCTTCGCCCAGCAGCAGCAAATTTGATGTGCGCAGTAACGTAGAGAAGCAAAATCGTCACCTCCCGTCACCGATGAAGAAGCGACCCAGTGGAGCGTGCCTGCTTACGACAGTGCCCGCCCGATTCGAGCACCCCAACCGAATGAGCCCAGATCTGTTCAATGGATACGCTGGCGGGCGAGGCGGTTGCGGTCGAGACTCAAAGAGCACGATTCTCAGTGAGGAGTTTGATGACATTCTGACCATCACAACCGACACGGATAAGAATGAAAGTGATATCGTGATAGTGGACTACCCGGAGACATCATCAAGTGAACAGTGCGAGTACACGCCCTCCGGGGCACAGAATAGCAATAACCTGCTGAAGCCGCAAATGAAAACGAGCCTGATCAATCGATTCCTGAGGAACGTGACCCAAAAGAAGATCATCGAGACGACTATCAGGAAGAATAACTTCTTCGCTGGAAAGATGAAAAACGAACAGAAGCTGTTCTCCGGCAACCTGTACGTGAAGGGAGTGAAGCCAAAGAATATCGATTTGATTGAGGACCTTAATGCGGAGATCGCAATGGAGATCGAGATGTCTGCCGCCAATTCACCACGGCGCGAATTGGTTGGCATGGAAGCTGGCCTTCCAGGAGACATCTCGCGCTTTGAACTCGGCATTGGAGAGATCTCTATCGACATATTCAATGGGAACTATTTGCACATTTTGCGAGACGCTAGTGAGACTCTAATGAAAGTAAGTTTTCGAAGTCTTATCTGGTCTTGGGTACAATGTGTTTCTGTTGCAGGTATTCAAGCTGTACACTGGTTACAGTCGAGAGGGTTTTATGACCCCAGTGCTTGTGTTTTTGACTGATAAGACGCTGTACGTGGCCGATTTGGTGCGGAATAGATTGTGCTGCAAGTTTGTACTCCCCTACTCGGAATTAGATGTCATATTGGTAAGTTTCCACTGCCGATTGAGTTCCATTTCACTGACTATCTGTTTTTCTTTTCTTGAAGATGGGTCCCTACGGCAACACTGTTTTACTTAGCAACAGCGATCGCGACATGCAGCAGGTGCTACTTGCTGGTGGGCCTTACCCAGCGGATGGTTTGGTGGCAAACTTGGAGTTATGCGCTCGCCGAGGGGGTTCCATTCTTCCGGCTGTGGGCCAGCTGACCCTTCAGCATCTCTCGCCGCTACAAGCGTTCGTGAGGGAGAACTCATCGGTTACCAAAGACGATATTTGGATGTACTATGCGGTCATAAATGTTCCAGCTGGTACCTTGGGTATTGAGCAAGAGCCTCTGGGTCCCCATGTGAAGGGATTCCTAATGCACAGACGAATCAAGGAGCATGCGGTGAACTCTAGGGAATCATGGCATCCTGGATATTTCCTGCTAAAGTGAGTGACAAAAAATTGAGCAAAGGCGTAGTTCTTATGAGTTGACTCCTTTCCAGAGCCGGAGTATTGTACATGTTCCATGATTCAACTCAGAAGCTGCCCACATGGGCAATGGCTTTGGCTGAGTGTCAAGGAGCTCGTCGTTCCCTCAAAGCCGGACGTCCGCACTGCTTTGAGATTCTCCTCAGAAATCAACTCTTACAACTCGCTGCACCGGATGAATATGTCGCCTCGGAGTGGCTGCAAGCTCTACTGCAATCAGCCAGTGGGGTGGGTGTTAGTATTCGAAGCGAACCTGTTGAAACGTAGAATTTTCATTTGTCCATCCTTTCCTTTCAGCTATTTGAGATGCAAGAGAAGCACAAAACATTAGGCTGCACACTGGTGGTGACACAAAATCACCTGATTACCCTTCGAGAAGATTTCACCGCACCTCTGAGACAGATAAACAAGAGTCCTTGCAAAACTAGCACATACCTGGATGCAAAGACGTCGTCACCACTTAAGGAGATATTCGAGTCAAATGTTACCGACAACAATAGTATTGTAAGTCTCCCCCTCCCATTCGATTGCACTTCATAACCTTAAAATTTACTTCGTCTTCACAGATTAGTTCAGTCATGAGCACACCAACAAAAAATACAGGCCGCTCAAATTCTTCACTCAATTCGACACCGACTCGAATGTCACAAGCTTCGCGATCAACAATCACAACAACAACAAATTCAAAACAAAATCAATCGTCCTCTGATGAGCGTAGTTCGACAAACATGAGCAGTGTGTATGGAAAAAATTCTGGCATCGAGATACTCACGTGTGCAGATATTAAGGAGATGACTGGCATTAAGATACCATCCCACAATGACACGTGGTGGTGTGTACTGGAATTCTCGTGCCAGGAGGTGCGAGAGAGCTCCGATGATTTGGTTATATTCTTCGCAAGCAGTTCGGAGATGCAGAGATTCCTGAGGATGTTGGAGCAGTTATGGCAGGCCAAAAATGTAAGTCCATTTTTTGTTAACTGTATTTTTTGAGGTTAGTATACTTTTTAAAGTGTCGTGAGTTAAAGTTCTTAAAGAATTTGAATCAATTTTTGAGTTGAAAGAATATTTTTTCTTTTCTATTTAAACGTTCACCCTTTGCTAATCTTTTAAAAAGATGTACACGTTCGTTTTTATATGAATTTACTGACCTCCTTCTTCTTTGTATGGCGCTACTGTCCGGAGTGGATCTTTGCCTCAATCAGCAATAACACAAGCGGAGAAGGAATTCAATCAATTTGGAGTTCGCCAGTTGTCTCAATTCGATGTTTGCTGGCTGTATCTAGTTTTGAATACCAAGAGTTTCTTCTCCGTTTGTGTACGTTACCCAAAACGCTGTTGTCCTCCAGCGTGTTGTCACCCAGATACCGAATCGAAGACTCTCTCTAACATGGCTCAACGCCCACCGTTGACCGAAACATTGTTTTCGAAGAAAAATGGTCCAATGATGCCACCACTCCACAATCCGCACCAAACTGTCACTCTCTGTGGATGCATTGGCTTCTCGGCAATAACGTTTCCGACCCCCAGATGCGCATGCGGCAATTTTGTTTGTTAACGTAGCCGCCGAAATGGAAATGCGCCTCGTCAGACAGGATGATTTTTCGCCCGAAATCGTTGTCCAATTCAAGCTGCTCTAAGGCCCAAATTGCGAAGCGATAACGAAGCGGGTGATCACGCGCCTTCAGTTACTGAGTCAATTGGACCTTGTAAGCGAAGAATTCGAGATCTTTGTGCAGAATTCTCCTCAGGCTAGTGCGTGCAATGTTGAGCTGTTGAGATCGATGGCGAGTTAATGTTCGTGAATTGAGTCTCACACTCTCGGCCACAGCAGCCACATTCTCATCTGTACGCACCGTACGACGACGGAGATCACGAGTGTTGTCCACTAGTCTCATGAACATTTTGCACAAACTTGCGTACAGCAGTCGCGGTGGGTGCTTCATTTCATTGGCATTGGAAGTCGGAGCATTGGTGTTAACGTATTCGATGTGACCTAGGCAGTTTAGTTGACGGATTTATACCTTCCCACTTATATCGATATCTTTGTACAATTCGTAGAGTTTGTCTTCCTCGTAGACAGGACCAAATATCCGACGCCAAATTTTTCTTTCTTAGGATATAAAAATCATCTCTGCCGTCCTTACCATATATTTTTCGACACCGTATACCGGCAGAATAAGAGTTTTGTAGAACATGACTTTGGTCCTTTAACGCACAACTTTTGACGCAAGCAAACGAAAGTAGCAGCGGTTGCCAAGAGCGATTATACGTCGGATCTTCAGTTGAATGTCGTTTATTAATTTTACCCCTTTACTATCTCAAAGTTAAAGCTATCAATTGCAACGTACCGCGTCCAGCTAGGAAATTAAAAAAAAAACTTTGTTCCAAATCAACACCTTTTAATAACATTTTCAAATTCATGCCCCTCACTACAAAGATCTATGACGGGTGTAACAAGTTTAGCTGTAACTTTTCTTATTTTATAGATAGATCCACAAATATGTTGCTATCAGTTTAGAATTGAATATACATAATAAGACAAACATGAAATTCTTTTTTTCCAGAATGATTTGTTCCCTATCACGGTGCTGGATGAAGATGACACCATATCAGAGCAGTGCACCGGCCTGTATATGGACATACAGCGATCGTGGGAGCCCTTGTTATCGGCTGCGCTCGGATATCCCTTGTAAGCAGTCCAAGTGTATGTAAGCGTACGTGCTAAAAGAAAAAAAAACTGATGATTGGTGGCTATTTTTCCATATTTTTGCTACTTATACAGAAAGCGCATACATAACCTTAATCTTACTTACGTATACATTAATCTAGATTAGGAATACTCTTCTCTTTACAAGTAAACAAACAACCCTACGTATAAATATCATAAATTAAAGTTAATCAAAAGGACTTGCAACCGAGCAACAAAAATCTGTTGGAAAACAAAATTGTTAAACATTTGCGTTTTTTTTTACATTTCCAAGATTTTTATTTTTTGTGATATTTTTATTTCTTCAGATTTTTATGAATTTAATACCTGAGTTATCGCCCATTTTTTACTCTCTATTTTTATTTACTCTACCACTCTCTAATTTTTTTTGTTGTTAAAGCAAATTGTGATTTATTTTCATTTACCAAAATACTTTCGAAATGTCTGGTACATGTCGCTATTGCGACCGACTCCTATTTTGTTTACAAAGATGTATCTTATGTTGGAATGAACATATTTGAAGCAATATATACAGAGAATTGTGTATGTTGGGGGTATTGTTTTTGTTTTTATTTTTTTGTTTTTGTTTTTTGAATGAATGTGAAACTTCTTCCAAGAGTTTTCAGTTTTGCCCAAGTGTTTTTTGGGAGTGCAATGTGATTAGATTAGACGTGCTTTTATTTAATTGTTTATGATGCTTACGTTGTAAACAGCATTTGAGGGGGAGGCTTCATCGAAGATGAACGGGTTTTGTTTTACTTATTTACAATCATTCCTGTTTCAAAACTGCAGACATCACTTTTGTACAAAAGCACAAAGTCTTCAATGTAAACATACGTGCATATAGATATTTTTTGCCCTTATATGTGTACGGTATTTGTTATGGTTAAGAATATGTTTAAGTTAAGATCTTCAAGAACATAAAATCAATTGAATATAATTTATATTGATGCAACATGAATATGAAAAAAAACAAGAACTAAATTATGGTTTGAATGTAATTGACTTGAAAACAATAACGAATGGAACAATATATTACTCGTATATAACAATATATATATTTACTCAAAACATTAAATAAAATAAGAAGAAAACAACAAGTATTAGAAATGGAAACATACAATTATTGTTTAAGAACTTATGCTGCAGAAGGTCGATGTTTGAGTTGTTCATTTGAAATTGATTGGGACGTGTTTATGCGGCTGACGTTGATGAGAGTTGTAGCTTGCCTACGCATGAAGTTTTTTTTGTTAAAATGATTTGGAAGATTTCTTAGGGATTGCTAAGACTGTTTTGGTCTAGAGTTATGAATTATTTGATTTGTGCGCGAATAGTAAGGACTGCGATATTTTTCAGCTGGAGCGGAGTGAGTTACAGAAACACTTTGTTAGGCTACTGCAATTTGTATTCATTTGATTTGAGGCTTACTGAAGAAGACGGGACTTCTAGTGGATTAATAATTTATTAATGATAATGGAACGTGCGACGAGAATTGTATACACCATTTAATAAGTGTTTCAAACTTTAAGGTGCTGTTGAGACAGATTTGTATGATTATTTATTTTAATCTGAAAATGTGAAAACATGTGGTTGTTGTATTTGAAGATAGTTTCATTTCCATTTTTTATTGCTTTGTGTACAGTAATTGGTCATGAAAACGTCTGATGGCCTACTAAAGGGTTCATTAATTCATTAAGCGCTTCCTATCTTTAAATTTAAATAAAGCAAAGTGCCTGTGAGGTATCATAAACATTTGTTGTTCGTTTGAAAGGCCTATCGATGCCATTATGTATGGAATATAACATCGTTAAAATGTCCGCCGCGGCTTCTCTAAGTGGCGCGCATCCGAAATGCCCAATTTTCTATAACTGGCGCTGAAATTAGGCTGAATTTGACCGAAAGCATGGGTTACATTGACTTTGAGGGCAACTGTGGTTTGTGGCCTATTCGCATAGGCCTGTGACTGCAGAAAACCCCGCAAGAAAAAGTCTAACGGAATCAAGTAGCACGATCTCGGCGGCCAATCCACACCACCTCTACGTGAGATGACCATGCCCTCGAATCGCTCCTGCAGAATTTCCAATGCGGCGTGAGTTGTGTGGCACGTAGCGCCGTCCTGTTGAAACCACATGTCGTTGGTGTCCATATCATTCAACTCAGGCCAAACGAAGTTGGTAATCATCGACCTATAGCGCCCACCGTTGATGGTGATGGCCTAACCAACATCATTCTTAAAGAAATGTAGACCGATGACGCCGCCAGCCCAAAATCCACACCAAACTGTAATTTTTTCGGAATTCATTGGACACTCTCGGATCTCATGTGGAATCGTCCCAAATTCGACAAATTTGTTTGTGGACGTACCTTTTCATCCAGAAATAGGAATGGATTATGACGACCGTAAAATGGGCATAGCGCGCGGATTGTCCGAACAGAACACCGATTTTGATAAAACAATTTTATCATTTCCACATTTTGTTGAACGCTGTGTCCATCCATTGTAATTCGACAGATGTAGCTTCAACAATATAATCGCTATCAACTGTCAACGTTTGGAAGTCTCTATTGAAAGACCCGTTATTCTATAATTAAATCAAATCGGCTAAAACGATAATGGACTGTCGCAATTTGACAATCAAATATGTCGCAGTCTGAGTAAAGCTACACTGATGGACAGAAGTATTCGGCATATGGTTGTTGTTGGTTAAAAAATCTAAACTACGCAACCGAATTAATTAATTTTTTTTCTAATCAAACATTTTAATTAAAATAACTTACTAATAAAAAAACAAAACATAAACATCAAAAAAAAACATAAACGTCAAGAACACTTCTTCATCTTATAAAAAAAAAACGAATTAGTAGTTCGTTTGTTTTCCTTTTTGTTTAATAACAGATTGTAATCGGATTTTCATGGAATTTAAGAGGGGTTTTGTATCTGCGGCAGTTAAATTATGCCATTATTCAGCCAGAATAGATTTTAGTTGCTGCCTAGATGTTATATTATGGTCTTACAAGCGTCTGCTCAATGTGTCCCATAGATGTTCGATGGGATTTAGATCAGGGGACTGTGGTGGAGTCTTTAATGTGTGTGGTGTGTTATATAATATCCATAGACGTACAATTTCTGCAGTGTTTGGGCTCAGCATCTTGTTGACAGTAAAAATTCCCAAGCCTAAGTTGTCAGCGCTTTTTTTTAAATTTGCTTTCAGGATATCAAGATACTGCTCCTTTTTCATTATGCCGTCTATAAACACTAACCCACCAACACCAGAAACCGCCATACACCCCCAAAACAATACCTGAACCCCCTCCGTGTTTTACCGTGGTTTGAATGTGTTTTTGATCGAGTTCGGTACCTGGTTTTCTCCAAACCAAAACTCGGCCATCTGATCCATAAACATTGAACTTGCTTTCGTCCGAGAATATAACCTTATTCCAGAAGTCTGGTGATTGGTTTACGTATTCTTTTGACGAATGCAACTCTTTTTAATTTATTAGTCTTACCTATGCATGACCTTTTACGGCACACTCTTGGATGGGGATGGTAACAAGCACTGTTCAGAACCCTTCGCACAGTCCGGGAATGAACTTGTAACCCGGATTCCTCTAATAGCTGTGCTGTAATAATTGAAGAATTCGTCTTGGGCTCTTTTTTAATTTTTCCAATTACAGACCTCTTGTGTCTCTCTGTCAATTTCGGTGGGCGGCCACTTCGTGCTTTAGTTTCATAGTTTTACCCATTTTTGTATCGGTAGTCAAATTTCAATACCAAATATGTCACAATCTGAGTAAAGCTATGTTTACGGGTATTATCTGTTCTGTTTTTTCATTCTGCATTGAGTTAATTAAAAAAAAAAAAAATAATAATCCTGTAAGGCACCGACTAACTAAAAGCATCTCGGAAGATACACCCAAAAGGGTTAATATTTCGATGTCAATCCTGCCTCCTTTATAGGCTGTCTTTCACAGACATAGGGAAGCTCTGCCATGCGTTCTCCCCAGAACTGTACACTTCACTTTACACTGGTTCCGGTTTTTTCGCCAGTTGCCTATCTCTCACAAGTTTTCAATTGGGTTAACATCAAGGAAATGTACAGGCCAATGTGGAAGTTCAATTTAATTGACATAAAACAAGCTTTTAAAAACTTTGCTAGCTTGTTTCAGATCATTATCCTGTTGGAAACTCTACTTTAGTGGCGTTTCTTTTTAAACGTAGGAAAAAATTACTGTTTTTAAAATGTCTAACTGTCTAAATTGATTCATAATGCCCTTTGTTCTGTATATTGGTCTGATCCCCCAACCCTGTGAAGCATCCCCGACCGAGCACATTTGCTTGCCCTACATCTCACAGTTGAGATGCAATATTTCGGATCCTTCCTTTTTTCTGTTGGTCTTATTATGGTGATACCATCTGAATCCTTTTTGTTATATTTAAATACTTCATAAAATAAGACGGTTTTTTATATATCGATTCTCCATTAAAATGTTTATGTGGAAACTCTCATCGTTTTTGGCGATTCTTCTCCGAGATAAGTGCCTTTCGAGCTGGACGACGTCTGGAATAATCGAAAACATGGTCCAGTTTCCACTGACATTCAAGCATATGTACGACTTTGACCAGTGTTAGACATAAATCACTAAATTATATGGTTGTCGTGATACCACATCCACTCATTAAATCCGCATATGCCTCCAGATCACTCTGTCTCAAGTAAGGCACAGGTGACAATTAACTCTGTGATGTGATATCTCTATGATCCAAGATTGTCCTATGAGTGGATAAGCCACCACCCTCTAATTTAACCTAACCTATATTGTTAAGATGCTGGATACTGTTTAATATTTAGGGTAGAATCCTGTCGCATAAGCTGATTAATATGAACTTTAATGTCAAGCTCAAACACTTGGAGCGATTGAAGCCTTCTATAAGTCGAAGTATGTAAAAGGATGTAGGCTCCATAGTGGATTGACGAAGAGAGACCAGAGCGGCACAAGAACAGAAAAGATAAAGGACGTTTTCCTCCTCTTTTCCTTCAGACCACTTCTGCAAAAGTCATTAGAGAAGTGCATCTGTGTATGTGTACCTGTGAGGCAGTTTCTTATGATGACGTCCACCATAACGCCGATTTCTGAGACTCTTAAAAGGATCAAACTTTTTTTGGGTTTTGCTGCAGTTCTGCAGATATTTCTGTCACTATACATACATAAGTATAAACCAACATCACCGGACTACCCACAATTATATTGGGCAGTGCACACCTACTTGCGCTGCCGCAGCGTTGCCGCGGGGCTTATTTTTCCCGAAAATCCTCATGGCAACGCTGGGTCGCATGTTTTATTTTGGTCTAGAGTACATTGTTTTGTATTGGGACGTGCGTTATTTTTTTACCGCGGGATTTTGCCGAAATGTTAAAAAAACGCTCGTCAGCACCGGTTAACGTAAACATCTTCTGTTGTCCCACAGGCTAATTGCCCGTTTGCATGTTCATTGGAATGAAAGAGTGTACGAAAAAGAGAGTATGATTTTTCAAACAGTTGGAATGGGAGGCATTTTCGGCGATCCGACCCATCTCTTTCCAACCTTTTGGAAAATCATACTTATACTCATACTTTTCGCACACTCTTTCATTCCAAGGAACATGTAAACGGGCACTTAGAGTCGAAAATTCGGTTCGGCTGTTTTGGTTACCGTATATGATCTGCCTAGAAGTTTATATTCCCTTAAGTTGAACATCTGAACGGCGCTTTAAGCATCATTTTGGATGTAGGAATTTCGAAAAATTTAGAATGTGGCGTTTGAAGACTGAAAAGAAAGTGATCTACCATGTAAGATTGAACAACAAATTTTGTTAATCTTTGAATAAGCAGAATGTTTTGTAATTGATATTAAAATCTTTGGGGAAAAGTGGATTAAAAAATTCGAAGAAATCACGCATCAGAAATGGAACACTCTTCCATCTCACCATCATTCCTAATACACTCTCTCTCAATAAAAACGTACCCATTGTGTCCTCTAAGCACACAATGCATCGTTATCTTTCCTGTCAGCTGCACTCTTCCAGAGACTTTCTGTACACTGCATACATTTATTGTGAAATCAAATCTAAATCTATCTGATAATAATTTAAAACTATACTTCGCTTACTCTTTTCATTTAATACAAATTGTCTTATAAACTCAAACATTATAACAGACATCTAGACATTTCATTGATGCGTCTACAATGTAATCCGTGATTTGTTCACACGTAATAATTTATTGATATATTTTGTACCAAAGCTTTAAATAACTTAAAGAAAATTGTAAGTTTTCATGGAAACGTGAACACGTTTGTATGTGAACGTCGAATGTGAGAGGTTTGGTTAGTTGGTGTAGGAGGCAGCGTTGAGGAGCATAAAATAAATTATTTATTAAAGTAAATCTGTTATACATTTAAATTTATGTTTATTATTAGCGAATATATTATAATATACAAAATATAAGTGAAATAATATAATGATATGAAAAATACTTTCAATAAACGTTTGTCATTCCTAAACGTTAGTTCGTTTTTGTTCTTCCATCATAAATAATTGTTTTTTTTTAGGGTGTAATTTGGGTGCCCGAAAGGAGTTACCGTTAAGTGTCCGGGATCAAGACACAATACGGGCCGAAGGTATAGAGGAAGAAAGCAAGAAGAGGTACCTGGTCTTAGGTCTCTGTGGATTGTAGTGAGTGGTAAATATTGGGCTGGGAAGAGTATTCAATATTCGCATGGTACGGCTAAAAACGAGTCTCTGAACTTGCTGTACGTCCAAAAGCAGGTTCATTGAGGTAGGCTGGTGAACATTCCTAACAAGGCGAGTATTGCGATTGAAATCAAGGAGGGGAGGAATGCAATTGGCCAGATCACTTGATCATCGTTTGTTAAAATATCGACAAAACAAGGATGAGACATTACGTCGATATCATTGTTTCCTTTTAGTTTTTTCCTCGCTGAATTCTATCTAGTAGGTGCTAAGAGGTCTCAAGAGGACCGCTATACTCAACTTGGGGCGGATATCTTTTTCTTCTTCTTAGGGCGCTATAGTCCGAGGTGGACCTGGGCCTCATTCAACATGCCTCTCCAACCAGCACGATCTTTTGCAAGCTGTCTCCAGTTTCGCACACCAAGCCGGCCGAGGTCCCCCTCGACTTGTGTACTCTACCTTGTACGTGGACATCCAACAGAGGATGTTGGCATTGCGTTGGAAATGTGCAGGCTCAGAGTCGAAGAATCTTCGGACCGGTGCTAAGTTGCCCATACGCTCTACATGGCCTAGCCATCTTAGGCGTAGACGCCTGGCTAGACTAATGTCGCTGTACAGCCCATACAATTCTTGATTGAACCTTCTCCTCCAAATGCCATCAACGCAAATGGGACTAAAGATCGCTCGCAGGGGCGGATATAGTCCTTGTAAATTGAAGACAAATCGGAGGGAGCAAAGTATTTTTTGCATCTATTTAGAAAACCTAGACGTTATGCAGCGTTTTCATCGACTTCATTCCAACTAAGTATTCCCTTTATGCATCCAATGATGCAAAGTTTTTCGGTTTTATGGACAGAACTGCTATTCCCGGATAATGGCTGATTATTAAGGGCTCGCTTTAATGACAGTTCAGAACAATTAATTTTAGAAGCACTGACTTCCAGTCTATTATTTTCACCCCAATTGATTATGCTGTCAAGGTCGGAATTCAGTGTGCTTAACATACCCTGCCGTTCTAATTCTACGGTCGTGAGTGTTGGAACGAATATGAAAAGCTGAATGTACTGTCATAAGCATCGAATCGGGAGAAGTAGCAGACAGGAGATCATTTATAAAAATGAGAAATAGAGTAGAGGACAAAACAGATCCTTAGGGAATACTAGCACATCCATCAAAAACAACTCGAATTGAACAGTTCGAAAGGTAATTTCTAATCTAAAAAAAGACATTCGTCGATACGATAAGCACGCATCGACAAAAGTTCTTGATGCCAAAACTGTTAAGTGCCATAGAAATATAATATATCTTGCTTCGTCTAAATTTTAGATTGGTTCCACTTTTCGGTGAGATATACCGCTAAATCATTAAAATCATCCGTGGAACTGTGACTGCGAAAACCTCACTGTCATTAAAAAGCCTCCGCTGATATTTCATAAGCTGACGTTTTATCAGGGTTTCTATGACCTTCGATAGAAAGAGCTCTAGTACTATGAGTCCGTACTCTGCTAGATACCTGGCCATACGGGGATAGAAGGCAATGAAATGGCCGACTCCCTAGCAAGGAAAGGAGCATTAGAACCCTTCATAGGCCCTGAACCATTCTGCGCTGTAGGAGACCATCTCCTCAGAGATACTAGAAGGGAACTAGAAGAAGGAACCGGATAGAAATCTGGAATAACGCTCGTGGAATGAAGCAGGCCAAGAAACTCCTAGGGCAATATAACCGGAAGAGATTCGAGGCATGCATCAAAATGAGCAAGAATAACCTCCATATCCTAACAGTCTTCCTAACGGGGCACTGTAGACTCAGGGAGCATCTAAGGAAACTAGGGGTATCAGAAGAAGGTCTCTGCAGATTTTGTGGAGAATTTAGTGAAATATAATGAATATAATATATAATAATGAAATTCCAGAACCTATACTGGGATTTTGTGAGGCACTAGCCCACAAAAGAAAAGATATCCGGGAAAGTATCTAATATCAGAAGAAGAAATCCAATCATTAGAACCATATTTCATTCTCAGATTCCTGAAGGAAACTGGCTTGGAGAGAATACTCTAGAGCAGATTTCTTTACCTATGCACAATAGGAGTCTATTACTTTCAATACAACTCTGAAAAGGACTGTATTTGAGGGGAACTCGTAATTGTGCTAAGGTATTGAAAGGCGGTACAATAAATCTTAAAAGTCGCGGTGCAATATACCCTTAACCATAATAATAATAAAATGAGTCCGTACGAGGAGTTTAACGAAGATTCCAACTTTATAGGGCCCGTCCCTATGGACAAATGCTATTTTCCATTCAACGGAGTAGATCTCTAGTGTAAACCTAGTAGTAGTCGTGTAAAACATCTGAAATAAATAATAGATAAACCCTTATTAACATGTGGGCGCCGTGGCGTAGTGGGTAGGTGCGTCGACTCCTACGCTCGAGGTCGTCGGTTCGAATCTCGATAAAAACATCAAACATTTTTTCACGGCTCCACCTCTTTCGAGTCATTGACAATGCTCAAAGAGTATAACTGTCTAGACAAAGCTTCTCAATCTTGCCGTTCGGAGTCGGCATTAAACTGTAGGTCCCCTCCACTCGTGAGAGAACAGTAGCACGCACGACACGAGTGGTTGCTGAGAAGCTAGGCCCAGGTCCACCTCGGACTGTAGCGCCGCCATTATTATTGTTAAACCCTTATTAACATAAAAGATAATCAATGACATATCTGTCGTGATAACTGTTATTTTTCGACACAAGAGTGGATTCTCTACCCTTTTTAAATTCATCCTTCGACGGTACCGGTCGTGTATTGTAGTGAAAGCAAGCATTGTGGTCGGCAAAGTGGTCGCGTATACAAAGTAAAATTTATGTTTTAAATAAAAAGCCAAAGATCAAAGCTTTGACGAGCCTGGTTTTGTACATTGCAATTTTATTAGTCTTCGTAAGACATTATTGGATCTAATATTTGTTGGTGCCACTGAAGACTTCTTCTTTCTTGTGGGGCGGAACAATTTGAGGAGGACCAAGATGTCAAAAAAGAAGCCACTCTAGCTAGCACGATCCTTTGCTAGCTAGCTGTCTCCAGTTTCGCACACCGAGTTGGTTGAGGTCCTTCTTCACTTGTGTGCGTCAACTTAATCGTGGAAGTCCTCTGTTGCTCTGTCCCACAGGCTCGGTCTCCAAGATTTTTCGAGCCAGAGCCAAGTTGTCCACAGGCTCAACATGGTCTAGCCACCTGACTAGACTCGTGTCGCTGAACAGCTCATATAGTTCGTGGTTGAGTTCAATCCTTCAATCGGCAACAACACAAACAGAACTTTTCTCTCTCGAAACGACTAAGGGCTTCGTCATCTGCTTCCGACACTATCAATGTATCTGCAGTGTAAAAAAGGACTAGGATGATCAGGTCATCAACTTGGTCTTCCGAGAAAGAGCACTACTGACCAATTGTCTCTTGACCTCATTGGAACAGTAATTGACAAATGTTTTTATTCGTTTGATCTCCCTACTGATGTTGTTCGTACTGTCTACAACAGAGTCGAGGTATGCGAAGTCCTTAATTAGCACGAAATTTTAGCCACCCATTATGACATTCCAGGCAAGATGTTGATTTTGTGCGAAAGCAGCCAAATAATACTTTGTACTTTGTTTTGCTTCGATTATTATCAGACCCATTTTAGCTGCTTCCCTTTGATGACAACAAACGCCCCACAACAAACGTCCGTTGGGGCATTGAATCCACATTCACTATAATAGTTGGAGTGCAACACATCAGTAAGGTAGTTCTTTTACACAGGCAGTTGAACACAATATCCATACATCCACATCCACAACCTTGAGGAAAATCATTTCTGCGACTCTGGTGTCAATGAACTCATAACGCAGGTAATACTGAGAACTGAGCAAATGACCGATGTGATTCCTAGAAGAGAAAACCTAATAGACACAACAGAGCACATGTAAATGAACATTAAAAGCACAGATACGCGGTGTTTAATTGGCCCCAAGAGAAAACCAGGATTGGAGGATTGAAAGGAATATGAATATACAATAGCAAGTGCAAGTTGCCTGCCACACTGTGAAACCGCAATCTAAAGGGAAGGCTGGGGTAAGAAACTTACTCGAGATGAATATGGAGTGCGATAAACTAGGTAAGTTTTGTTTTTGGTTGTTGTTTACAGGGTTGCTTCCTTGTGTTAAAAATTATGATTCGATTCATCAAGTTTTTGAGATTTAAATAATTCTAGTCCCTGAAAGATGTGAGTGCGCCTCTCTCTTGTTCTTCGCCTATGAGAGTACATCAACGTGAACAAGACGATTGATAGAATCTGTAGAATCTAGGCCCAAGTTCACCTTGGACTGTATATACAAAATAGATATACTTTGTATCGTTACTACTGTTCACCCGCACATGAAATGCTCTCTGTAATTGTTTGTCTTTCAATTCATGCTTAAATATTGTCCCATATCCCATATCATGTCACGTCATTGTAGACTTTAAAAGGACTTCTTACAGAATTTGTACTATCTTGAGGCATTTGTACTTAATTTCTTCAAATCGGACATACACAAGCGTCTGCATTTAATCTCTGTCGGTGAACTCCTATTCTCATCTCTCCATAGTGAAATCCGGACGTAGAACGTTGGTTACAAACGAGAGATCGGGGGAGCTAGTTTGTACCAGAGCTCATCTCTCTTTTTGGATGGCAGCGAAGGAGTTGATTGGCTGATGGCGGCGCGCACAACTTCCAACAAGTTCCCGAAACCGGATGTTTCCAGACTCCTTTGTTCAGAAACACGAAAGGAACTCATACGTGCAATTATAGAAGTTTGATGTGTTTTTTATTTGTATTTACCAGAGGGTGAAACTTTCATCTTTGACTCTGTACCAGTGGGACAACGCAAAAGAGGACTAGAGTCCAACCGAACATTCGGCTTTGGTTTCGGCCACCTTCGGCTAAAAATATCACCTTCGGCAAAACATTCGGCAAAACATTCGGCTTCGTCTAAATGAGATCGAAGATTTTGCCGAAGCCGAATGTTGAGTTTTCTGTTTTCTATAAAAATAGAAGTTGCAACGAACGGTGTTTTTTTTTGTTTTGTTATTGTCAGATATTTTGTATTTTGAAAGTGCGATTGTTTACACCTTTAAAATAAAAAGATTTTGCATTTAAGTGGTCTGTATAAAAGTATGCAATTTATTTGTACTGGTTTCAGGTAGAAAAAACATCAAAAATGGCAACTAAGAATCCAATTTGGGGTTATTTCGTAAAAGTGACTAGCAAAATATGTTCCAAATAGAGTCCGACCAAACATTCGGCTTCGGCCGAAGGTGATCAAATAGCCGAAGTTCGGCTTCGGTTTCGGCTTCGGCCGAAAAACTGGCCTTCGGTCGGACTCTGCAGAAGATGTCCACGTCTGAGATGGCGCATCCAAGTGTAGGTGGACCTCAACCAACTTAGCGTGCGCAATTGGCGACAGCTAGCAAATCTTGCTATCTGGCGGGGTTTGTTGGTTGAGGCCCAGGTCCACCCCTGACTGTAGCGCCACAAGAAGAAGAAGAATGTCGAATGGCATATATCCATCGAATGTTAATGAATCCATGCACTAGCTCATCTGTAATATATGATCGGAGGAATGCAGGATCGACCCGCAAGAAGAGACCCCTATGACTGCGCCATCGAACGACTGAATCATTTCAGCAACAGTCCTTATCAGTGTAAATTCAGGCCATAGAAGTCCAAAATAAACCAGATCTTCACACTATGCCAAATCTTGGAAAAGACCGAAGAAATGCAGATTGACTTTTAACAATCCACCCAAACTCGTCAGTTTGTGTAGGATGATGATGGAGTTCGGTTACGAATTTCCCGAAAAAGGTTTTAGAAAAGGCCACGTCATGTGACTTTTTCAAAATAATTTTTAAGAAGATCGTGCAAAACTCATTGGCGCATACTAGAGCCAAAAGTCCCTGCTAGCACACGCGTATGACAAAGACGTGATTGGTCGAACAAAACGAGCTGTCAATGAGTCCTTTTCTTGCATTGCAACAGAAACTGCTGAAATGGGTCTGGCGGTAAATGGAAGTAAAACCAAGTCTATGCTGTCCAGAAAAGACGCTACATACTTTTTTTTACTTATATACACTTCTATACACTTTCATATATTTTTTTTACACTTTTATACAATTTGATACACTTTTATACATCTTTATACATTTTTATACGCTTTTATACGGTATAGTGTGTAAAAACCAAAAAGTGTGACATTAAGCAACCCTGCTTGTGGCCACATATTTTAGCATTCAACGATTAATGAAACAACAATTTTTCCAATCGGAATGTAGGGTTACGGTTGACTGATATCCTGGCAGTCACTATAATCCAACCTAACCAAGGTCGAAGGAAAATCTTAAAAAAGGCCCCGTTCATCCTTTCAAATTTTCAAAAATTACTATATAGTAGACAGTCGCCCGAAAGAAAGACTTCAAAAAACCGATCATCTTTCTGCATATTTAATATTTTCGAGATTTTTCTGTATATCCTTGTAAGGTGAGTTTTATGAATTCATTACTGTGGTCCGAGTGTCGTAATACATAAGTGCGTCGACACCAACGTCTATTATTCGATACCGGGGATTCTTTTTTTTTAGTCGGAACCACCCTTGAGTCACTGACAAATGTTAGAGAGCATAGCTGTCAAGAAAAACGTGGTTTCTGTAGAAGGTGGGTCTAAGTCAACCTCGGATTGAAGCGCCACCAAAAAAGGGACAAGACTCCTTCCAGGTTTTTCTTCTTCTTCTTAGAGCGCTACAGTCCGAGGTGGACCTGGGCCTCACTCAACATGCCTCTCCAGCCAGCACGATCTCTCGACAGCTGTCTCCAGTTTCGCACTCCAAGCCGGCCGAGGTCCCCCTCGACTTGTGGGCACCACCTTGTACGTGGACGTCGTCTGTTGCGTTGTCCCACCGACTCAGAGTCGAAGACTCTTCGGGCCGGATCTAAGTTGTCCAGGTTATTAATAATAATAATAATGATTGTGGCGCTACAGTCCGGGGTGGCCTTGGGCCGAGCTTCTCAGTTCTGCGTGCTATTGTGCTCTCACGAGTGGCGGGGAACCGCAGTTTAATGCCTGCTTCACACGGCGAGATTAATAATAATAATAATGGCGGCGCTACTGTCCGAGGTGGACCTAGGCCTAGCTTCTCAGTAGCCACTCGTGTAGTGCGTGGTGTTGTTCTCTCACGAGTGGAGGGGACCTACAGTTTAATACCGACTCCGAACGGCGAGATTGAGAAGCTTCTTGAAGACAGTTACACTCTTTGAAAATTGTCAATTACTCGACTGAGGTGGAGCCGTGAACAATTTTTTTTTGTGTGAAAAATTGTTTGTCTGAACTGGAATTCGAACCTAGACTGTGAAAGTCAAGTGCGTAAGGGTCGACGCACAAACCCAGACGAACACGGCACCCACGTAAATTGATTAGTTTTTTTTTTTAGACAGTTATACTCTTTAAGCACTGTCAATGAATCGAAAGAGGTGGCCGTGAGTCGTGAAAAAATTAAAGTTGTAGGAGAAAATATGTATTAGTTGTATGAGTCGACGCACTTACCCACTACGCCACCCTTCCAGGTTATTAATCAATTCAAAAATCAGTCTCTGTTTTTGCTTTACCAGCAAGCCTTTAAGAAGCATGTGACATAATTTCTTATTCCTTCGGCCTATTGCCCTATTCTCCTCATAGGAAGCTAGAAATTCTATCATGTGAAATCTTATTGGAATAAAATTCTATGGAATTTCCAATATTTATCTACATACATTCGAATCTCAATAATTGAGTGCAGGATACTCTCGTGAATCAGTCTTCCGTTTCTCATTTAAAATATTCGAAGATCGTTAAATGTATACATTTTCGGTGGTCATGAACCATCTTAACTGTAAAAGAACTTCTAATTCGTTCAATAGATGCCGTTGGTCTTCCCATCACATCAACAATCCACAGTATTTTACTGAAATCAAAAAAATGTTGTCTTTTTAAATTTTCCTTCAAAAAAACAAAAACAAGATAATTCCCTCAAGCACTTGGAAATGTCGACAATTATATCTCATCCATCAGCACCCTATATTATCGACATCCAATTGTAACTAGGAAGAATCCACCAAATGCCTATGCGGCTTTCCCTTATGTCACATCATTTCCCTCAACGCAACGCAAACACAAAAACACAAACACAAACACAACCAAATATGCCGGGCAAGTGCATTCACTTTACCGGGAACATTCTCTTTCACTTGTGCATCCACTAAAACGAAAGTGATAAAAGCACAAACACTAGCCCATCGTCAGCACACAAACTCACAAACACACTGCCGCAAGTGTATACACAACCAAATGGCTTACATTCAAGGACTTTCGCTCCGTTTCTTCTCCCTCGCTTACGCTGCTGCTGCCACACAATCGACTCCGATACGATACACAAAACTCCATACACCCATTTGGTCGTTGGACGTTTGCTAGCTGGTGGTAATGGCATCATCCTCAGAATCAGAATAGTGTGTACATACAGCTCTACCGCGGCACACATAAAAAGTATCTGCTCCAGTGCTCCGGTTGATAGATTCATTTTTTGTTTCAGTTCTCCACAGCCGTGTGCTTGTCTCTAAACAACAACAAAGAGAAAGAAAGGATTACAATAAGTTTTTCTGTTGTTTTTTCGGTTTTTGAATATCGTTTTTGAAAATATTGTATCTGTGAAAATGCCTGTGCCTGAAAAGTGAATATATGTACATATTGAGGAGGAAAACTTGTGCAGAGAACTTAACTTAATGTATTCGCTCGTAGGGAAAACAAAATGAAAATTCTTGACGATTTTCCTCTTTCAGTGATTGTTTAAAACGGTTTTGACGGTGTGTGAGTGCGCGAGGAAAATAATAGTTTCGTTGTGTTTGTACGGCGAGCGATGGATGCAATATAAAACAAAAACACACACACAATTGTGAATTCAAACAATTGAACATAAACATACGACCACATACACATGAACAAACATCAATAAAGCGAGAGAGCGAGCGAGAGCGACACGCACAAGAGCAACAAAAACGCATACACGCTCCCCCTCGGGGAAAATAGAGAACGACACGACAAGGGGGAAAAGGAAAATCTAAAACCTACTACTATACATCAGGGCCGAACACTATAAGAGGAGAAAATCAAAAGTAGAAATAAGGAACCATCATCGGCACACAAAAAAAAAACAGAAGAACGAGGGAGAGAAATAAAACAGAAAAAAAAAAGAAAAGGAAAATTATAATTTCTACCCTCATCACGTCATCCGCTATTTTCCCGTTAGTATAGTGCTGTCGCGCGGGTAGTGCGGCGATAAAATCGAGAGACCTCTCTGGATACACGGCCATTACCACAGCTCTTGTGTTCCTCCTTCATCCTCCTTGTTCTCCTCGTTTCCCTTTCGCATTCTTCGTCTGCTCGGTCTTGTTTGGCTGGAGTTGAGGTTGAATTGGTTGTTCTTCTTTGGCTTTGGCTACCTTCAATCGTCATCAACATCAGTACCCCGTACCACCATCATCATCATCATCATTATTATCGTCGTCGTCGTTGTCAGGCATACGCCATACGAGAGCCCATCTCCACCATCCTTCCTTCAACATCATAATCATCATCCTTCCTTGTTGGTGGTTACAATTGCTGCAGGAGAGAGAAAGTAGTAGAACACACAGAACACAGCGTGAGTAGTAGTGTGCGGCGCGGGTGAGTGAGAGTGAGTTGCTGCTGCTGCTGCCGCTGATGTTAGTAGTATTGCTGAAGGGGTGGTAACCGTTGCTACAACCGGGGATACACGTCCGTCTACCATTTCTACCGTACCGAACCAAAACCAAAACCGAAAAGCAAGTGGAGTGTGTTGGAGATTTTCAAAACAGGAAATGATGAATTTTTCGGCGTTCGGGGGTCCATTCTCGGGCATCCATCAGTTTGCCGCAAAATTTGGACACGATGCACAAACTCCGGGAGCATTCACAACACCGGGAGTTAATGGTAACGCCAACGATAACCATGCCGCCCAGCGCTACCAGACCAACGGCAATCATTTTAATCAAAATGCACCCGCAGGTAAGAAATCTTTTGTCCTTTTCGAATTGAAAAACCCTCGTTTCATTTTCATTCGACTTCAGTTTATTGAGCTCGATCAGTGATGATCGGCACTCAAGTGCGGGTTCAGTGTGTGTGATGAGTGAAAGAAAGACCCCTTGAAGGGGCCGCTTAGCAAGTAAAGCTGGTGATTTTCTCGGTTTTCCTAACTCGCGCTGGCCCTGCTAATGGCGTTTTTATTGATTTTTTCCCAACAGTCCTACAGTCGTCGTCGTCGTTTCACCGGGATATCGGTAGTCTACTAATATAGTGTTTGTATTCCGTGTGAAGAGTACATGTGTATGGTTTGCACATATGTATATGATTCCGCTTCCACCCTCTTTCTATTTTGTGGGGTAAAAACCACCACCAACACCACCACCACCATCACAACATCAACCACCACCGCCGCTGACAATTTTACCCACCCCAGCCCAAACGGCGTTGGCACAATCATCATCTTCGACAGCAGTGTTGCCGGTATGGTGGTACGGCTCGCAAAAGAGGTTCCACATTTCGAGCACTAAATCGGTCCTAATTGTAATGCCTACCTTCGGGGTGTCCTCGTTGTGAGGAGTTGGAAGTTGAAAATCAGCTGTTAGTTTGGTCATCACCGCCCGGCGCACCCTCTTCCAATTGGAACCTAATCACTTAGGCTTTTCATTCAATAAAAGTTAATGAGCATGTGTTCGCCGAGAACATATGGTTAGGTTCACCGCATGTCGTCGATTTGCAAATCAATTGGAATCTATTCGTTTGTTATCTTCTTCCCTGACCACCTGATCGGATCGGCACCCAGTCCACCTTCCTCCAGCCACTGTGTAGACACTGGCACACGCTTCTCCTACACTTTGTGTAAATTAGGTAACCTTGGGAATGTTACCCATTAGGGTCGACTAGAGTGGGACTCATTTGCACAAACCACCATTTTGTCGAGTTCTGATTAAGCATCGTGTACTGGGTTGTACTTAGAGCAGAGAGCTGAGTGGTGTTGCTTTGGATGAAATAAATGAAATGGAACCTGGTGATGGATGAATTCGTGGAATGATATAGGAATTTAAACCTTTATTCTGGGGGGGAGGGTGGTGGAGAATACATTTTAATTTTCTTGAGATGTATGACTCACACAACTGTCATTTTGGTGCGGATTCGTGTCATGCTGATTGAATACCTATGCCATTTCGTTCCATTTCATTCCATTCATCTGATCATTCCGTGACGGTTTGGGATATCAGTGCACATACTTAACAGAAGTACATGACAGACTGGTACATGCCGTGGGCCATGATTTATGAAAGATTCTTAAGCTGACTAAAGGAAACTTGATGAGAGGTTAGAGTTTTGAGAATCTGTGACATTTGTTGGTCGTGGTATGAAAAGCAGCTCAATTATTTAAAATGTGGACTTTCTTTAAGGCCAACATGTTCTTATAAGATGAAATGTTCCCATTCTTGAGTCGTGCTTTGGGCCCTCTTTGGATATTTGTGTTTTTTTTTTTTTCTAAATATTTTAACGAGTCTGCAGATGTTTGAGTGGATTGAGGTTTGACTGCCTAGGACAGTGCTGCCAGATACTTAAAGCGAAATTCCCCATTACCGAGCTTCAAATATCTCATTCTTCCTGATGAAATTCCCCATTGATTTCCCACCGAAATTTTTCGATTAACAATGTCGGTATAACGTAATCGATGCAGTTTCTAGTGGTCCCTAGTGGTCTGGAGTTACTGAAACTGAGCAAAGCGGTTATTTTAATAGGAATGTATTATTTTTGTGTAATCGGTCGGCTACTTTAGTTCTCTTAAGCTTCCGTAAGGCCATTATGGTTGGACCTTTACTCTGACTAAGTGCACTCTTACGAATGGATGGAGCAGTTGGTTAAGTGCCTGCCCCAAGTTGGAGAGGTCCCAGGTTCGAATCCCAGTGAAATCGAATCTGATCCAGTCACCATTTGTTGTTGGGGTAAAATTAACGGCACTGGAGTAGGTTGCTACCTGGCAGTAGAATGGACCAGTTTTGAGTCTGAGTGCTCCAGTAGTGTTTCAAAAATACTCCGAAAAAAAAGTTCACTCTTAAGCGACTTTCACCTACGTAAGCCATTCGTTCACCATAATTTGGCTTTAATAAGCTTCCAATATAAAAGTGTTGTTTTTACTGAAAAAACGACTATCCGGTATTCGGCCGGATAAAGACTATTCGGCTCCGGCCGGATACCGAATACTTGCCGGATATCCGTCACACATCTAGTTTCTATACTGAAGTTGAAGTTTCGTTTTGAGAGTATTTCATCCCCCTTTCTTGAGAAATCGGGGGAATTGCGAATTTTTGTGCAGAAACAACCGAAACAGTGCGATTTAAGACGGTCTTCGATTTTTAATTACAACTTCGAATCGTTTTTCTCGTTTTTGAAATGAATGGCCTACGATTAATCTGCTAAACAGTCTGGAGACCTGACAGAGACGTGACTAAGCTTGTTATTCCAGACTGTGACTAAATGCAGCCACACTTAGAGCTATTGTGTTACCACGCGGGTCTTACTAAGTTCTATCACCAAACGAACTGCTCGGAGCTTGCACTGAAGCAATCGAGCTTATCGGCGCTTATGTTGTAAAATACAATAAGAAATGGTGGGGGATTATTTCCTCCTCTTCTTCAGACCCAATCTTTTAGAGTGTCTTTCAGTGTTCCGTGATGACATCTGGCGCTTATTGCTGATCTTCATATTCTGATAAAGCAGAGAGGTCGCTTCAGGTTCAGGGAAAGTCAGGGTACCTTCTGTTGATTCTCGATCTCATCTTAATGACCTCAATAAGGGATCTTCAAAAGAAATTGATCAGTGACCTAGACCCCTTCCAATTCTATTGGTTTGATCCTGTTTTGACCCTTTCAGTATATCAGACACAGTTTTTCAATTAAGTACACGAGTTTTAGCGGGTTGGAAACGGCATAGCCTAGTGCTAATTAAATATTTCCAATGTTACCAGTCTACTAGATAACGCAATCTGACTGGATGTGGTTGCGATACCTGAACAGAATACTGGGTTTGTGCTGCCGTTTTTGCGTTATGCATACGGTGACCATTTTTGCAGATGCCAAAAATTGTCCTCTTTTTGGACTGTCAAAAAATGTATCGAATGACCTTGGATGACAGTTTTCGATTCATTCACAATAGCAAAAACCAGATGACAGAACTGAATTATTCAAACCAGTGCTGTCTACTTTTTGTGTTTAACTAAGTTTTCAAAGAAAAAAAAGGACATTAAGCCCAAATCGCAACAGCGCGTTCGGTCGCTCGGACTTTGGCAGGGATCGGTACCCGTTTTATCGAATTTACGAGAATCTTAAGTCAACGCACGAGCACTCAGTTTTCCAAATCGAAATAGAACTCGAACGTTTGACAAGTAAAATGTTCTCCTCGAAGTTATCCACTTTCGAAAATAAATTTTACAAGAAAAAAATGCAATTAGTATAGATAAAATCGCTACAAACAATTAATTGCTTACACAAATAATAGCCTTTGCCACCAAAAGTGAAAACACAAATTAATAAAAAAAAAATGTTTTTTTCTGTCAAAAAGCCCGAGTGAGTAGAGAGTAGCTCTACTCCAAACTTTCTGCTCTGACTTATTATTACGATATTACGGTCTGTGAAATGTCAATGCCCGACCGCACTATTCCAACTTGACTAATGACTTACGTGTATTTTATAGAAAATGTCAAAGACCGACCGCGCGAACGCGCTGTTGCGATTTGGGTATAACAATTAAATGCACACAAAAACTCTCAATTTGTATGAGAATTGTCAAAACAGACGCAAATGTATCAACATGTTGAAAGAAGAGTCCGTTGTTACGAGATGTTACGTTGCTGTCATTGCCCTCATTATGTAACAAACGTAAGATCAGCAGCACAAGGGATTATTTTAGGCTGTGCCATTGCATTGCTTGTGCTGGAAGTTAAACATTACTCGATGTTAACACCAACGCAGTATTATGTTCCATGCATTAAAGACCAACACCAGTTGAAAAAATTGCTTCGATTTGTTCTTGGTGATGTTCGCTTTTAACTAGAGTTTGATTCTCTTCAGGTGAAGATCGTTGGAAACGTTTCTCTCCTTTTTCTGAGAATGATTTAGGGCTGACTTTTTTAGCTTCTGTTCTCTCATGTACCTTTAATTCGCAGTGAATACAATATTCGTTGAGGCAAATACTCAACAAATGAAAATACTCCTTGCCGTGAAACATGAAAATTTCTGTGTCGGGAAGTGAGGACAGATCTTCAGCGTAGGAGTCGACGCACTTAGGCCGCGGGGACCACAAACAGAGTTTTTTAAGAAAACTTATGTATATTCCAAAATCTATGAATCACAACAATACGGCAACAGATCACCGACTGGTGAGAATAGTCCCCAAAACTATTCACGTGTAATCAATTCACAGACTTATTCCTTATGTCTTATGGTCTTTGCATATAATCGGATTCTAGGAAACCATAACCTGTATCAAACGATTCTCAGAAATGGATCATTACAAATTCAAGGCTACAAGAGATACTGTAGACATTTTCATTAGCAAAAGTGTGTTAATTCCAGATCAACCAGTGGGCTTTAAGTTGTCTCTTTGGTACACTCTGGTTTTTTAGAGATTTTAATGCCTCTTCTATAATTCCAGTCACGGGAAGCAATTTGTGGTGTTGAAAGTAAATTGAAATAAAACACATTTATGATTTAGATTTCGATCAAATTTTTATTTCAATACATTTTTTGGATTTTGTCGTGGAATATGAATGGAATATAAAATCATTGAATTGTCCTGCGAAGCATGAAAGTTGTTGTGTCGGAAAGTGAGGATAGATCTTCAACGCATGAATCGACGCACGTAGGTCGTAGGTCACGATGACTTTTCGACACATATCAGGTAGATTCTGTTCATAAATACGATCTCTAGCATATTCTCACAAAAAAATAAAACTTCGACAAACCTCAGGTGGTCAGTTTACATCAATAAAACGAAAAATAACTCGTCCAGGGAGAACTCTCACCGTCGGCGCTACAGTCCGAGGTGGACCTAGGCCTAGCTTCTCAGCAACCACTCGTGTTGTGCGTGCTACTGTTCTCTCACGAGTGGAGGAGACCTACAGTTTAAAGCCGACTCCGAACGGCGAGATTGAAAAGCTTTTTCTAAACAGTTATACTCTTTGAGCATTTTCAGCGACTCAAAAAAAGTGGAGCCGTGAAAAAATGTTTAAGTTATTTTTATGGAATCGAACCGACAACATCGAGCGTAGGATTCGACGCACCTACCCACTACGCCACGGCGACCACGACCGCCCGGATTATAGCGCTACAATATTATCATTATTAAGTTCCAATGGCGAAATGTTGAGTGATTTTTCTAAAAGTGTATAAGTCAATACTACCTTCCTCAGCCACTCGCTTGTCAGGAATTCTGATAAAGAACTTCCGGGTCGGGGCCAGATAGCCTCTGGCAGATAGTCCCACCTTGTATGAAACTTTCTACCGAGATAGGATTGACACATGACCATGAAATATAGATCGAAGCAACATATTTGGTCCTATTTCCGAAAGTCTTAGTCGTTTCAGGCAATCTGTGAGCTATGTGTTGTCTAATACTTACGCCTTTCTTTTCCTTATTTTCGACAAAGAGAAACTTTCTTACGAGGTGCGAAATCTCGCTATACGTGTTCAAGCTTTTATCCGGAACTCCAAAACCCTGAAAAACTCTAATATCCAGCATTCTGTTAAGAATGGTTTTCTTTTAATGTTCTCTCTATTATCCGGAGAACCTTCTAATATTCAGAGAAAATGCACACCCATTTAAACTTTTAAAAAATGTAATTAAAGTGATAACTTGTTACAAAAATGATTTCTGATTCAATTTTGTTTAAACCTCTAATGACCGGAAAAATCGATTATCCGGCAGGCCGTTGTTCCCGAACATTCCGAATAAAAGAGTTTTTCCTGTATTTGCAGTTATCTGGTTCAGAAAACTTGCTTCTTTACTAAACAATTTCCTGACAACATTCACTCAAGCGCCACCCCATCGATGGTACTTATTAAGAAGTGTGCACTGAAAAGGACATCGAACTGGGAACTTCGTCTGATCAATTAGAAGTAAACTTCTCGATTTACCCTAATTGATATCGACCACACTCTCGGATAATCTTCTTCAAATACTTTTATGTCATTAATCCTGTCATGGAAATCCACGAGTGCTCGTCTGTATGTGTTCGTCTCTTACCCAAAATGCAAATGACATTGTGAGCATCGCTGTCTATCTGTTTGGCCTACTTGCAAATCATCTCATACTCGAGTCCAGTTCAGTTGCACGATTTCATTTATATCTCGGAAGTGTTACAACAGGAAAAAATAATGTAAACAAATCGAATCTACAAAAGTAAGGAACAACATTTTAGGGAATGAGCATTTTTTGACTCTTGTCCAACATTGGCTCATTTCTGTATTTTATAGCAGTGTGTGCACTTGATCCGCCCTTAGATATACACATCCCTATATGCAGAGTCTTGTACATATCATCGCAATGTGTATGTATAGCTTCGGAATACATAGCCGGCATCTGATTGACCCAGTCGATGGGAGTTATGCTCGTGTTACTACATGGGCCTGGATTTATGGAGAAGGATGACATTTCAGATATCTTTTCTCATAATCACCCACTGAATGATTCCGGTTTGAAATATACTTTATTGTAAATTATTTATTATGAAGCGCTTGACAATAAAAATACATCAATTCGGCAGTGAGTGTCGGATTTGAGAAATTTGCTCGATTTGATCTTAAAGCACTTTGGGGCTTGCGCAAATTTCGAGATCGGGAATTTTGTTTACCACAAGCTTCAATCATAATCTTCTTCCCACGTGTGAATGGTGTCGTGATTAATCTTGCGATTAAAAATTTTCTTGGGGGCAGTGGATAAGTGGCGTCAACTCTTACGCTGAAGATCCATGGTTTGATTCTGAATAAACCAACTTTTGTTTTCTAAGGACCAACTCTCTCGGGTCATTGATAACACTCAGAGAGTTAAGAAACGCTTCTCAAACTAAAGTTGCAGGTCCCCTCCACACGTGAGGGAAAAAAGCACTCACAACACGAGTAGTTGCTGTAGAAGTTAGCCTCATGTGATGCCATCAAAGGCCTTATAACTAAATTCAAAAGTACTTATAAGCTGCTCTTGACAAGATGGTCAAACAGTTTTGCATTCGCCAGCAAAGACGAAGGGTGCCAGGACAAAGAGACATCTCAGATAACTGAAAACCGAACGAATTTTCAAAACATGCAAACACCTTGTCACCACTAGATGTAGTTACCAATGTGGGCATGCCATTTTTTACATACAAGCTGTTGTCACGAGAGGTAACAACTCAAATGACAAGCATCAGATTGGGGAAAGGCACAACGTGTCATACCTCAAGAATGATTTGGCCCAAGCCAGATCTCACTTAACAGATATAAAATCAGCATCATGACAGCTGTTATCACGGGACTCTATCGCACATGCTTGGCTCTCAGACGCAAACAGCTGGGAGCTTACTTTTTCAACATGATTTGCGGCCTTAGTGAGGTATCTAAAGGGTGGTCCAACGAAAACGTATATACAGTTATGGACAAAACAATAGGACCACCGAATATGGTTTTAAATTGTACTAAAAAACTTCAAATTTTTTTTAACTTTTGACATTTTTTTCATTTCATTATTATCTTAATGAAGGGAAACAAAAGTAATTCATAAAAATTTGAAAAAAATTCCGATTTAAAAAAAAAAAAAATTTTTCTTCAAAAAACGTGTATAAAAAGAGAACAAAACAATAAGACCAGTATACAAAATCTTGGAAATTCATAATTAATATGTGATTTTCTTTAAGTATTTTTAGTGTTGAGTGGAATACCCTTTATTTTTGATCACTGCTCTTCTGGACTCGACCAGTGTGCGGCAAGTGCTCGTCGGTATGGTGTACCAAGCTGTTTGGATTCTGCTCCACAACTCTTCCTTATTCCTTAGCTTTTCGGCACCAAGAGAGTTTTTCACGATTCCCCATACATTTTCCAGGGGATTCAGGTCTGGAGATTGGGAGGACTAGATCATAGGATCGACATTATGCTCTTCCAGCCACCTTTTTACTTTGCCCGCCGTATGCTTCGGGTGGTTATCGTGCATAAACTGTCACTTCAGTGGCATCTCCCATCCAGTATACGAGAGTATGACTTCTTCCAATATTTTGGTGTACAAATGCTGGTCCATGGTGCCTTTTATCCAAAATAGTGGACCTACACCATACCACGAAAAACATCCCCAAACCATAATATTTCCGCCTTCATTTTTGGCGCTTTTGCTGGTGTATTGGGGCTGGTATGCTATAGTTTTTTAACGCCTGACCCACCTCTTACCATCTGATCCCACCAAATCCCACCCAAATTTATCTTGGATTCATCCGACCAAAGAATATTTCGCCACTTTTTTTCGTTTTCTGGACATATACATTCCAGATTGTTATGCAAATTGGATACGATTTTTTCTATGTCTTTCGGTAAGAAGTGGTACCTCCATGGGGCTTCTTCCGAAAAGATGTTGTTCTTCTAGCCTCCTTCGCACTGTTCTAGAACAGACTGGCAAGTTCAGTTCACGTTCAATATCTGCAGCTGACTTAAACGGGTCTTTTTTGGATTGTCGTTTTATTTGCGCGTCATCTTTTAGAGATGTTTTTCGTTGTCGGCCTGTTGGCATGTGGGAATTTGGAGGCTGTAAGGCATTAAAAACAAATATCTTCGATCTTCCAATGTGTCTGGACACCTCCCGCTGTGAATTTCCTTCCTGAGTGAGTTTTCGGATCAAATCCCTTTCGGTTGCGGAGCAGTGCATGCCGCGGCCCATTTTACCTGTTTTCATAAATAATTAAAATTATCGTTTATTTTTATATTTACAGTAACATACTCTAAAAATTAAATGAAACAGAATTCCTCACAGCCAAAACGCAAGATACAAGTAACCCGGTCTTATTGTTTTGTTCCCTTTTTATACACGTTTTTTGAAGAAAAAATAATTTTTTTTAAAAAAATCGGAATTTTTTTCAAATTTTTATGAATTACTTTTGTAATTAATAATAATAATAAAATGAAAAAAAAATTTCAAAAGTTACAAAATATTTGAAGTTTTTTATTACAATTTAAAACGATATTCGGTGGTAAAACGATATTCGGATATTTGTCCATAACTGTATACCTCTATCTGATCCATATCTTCAATGACTCTGAGACATAATTGAGGTTCAATGTCGTTAATGTGCCGAATTATTTCATCCTTTAGCTCTTGAATTGTTCTTGGCTTATTGACGTACACTTTTTCTTTTAAATATCCCCAATGAAAGAAGTCAAACGGTGTCAAATCACATGATCGTGTCGGCCAATTAACATCGCTATTGAATTTCAAATAAAAATTTAAGACTGACTTCCTTTTACATTAGAAAATCATACAGGAAAACAAACGGTGTATTTACTTTTAAACAGAAAAAAAATAGGTACGAAATGAGCTGTCAAATGAGTGGGTGTATTCAGACGACACAAAAGATGGCGTTGTGTTCAGAAGTGAATGAGTTTAGGTACAAATTTATTTTAGGTCGTGTTCGCACCAGAAAGATGCAGAAAATTTCAAAATTAGTGTTGAAAAAAAGAGTTTTGTTGTAGTTTTGGGATGTCGAAAAATTTAGTAAACCAAAAAAGAGGAAAAATTGCATGTTTTTCCAAAAAGATACCGGACTTTTTTTATGAGACAAAAAGAGGACATGTCTTCAAGAGGACATCTGGGCAGCCTAACCATGCCATAAACCGCACCAAACAGTCAAAATTTGTGGATGGATTGGTGCTTGATCGAACATTTGTCGATTGTGTACGCTTTAATAATGGTAATTCTGTTTGCATACATAGACGTTGAACCAAAAATGGGCCCATCCAAGTCGATGATTTTTTTTTACCAAAATCGGGATTTCCAAGAAATTAGCAAACTCACAGCGTTGTCTATGGTCGCTCGCTTCTCTTCATTTCGCTCCAATCCTAAACTGGTTGGTGGCTTAAGGTTCAAAGGAGTCTACCCACGCTCAAACTTTTTCTCGGTACGACGAATTGCCTGTAAACTGAAGCCACGATGTCGACCGAGCTCACAACGAAATTCACGTTTCGTATTTACACAGGAGTTCTAAATTTCGAAGACTTTATCGCGTAAATCTAGCTACATTTGCTTGAATGGCGTTGAATGACATTGACTTTGGGGGCATCAATTGTTTTCGGCTTATACGCTATCAATGCGACCTAAGATAAGTATTAACGTTTTAAGACATTAAATTGCACGATCTCGAGAGGCATTCCACGTCAAGGTCTCGCTAGATAACCATGCCCATAACCGTGTCCACCCTGGCATGCATTGTGTGCCACGTATCGCTTCCTGTTGGAAACACACGTTGTGGGAATCCATATCATCCAAGTAAGGTTCCAAGAAGTTGATTATAGTTGATCTATGAAGCTCGCTATTGACGGTTATTGCAAGCCGGTTTCCTTTAAGGTTAAGCCCTAAACGACGAACACGCTCGCCGAACTTGCTCGTTTGCGTTATCCCCTACACGGCGAATACATTTGGCGAACATTCATTTTGTTGTGTTGTTTCTTCAAATAATCAACATGTGTGATACAGAAGCGCAAGTGGTGAATTCCTTGATAAAATCGTGGATGACTGTTGACATTGTGCTTAATCCGCGATATGCACTCGGTGACGTTCACAGCAAAAATGAGGTTTGCTCACGAACATGGCCCTACATGACGAACATCAAAGCCAACGAGAACACGACAAAATCGAAATTTTTCGTCAACAGCGAACGGCTCGCGAACCAGCCCATACACGACGAAAATGCGGCGAGCACGAGCAAGTACGGCGAGCATGTTCATCGTTTAGGGCTACCTTTAGGAAGAATTATAGACCGTACTTCCGACAGACTTTCTCTGAATGCATTTGGTTCTAGTGCATCTCGTACAGTCTCAAATTCGACAATTTTGCACGCTCACACATCAATTCATTCAAAATGTAGCTTTTATGAAATGCAGGTCAACTTCTAACAACTGCAGAGCCCAAACAGGGAACAAAAGGCGTTTATGACTTGTCAGTTTGGTCACGTTACACAACGTAGTAACCATGATGATGGCGGCTATAAACAAGCAAATTTCGAGCGTCCTTATTGACAGAACATTTGAACAGTTCAAATTGGATTTAGTTAATATGCTAGATTGTATTTAATTTTGCTGGAACGGCAGCACAGTGTGCGTGTTTTCAGTTTCACCAAACTCCAATGCAACGATTCAGACGAAAAACGTCCTTCGCTTTCTAAAACTCTGTGACACATTCCACAATGATTAGGAGACATAAAAAAGATAATTCCCTTAAATCCAGAGCTGCAAAACTAAAGACCCATAGTCTCTGTAATGCCACCCCTCGCCGTCAAAATCTCAACTCCACTTCAGTATCAAACTCAAAATATGTACCTATCATCTCTTACCACCCTGTTTAGGAATGGACATACAATCACAGCCATAATCCCCAAAATCCTCGTTTATCGCAAGTTTAAACTAGGGCTTCGTACCTGTTGCTAAGGAGGACCGTTCGAAGGGCTTTTCTCACACTGCAACTGTGCGTACACAAGTACAATAGGTGTGTTCAGCCGTCAACGAAAAAGCCCACCGCACCGACCGTCGAAGGCTCACTCGTTTTAAGGTTTCCTAGTCCCAGATATACGTACATATGTTATTTGTCTTATTACAAGTGAAATGAAAAGAAAAATACATGTTTCGCCGGTACATTAGCCCAACTCGCAACCTTGTGGTGTGCGTACATATGTACGGGAGTATATGAATGAATTTAAAGTGAACAACTCACTTTCCATTTCCACACGTGTAGCTCTAGGCATTTACGTTAGCCACGCGCCATCCTGACTGTTTGCTACAGATGGTTGGATGTTGGTCCCTTGGACTCACACCTTCCGATGGGAAAGCCTTCCGAGCATCTGTTTTTGAGAGGTGGTCCACGCCTTCTGTGCACTGGATTAAACTGTGAAACATAAATAGCCGAAAGGCGGTATATAAGAGCTGCCGTCTATGGGAACTCGGGCGTCTTCAACGTCTTGAATGGTGGTTTTATTCATCTCAAATATCTGATTTCTATGTCAATCTTCTGTTATATGAACGGAATTTGATAGCTACACTTAAGTGAGAATAGTTGCGGATTAATTGCAAAAACGAGAGCACGCAGTGATGGATTTGAACGCGTGTATGTGTTTTTTTTTTCCTTTTTGAAAGGGACTACTTTGCTTACCGCCGGGGTTTGGGTAAAACATTCGACCTCGATTCGCTCAGGGACTTTTATCTTTTTTGGCAGCATTGTGTGAGTACTTTGTTCACTCAAGGTCGAGTTTGCTCGGACATGTGGGGATTGCGACGGATTTCGTGAATCATCGCTGATAAGTTGGAGATTGATTGACAAATTTGTAGGTTAGGTAGATTTGGGAAGACAAAATATTTGATGGGTTTGATTACTTGGAAGCAATTCGGTGATGAACACAAGATTAAATCATCTTTTATAAGGAGAATGTATACAAAAAAGTTCTAAATGTGATTTCAATTCGTTTGGATGAGGGTAACGATTCTGCTTTGATTCATGGCGGAGCAAATGTCAGCTTCCGGTTTCAGGGCCGGTGGCAGTTCTCCGCATCCTTTGAATGTGCCATGAAACCCTGTGTGGAGCGGACTTAGAGAGCGCTAGGTAGGCGAACAGGTGCCCAAGTGACTTGCTGCTGCAACTCACTTGAACAAACAAATTGGGTAGGTAGGTAGGTAGGTAAAAGTGGCGGTGGACATACAGATCCTGTTTTCGCACCCAATTAGCGCCATGAAAGCGCCGTTTTGATACCACATCCTATGGGATACCTATTTTTGAGATAAGGGTGAAAAAGAGTGTGTATTCACTCAGATTAGCCTAATTTTGAAACCACTTCGTGGAATTTATGAAGGCTAGCAGACTGTGAATGTTTGCTTCTGAGAGATTTTTAGGGGTGTTGAAGAAGGCTTTGCCCAGAGTGCGTTGCCTGACTCTAGCTAGAGCCGGACATTTGCACAGAAAGTGCTCGGGGGTTTCTGACTCAGTTTCCACCCGGCAGCTGCGGCAGTGTGAGTTGAATGGTATGCCTAGTCTTTCAGCATGCCTGCCAACAGCCCAGTGTCCAGTGCAGACCGCTGTGATTCTGGATATATTTCTTCTACTGTTGTTAAGCAGGTCTTTTGTTTTCTTTTGGTTGTAGTTGGGCCATAAACTTCTGGATAGAACACATGTTTCCAGCTTGGTCCATCTTTCGTTGGCGATCTTGAGGAAGTGATTGTAGATGTTGTTTTTTACGAAGCCTAGTGGAGCCTGGACTTGTTCCACAACGAGAGTATCGAGTTTGGATCCTTGTCTGGCTAGCTCGTCTGCTGCTTCGTTTCCTATTATACCCGTGTGCCCGGGAACCCAGATCAAAGAGACCGGGCTCCGTTCACCTATAATGGATAGTTCCTTGCAGCAGCAATCCACTAGTTTTGACGTTGTGGTTATGGATGTTAGAGCCTTGATAGCAGCTTGACTATCTGAAAAGATTGCTATCCGCTGTGTTGGTTCTGTTTTGTTTTTAATTTCAAGACACGCATCATATATTGCAAGCACTTCTGCCTGAAAAATGCTTGCAAAGCTTGGTAGCTTGAGTGACTTTGATATCTTAAGAGCTTCGGAGAAGATTCCAGCGCCCACTCCAGAGTCCATCTTCGAACCGTCTGTGAAGATGGCTATGTCATGGTTTTGCAGGACTCTATCGCTTTTCCACTCAGTTCTGGTTGGAAAAAAAGCCCTATAGTATTTATTGAAATTTAGCTTTGGGATAAGGTAGTCAGTATGACTCAGTATCGTCTGTTGTGGTAGTAAGTTAAGGATGTTACCATGTCCATAAGTTCTGCTATTCCAGCAGTTTGACTCTCTGAGTCTGAGTGCACTACATGTGGCCATGAACATTGCGTGTAGATCTGGAGGTAGAAGGTGCAAAATAACTGTAAGCGCATCTGTGGCAGTCGTTCTCAAGGCGCCAGTGACACCTATACATGCAGTTCTTTGTACCTTGTTCAGTTTTGTAATATTGTATGCTTTGGCTAAAGCTGGCCACCAGACTAAGGAGCCGTAGGTAAGAATAGGACGTATTACTGCAGTATACATCCAAAGTGTTATCTTCGGTCGAAGTCCCCAGCTTTTGCCAAGAGTTTTGTTGCAAGCGTATAAGGCTATGCATGCCTTTTTAACTCTTTGCTCTATGTTAGTTTTCCAATTTAGTTTTGGGTCAAGAATAGTGCCTAAGTACCTGGCAGTTGAAGACAGAGTGAGGGTTTGATTGGCTAGTCTAGGAAGGGGAAAGTTTGGGTACATTGTGTGTCTATTTTCCGTCGGAGATTAAAATCATCCTGCGTGCGGCCTCTGATCCGGCTTAAGTTGACTCTGCTTATAGGAGAAGATTCAACCACGAACTGTACGAGCTACTCGTATGCAGCGAAATGAGTTTAGCCAGGCGTCTACGGATGAAATGTCTAAGATGCCTAGGTCGTGTATAGCTCTGCTTCCGTTTGAATAATCCACGACTGCGAGTTAGTGGGACAAAGCAACAGAGGGCATGATTAATTGAGGTGGCGCAGACAAGTGGGGAATGACCTTGGCGTGCGCAATAAGCGACAGCTGGCAGACTCGTGATGGTTTGGTGACTGCTGTTATATTAGAACAGGTTGGATGCAAAATGGTTGCCCACGCGGACGTTGTTTCTGGCAAATTTGTCTCTACACTGCGTAATGTTCCCATGCATAATGCTCTATTTAAACTTGCTGCATGGACTAAAGCATGTGAATTGGCCTACATCCAGAAAGAAAATGGATTTAGTACTCTTTTCGATGCAACATAATAATAATAATAATTATGGCGGCGCTACAGTCCGAGGTGGGCCTGGGTCTAGCTTCTCGGTTTTTCAATGAAACATACAATTCTGAAAATGTACACTGTTTGATATAAGGTCACTAAAATGTTGGCTTTCATAATCGACCACAAACTACGCTGGAAACCCAGAATAATTTTTTTTGTCGGTTTTTGAAACACTGCACTGGAGCACTAAGACTCAAAAACTGGTCCATTGTAAATAGGGATGCAAACGATACATCGATGTTTTGCTAACCGATACATCGCCGATACATCGCCGATACATCGACGGCAAAATTGTCAAACATCGACATCGTTCATTCCTTTTGTTAAACATTCCCAAATGTTTTATATAAAAAATGTGCTTGTATTCTTGTAATAATAATGGGGTGTAATCTTTTACACCTACACCTGCTAGAGATGCGCAATACAATGTAACTTTTTTATATCTTAGCCTCTCTTTTTTTAATATCCTACTCCGAACCTCCAAGTGGTTTACTTTGGGCATCGAGCAACCCTGGAGGAGACCGGGTATACAACTCCTATGGAACTGTGGGCTAATCGGAGAGGGCTCATGTTTCGTCATGTATTGGCTGGATGCGTAAGCATGGCAGACCTTGTGTCAACAGCCAAACTAGCGCCTGTTCACCAACGGGGTGCGGCTGGGAACGGGTGTCGATCTTTGAGCAAGCGACTCGCTATATAAACGTGCATGAAGGGCCCGAACGGGAACCCAAATCCCGAATCGTAGAATCCTCCAACGTTACTTTGTGTTTTTCTTTGGCCCGATAAGCCACAAAGTAAAAATTCAATCATCAACGAAACGGAAGACGGAGAAGGTTTTTGGGTTGAAACTGGTACGACTAGTATGTTTTGTTGTTTAGATATAGCAAATCGTAAATATAGCCAACAATTCGTGTGATGTAGAAAATAAATAAAACATCGCAAAAAACATCGATGTATCGTTGTTGATACCGATGTTTTTTTAACATCGATGTTTGTCCTGGAACTAACGATGTTTCAAACATCGATGTTTTTAAGAACGATGTTTGCATCCCTAATTGTACAGCCCAGAATCATCAGATCAGAAAAGCCACTACGCTACTCTTACTTCTTTATCAGGCCAATGCCCCCGGGATGGTCTGTTGCTGACGGTCCAGGGAACGATGCTGCCAGTCATCAGACCAAATTGTCCTACGTCCGCGAGAACTTGGTCTTTATTCGGTCTACTTCTTCCTCTTGAACCATGAAGCTCGGATTTGAAGACTGTCTTAACTGGAGCATTTGTGTTCATTCGCTCGATGTGCCCGCGCCAGTTTAGTCTACGGACTATTGTCTTTCAGACTATATGACTGTGCACATCCTTGTACAGCTCGTAGAATCCGCAATTGTGTATTCTCCTTCATTCGCCTTGCTCAATGGTCCGCCGCAGAACTTTTCTTGCGATAGCACCAAGAATTAGCTCTGCTTATCTCCCAGCTCTCGGCACCATATAGCAAGACTGGCAGGATAAGGGTTTTGTAGAGCATGATTTTGGTCCTTCGAGTCAGGATTTTTCACCTTAGTTGCTTGGCAAGGCGAGCGGTTGCGAACGGCAATTCTGGGTATTCACGTTATAAATCTTCTCCGTACAGCTCTTTATAAAGCTGTCAAATGTAACTTAATAAATGGCCTACGTTTCACTAAAAGCTACATTTTGGTGAGGGTGCAAAATTGTCGAATTTGAGACTGTACGAGATGCACCAACACCATGGGGTGTACTGAGCGTAATTCTCTACTTTCCTCCACTGAACTTACATATATGATATATGGCAGGCAAGTAGAAGCCAGCGCAGCAGTCAGACTCAAAACACGTCTGAATACTAGGCTATACCACTATTCTCGATTAATTTAAGTTCGTTTCTGAAAACTAAAATCGTCTGCTCTCTTAATCTCTCCTTGAGTAAACCAGCAGTCCTGTCTTAAAGACAATATTATACCCAAAAGGGACATCATCATATGCTTGAACAGTCAAGCTGTGATTGAACTCCTGCCCTCGGTCATATTTAATTCAACGAGCTCCCTAAACTGCCACTGGCCTCTTCATGAGATGGCAGAGCCTTTTAATATCCACCTCATATGGGACTTGATGAAGACGATGAACTCGCCAGGTGCGAAATGATCTTATGATTTTTACCTGTTGGGGAGTTTCTGTCCATGCCTTGTGCTATAGCCAAAAAAAGTTTAAAGCTTGATTCTATGAGACCCGAAGACTCTACGTGTCCGTAGAGCTCACAGCAAAGCAAATTAACTCCAACCGGACTCTCATCGGTGTTATTACAAGATATTGGGCCACATGCATATAGGATAGGACTCCCATATTACAACTTCTGCAGAGGCTGCTGTTGAGGCGAGGACGAGGAGAAGACTGTAACATACCCCCTTCTTACGTAAAGTTCCCTTTATCCGTGGGAAAGTCTGGAAACTTACTTCTTCTACGATTTGATGAAGTGAACAACATCAGCATCAGTCATCTCATCGTTTTATAACAAGAACTGAATGATTTTATGTGTAGGAGATTGTTAAAACTTTAAATGGAGCCCCGATGGCCCGATGAAAAGAAAAAAGTTTTTTTTTTATAATTCGACCCTCGTGGTAGTTCTATTTACTTCAAAAAGAAAAGAGGATGAAAATGACGTTATTAATTCAAAACATTTTTGACAATTCGAACGGATACATCCGTATAAAACTATAAGCCGCTAGCCGTAGTCAAGAGGCTAGTGGTACGTGGTGCCACTTCTTCTAACAGAGATATCCGATTCACGTGGTACTACAATGGGCCTATGTTGGCCTAATTAAGACCATAGTTTAAGTATGACTTTCAAAAGGAATTTTGTTATCAATTTAACAGATCTTCGAGCTTGTGAAAAAAGTTTTCGTTTTGTGTTTTCAATCCTCTCATAATTAGAACTGTGCAGTCTTGGAATAGGCTTTGAACTTATGTACAGCCGACTCCCTCTAAGTCGAATTTTCACGGGATATCAAAATTTAGTTAGAGGGAGTTTGACTTAGAGGATGGTTTTTGTATGGAAAATGAGGGCAATGCCAAAATAAATATCGCGAAAAAATTCGAGTTAGAGAGAAATTCGACTTAGAGGGAATTCGACTTAGAGGGAGGCAACTGTATTTTGTTTCCTCGTCGTGATATTGATTTCCCTTTGTTGAACGTCGACCACATGTATCCCTTTTGATTGAGGCATTTTCCAAAGCTTCGTCCTCTATCTTTTTCCTGAGAAAGTTAAGCGACGTACTCGCAAGAGAGCTAGAGCTTTTTCCAGCTCTTAAGACTCTTTTGTTGCCTTGGATTCCTCTATCCAACATCATGTTTGCAGTAGAATAGAAGATACTTTGCAAAGATTTCCAATCCCCCTACAATTCGGGCCCCAAAAAAATAACTTAGCGTGCCAAGCGACGCAAGTCAGGTTTTTTTTTCGGACGATTTTTTAAACTTTACTGGAGCATTCAGACTCAAAACTGGTCCATTGTACTGCCAGGTAGCAACCTACTCCAGTGACCTACAATTTGATCCCAACGGTAAATGGTGACTGGGCCAGATTCGACTTCACTGGGATTCGAACCCCTCTAACTTGGGGCAGGCACTTAACCAACTGCGCTATCCAGTCGTGATGGAAGGCCTTAAATTACGTACGAACACTTTTTCTGTTTGACCAAGTTTCATTGTCAATGAATGAGTAATCCTTACTTTGTTCCAATTTGTTATTTGTTTTATTTTTTACTCATGCGAGTTTATTTCCCACGCCATATTCTTCTTTAAATAATGTGGCGCCAAGTGGCTCTTTAACTGCCATGTTTTTTGATGGCTGATTGAAATCTGGTTTCATTTGTGCGTATTGTCTAATTACTCAATTATTTGACATTTTAATTGGCTGTTCACCAAAAAAATTGTGTGTCATTAGTCAAAGTTCTTCCCAGGTTTTGTCTCTGAAATAAGAAAAAACTTAACATGGTAATAGTTTCTGAAATATATTATAAATTTGAGTGTTTGAAAGACCATTGCATGCCTTACTTGTTCTAGTTCTGTGGTTCCTAATTGTTGTTGAGCTGGCTGATCAATTTTGGATTATGGTTTTTATTATTTGGAGACGAAGATGATCGCATTGCATTTCATTTATTCATTCATTTCGATTCAACTTAATATTTAACAAACAGTTCTATTGCAATTTAATACAAAATTCATGACATTCACGACTGACCAGACGTCCTCTTTTTGTCTCATAAAAAATGCCCGGTATCTCTTTGGAAAGATATGCAATTTGTCCTCTTTTTTGGTTTTTTCAGTTGACTACATTTTTCGACATCCCAAAACTACAACAAAAATTTTTTTTTTCAACACTAATTTAGAAATTGTCTGCATCTTTCTGGTGCGAACACGACCGAAAATAAATTTTTACCTAAACGCATTCACTTCTGAACACAACGCCATCTTTTTTTTTTTTAACAGTCGTCTGAACACACCCACTCATTTGACAGCTCATTTTATACCTATTGTTTTCTGTTTAATAGTAAATACACCGTTTGTTTACCGTATTCCTGTGTGCTTTTCTAATGTAAAAGGAAGTGAGTCTTCATCTTTTATTTAAGACAGTTCAAGGTGTTCTCTTTTTCATGCCCATGGATCTGGTCACCCTAATCTTGCTTCATATGATCCGGTCGTATGTTTCTAAATCGATGTTTCCATATTTCATGCCTGAGTTGCGATTCACACTATACTTTATCACTACGATTGCTGTCGGCATGTCACTCCATATTATCCGGCTTTTGGCTAGGTGCTTCCAAATACAGTCAAAATCGCTAATAAAGACATCGGTTATAACACCATATCGGTTATAAGGACAAAATTCTTAGGTCCCGCCTGAGCTCCTTTATATGTAATCCAATAGCATAAGAAATCGTTTAAAACGACATTTCGTTTACAACGACCAAATTCGTCAGTCCCTTGAAGGTCGTTATAACCGATTTTGACTGTACGCATGTTCAAAGCTGTCTAATGTTTTGCAACTGCCCGCAAAACTTACCGAATCCGGGATTTATGGTCCTTTCGCTCTTCATGTCATTCCCATCTGAGAGGAGGAACTCGAATTCATCTGACCAAGTTGATGTCATTGTACAAACTAAACAGTTGTTCTTTGCGTATACTCCCCCAAAAGCCCACACAACACGCAAATGGGACCACGAACGATACGGAGAACTTTTCTCTCGATGCAACACGAAGCTCTTCGTCCGCTTTTGTCATCATACTTCAGGGTACTTCAGCGCCACGAAGCAGCAAAGTTGGTCTCTTTAGCTGTTGCCTTCTAAGTTCAAAAACAGCAGTCAGCAAGTGTGATCCTTCTTTTTATTTCCGCGGTTGTGTCGTCGTGTTAATGACGGAAACACAACAGTGCGTCAGCGTCAGCGTTGTTTTTCAACGCACACAATTCAATGGACATGCATGAAATACTGCGTCGACCTACGTAAGTGAAAAATGAGAGAGATGAGAGGATCGTAATAAAACGTTAAACGTAATCGCAACGCACGTCATTATTCAACATGTTGGATATTTTTTTAATAGAGGGATGCGCTGTGAGATCGAAATTGTGAGATGCTTCCCAAATTGAGAGTTTTTTCCCAAATTGAGGACATTTGAAACATGAAAACAACTGACTAAAATTATTTCAGCGACAAAACTAATTTATAATCCGTGTATGCTTGGAAGCATAAATATGCCAAATTAGCAACAAGAAGCACTTTTTTAATTTTTTTAGCTTTCCTGGCATTCATTTTCCGCAATTAATTTTTTTTAACGTTCAATTGTTTGACCAGAATATTTTTTGATTTGACATTTCAGAAATGAAAACAGCTGACGGAAAACTTTTTACTTTGTATTTGAGAGAGCGAGGGAACAGCTCATTAACCCAGTGCGTCAACGCACATCCTCCGTAACATGAAGTCGGCTAGCGCAACGCACTGTTGTGTTTCAGCCATGACAGTTTAAGTAAACAAAGCTCTTTACAACCTAAAAGTTTTAGTTTTTGTTCGGTTCGTCGGTGTTGATGGCCTTTTTTTGTAGACAACATAAGCTTAGCTTTACCTTACCAACTGCATCTTGAACGGTTCCTTCTTTCACCTACCGACTAAGTTACTTCTTAGGCTAGCGTCCTATGATGCTTCCTTCTATTCGTGACGGTCTCATGCACGCTGTTTCGAATCAACACGACTAAGTTGACTTGCATTTGCGATTACTTGATTTTTATACCGTAAGTTCAGTCTTTCCCAAATCAGTAGACACGGGCTTAAAGATACTCTTAGTTGGTTTAGTTTTTTTTTAGTTTAGTGGGGCAATACCTCCATTTATTGCGCCTTATACAAGCTTGGAACTTAATCTAAATTTGAAAACTAATACTTAATCTAAGGTAGGGCTAAGGAGGAAAGTTAAGTTCATGTACTCGATGTGATCGCGTCAGTTTTCTTGATACATCTTTGCCTATCGGACTATACTCATACCTCATACAACTAGTAGAGTTCACGGTTTCATTCAATTTATTTTGGTCCTTCGAGCCGGATTTTTTTTTATAAACTGAAGTTTAGTAGTTCTCGTAGCAGTGGTTGCCAAGTACGATTCTACATCAGATCTACATCGACTAGAATGTCGTGTGTAGAGCAACTTTTCCTCCGAGGCAAAGAAAGTAGTTTTTTTTCTTGACACATTTTTGCCTTTCGGACTTGCGACTGGATGGCGCAGTTGGTTAGGTGCCTGTCCTAAGTTAGAGGGGTTCGAATCCCAGTGAAAGCAAAGTTAATACGCTTTTATCTGGTTTTTCAAATCTGGTCCAGCCACCATTTGCAGTTGGGATTAAATTAATGGCACTATCACTGGAGCGATCGATCAGTGGTAGTAGTCTGACTGTGGGTATCACAACGGACCAACATGGTCTAAGTGTGCTGGTGAATTCACTAGCAGGCCCCTAACCTAACCTTGCCTTTCGGACTATACTCATACCTCATACAACTGGTAGACTTTACGGTCTCATTCAATTTATTTTGGCCCTTCGAGCCGGAGTTTTTTTTTACCAACTGAAGTTCTCGTAGCAATGGTTGCCAAGTGCGATTCTGCATCAGATGTCCACTAGAAAGTCGTGTGTGGAGTAACTTTTCCCCCGAGGCAAAGATTTTTAGCACAAAGTAATGGCTAAGAATTGTGAATTTTTGCTCCAGTTGGTGAGCGATGGATCAATTTTTGCTAAACGGGATATATTTTGTTTTATCCACATTTACCTTAAGACTTATTTTGATTGTTCCTTAATCGTCGGGACATTGGGAACATGAGATGATGTTGATAAAATTTGCGTGAACAGATTTTTAGAAGACAGATCATTCCCTATTTACACCTATTACATCTTCTCGAAAACAAAACTTAAGATGTCACATGACGGAGATGCGTCCTCGGCGAAATTCGCAGGTTTGAAACGGTTCGGAGTTCTTAGATCAATTCTTCCGGGACCACGAATGTGGTCATCGCATCGAATAGTTCCTTAAGTTTAATGCTGTTGTATGCGCCTTGAAGGCACCGTGGTCGTGTGGCTTTGTGCGTCGACCTTTATGCACTTGACTTTCAAAGTCTAGGTTCGAATCCAAGTTCAGACAAACAATTTTCAAAAAAAAATTGTTCACAGCTCCTCTTTCGAGTCACTGACAATGCTCAAAGAGTATAACTGTCTAGAAAAAGCTTCTCAATCTCGCCGTTCGGAGTCGGTATTAAACTGTGGGTCCCCTCCACTCGTGAGAGAACAATAGCACGCATAACACGAGTGGTTGCTGAGAAGCTACGCCTAGATTCACCTCGGACTGTACCGCCGCCAATATTATTATTATATGCGGCCTTGAAATCGTGTGTGTATTGACTTTGAGGACCAAGGATACAATCTTGATCAACATACCAACTTTTATTTTAACAACACCAACTCTTCGAATTGCTGACAATGGTCAGAGAGTAGAACTATAAAGCAAACCTTTTCAAATTTATCAGTTCGAAGTTGGCATAAAACCGTAGGTCTCGTTTACTGAAAAAAATAATACCACGAGTGGTTGATGTAGAAGCTAAGCCCAAGTCCAACCAAAGAAGATAATTTTCCAGGATTTTTTGAAGTTTGAAAATACGGTAAGTCATACCGAAAGCCTAGTGAAGCTCATACCAAATATTGCGGTTTAAAAAGGCTTTGGACGCTTAGCGACATTGTACAGGCATCCTTCGGTACTTTTTGCAGGAAATAGGATCGCCTATTTTCCGGTGAAGAAATTTCTTAAAGAATATAAAAAGTAAATTGTGGTCACTTTTTTGCACTCACCCACCCTCGGGATTTTATTTTGGCTATCCTAAAGTCGTGAGTTTTTGTTTCTCTTTTTAAATATTTGATTTTCGGCTCGCGATGGTCAAATCAGGAGTCCGTCCCGATTTCAGGCATCAGGCATCAGGCTCACCACCTGAATTCATTTATGTTCTCTGTTCATTCGTTTCTGCCCTGGTTATTTCTGCACATTCATGTTTAAACAGTTTTCTTGTTTTTTCTGTTCGAAAAAGAGTGAATTGCATCGGTTTTAACTCGATTTTCTGATAATATCACTGTAGGAAATTGAACTTATGCCCAATCGTATCGAATAAAATGTCGTCAGGTTATCTGATTTGCATCCTGCGGTCCTTTGATTGATATGGTTTGTATGCCACATCTGTCGTTCTCACTTTAAAATAGACTTGTGCCTTAGAGCCATTGTCAGTAAATTGTCATAGAAATACTCGCATATCTTTCGACATAATAAACTAAGTCGAACACGGGATAAAAGTATGGGTTACTTCGTTCGTTTGGGAGCAGTAACGAGTAGAGGAAATGCTCGGTGGTTAAGCAAATGCTCAAAATATGCTGCTCAATTGTAAGCGAATAAATTACGAAACAAACAGTTCCTTAACATTACCGACAGGAACATGTTCAGCAAGTGTATTTCAAACGCAATATCAAACGATGGTATATGTGTTTTGAGTCAGAGGCGCCATAAGTAATTAAACGCGGACAGTTTTTCAACTCCCCCCGTCGATTCTGTCTCTTATTTCGTAGACGAATGACTTTTGACTTCTTGAGCGGTGATTCGTTTAGACAAGACGAGTGTCTCTCGAGTGTGGTAATAAAATCATGGTTTGTACATAACTATAAATTTTTGATGACATATATTTTAGAATCAGCGAAGATATCTCCAAGGATTTACTGACTGCACAGACTCCAAAATTATCTTCCTCTTCAAAGTGTCAAAATTGACGTGAGACGTCAAAAATCAATGCACACACATATCGCCCATTTTGTATCGCCCGCCAGCTCACAGTCCATTTGTTCACTTGACAAATTGGAATTTCTTCAAAATTATCTGCTGATTAATTGCCATTCGGCGATAGCGAAAGAGAGAGTGTAAAAACAGGAAAAAAAATTCGATAAACAATGAACCCTAGACTATGTACATGAAACTATCTGACTACCATCACTTCCAGACGGCAACACTTTCACCCATTGCCACCCTTATCGTTCCGCAATCTCTCTCCTCGCCACCCCAAAAACCCACCCTCGGGATCACAGAAAACGAGGAAAACTGCTGTTTCGGCTATATTGTTGTTGTCAACCATCCAAGGCACCCTTCTCCACCCCTCAGAGCTGTTGGTGAATGCGATAATAAAGGAATTCAGTCGTCGTCGTTCTCGTCGTCGTCGTCGTCGCCGCCGCCACCGTGGTCGTCATTCTGTATATGGAAGGTGGCTTCTTCTCAAACCCCGTTCGGAATCATCATAGCGGCCGCCCGGAATGAAAATCGGCTCAGTTTTCCATCGCTGTGTGGGTGTGTGCGCACACGGGGATGATAATATGTGCTACAAACACACTTATAAGCGCACTGCAAAAAAAAAGAAAAGCCGACAGCAACAGAAAGCACACACCAACACCATGTGTAGATGGAGAGCTGGCAGTACATGAACGACGAGACGGAACTGCTGAGATATGGTAGGCTGGCTGGCGCGCTCTCGGTGCGGTGACTTCTCTTATGCTTTCCTGCTTTCCTGCTTCGTGTTCGTTGTTGTTGGTGGTTTTCTGTTGTTTTTTTTTTTGCTGTTCGTCGTCCTGTTCACTTTGTTGTTGCTGTTGTCTTGGCTGCTGCTAAAAGTGGGTGGTGATTGGGATGATCATGGTGGCAAAGAGTGAGAGTGTATTTCAGTCATCGCAATGAGCATCTCCCCCATATGAAAGTGAAAAGCCAAAGAGAGAGAGAAAGAAAGAGAAATGGCCCTTTTTTTGGTGTGCTAGAGTGTGCTTACTTTACTGACTGACTTGGATACTGGTGCTGTGTGAGCCAGAGAGAACTGCCTACTTTATCCGTTGAGCAAGCTCAGCGGCGCACACATATCCTGGTGACGGCGGTGAAGGTTCCTTGCTCTTGAGTTCTCTGTACGCGTTGCGTTCTTGTGATGTTCTTGCTCTTTGGGGGTGGTTATTATTCTCATTTTTAAGAAAAAAACAAAAAAAAAAAAAAAACAACGAAACCGAAACTGAAACCGGGTGTTCAATACTTTCTACTGCTACTGCTGTTTCTACTGCTCCTGCTGCTGCTACAACTGCTGTGTGTACTGCTGTTGCTAAAACTCCTGCTGGTCTGCTTGATTAAAGTGTGTGCAATAATTTTTTTTTCTCAAATTTTCTATTTTCTATACAAATCTTTATACAAAAAAAAAAACTATACACGAACTTTTTTTTTCTTCAAAATGTCCTTGTGAAAGTGAAGACACACAAACAAACAAAAAAAAAATCTAAAATGAAATAAAAAGTGAAATTAATTTGTTGATCTGACGTTTTGTTTTTTTTTTTTTAGCAAATAATATGCAATACGGACAGAATATCTCGATACCATATTCGCAACCGCAAGGCGATTTGAACTTTCTCAATTCGACCGATCATAAGGGAAAAATTCATCCTAAAATCGAGCGAGACCGGGAAGAAGGTAAATTTCATCATTTTTTGTTGTTCCTTTCTGCTATCATCCTCTCAAGGACACCTGATTTATTATATTTTTGTCAGATGCGTGTGCAGATACATAGACTGATATATAGTTTTGTAGGGAAAAATGTATCTAGACACTCAAATTTTGACCAGAATTTCCCTTAAAAATACAAAAAAAGCGAACCATTGGTACATTTTTGAGTTAAATTTTGTGGAAAAAGTGAAAGAGAGACAAAAATTAATTGTATCTGAATTGATTTCACCTGTGTTTAAGTACAAAATCGTTTTTTTTTTGTTGTGTTTTGTGGGAATGGGAAAAGGCTCGTGTGCACATACTATATAGACGTCGCGATGTGTACATATGTATGTGGAGTACATGGTAGCCCAATTAAGCTTCTCTCCTATATATTGTGACTGTGTGTACGTATGTATTTTTTGAGGGACCTATATGTGGTGATAAATAGCGTTTTGATTGAGGTGTGAGGATATTTCATCCGGTTTCCGAAAAGGAACGATGATGATATAATATTTTTCATTTCACTCTTACTGCCCCGAAAAATATACATATACCGGCATTTTTGGTGGGTGCTGCTTTAACATGGCAACTGTGCCGGTGGTGAGGGACACAGGACAGGACAAGATTTTCGACTGTTGGGCAGGCGATGAAAGTCCTCTATGTACTTGGTGAAATTTGATCGACTTGTTCCTTTTGCGGGTGTTGAGTATATAACCCAAATTTAGATCAACAACTAATCAATACCGTAATTATCAGAAATTTCTTAATAATCATACAATGAAAGGGTTGGTAACCAGCCGGCTTTGACGTGGTGTAGGCGCGCGACGCGATGTGAAGTGAAAATCTGCATTTCGGTTGCTATGTTGACTCCTCTCGATACACCCGTCTGCTGAGAGGAGAGAGTCTGCCTTTTTACTGCTGCGGCTGCTTCTGCTTCTGCTGCTGCTGTTGCCTCTGCTGGTTCAGCTGCTATTTCTGCCGCCTGCTTATGTTCGTGGTAAAATGAGATTTAAATAAATTCCTTCAAAAAGTCATGAGGGCACCACTGGTGGTGTGTGCTACTGGCATGATGTGAGCGTGTTGCGGGTTGCGAAGGGAAAAGTGAAAGTTTCAAGGATATTCTTAGGCTGCTGCCTCATTTTTTTCATTTTGTGTGTTCTTTGCTGGCTCGTGTCGCTTTATTGCAGATATACATGTACTCGGTATGTATTTATAGGTTAGAATTTGGGATTGGGATCCTTCAAGAATCAAGACCAGCAAGCGAGAGGAATATGTACTCTTTGTGTTAGGTGGGGTCAGTGTTTGAATAAATTTCAGTTGCTGTTCCTTTTCTTTTATTTTTTGGTGTCTTTCGTTTTCTTTCAGTAATTTTCTTGTTCGTTCCTTTGAAGGATATAGGGACTCGTGGGCTATATACTCTCGTACATGGCTCGGTTTCTTTTTGTTCGTCGTGCTTCCTACTTAAATTTGTTGTTTTTGTTGAGGGCAGTGGAACATTTTGTCAGAAGAAACAAATAATTCAATTGGTGCATAGAGTTGAAGGGATCATTTGATTTGACTTGCGACTGGGTGGTGCGCGCTAGTGAGCGGGGGCTGTGGGTGGAAAAAAGGTAGGATATCCTTGACGACTGTTGGAGCAAATCACAAATGGCCTGGTAACACAGTCATTTCTTTTTCGCTTCCTTGAGAGAATTGATGAAAGACTGTTTGAGAGAAGTTATGACTTAGGATGTCGCTTGTGGGTGGGGGATGAAATGTGATAAGTTCTCTTGGAGGATCGTGGCTGTGTGCCTTAGTTTCACTTATCCCGTATGGTTGCTATGTTCCGGGGATTTTGATTTGTTTTTCGGCAAAGAGTTTAATCTCTTCGTCGATAAAACATAAGAGTCCTTTAATCTTTTTTGTGAGCAACCTCATCCGCCTATCATCCGAGGGGGCATTTAGAACTTTTTACTTGATCACGATAATCTCTGTTGTAAAATGAAAGTGAATATATTTCTTGGAATTCTTTTCAGACCCTCAAAGTTTTTTTCATTTTGGAGGAACAATGAGTGGAATTGATTGCTTTATGAGGTTTTGAAGGTTCCGTTTTTGTGCATTTTGGTTTGTCCTTAATATTTTCTAAATTTAAAAAGTTAGGGATCCGTGTGAAATTTTGGTATTAGGTGATGTGGGCCTAAATATCATTTTCTATGCATCTAGATAGAAAAAGTGGGACTATTAGGTGGTGGCTTCCGTGTAGGAAAATTTGTCTTGGATTTCAATAGTATATCAGACAGGCTTTTCGAAATGAAATTGATGTTTGCTTCGAAACTTTTAGATGTAGAGTACTGAAATATCGATTTATGTGCAGATTTCGAGTTATAAAATATTTAAAATTTTCATTTTCGCACATAAATTCCCTGCGGAGATCGAGAACTCAACACGTGTTTCAGTGGATCGCGCACATTCATTTCAACCCTTAATGCCCAACAACAATGTACACAGAATGCATGAACAGCAATTGGGTATGACAAAAGGGATTTTCTGTGTTAGAAGGATAGAGATATACATATGTATGTATGGATGCTTGTTTGTATGAACGTGAGCAGAAATTAATAGTTGATTGGTCGAAGTCAGAAGAATATATAACTGAAATAGTTTGTGCGATGGAATCTTCCCCTTGCGAGTACAACTCGCAATTGCCCAGTTTATTTTTAATTCAAAAGGATGCTCAATTATTGGACTCCTTTGACTGCGCCATCTATCGAGAAATATTTTTCCTCTCGCGTATAAGATCTTCTCTGCTATTTTGTGTGGACGCATGAAACCTTTCGTCAATAATATGAACAGTTTTTATTAGATGGTCCCAGCCCATGGGAGGTCCACAATAGCCCAGATCTTCATACTACGGCAGATCCTGGAAATGACTCAAGATCTCAACATCTTGAAAGAAACCTACTACCTTATCGCATACGAGAGCAGTTTGTGGGCTCTACGGACAGAAAAGAAGGAAAGAGAACCGGCTTCTCAGGAAGAAAAATAAAGAGCAAGAGAAGCGCGCGATCTAGGGGATGGAGAGATGTTATGACAGGAATGATGTCCAAATGTTTTACCAGAGCGCGAAACTCTTATCGAATAGGTATAAAGTTTGGACAGAAACCTCCCGGGACGACAATGGACAACTACTTTCACTCAACACAACGGACAATGATAGACGAGAATATCATCCCCTCGATCTAGACGAAGTCAATATAGCGATATCGAGACTGAAGTCCAACAAAGCTGCTGGTGGAGATAGTCTGCTGGCTGATATGTTTAAAGCAGCTGGAGATCTGGGTGGGCGCACGCACCAGCTCATCTGTAAGATATGGTCGAAGGAAAGCATGCCCGATGAGTGGAGTCTCAGTATCGTTTGCCCGATCCACAAGAAAGGAGACGCCTTTGTCAATCGTGAACGACCTCTGTTGTCCCATAGGATCGGAGTCGTAAGTCGAATTGAACAGGAATAGGGTTGTCCATGCCATGCATATGGTCTAGCCACCTTAAGCGTTGAGTCCGTAGACGCTTCGCCTAATTCATGTCGTTTTGTAGTCCGCACAGTTCGTGGTTTTCTTCCGCATGTCTCTGCGGCCTTGAAAAGGGTTGGGATAATTAGCCAACTTGGTCCTTCGAGAAAGTGCTCTATACCTCAGTTGCTTCTTAGTCCTAAACACACCACGATTTGCAAGTCTTATTCCGCTGAGAAGCTAGGCCCAAGTCCACTTCGACTGTAGCGTCGCCATTATAATAATAATAATGGCGGCCATTATAATAATAATAATGGCGGCGCTACAGTCCAAGGTGGACCTGGGCCTAGTTTCCTAGCGTCGCCATTATTATTATTATTTTGCGATTGATGCCGACTGCGAATGGCGAAGTTTTAGAAGCCTTTATTGACAGTTATATTGTCTGAACATTGTCAGTGACTCGAGAGAGGTGGTGCCGTAAAAAAAATAAGTTGATGTTGCAGATCCGGACTTGAACAATGAAACTTTAAGGATTCGACGCACTTATTAGACTCTGTTACAGGACGACTTTGTTTTGTCTCGATGATATGATGATAATTTAGTACTTCTTCTAAGAAAAGCCTTGTTCGGCTTTGACTCTGACAAATTTGCCTGCATTTTTTGCGAAAATCATCAAGAATTCACTTATGTAGGAAGAACGAGTGCGTTTTTGCATCCCTGTTTCCGTTATTCGTCTGCTTAGAACAAAACAATTCTTCATTCATGAAACGACATGTACACACTTTAATATATTTCGGATATTAGTTTCCAAAAAAAAAGATTGATAGTCATCCGAATAACAAACATCTTTCGAATTTGTTTGAGTTAGTTTCCCCCCAAATTCTTGTGTGAGATGATGTCGAGAAAGAACTTTTTACTCACATCACGAAAACTCTAGAGATTTCAAAAATGTATCTTCAACCTTCAGCCCATTAGTGAAATCCAGTATGAACACGTGTGTAAACCTGGTATTCTAGGTGGTATGGGATTGACATGTATTACTTGATGGCGTGTGTACATATATACAAGGTTGAATAAATGTGTATGTAGGCACAAAGTGTGAATGTATCTCATGCTCTAGAGTTATGCAAATATTTTCCGAAAACTCAGAATAGTTATGGGTTGACTAGGCGTGGAATTGGATAGTCTGGGGGGGAGCTGAGTTATGGATATGAATTCGAGAACAAAGCGTAGATAAATCGCACTAGGTTAATGCGTTAAATGTTTGCGTAGGCTTTGAGTTTTCTTGAAGATTTTTGTCAATGGATTGGGGTTTTGTAAAGCTAATTATACATACATTCGAAGTATTTCGGGCATGATTTCAGGGATGTCATGTGATGAGAAAATGAAGCAATAATCCTTTCCTGTGTTCCAAATTTATAATTTCTCAGTAAATTCAATTCTGGGGTGAGCATCTCCATGGTCTGTGTATTCGTCTTGGTTTTCAAGATAACCCAGTTTGTTCGCAATTCGAAGATAATTCATTTCTTCTGTTCCTAAGGAATATTCTATCCTGCCTAATAGTGTTTAATTAAGGAAGTTCAATATAAAAGAATCATTTAAGACTAATTTTCTGGCTTCACCAAGGTCATTTAACTGTGAGTGTTAGCCTCCTGTGTTTACACCTTAAGATATCTTGGTTGAGAAGGTGCCAGCTGTTGAACAGAGTCCTTAAAGCTCTAATTCTGAATATTTCTTATGCATTTGGAGCTGCTGCATGTACTGTTATACAGAATACACTGACTCTGTAAATGGAAAGATCGAAGAGAGTGTGGGAATCCACATTTCTATTTTTCCTTTTTGTTACATTCGCGCAAAGGATCGTTTCATGTAAAAAAATGTAAGTACTCCTGCAACCAGTTAATGATTCTTTTGGCTGCTAAATTCCGTTGTATCTTATAACACATGTGAGTATTCTGATGATGTCTAAGAAAAGGCTTCCTTTGAGCATTTTCCAGTCTCTGCGAGAAAACAAGGTTGTCGGTGTAGTAAAGGGTGACTACCAATCAAGGATCTGGTGATGGTGCCTTCGTGGAGAGCGACAACTTTAGACTGCACACCTCGTTAGGTAAATTTGCGTTGGTTTCTAAAGCGGAAACCTATGCGGTCCTAATGGCTATGAGCTATATTGTGAAGAATAGGTGGAAAGGACGAAGTATTTGTATCTGTAGGGACAGCCAAGCTTCTTGCTGAACCCTTTAACCACTTCCAGGATAGTTCAGGAATGCAAGTCTTCTCTGAAATTGATCGGTAGCTTAAATTCGCTAAGATTTGTCTGGGTCCGGGGGCACCACGGGATCACGGGAAATGAGATCGCTGATGAACTTGCTAGGCGAGTATCAGATGAGGCATTCTCAGGACCTACACTGGGACTGCCCGCGTTCTTAGTTAGGGTTTCCATCGATGGTTGGACTTTTCGAGAGCACAACCGCAGGTGGGATGACTCTGCAGGATGTAGACAGACCACGCGCATACTCCCCAACGTCTGTAAGAAATCCGCGGCTTTCTTGTTATCTCTTAACATAAAAGACTGCAGACAACTTATTGGCGTACTAACGGGGCACTACACCTTCGCCAAATACCTAAGTGTACTTGGCCTAAGTGATGAAACCCTCTGCGACGCCTGTGGAGAAGACGATGACACTGCAGAGTACTTCCTCTGCCATTGTCCCGCCTTTGCTCGGATCAGGTGGCAGTTATTCGGTGCTGATGAGGTGAGAGCTGATGATGTAGGCTCCTCATCACAGAAGCGCCTACCATGAAATTCCATTAAAAGTAGGTTGCTGCCTGGTAGTACAATGGACCAGTTTTTGGGTCTGAGTGCTACAGTGTAGTGTTGAAAAAACCTACTACGAAAGAAAAAAAAAAGGATGACTAGATGTCGATGATAGTTTTTCAAATAGTTAGTTTTCAGCAGCTTTCAAAGTTACAAATGACATCTGTTATCAGCTGTCAAAATATAAGGTTTGACATTTCATAATGAATCACTTCTCGCTCGCGAACGTGCGCAAATTGTTAAAAATATTGAAATTGCGGCCCAGTTGTTAGTACGCAACGTCTTGAGGTTGGCCGTCATCATGGCATCAGTGTGCAGGCAATTCCTCACACCCTGAAAAAGTTGAGCGTGAATACACTCTTTAGGATCTTAAGCCACCAACCAGACAAAAATTAATGCGAAAAGAAGAAAATATAGTCGCCGCAGCGGCCAGTATCGAAATGTCGATTCGGCGCTGATCAGATGGTTTGGCCATCATCAGAGAGTCAATCCGGACTATTTCGCGATTGAATTTGGGCCTACATCCATATAAGATTATGCTGACGCAAGAATTGACCTGGATGATCAAACAAAAAGCCGTGAGTTCGCAAATTGAACACAGAAAATGTTTGCCGTAGATTCGGATTTTTGCAATAAAAAATCATCTCAGCGGCTATGTCAACAAGCAAAATTGCCATTATTGGAGTGAACAAAATCCCCAAGTGTTCGACCAAACATTCACAAAGATTGTTTGGTGCGGTTTATCGCATGGCGACTTACTTAGCAGGCCTACGACCCATGTAGGGTCTGAGTCTGAGCTATCGCTGACTTCCATCGTTGACGGTCCTGGGCACGCTGCTTCCAGTCATCAAGACCAAGCTGTCTTACGTCTGCGATGACTTAGTCTTTGTACCGGAGGTTCGGTCTTCCTCTCCTTCTCGAACCAGGAGGCTCGGATTCGAAGACCCTCTTAGCTGGAGCGTTGTTGTCCATGCGCTCGATGTGGCCGAGCCAGTGCAGTCGACGGATTTTTGCCTTTCAGACTACATCCACATCCTGGTACAGCTCATAGAGTTCGCGGTTGTGTCTTCTCCTCCATTTGCCTTCCTCGAAGACGGGACCATAAATCCGACGAAGAATTTTTCTTTCGAAGGCACCAAGAATCATAATTGGACATGGCATCGTGACATAATAATAAAAATAGTATAACTGGCTCAATAGCAGTTGAATTAATAATTTTCACAAAAATGTCATTCCTGCTATTTGCCATTTGAGATCCTCAGTAGTCTGCTGTGTTTCTTGTGTGGTTATAAATTGAAGATAAACAAACAACTTTTAGTTCTCGAATCGAACATTAAAACACATTTTTCTTTGGTAGAAGTAGAATCGTGTCTTTTTCCTTCCTACTTAACATATCCCGGCAGGTCGTACCTCTTTGCACGCAGTGAATGCTTGAATAAGTCTTCTGAAGTTTGTTCATTGAACGTCTTTGGCTGCCCTTGGACTAGGTGTTCATTGCACAGATCTAATTTCCACGAAAGAAACGAGGGAAAATATATTAGGCAATTCAGAAGACCAAGCATAAGCTACGTCCATTATATTTAAACTTCAAAATGATATAAGAAAGGGCTTGAAATGGGTATTCGTTTGAAAAAATTCCAATTACTTAGAAATATTTGCTGTTTCTTTACATTTAGACATGCCTTTGATGATGAAATTTAGTCCAAAAAGTCCAAAGAAAATATACCCGCCTCTTCTTCCCTCTTCTTTGATTAGTATTTCAGTTCAAGGTGGACTTAGGCCCAGCTTCTCCAGCAACCACTCATGCTGTGTTTGTTTTTGTTCTCTCACAAGTGAAGGGGACCCACCGTTTATTTTTTCCGGACTCCGAAGTTTGAGAAAATTATGCTGAAATTTGTGCTCCCTTAGCATTGTAAGTGGCACAAGAGTGTTGCTGTTGTTAAAATGAAAGTTGTTGTGTCCGGGATCGAACCATGTATCTTCAGTGTAGGAGTCGTTTTATTTACTACTTAAATTTAAAATAATAATACAAATAATAATGGTGGCGCTACGGTCCGAGGGGGACCTAGGTCTAGCTTCTCAACAACCTCTCGTGTTGTGCGAACTATTGTTCTCTCAGGAGTGAAGGGGATCAACAGTTTAATGCTGACTCCGAACGGCGATTTTGAGAAGCTTTTTATAGACAGTCCTTGAGCATTGTCAGGAATGAATGTCCGACCGAACATTCGGCTTCGGCCACCTTCAGCTAAAAATATCACCTTCGGCAAAACATTCGGCTTCGGCTTCGGCCGAAGGTGATCAAAAAGCCGAAGTTGGGCTTCGGCCAAAAAACTGGTCTTCGGTCGGACTTCAATTGTCAGTGAATCGAAAGAGGTGTAGCCGTAAAAAAGGCGGTTGATGGAATTATCGTGCAACTTTATCGAGAGCTTTATAGTAGCGATTTGCAAGGATTGTTCGTCCATCCATTGGGATGCTGTCGTCAGCCGAGTTCGTCTGCTTTGCAGTTTTCCGGAATGTGACTAAAGTGAATGTTGTAGTTCTTGGCCATAACGTTGAATGATACGAGTAGTTGACAGCTTAGAGCAGTTTTTGAGCAAAAGCGACCCGAATCGAGGGATTTAATTGCATTCTGACTACAAGGATAAATGATAAATGTTTTGGATAGCCCTGACAGTAGTGTCTTAATCGTTATTATATCCGTATGAAAGACGATGTAATAGCCAGACAGGCATCTTGTGTATATATATTCAGGTCACTGGAGTACACTTCCAATACATTTTTGTTCCATCAGTACAGAATTTTTGAGAACCGTCCAGCCACCGAGGCCAATTAGAGAATATGCCCTGAGTAATATGCTGGTAGTCAAGATTTTGTCGAAGTAAACTTGGAGTCTCGCAGATGCATGAACAATATCCCAAGTGGATAAAAGGTTTCTTGGTCTTTTCGAGAGAAAAGTTCTCCGCGCGATCTTTGCTTCTGTTTGCGTGGATGGCATTTGGAGGAGAAGGTCCAACCATGAACTATATGGGCTGTACAGCGACATGAGCCTAGCCAGGCGTCTACGGATCCACCGCCTAAGATGGCTAGGCCATGTAGAGCGTATGGACAACTTAGCACTGGCCCGAAGAGTCTTCGACTCTGAGCTTGTGGGACAACGCAACAGAGGACGCGCACGAACAAGGTGGCGCACACAAGTCGAGGGGGACCTCGGCCGAAACTGAAGACAGCTGGCGAAATATCGTGCTGGATGGAGAGGCATGTTGAGTGAGGCCCAGGTCCACCTCGGACTCGGACGCCATAAGAAGAAGAAAGAGAAGAAGAACTTGGGAGTCTAGTCTGCGTTCTGTGGTATGAAGTTGATTTCGCCACGAACTATATAGTTTTCGATTTGAAAATTGTTCACTGAATTAGTTGATTTTCATCTGATTACTGCGCAGGCCTCCATTTATCAACTGTGTAGTCGATGGTGTAGTTGTCAGTGCTCCATCGATGCGGCCTATACACTGCACATTGAAATGAATTGAAATTCATTGTTAGAATGAAAATTAAATCAGTTAATTAAATCAGTGTCATGGTAAATTGTCCTACCAAATTTTTGAGTTCAATTGATTTCTGAAGACTGCCACCAGACTTTTTATAGTTAACGGAGCACAATTATTATGCTTCACAACATAAATTAACCACTAACCGAAACAGCTTAAGAATATTTGAAGGAATTTAAGGTTAAATCCAAGGGCGAATACAGTTTGATTCTCCTCTTAAATTGAAAGCGTTCCAATATTCATAGTTTGTCAGTGTCGCGACATGATGAAGTTCTTGGAATATACCACTCATGTATTCATGAGACACTATGAGACACCCTATTCTTACTCTTCAGCCAGACAAGGAAAAATTTTAGTTAACGGTCATGACTAAATAAATTGGCTTTCAGAAATAGTCCTTATGAAATTTTTGGTCTCTGCGAAATATAGATTAAAGGTTATGTGGATGCATACTTAATGCATTCTCTGCAGTAGGCAAATTCAATGTAAATGCTTAGACTTAACAGTTATTTTTTTTCTGAGGATTTTTGAAACACTACTGGAGCATTCAGACCCAAAAATGGTCCATTGTAGGTAGCAACCTACTCCAGTGCCGTTAATTTGGTCCCAACGGAAAATGGTGACTGGACAAGATTCGATTTCACTGGGATTCGAACCTGGGACCCCTCGAACTTGGGGCAGGCACTTAACCAACTGCGCCATCCAGTCGTCTGGACATTTATACTCTTTAAACATTGCCAGTGACAAGAAGCTTCACCTCATTGCCTTTAAATTTGAAAGATGTTTGTACTGGGAATTGAACCTTGACATTCAGCGACGAATTCGACCCACTTCTCAACTTTACCATGGCGCCGAGTGGGGCTTAACATAACGAGAAAATTCACTTTGAATGAATGACTAAATATCCCATCTCACGAGGTTAACGAATTTCTAAACATAGCACTCAAATCTTAGGTCTAGGAAGTGGGCACCATAGACTCGCGAGTACTGTGGTCGCAGGGCATTTGGTTTCATTTACTCCATAATATCTGGAATGCTTAATTGAAGTGCAGATTATTAATAGAACATGATCTATAATTGCTTCCCGGTTCAAGCAATTTTTGTTTCCTAAGAAAGATGAAAAACTTTCTGCTCTAGGATTGAAAAATGTTCTGATGTCCTTAACCATTATTCTTCCTCGATTGCTTCAGTGTGGCATTTTAATGCTTTTCGTCAATGAATGTTATCTAGGAACGATCAGCGTCTTTTTTTTGTGTAACAGTTGTTTGGGAATAGGAATCAAAGAAAAAATTAAATATTCACATGCCGGCTTAAAGGATGTCGCACCCTGTGGTTATCAGGCTAGCGGCAAATTAAAGAAAAGGTTTACTGTTGTAAAGGGTGTTTCGTTAAACGCGTTCTCTTTTTAAATTTAAATAAAACAAAATGTGTGTGAGATATCGTCGAATTTTTTTATTCGTTTGAAAGGCCTATCGATGCCATTATGTATGGAATATAACATCGTTCAAATGTCCAACGCGGCTTTTCTGTGTGGCGCGCCTCAGAAATTTTAAATTTTCCAAGACTCTGGCGCATAAATCAGGCTAAATTTGGCGGGTTATGTTGGCTGTTTTTTGTGGCTTATTCACATAGCCCTTCGACTTCAGAAAACCTTACAAGAAAAAGTCTAACGGCGTAAAATCGCACGATATTGGTGTCCAGTTTACATCACCTCCATGTGAGATGACCATACCCTCGAATCGCTCGTGCAGAATATCCAATGTGACGTGAGCTGTGTGACACGCAGCGTCGTCCTGTTGAAACCACATGTCGTTGGTGTCCATCTAATTGCCTAATTCAGTCCAAAAGAACTTGATAATAATCGACCTATAGCGCTCGCTGCTCCATCAAGGTCGGTAACGAACTCACCGAGACCTTTAATGTCAAAAAAGGTTTTAGATAAGGTGACGCGCTGTCATGCGATTTCTTTAACATCGTTCTTGAGAAGATCGTGCAAAACTCACTGGCCAACACAAGAGGCACGATCTTCCAAAAGTCCGTTCAACTGCTAGCTTACGCGGATGACATTGACGTGATTGGGCGAACACAGCGAGCTGTCAATGATACGTTTGCTGGCATTGAAACGGAAAAGGCTGGCGGTAAACGAGGGCAAAACAAAGTATATGCTGTCATCGTGAAAGGACGCACAACATCGAGGACTTGGCCATAACGTCACCATAGACAGCTATAACTTTGAGGTAGTTAATAACTTCGTCTAGCTTGGCTCCGCAGTAAACAGTACAAACAACATCAGTACCTAAATCAAACGCAGAATAACTCTTGCCAACCGCTGTTTTTTGGGCTCAAAAAGCAATTGAGTAGTACAGCCCTCTCTCGGAAGACCAAGTTGACTTTGTATAAAACCTGGATCATCCCAGTCCTGAATTACGGCGCAGAGGCATGGACAATATCCCAAGCGGATGAACAGTCTCTTGGTCTTTTTGGCCCAGGTCCACCTCGGACTGTAGCGCCCTAAGAAGAAGAAGAAGCGCTCGCTGTCGACTGTGATGGCCTGGCCAACGTAGTTCTCAAAGAAATAAGGACCTATGACGCCGCCAGCCCAAAATCCATACCAAGGAGTGATTTTTTCGGAATGAATTGGACGCTCTTCGATCTCATGTGGATTGGTAGCGTCCCTCAATTTAGTTTTGTTGACGTACCCTTTCACCCAGACATGGGCCTCATCGCTGAAGATGATTTTTCGATGAAAATGAGGGTCAGTTTCCAACTGATCCAGAGCTCATTCTGCGAACACATGTCGTTGTCTATTATGGTTTACCTTCAGCTCCTGGGTCAGTTAAATTTTGCACAGGCCGAAGTGGGTGGGTGCCGTGGCGCAGTGGGTAGGTGCGTCGACTCCTACGCTCGATGTTGTCGGTTCGATTCCCGAAAAAACATCAAACATTTTTCACGGCTCCACCTCTTTCGAGTCACTGACAATGCTCAAAGAGTATAACTGTCTAGAAAAAGCTTCTCACTCTCGCCGTTCGGAGTCGGCATTAAACTGTAGGTCCACTCCGCTGCTGAGAGAACAATAGCACGCACAACACGAGTGGTTGCTGAGAAGCTAGGCCCAGGTCCAACTCGGACTGTAGCGCCGCCTTTATTATTATTATTATTATTACAGGCCGAAGTCATGGCAAAATTCGCCAAGTTGTGGTCTGCGACTCAAATTTATCCATCACAGCGCGCACAGTTATCTCTGTAGAAAGATGATGGCGACCGTAAAATGGGCGAAGCACGCGGAACGCTGCCCGAACAGAGCACCCATTTTGATATAAGAACCTTATCATTTGCACATGTTGTTCAACGCTATGTCTATCCATGGTAATTTGGCTACACAGACTGAATAAACGACAGCCAATTTGACAGATGTAGCTTCAACAATATGGCCGATATCAACTGTCAATGTTTGGACCCTTTTTGGACCCTTTTGTAGATTCAGAATATATTCATTTCAGCGATTTCATGTTTTGTGTTTTTAAAAACTTAGCTATTTACTTATAAATTTATGAATTAAAATTATTAATTAATTAAATTTGAATTCAACTAATCCATTTCTTTCTTTTACAGCAGTGATTAATCAACAAATTTTACAAAATGTCAATCAATCTTGGCAAACACTGGCGAACACAGCGAACACCGTCGATTATTCATCTCATCTGCTGTCAGCAACACTGCCAATCTCAATACAACACTTCCTCAAATACTCCGAAACAATAAAAAAGGAATCTTCAGGGATAGTTGGATCACAAATCAACTCAGGGAATTTAAATTTAGGAAATTTAGATGCTGCATCTGGTTTCAACATTAAGGGTGAAGTCTTAAAAAATGGTGCCAATTTGAGCCTGGCACTGGGTGGTATACCCACAACAAATAATACAAATGGTAACCATAGCCATAATGGAATAGTTGGAATGGACGGACATCTAACGAGTCTTTCAGAAGCAGGAGCTCCAACAACAACAACAGCACCGGCGGGTGCAACAACAACAACAACATCTGGTACAACGACAACTGGTAAAAAAACTAAAAAAAAGAAGGTACCCAAAGAGAAGAAACCCCGACCGAAACCTGGTGAAATACGTGAGACAAAAGCCTTAGACGGGTCAACATTGTACTGTTGTCCAGAATGTCAAATGGCCTATCCGGATCGTAGTCTGATCGAGCAGCATGTCATATCGCATGCTGTTGAGCGTAGATTTGTGTGTGACATATGTAATGCGGCTCTGAAGCGTAAGGATCATTTGACCAGGCATAAGTTATCACATATACCCGACCGGCCACATGTTTGCAATGTAAGTGAGAGAAAAGACGAAGAATGTGTGAGTGTGAGAGTGTATTCGAATAGAATTGGTTTATTTTAAATATTCACAACAGGGCGGGCCTAGGTTCACTTCCTTCACTCATTTCACTTCCTTTGCCATGTCCTTGGACGTGACAAGAAGGAACAAGCGAAATGTAACTCAGTCCAGACACAGGAAAGTGTTTTTTGCCTGTCTGACTGTGTTTTCGGGGATATTTTGTCTTTTCAACAGCACCTTGTCTTCAGAAAAGTCGATTTTGTGTTTACTGTACTCCTGCTGAAGTTAATGACTATACAAGTGTTTACATTTCGAAGGTTTGCATTAGTTAATCAGTTAACAATTCCACGATTTCTTGGTCGCACTGCTTCATTATACTAGAGAAATATTGGGTGAGTTCGTAATCGCAACATTAGCGCAGTACTGCAACGTCGCTTCATGTAGGCAGTGATGCTTACGCGATGCGTATTTTTGTTGACGTTTACGAACTCAGTCCTTAATTTGTAGAGTAACCCTACGGCCGCCGTGACGAAGTGGCGACTCCTACTCCTAGGTTTCGATTCTCGGTACAGACACCTTTTCTACTTCACGTCTCCACCTCTTTTGAGTCACTGACAGTTCTTAAAGAATACAACAGTCAAGAAAAAGCTTCTCAAATTCACCGAGTCGACATAAAACTGTAGCTCCACCGCACAACAACACAACGAGTGTTTTGCTGGAGATTCTTAGGCTCAAGTCAACTAATGACTGTAGCGGTATCCAATGAGGAAGAAGAGGAATTTTTTGCTTCATTCGTGCAAAAGCAAAATTGCTTTGATATATTCTTATACTAGGTCAGACTAGAAGGTCAATAACTTCAGGTTTTGCCATTAAAGCTATGGCCTGACTCCAAGGCATAGCAATATACTTGGCAATGAGAAAGCCAACGATCTGGGCAGGTAAAGATCCGCGCTTCAACGCTTTGCTTTGACGGACGTATACACTCCACTTGGGAAAATAAGGCAAGAATTCCTTAAAGGCGGGTAGCCTTACATGAACTCTGTTAACTCTGTTAGCGTAAGATCTATAATAATACTCGTATTATAGGACATTAAGCGATATGGTAGTATGGAGTCAGATTGGATATCGCCCAGAATCCAGCAGAATGAGAAACGTTGATACACCTGTCCTTGCTAGACACAGCCAAGGGGATCTAGGAACACCTTTTCTAGAATCTCTTGGGGATATATCAAAGAGAATCATTAAGGAACTGGTTTCGGCTTTTTTAATAAGGACATAACAATTTTGTGTTTAAGTTAAACACAAACTAATTCAGGTATCAGGCAGAAGTTTATGAAATGCCGTCCAGAAATTAGTATGTATCCAGATTAGCGAATCCACTTGTGCTTGTATATCTGCCTTTTCGTTGCCCTAATGGTTTTCATGTGCATATACGTTTTAAACAATCTTGGAGTTAGCGGTTACCCAGTCTTGGGCCGGGTTTAGTACTGCCCCATTTGCTCCATTTGCGTACCGCCTTTGGATCATTCTTTTCTTTTGTTGTACCGTTGGAGTAGATCTCATCGCTTTCATGTCCACACTAGGCTTTGTAATTTTCGTAATTCATGATTTACGGTTCACTTTTTTTCAGCAAATAACTGCACCATAGAAGATGATAGATTTGACCCATTGCGTGTAAGTTAACAATAATAATAATGGCGGCCCTAAAGTCCGAGGTGGACTTGTGTCTAGCTTCTCAGCAACCACTCGTGTTGTGCGTGCCAATTGTTCTCTCACGAGTGGAGGGACCTACAGTTTAACGGCGGAATTGAGAAGCTTTTCCTAGACAATTATACTTTTTGAGCATTGTCAGAGACTCAAAAGAAGTGGAGCCGTGAACAATTTTGTTTTTGAAAAACAGCCTGCGAGCTGTTTTGACGATTAAAAGAATTTGGTAGTTTTTTTTTTTTTTTTACATATTTTGTCGGTATGTCTATTCCCGGAAAGTTTATGGTCCAGTGTAATAGCAAGAAAACTTACCTTACCTTTCTTAAGTGCAATGAGAGTTTCTTTTGATTTTGAGAGTTGGAAACGTATTCAATCTTCGTATACGAAATTTGTTTGCGATACATAGAATATCTCCACACCATATGCAAGTTAATTTTCATAGCATAAGCCCTGATATCCTCATGCTTAACTCTCACACTGTAGAATCGATACAGAAGTGGGGATAGGACAGAACCCTGAGGAGATCCCTTGCTTCTTATAATTACTATCTCTGGTGTACCTAGTTCAGCTGCTATAAGGTTAGGTTAGGTTAGGGGCTGTCAGTAAATTCACCAGAACACTTAAACAACTTTGGTCCATTGTGATACCCAGTCAGACTACTACCACTGATAGACAGCTCCAGTGATAATGCCATTAATTTGAATGATGATTGGATCAGATTTTGAAAAACCGGATAAAAGCGTATTAACTTTGCTTTCACTTGGATCCGAACCTGAGACCCCTCTTACTTAGAACAGGCACTTAAAAATCTGCACCATCCAGTCGTCTTAGCTGCTATAAGCTTTTCCTTTTTAATAATAATAATAATAATGGCGGCGCTACAGTCCGAGGTTTACCTGGGCCTAGCTTCTCAGCAACCACTCGTGTTGCGCGTGCTATTGTTCTGTCACGAGCGGAGGGGACCTACAGTTTAATGTCGACTCCGAATGGCGAGATTGAGAAGCTTTTTCTAGAGAGTTATATTCTTTGAGCATTGTCAGTGAATCGAAAGAGGTGGAGCCGTGAAAAAATGTTTGATTTTTTTTTCGAGATACCTCGAGCGTAGGAGTCAACGCACCTATCCACTACGCCACGGCGCCCACAAGCTTTTCCTTTAGCTTATTCATTTATTCTTCTTCTTCAGCTGGAACTACAGTCCAGGATGGGCCTAAGCCTCACTCAATATTCCTCTCCATTGTGCACGGTCTTCTGCTAAGTCTTTCTTTATCCCTCGGAGTTTGAGTCGAAGATTTTTCGAGCCAGTTGCTTTACATGACCTAGAACTCTGAGACGGGTTACTAGAACTCCTTTGACCAGATCGATGTCGCTGTACAGCCCGTAAGGTTCATCGTTCAGTCTCCTCCTCCTTGGTGGAACAAAAATAATCCGAAGGACCTTCCTCTTTAAGCTACCAACAATCTCCTCGTTCGCTTTGGTTAGTGATCATGCCTCTGGGCGATACAGATGGACTGGGACTATCAAGGTCTTATTTAGAGATATCTTTGTTCTTCAAGAGAGGCTTTATTCTTCAATTGTCTTCTGCGTCCAAAGATACAGCGATTTATCTCTGCGGTGGTGTCATTGCTTGAGCTTAAAAAGGGAAGATCTTTCACTACCTTAAAGTTATCCACCTTTTGATTGTGGGGTTAATTCCTCTCTTCCTTAATTGATCTCATTACTTCCAAGTAAGAAGTTTATAGAGTTAAAATCTAGTCGCGATAAACTTTGAGTAAATGAATTCAGTCATAAATTTTGTGAGCAAGAAATGCCTGATAACATACATAAAAATAATACTTTTGTCAAGGAGAAGTTACATGAAATCCTCTTTTATATTCTTTTTAGATCTGTATGAAATCGTTCAAACGCAAAGAGCAGTTAACCCTGCATATCGTTATACATTCTGGAGAGAAAAAGCACGTATGCATAGAATGTGGAAAAGGTAAGCATATTTCCATCACTATTTCTCATCACAAAGTTCACATTTAAACAAACGAAAAAATTCATTTAAACATCGAACAGGTTTCTATCGAAAGGATCACTTAAGAAAGCACACGCGATCTCACATCGCTCGACGTGTCAAGTCCGAGGTTTCCGCTCAAAATGTCAACGGTAACAACAATAACACCCAGAATAACACACTACATGGTTCCTGAGGATCGTACAAGGACTTTTGGTAGATTTCTTTAAATTTCATTCAATCGACATTGAGTGCAAAACAATTGATTGTCATGTAAATCCAAATTACATTTCAATCAATTCGTTTTCAAATATTCAATCGAAATTGAGGGAAATTTGTTTTGAAATCTATCTTAGGTCCTGCTGAGCGCCGCCATTTAAATTTCAGTTCTTTTCTTCAAACAAAACAAGACAAAAACACAAACAAAAGCAAACAAAACTCTATATATGTACATATATATATTTAGTTTTCTCACTTTAATGTACTGATATGTATCAATGGTACTTTTATACATACATTATACATATATTTATATATATATTAATAAAGAAACCAATTCATTTGTATAAGAATACAAAACAAGACGAGAAAGAAACTGAGTATTGATCAATTAGGTGTGAGTTTTCTAACAAAAAAAAAAAACATAAGTAGATCTAGTTTCGATATATTTGATCTTTTTTTCGAATTTTATTTTTCATTCATCGTTTTACACGTGTCTACCTTCGGTTGCAATATTGTGTATCCTTTCTATATGAGGACATCAGCTATTCACTTTCATTGCATTTTCTAAAGAGTTTCTCTGTTCTTTCGTTTTTTCTTTCGAATCAACTTTCTCATTTTTGTTTCTTAAGTAAATAAGCAAATCTTAGTCTCGTGTAATGCAACATAAAAGGAATACTTAATCGCACAAGTTATACATAAATGAAAAGTGAAACACATTACAAAATAAAACTAAACAAAATGAAGTAAATGTACAATTTTACGTGGAAAATTGTTTACTAAATTGTCTTCAATTTTTACACTATTACATGGATTTATAATAATAGCAATTGAAATGTACAAAATATATGACAAAAATGAAGAAAAACAAAAAACAAAAAATAAGTGAAATGAAGAAACTCACAAGCAACTTAAAAAGAAAAGAACTACTTCTCTCTTCATATAAAGAAAACAAAAACAAATGATCACTGTGATCCTACTTTTGTAACAATTATTGCAATTTAGTGTTATACATGTTAACGATTGTGTTTATTTGTCACTGATACATTTTATTTTTTTATTTTTACACTTTTTCATTTCGTATTTAGTTGGGTTAAGTGAAGATTTTATTAAGTTTTCTTTTTATTTGTTATTTACAAACATACATGTGCAATTATTTGAGTATTTTTACAAAGGTTTTTTATATAATTTTTAGTTTTTCAATCGATTTCTTTGAATATTTCCTTTCATTTGGTTGTCAGTTTTATGTGTGTGTATTAGATTCTATTGAATGTTGAATTGCTTTTGAAAAGTGACAGTATTCTACAATATTTTGAGTTCGAGACCAATAATTTTTACCCACATTTTGCCAGTGAATGCCAATGAAATCTTTCGCTTGTCCCTTAAACACTGAATGTGTCAGTTGAAATTTTAATTTGTTATCTTTTCCAAAAAGGTTGCCCTTTCATCATCCAATCGATCTTTCAACTTTTGTCGCATCTTACATAATTTTTCAACAAAACATTTCAGCGGGTTTCATGCTACTGCTTATTGACCACGGGATTAGTAAATGGATCGCAATTCAAAAACATTTACTGTCTATTCAGTTGAATTTTTCTATTTGTTTTGAAGTATGTACATATATTAAATTAGTCTTCGTATGGTGCTTCAGTTCAGGGTCGAGATATGCCTTAAGCAACAAGCCTAGTTCAATCTTTAACTAGCAGCCTCCAGTTTTGCACAAATTCGTCACGGTTCTCTTGCATCGTTCCACAAGCTCATAGTCAATGAGTCGGAATTCTCTTCCTCGTATGTCGCTACTGATCGTTGTGGACATGGGCCTTAGCTATCGAGCTTCTCCAGCATCTTTTGATGTCTTCAGTTTCACACACTAACATGATTGAGACCCTTCTCTACTTATGTGCGCAAACGCTTAAAAACTTTTTGAGTTATGTGTTGCTTTTCATCAGTTACTCTCCTAGTCTCTAAACTCTCGCCGATGATGTCTTAGCATGAAGTATGAAGAGCTCTAGTTAGTGGAACCAGCACATCGATGGTTCCACGACAAAAATCGATGTCAAAAAACATCGGTATTAACAACGATACATCGATTGTTCTCCGATGTTTTACTTATCCTCTCTCACAATTGTTTACGACGTGTGCCTAAACAAAAAAATATACCAGTCTTACCAGTTTCAATCCAAAAACCTTCTCCGTCTTCCGTTTCGTTGTGGATTGGATTTTTACTTTGTGGCGGACGAAAAACCGAAAGTAACGTTGGAGGATCCTACGATTCGGTAGTAGGGTTCCCGAGCGAGCCCTATATATACGTTGCGAGTTTCTTGCTCCAAGGCCTATAACCGCTCCTAGTCGCACCCTCTTGGTGAACAGGCTGTTCACTGTTTGGCTGTTGACACAAGCTCTGCCATACTCACGCATCCAGCCAATATATGTGGAAACATGAATCCTCTCCGATTAGCTACAGACTCCCAGTTTCATAGGAGTTATATAGACACAAAGTCTCCTTGAGGGTTGCTCGATGACCAGGGTATACCACTTGGAGGTTCGGAGTAGGATGTTAGACTAGGAGAGGCCATTTCTTAGCCTCTACAAAGTTACATTGTATTGCCCATCTCTAGCTCTTTTACCCCCCATTATTATTACACAAATATAGGCACATTTTATATATATCACATCTTGACAATGTTTAACGAAATGGATGAACGATGTCGATGTTTGACAGTTTTGCCGTCGATGTATCGGTTAACAAAACATCGATGTTTATGAACGAAACATCGATGTTATGCAAACATCAATGTATCCTTTGCATCCTTAGCCCCAGCACCATCAACAAAAAATTATTCTCCGTTTCATGTGTTAAGGAACTTGTATTCCTTGTGTTGAGCTTCGCTTCTGTAGTAATCTAGAATCTTTTCTCCCTCTTCTAGATATTGTGGGACTTTGTAACCATGTGAAGTCCATAGCTTTCTCTTCCTCCAGACGTAGTGGACTAGTTTCATTTTCTTAGAATTTTTTTTTTTCAAATGATAATCAGAGCCATAATGCCTAGCAAAATGCTTTTACTAGTTATCAGGAACGATGTTAGGCAAGTTTATATAATAGTTAGGTTAGGTTAGGCTGGTGGTTAATCCGGCAAAAAGCGGAAACTCATCTCTTTCCTCCACGTCGTGTGTCATAGTATATGGTGGTGTGCAGTCATCCAGTTATTCTCTTAAACTTTCAAAGATTATTGAGGGGCTTATATTCATTGTCATGAAGTGCTTTGAACTCTCAGTGTTCTATATCTCAGATAACTGAGGCTGGGGCAGTGATTACAGGAGTAACATTTTGTCCCTATGTATCACTGCAGCCCCTGTAATATTGTCATCGGCCCTAATGGCATGATTTTTTCCAGACGGTTATAACTTCTTGAGCAACCCCTTGTTGGACTGAAGTATTTTGTTGTTTCTTGCTCTATTGTACCTTGGCCACAGAATCCGTATAATTTCGTAGGAGATTAAAGAGTGGCACTTATTATTTGCTGTCTCTATGATATTGTCGTACACATTTTTCTTTAAGTCAGAGAATGGTGGTTACATTAAGTTACCGTTACTGTCATGGAAAATACAGCTTAGATGACAACATTGCGATGTTACATACGCGGAAAAGGAGAAAAACGCTTTACTCGTGATTGCGGTTGCCAAGTCCATTAACGTAAAAAAAGAATAAAATAACATGATTTGTGGTTTCTGTTAGTTAGTTGTGATAGATAGTTGCGATTTTGTGCGATTGTTCAGCTATTTAGCTTTGCTAAGACTGTGTTTATATTTCGGAGATCTATTTCTGATAGTTCTTTCAAGGTTTTGAAAGTAAATTTCCTTGTAAGTGCAAGAGAGTGACAGATTCCGAAGTAGTGAGGGACAGATTCCTCTTCTTTCGCGTCAGCAAGAACTTTGAGTTCCTTTCCTTCATTCAAAACTTCTCAATTCTACATTAAATCACGGTGACCGTAGATTTGTTATTTAATTGACTCCAGTGAGGTGTACTTTGCGTCTTAATCTCAAATCCCACACTTCAGCTTATATTATTGGAATTGGTGTATTTTCTTTCCTTTAATCAAATGTATGCACTTGATCTGTGCATAATATAATAATTTTCCAATTTCTTAGTTGCAAAACCCTAACCTAACTTTAGTCCGCAGTCAGCTACTTCAAACTTAACTTGGTTGCTTGATGGTTTTTATTGATGGCCACCAATTCAATGAATTTCCATTCGAACAGAGAACTCTGAGGTTGTAATTAAGACAGTATTTGTGGTCTGATTTGTGTTTATTGTTCTGATAGATAAGTCAATAATCAAAGCAAACTTCCAATGAGTTCATTTACGTTTTTTTGCGATGGTGAAAGGGACTGAGAATTCGTCTTTTATTTTCGGATACGCTAGCTAAGACTTAGGCTACAAAGTAACTTCAGGTAATATATTTAGAAAGTTCGATGATTTCATCAGATCCAATAACAAAAATGATCGCGCCAAGTCTTTAAAACTCAAACCTTCCTTGACACACTTTTTATTTTCAAAAGCAATTCAGCAATCTCAATATACTTTCCAAATAATTAAACTTAAGTGCTTATTAAATAAACGAGTAGTATTTTCATTAGTATTTAGATATGAATAAGATTTTTCAATTTATTTTTTCAATACAAAAACAAAAGTAAAAATTTAAGAAACAAAAGAAATTATTAGGAATTAAATTTAAAGAAACAAATTTTTCAATGAAACAGATATTCCTTAAACTTAAGTTGTCTTCAATGTTTATTTAGATTTTTCGTTTGCCTTCTTTCAATCGCAATCATTTCACATACAAAGTTAATGCAAGACAAAGCAAAAACAAAACAAAACATTTAAAACTACATCAACAATAGATACAAGAACAAAACAAAAAGTGCAAGATAAAGTAAACTATAATAAAACAAACAAAATAAAATACAAATCATTATTTTTTATACAACAAAAGCAAAACAAAGTTCAAAATGAAAATACTGTTCAAAGTATGAAAGTCTCCACAAAGCAAAAGAGTTACAAAACAAAAACAAAAACAAAAACAAAAAACAAAACCAAACAAAACCTACAACAAAATAAAGTAGTATCACGTTTACGTAATAGAGTTTGTTTAAACCTGTATAAAACAAAAATAGCTCCAAAATAATTATAAACAAATACAAAGAGAACACACACACAAAAGAAAGAAAATAAGAAAAATCAAATGCATACCGCATACCAGTGGCTAATAAATTGTATTAAAATAATATATTCATAAGAACCATATAAACAAAATATATGTATACAACAATATTCATAACAATTCCACAAGTACATAACAAAAGAATTAAAAAAAAAACACAATTCAAAAGTTATTTGAAAACAAACAAAAAAACATAATTAATGTGCAAGCAAATAGTATGTTGACCATTAAGAATATTTTTTTAAAATACAAATACTTTAAATATATGTAATACAAAACAAATGAAAAGTAAAAAACAAAAAAAAAACAAAACAACAAAAATGCATACTTACAAGAAGTACAAATCTATACAAATTGAAACAAAATTAAGCAAAAAAAGAAAAGAGAATACAAATGAAAAACAAAAAACAAACAACATTTAAGATACAATTAAATTTTAAAGAGATAATTTGTAATAAATATTAAGTAAGTGATTTAAAGAAAAACAAAATATAAGATAATTACATTTAAAAAAAAAAAACAAAAAACTTTTTCAATAATTGTGTAAGATCAACAACTATTATATATAAAAAAAACAAAACAAACAAGAAGAAGAAGGGAAAAAAATGCAAATATGATATAGAAAATCTTAATTTATTTTTAACATACATATTTTGTTTATACACACAAACATACAAAGATACAAAAGAAAAGATGAGAAAACCAACAGTAACGCAGACTTCTAATTTTTACGTCAATATTTTCCATTTCCGTATAATAGAATAGAAAAGAAAAACAAAAGAATGCAATTTTACTGAGAAGAAAATAAAAAAAAGGAAAAAAAAAAACAAATCAAGTGAAACGATATTTTAAATGAATATTTAAACTTTATAATAAGTGAATGAATTTACATCAAAGGTTAAAGTTGAAGATTTAAGTACTCGTAGGTGATTGCGACACTTGAACAATGGGGGCGGTGATGAAGAGTACAATGAGCAAGGAGGAAATGTTTGCATTTGGGGTTTTCTGGTTGCTAGTTTGCATGAGACATTGTTGTTAAGGCCGGCTTCGAAACATTATCATATGTTAAAAGTAACTGCCATTTTATTTTTTTTTTGCGTTCAGTGTAGTTTATTTCATATCTCTTTAAAAATCAAACGGCAGTATGAACTACGATCGCATTTGAACCAATTTATAAATAAAGGTGAAGTGGAAGCATAACAACATGAATATTAGTTTCGTGAGCTCGAATAAAGGGAATACAAAATTAATAATCGGCGGATTTGTCTTGTCCTTTTTTGGTACGATACAATTTGGAATAGTAATAAATTTTCTTTTTAAATACCTTTTACGTATACGTTTCAATTAATTAACCCTTTAACGTTTAAGGCTGCCCCAGGGTAGCCATCGCCTATTGCCCATTTATTCCTTGTGCGATTTTTTTTTATGACGTTTTCCCATGCCTTCAATTATACTTCAAGCCATATTTTAAATTACATTTCATCACACTGCGAAGTTTTGTCTTGTTGTAGTAGTCACTTGTATGTGAAAAATCAGTGAGCGAACAAAAAAAATTAGTTCACGTCCAATTTTTCGAAAGAGTCGGGAATTTTACAGTGAGTAGATATATTCATGTACTTTTATTAAGCTTTTAAATCTGCACTTATTTTGAAATAATAGGTGAAATGATGAAATCAATGATTTACGATGCAAAGTGGAGGGAAAAAACTTTGACTTAAACGGTCATAGGCCGCCTTATCTATTTTGTACCTGGAGGTCCACCAAAAGAATTTTTTCGAATTCTGATTTACGATTTATAAGCCTATTATTTATCAGAAAAAAAATCTCGACTCTTTTGCGTCAAATTTGCGGTTTTTTTCCTTTTCTTAGAGGGTTAAGTGAACAACGCGTAGCTCATGGTTCCTCTGAAAGAAACAAACAAGTTTTCGACATTTTTTCCGACATTCAATTTTTCAAATTGACATTTCAGCAAACAACTTCTTTAAAAATATATATTTTACTTCGCCGGTCAAACTTTTTTCCTACATTTTTCAATTATGAATGCACAGTAAAATCGACATTTATGAAACTGACATTTTTCTTTCACCTCATCGACGTTCTCCCATTATTTCCATATGCCCTTAAACCTTTACTGCAAAAAATAATGTAAAATACGACTATAAAACAACGGATTGACTCCACTGCAATAGCAGATAAACTCAAGATTCGTACGCGTTGCCATATATACGACTTCCGTTCAAAGTAGAGTACGATTGGATTCGAAAAATTCGAGTTTGTAATAACAAAAATGCGACTATAGTCGAATTGGACTGTCGAATACGACTTGCCTAATTGGGGCGTGTGACTTTCGTTCATTTCATTTTGCGGGGCTGTTTATTTATTTATGTTGTGTTTCCATCGAAGAGGGTGTGAATTGAAATCCGTTCATGGAATTGCTCTTTAAAAATTGTAATTCAGTTAACACACTAGGTCTAATGCCGGTCAATTAACGCTCATCAACAAGACGAATAAAAACTGTATGGAATCAAGGGGCACAGTGAACTGTTGGGCTACGTGAGCCGCGCCTGTAAGCCGATAAGGTGACTAAGGTGAATTTAATATGATGCTTGACCAACAGAATTCGTCGCTGCATTTGTATGTTCGTCAAATCGAACAATCCTCTTTACAAATTCAGCACCATTCAGCACGTCATACAATGACATTTCAGCCCACTGACATAAACAAAAAAATAGCTGTCAACAAAACAATAAATCATTTTAAGTGATCATTGCAATAATATATGTCTGAATTAGCATTTAAATTCATCTTTAAATTAATATAACAACCTAAATGGTTCAACCACTTCTGATTTCCAATCAGGAAAAAATATCAATAATCAATTCTGACACTAGCTGTCATTTGAAATACTGAAGTTGCAGTGGGAACGCAAAATTGGATTTCGAATTTTTTTTCCTGAAATATTAAACTTGGGTGCGGTCCAAACGTATTAAGCTGTATTTATTTATTTCCTTTTCTTTTGAACGAGGACATTGAAATTTGAAGACAGTCTTGACGGCGATAATTGATCAAACGCTCGAAGTGGCCGAATCATTGTAGTCGAAACATTTCTGCATCTAGGGACCATATTCTGCAAGAGTAAATTCCGTTGTGAACATGTTTCAATTCCATAAGCATGAGAGTGAATTTTTCTTCCATTTTTCGTGAACACATTTGAAGAAATTTATTCATTCTATGTTTGGTTGCCAGATAATTGTATACACAGGCAAAAAAATCACGTTTGTGGAATTCGGACCACAAACTTTCACGCCTTTACTTATTTTGAAGAATTTTCGGTTTTCGTATACGACCCTCTCACAAAGAGACTTAAATATCGGAAATCCAGTCTTCTTCCAGCGAAGATTAGGCCTAGCTGTTTCGACAGTCCGAAGCAGTAGCTGCGAAGCAACATAATATCATCATTGTCCAATAGGTTGTTATTTATGGACCTCCTACTTGATCAAAGGAAGCCGATCTCTTTACTAGCTCAAAGATACAATTTATTTTATCTGGTTTTGCTCGGCACTATAAATTTACACTGATGGACAAAAATATTCGGCATATGGGTGTTGTTGGCTTAAAACCTCAATAAAATCAAAACAACGTAATTTAATTCATAAATATTTTTTTTAAATAAAAGTATGATTTTGCTGAAAATAAGCTCAATTTTTCCACCTTCTGCAAAAAAATAAAAAAAAGATAAAAGTAACAAAACATAAACATTTTCAATGGACAAAAGGATTCGGCATTAACTAAACACATTTCTTCATCTCAAAGAAAAATAAAATTAATAATTGGTTTGTTTTCCTTTTTGTTTAATTACGGCTTGTAAACGGTTTTTCATTAAATCTATGAGAGATTTGCTTTCTTTCACCATTAGCTTCCCCATTCTTCAGCCAGGATAGACTTAAGTTGCTGTCTAGACGTTATATGGTGGTTTTGCAATCGCCTTCCCAATATATTCCACAAATGCTCGGTGGGATTTAGATCGGGGGACTGTGGCGGGGTCTTCAATGTGTGCGAAGGAGATGTATAACATTCATAGGCGTCCAATCTCGGCAATCTCAATCTCATCAGTTCACCCTCAAGCCTGTTTTCGGACGTACAGTTAAGTTTAGAGAGTCGTTTTTTAGCCGTACCACACGAATATGGAATGCTCTTCCCAGCCCAATATTTCCCACTCACTACAATCCGCAGACATTTAAGACCAATGTGCACAGGTACCTCGTCTCCCCTTCTCCTTTTTTACCTTCGGCCAGTGCTGTGTCTTGATTCCGGACACTTAAGGGTATTTAACCCCTTTTGCGCGTGCAAATTATAAAAAAAAAAAAAATGTGTTTGGGATCATTATCTTGTTGAAAGTAGAAATAAAATAGAATAGAAAGTAGGAAGTGAAATTACCGAAAGCTAGTGAAAGTTTCGGTAGTCAGAAAACCCAATTAAGGGGTGGATCGAGTCTGATTCATCTTAACGAAATTTGTTTTCATGGAATCAATAATTTGAACATTGCTAATTATTGAAACAATATCAAAACTATTTATTCCGTCATTAGAAATGTAGTTCTTCATTTCAGTACTTACTTGTCAAGTCAATCACAATGGATCCACTAGAACCTAAGTGAGGCCCACTTAACTTCTCAGACCAACGACTCAGAGAGGCTTTAAGCAGCACTTAATACTGCATCCATCCATCGGTCCCGGGCATACTGTTCCAGTTATCTGAATCGAGTTGTCTTGCATCCGCGATCATTTATTCTTTGCATCGGAGGTTCAGTCTTCATTTTCTTCTCGAACGGCTGGGCCCGGGTTCAAAGGCTCACTTTGCTGGAGTATTGCTAATCATTCATCTGGCCGGATTTAGTTGAGGGTTCATTGCCTTCCTGCCTATATCTACATTTTTTGTGCAGCTCGTTTCAGTTCGTGACTGTGTCTTCTCGTCCATTAGTCTCTTTTGCGGACATCAATATTTGATGTAAAATATTTTTTTTTTTTAAAGCACTAAGAATCGGCTTTTTTGGTTTGTTCAGGTTTTCGTTCAGTTTTTGGCTCCATATTTCAAGACTGACATGATCTAGAGGTAAGGGCAAGATTTCGAAACATCGCATCAGGAGCTTCGACTTTAGTTGTTTGGACGGACTAAGGTGACAGTAGTTGCCGAGTTTCATTTAGACCATCAAATTTGGTTCATTGTATACTTAAAGCCCGAGTGAAACGAAACTAAAACTGTAAGACTTGCTCCTTATCGTTGAAAATTTAAGCATGAATTTGTTGAGGCTTTTCAGCCCAATCTTATTAATGTCATCCAGATCATCAAGTAAGTTTTTGACTAGTACCTGTAATTCCCAGTAGGAAGGATGTGCGCAAAGTAATTGCTTTCTATTTCTTCTTCTGCGAAGATGCCTAAGCAGACTACTGCATAGCGTCCGGAAAGGACCCGCATTAACATGTGCATATGCTGATAATGTTTTTTTTTTGCTCAAAGCTGGCGACGGAGCTCATGTTTTCGTTTAAGGTTACATCTTGCAAAATTTTCTTTAAGAAATTTAACGGTGTATTATCATAGACTGCACCATGAGACTGTATTGGGTAAGTGCGTTGACTCCTACGCTCGATATTGTCTGTTCGTTTCTCAAAAAAACACCAAACGTTTTTTCAAGGCTCCAACTCTTTTGAGTCACTGACAATGCTCAAAGAGTATAACTGTCTAGTAAACGCTTATCAATCTCACCGTTTGGAGTCTGCACTCGTGAGAGAACAATAGCACGCACAACACGAGTGGTTGCTGAGAAGCTAGGCCCAGGTCTATCTCGGACTGTAGCGCCGTCATTATTATTATTATTATACCATGAGACTTTCTTTGGATCTCTGTATGTCCTGGTACCTAAAATGGGGTAAGTGTGTTAATAGTGGAATATCAGAATATCTGACGCAATAGCTCTAATAAAAGCATGTCTGTTGGTATGCACAGAGATTGATAAATCGGTCACAATAAGATTTTTTGAAAAGTGCCGCTATTTTTGATTGGAAAATACTGCATTCGTCGACTAGTTTTAATGGTCCTTTGATAATGATGGCTCGGTTTGAATATTCCATTCTTATTTCGTTCAAACTCAACAATTTTGTCTGCAACTACGCAACCAGAAAATTCAATGTTCAAACATTCTCTTTAAATTGCTCAGTTTCAACTTGATGGCATACGAGTATTTAAACATGAATTCTCTTTAGACAAAAACCAAAAAAAAATATTTTAAACTTCTTTTTAGAGCACACATTTTACTCATAAAAATTAAGAAGCAACCATATACTTACATAAATTTCTTACAAAATTTTGTAAAAATTTAATTAAAACAAATGTTTTTTATAATTGTGAATTGTGTAAAATTTTTATTACGAATCAAGCAAACATTTTTTAAATAAGTCATTAATCAATTTAAATGTTTTCTAATAAAACAAAAACAAACCAAAAATTAATGAATATGAATAAACTCAGGGATATAGCCTCCAAAATTTCGCAATAAAAATAATCATACATATAAATAATTACAAAAAAACGAGGTTTAATAAGAGAAAAAAAAACAAAACAAACAAATTTATTAAGGTAAGAAAAACAAACAAAAAATTAATTGTAAATGTCAGCAAACAAATCTTGTAGAGAGCAAACTCGCATGTAAATTAATTCACTTATTTTAAATTGCATTGAAAAAAAATAAAATAAAATAAAAGCAAAAATCTCTAACGATTAAAATAAAAAAGAAAAAAGAAAAAAACAAAATATTTAAAATGTTAAAAATAAAGTAAAAACTGAAAAACACACATGAATCCGGAAATTTCATTAACAAAACTGATGACATTCGATTTTTGGGTTTGTTTCAATTTCAAAAGTCCAGAACGAATCTACTTTGAGTTGAAACGATAAGCATTTCTGTTCTCCGTTCTGTTCTTTTTTGTGCAAAAAAGGCTGATTAGTGTACTAACCAATTTAAAAGAATAAAAATAAATAAATGTGAAAAGTCAACTTTTTTTTATTGCCATTCCGTTCATTTTGTTCTTAGACAACTCCGTATCAGATATATAAATAGTTACTTCATAGATTTAAATAAAAATGACAAAACGAAAAGAAAAAGTATATTTAAAGATAAAATGAACACTTAAGAATAATAATGAACACGAGCAATGTGTTTGGATGGATAGGATATGATTTAAGAGGAACAAGTAAGCATTTGGTATCTGTGATTTCCTTTTCTAATTTTTCTATATAAAAAAACAAATAAATATGAAAAATTTAGTAATCGCAATTTTTGTATATCGTATCATATGTATGTGTACATGTATGTATTATTAGCCTCACAGATGCTTTTTACTTTTATTTAGAATTATTTTTTCCTACACATTAAGCAATTTTTTAACACGAAAGAGGGATCCCAAGGGAGTCTTTTTTTTCATTCTCTCTCTTTTTTGATTTCATTTGAAAAAAAAGAGAAAACAAAAAAATGAAGAAAAAAACACTTGATGGTAGAAAGCGATAAGAGTATATGTAAGCGGTTTTATAACTCTAGGTAGGAACTGTGTAATTTTGCTAATATAGAAACAAAAACCGATTAAAAAATAAAAATTAAAAAAAAATCAACCAATTTGGCGAGAAAGAAGGAATTTAAAAGAAAAAATGATTAAAATAAAATAAAACGAATACTCCATTAGAATAATATAATTTACAATGAAAGGAAAACATTTTGATAAAATAAATTCGATGATAAATATATTTTTTATAAACTACTTCCTGTCACTCTTCTGGTCTTTGGTTTGTCTCCTATTTTGTTGATTCTCTTCGATCATGGACTGAATGGGGAATGCAATTGTGTTTAAAATTTGCGTTTAATTTTTGTTTCTGTTATCCACACTGAAATCGAATAGGATATCCAAAGAAAATAGCAATAGATACGAAGTTAGTGTATCATTTCGCAAAAAAAATGCATCTTCTACCAATGATTTCGGATCAAAACAAAACACAAACAGACAAATTTGCAAGAACTAACAAATTCAAATGAAAGGAAAACCAATACACTGAATAAAATTTAATAAAAAAATAATGACATATTTTTTTACGAAAACTTTGAAAAAAGAAAAAAAAAAGAAAAACAAAATTGCTTAAGAGGAAGAGGGGAGATGTGCGTGTTTGGTTTTAAGGAATATAGACTAAGGGTTTTTATAAACAAGATAAAATACGATATAAACATAAGCGTTTAGTTGAGAGAGATTGGACGACAAGACAAGATGAAATTCTTGCATGATGATAGAAAAACAGAAACAAAAAAACAGTGATTGACTTTTGTTTCCTTAATAAACAAAACAATTGATAAAAAAAAACAAACATATAAATGAAGAAGAAAAAAAAAACAAAATGATGGTCTTACATTTTACTTTTAGCTTTTTGTAGTTTTACAATTTAAATGATAATGAATTGGAATATATAGAGAAAAAAGATAAATTAAAAGAAAAAAAAATCAAGAAAAAAAAAAGAAGATACAAATTTTAGATGACATATGATGAGAATTTAATAAACACTCAGATAATGTGGAAAACAAAAGATTGTTGTGTGTGATTCAGTAAACAATTATAAATAATATTAAGTTACATATAAAAACAAAAATAATAATATACAATATTATTTACTGAATATAGAAATTATCTTTATACTTGATAATATTTAATTGAAAAATAAATAAAAATAATTCAAATAAATTATAACTCAGTTCAAAATGGTTTTACTTTCATTTTCATTGAGTGTTTCTTTGCCTTTGCTTGTTTGTTTAGGTGGCTCTGAGAAGGTTTTCTATGTCTTTGCCAACAAGATTGATTGAATATTGTTTTCCATTCAATTATTCAAATAATCTCCTACATTGTGTTCGCATAGCGCGGAGCATGGCAGTAAGTATCACAAGATCTTTTTGCAAAAGAGTCCCCACACGAATCTAGCGATCATTCGATCAAATTGCCATCGTGGCAATTGACGCAAGACATTCGTTAAATATCTTTAATTTTCGAATATTTAAAGTGTCTAAGGTAGACCCTGACCATTTTCTAATTGCATTAGAAGAATGTTAGTTATCCAAACAAAAAGTGTTTTGACATTTGACAAGGAGGTAACCATAACCGACGAAGTGCAACATAACGAGAGACTCTGAATAGCTGAATCCACCCTAGGCTACCTCTCACCACCGACAGAAACCAGCAACCGACGAGGCATACCAACGGGCACAAAAGAGTATCGAGCTAGAATATGAGAGAAGATGAAGCTTCAACGCCAAAAGAAGAGGTTTCTCGCAACCTCCCAGTGCAAGGGTGTTCAGGGATAAACAATATATATTTTTTTTTTTCGGAGGATTTTTGAAACGCTGCTGGAGCACTCAGACTCAAAACTGGTCCATTGTACTGCCAGGCAACCTACTCCAGTGCCATTTATTTGATCCCAACGGCAAATGGTGACTGAACCAGATTCGATTTCACAGGGATTCGAACCTGGGACCCCTCGAACCTGGGGCAGGCACTTAAACAACTGCGCCATCCAGTCGTTTTAACAGAAAATATGGTTCACTTGTAAAAAACTCATAAGTCTGGAAAAGGCAGTTTTCGAAATCGCAGAGAACCTGCAAGTAATAAAGGATGTACAGTCAAAATCGGTGATAACGACCATCAATGGACTGATGAATTTGGTCGTTATAAGCGACAGGTCGCAGCTAAAGAACGGATGTCTTCTAAACTGTGCCAACAACAGAGGGACCAGTCTTCGAAATATGACATATCAGATTTTCTCTGCCGTCTGAAGTCCTACGTGAGGAGTAAGATTGGTCAATATCAGTGCAGGTTCAGGCCAGCGAAGTCTACCTTCGACCAGATATTCACATTGCGACAGATATTGAAAAAGACACAGGAACCTTAGGCCGCGTATAACAGTATTTAGGGAGACAAGTAATACAGCGCATTGTCTAATCTGAGCATCCCTGCAAAACTATTTCATCTTCGTAGGATGACGGTGGGACATGGTCGTTGCTTCATCAAGGTCGACTAAGACTTCGCTGAGACCTTTGATGTCAACAAAAGGGTTTACACAAGGCGACGCACTGTAAGGCGAAATGTTTAATGTCATTCTTATGAAAATCGTGCGTAACTCAATCGTCAACATCAGAGACAGAATCTTCAACAATAATATCAAATAATAACAAACGCAAAACAAAAAACAACCAACATGTCAACAAACGGTCAAACATATCCAAAATTCTGTGTACACATCGCATCTACAGATAAACTGTTTTAAAATGCAGTCGCACCAACAGCTGCGTCGATTTTAGTCGTTTAACCAATTTCTTATCTAAAAAACTGGAAAAATTGGCCTTTGTAAGCGATATGTTGTTGTAAATGATGTCGTTGAAAACGATTTGTTATTCAGTGGGATTATAATGGAGTTATGACGGGACCTAAGAATTTGGTCGTTATAACCGATAACGGATGTCGTTGCAAGCGATCTTGACTGTATTTACGCAACATTTTCAGCAGCAACGAGTGCGAGCAGGGAATAATCACCCTTATTACGTTTTTCGTTTTTTTTTGTTTCCTCTTCATTATCACTACTCCACGACATAAATATCAAAATGCTGTCCATATTTTTCACAAAATTATTTTTCAATATTATCGACGACTTACTTTTGTACTCAAATAAAAAAGTATAAATCTGTCAGTTGCAAATTTTTTCTGTGGAATATATGTGGAACATAAGTAAAACGACACTCAAGGCGTTTCGCTTTCGTAATACCGACACTAAAACGCCACTTAACCGCCTCGACTCAAAAAACGACAGGAGTCGATCAACTTAAACGCCAGTCGTAATAAGGGTGAATGATAGGGAATGAAGAAATCTCATCATCGAGCCGATGAAATAGTCCTCCCACCCAATACTGAAAAAGTTGCTAAAGCTATCAAAAAGTAGAAGAATAACAAAGCCTCATGTTCAGGTGGCTTCCATCAGAGTTCTTCAAAGCTGGGGACATCCACCAGTTTAGACTTTGGGAAAACGACGACTGGAATACCAGCTCCATATGGAGCATGTACAAAATAGGCGATCCTTCCTCATGCATTGAGGTATATCATTGCTCTATGTGGCCTATAAGATCCTGTCTAGTGTACTGTGTGAACGTCTTAAGCCTATTTGCATCGGATTATGGCCCAGTAAATCTACTAAATATTCAAACGCCGGCAAATCGTGGAAATTGTCAACGAGTTTCAGATCAATAGGCATTACCTCTTCATCGATTTCAAAGCCGCATATGACACCCTTCATCACGAGGAATTATTCGATGCGTTGGACGAATTTGACTGCTTCTTGTGTTTGAACAATCAAGTCAATCCGCCAATGCTAGGAGTTATACGGACTTTTGGAAGATCGTACTTCTACTGGTTAGTCTGGCATTAAACCGTTCGTCTACCAAAAGCAGCAAATGATTCGAGATCAATCAGTACTGCGGTTGATATTAGCTTTTTTATATTGTGATATTTTACTCAAATAAATGTGGCTTCAATTTGAGATACATACTCATTTAGGTCTAGTACTAGTAGTACATATTTCAAAGCCAATTATGTATTGATGTCTGCTTGGCCAATACGGCTGATCGCACCATGATCATAACCAGTGCAATGGGAAAAAACATATGTTTTCTGTTCCAAATAGGGTCTGGCCAAATATTCCGGCCTAAACATCTCGAATACATACAATAAATTTTCGTTGAGCAGATCGTTTTGAATAAAACAAACGAGTGTTTGGGTGTTACTTGGGGACCGAATATACAAGTTGTGATAATTGGTTACACCGTCTCTACTAAACCAAGCCCTATCCGTCCACAGAATTCTGTCAATGCAATGTCCGTCAATATGTCTTAATTAAATTGATAAAATTCCACTTAAAGAGAAACGCTGATATTTTCTTGAAAATCGTCCTCTGTCTTGAATACTGGCAGGAATATCGCAAGTGGTATTCCTTATGCACTAATGAGGAGTTATTCCTTAGAAAGAGGAAAAACCTCCTTCACTAAAGGGGGTTTCAATAGGAACATCCAATTTTTTTTATTTTAATACTAGCGCCCCCTAAAGTTTTTCTATAATCTGTTAATGATAAACCGTCAGTTAATGTCTGTATTTTTATTATCATGGAGAAGTTTACGAATGAGCAACCTTTGAATCTTATTAAAAGTTATTAGTGAAATTCTGAGTAGGTGGCCTGAACTATTACTCAAATTTTCGACAGTAATAAGGTTGCCACCAAACAGGCAGCGTCAGTTATGGTTGATAAATTGAAGTAAACATATTCAATAGTCAGTGTTCTTGTGCCAGTGGTATAACGCAATTGTCCAACTACCGAAAATATCGCAGCCGTAAAGCCTGGAACAGATGTGCAGCAATACTGCATGCAGCAATGCACAACAAAGTAGATGTGCAGTAAATTCTAAACTTTCGCCGCATTTGTTCGCTTTTATAGTGGAATGTGATTTAATAATAATGGCGGCGCTACAGTCCGAGGTGGACTTGGGCCTAGCTTCTCACCAATGTGATTTAGGGAAACAAATTTTGCTATGGAAGAGGAAAATAATTATTTTGTTATTGCTTTTGAAATCAATTCTGTTTTCCCATTCGAATACAAATTGTAAACCTTCACGTACATGAAACGCCAAGTCCAAAAATTGTACTAAATTGTGTTATTTCTCTAATCAACTACATGTGCATTGCATCAAAATTGGAAATAGAGACAACCTGCATCGATGCATGGCCGTGTAGTAAACACATGTGACCACTTACATATAATGCCACGTTCTTAAATCTTACTGCACAGACGTGCATTAAGTCTGTTTGAAGCAGAAGTGTTTCAGGGAGTCAGATTAGTCGATTCCACGCCGTTAGCAGAAATTGAGAATTTTGCGTAAATACCTTGCCCAACACAACTGAAACCTCGTGATAATTTGAAGCGTCGAAACTTCTCCGGATGGGTTCGGCAAAAGTTTGAAGAAAATTTTGAATTTATTCGAACAATCATTTTCATGGAGGAGGTTTATCTATAAACAAAATATAAACCCATATGTGTTTCTAGAGACTCTATTGCCTCCATAAAAGTGAGCGTTGTGGTGTGGATTTCATGCTGAAGGTGTGATTGGACATCTGCGTCTATTATTGGCCAGAATTCTATGTACTTGACATGAGCCATCTGTGGTAAAAACATGGTAGTTCCATTTCGGTAATTGTGTCATCTCGACGACAAATTGTCCGGTTGGTGCCGTGAAATAACGCCGAATGCCAAAACTCGGCGTTATTTCACTTTGTGAAAGCGAAATAACACCGCATTTCCATTTTCGGCCTTACTTCACTTTGCTAAAGTGAAATAACGCCGAGTCGGCCTTATTTTCAAACAACGCCGAATTTCAAAAGTCGGCGTCATTTCACGGCACCGTCCGGTTAAATGTCCTCTGTTAGATTTATTGTTATGGGGTTAAGTTAAGTCGTTGGTTTACGTCAACAAGCCAACAATGTTAGAGAAGCTCAGGAACAGTATCAAACTTGAAATTGCTAGCGTGCAAGGTGAAAGTGGAATATATTGATAATGGCGGCGCTACAGTCGGAGGCGGACCTGGGCCTAGCTTCTCAGCAACCACTCGTGTTGTGCGTGCTATTGTTTTGAGACCTACAGTTTAATGCCGACTCCAAACGGCGATTTTAAGAAGCTTTTTCTAGACGGAAATTGGAAAGTGACAAAAAATTTACCCCAAACAGTCTATCATTGCCATCGTATATAATGTTCGCTCCGTTTAACTGAGTTCTTGATGCCATCAAGTCATTTCAATAACAGCTGTCAAATTCGGTTTCCGGTTTAATTGCAGACATGATCAGTTTGTTGACTTTTATTAAATTCCACGATATTACTGACATTGGTTTACTAACGTGTTAGCATTTAATTTGCTACTCTGCATTGCGATCTAACGTTCCGAATTCCTTTCTCATTAGTAAGCCTTGTACTCGTATTTTCGATATTTTTAGCTTGCAGCTTTTGTAACCTCCACGATGGCCATAAAAATTAGTTTACGGACTAATTTCTGCGTCTCAGTCTAGCGTGATGATTAAATACATCGCAAGTCGTTAGAGTCTTCAAAACAAATAAGGTCTCGTACTTGATCCCCTGGGTTGATCAACAAGTTTGCATCAAAACCTTTTTTATTCGTTCACCAAAGTTAAGCCCTCCAGCTTTATTCACTTTTGTTTTTGTAACGTTGACAACATCTAATGTGTCATATGAGAAACTGTTTCATCAAAACGTTGTTATTTTCGTACCCTTTGAACATCTCCAAATCGTCTCAATGAGTTCTAATAATTTCATGATCAAGCTGAAAGTCACTGCTTCAGTAACAAACAAAATATGCTTTCAATTCCGTAGAACTTTTGACAGAAATAATCGTTAAAAGCTAGTAAGTTGTTTACGACTTGTGCGGCACACGTATCAACTCATGAATTTGGTTCAGGTAGGTCATTCAAATGTTCTTCGCTTGTTTAAAAGCAAATTACCCGATTTATGGTTATAGCTTAGAAATATTTTGTTGCCATATGAGTGCTTGCTATTTGGAGGGTTAACGAAGTGGCGAGAGAGATGTAACTCTTTGGAACTACGAGCGAGAATTCCATTCTAAATTTATGATCACTTTAAATGCACTTTTTTAGTAAAATGTTAAGACCTATACTGCAATATAGCGAAAGCACACTTCTGGTGTAATTTCAGCAATTTCGTCACGGACGTTGCTCTTAAGCTGGAGTTGCTGTATTGGTTCCTTCAAACACCCCCATAGTCAAGTCAGGAGAACGCGGAGGGTAGGGGCAGTTGATATTATCACTTCTTCAGCATTCGGAAACTCTCTGAAACTCTACGAAAGTTCGGCACCGCCTAAACATCCAAGCAGCCTGCTGGGTTTCACAAAACCATCCAGGAAAGCTACAATCCTCGGATCTCGACGTGGTCTTTTTTTTTTTTTGAGGATTTTTGAAACGCTGCTGGAACACTCAGAGTCAAAACTGATCCATTGTACTGCCAGGTAGCAACCTACTCCAGTGCCGTTAATTTGATCCCAACGGCCAATGGTGACTGGAATAAATTCGATTTCACTGGGAACCTGGGAACCCTCGAACACTTAACCAAGTGCACCATCCAGTCGTTTTACGAGTAGACGCAATATCGAGAATGAATGAAGTAAAACAAAGCTAGCGTCTGCTAAAATCTTTAAAGCAGCTTAAGGTTGAGCGTATGCACCAAGTCATCTGTAAGATATGGTCAGAGGATAGGGAAGTCTGAATGAATGGAATCTCAGAATCGTTGCCCGATCCAAAAGAGTTCACAAGATCCACAAGATCCACTCCTTTGACTGGGTCAATTCTCGACGGATAGGTCACCTAAACATCGCAGTTGCTCGCGTAAAGTTGGTTGCGGTTCTTCTCCACTTGTGTCCTCAATCCTGGACATACAGGGTCGCAGCTCACTGAGATCAACAGTTGGGTCCATTATGCCCTGGGTGTGAGTGGGGTGTACCCCGTGAGACCTACACTTTTACTGCTGACTAGAACCACCCAGATTGTTGTATATATCTCAAGAGGTGCTTCAGCTCTATTTTATTCAGGTCCTCCAGCTCGTCGAAGAAGTTACTGCCTAGTGTTAGCAGTCTCCTTCCCCGTAGGGCTGGACAATCGCATATAAGGTGGCGGACGGACTCTATTTCCTCCTCATCCCTGCAACTTCTAGAGTAGTCGCTATGGGGGATACCTAAACTACTGGCATGGGTGCCTATCGGGTGAGAACTGCCCGGTGAGAACTCCCAACACCGTCCGTATATCCTTGCGACTTATGCTAATCATTGATAATGATTTCTTCCTGTTCAATACCGGCCATAGGGCTCTCGACGTTGACCCAATATCCAGATTCAGCCAACGCTCATTTGCTCTTTCTAAGGCTTCGTACTTTATTTCTTTCCTTAGGAAACTTAACGGCGTGTACGTCCTCTCTCTCCCTCCTTATCCCGGTACTCAGCAGAAAGTCACCATTTTTAGCCTGGAGATTTCGTTGACGTTCTGTCTGCATAGCTTGACTAGTTTCGACTTTATAGACAACTGGTTAGATTCATTCCGCTGTATAACTCCTAGAGTTTTCCCTTCTCCTTCCAACACTATCAACGCAACTGGAAGCAGAATTAAAGCAGAATTAGAATTACCTCGGTCACATGTGAAGCCAAATACTTGACCAGAATCAAGACTGTATAGCTGTACAGTTGGAACAGTTTGTGGTGGAATTTTCCTCTCCAAACGCCATCAACACAAACAGGATCAAAGATCACACGGATAATGTATCTCTCAGAAAGATCAAGAGCTTCTTTACCGACTTGAATGCAATAGACCAGGACTGGTGTGATCAAAGTCTTGTACAAAGTTAACTTAATATTTCAAAAGCGCCCTCTATTACTCAATTGGCAATCTAAAGAACAGTGATTGACACACTTACTCGTTTGCGTTTGATCTCGATACTGAACATCAGTTCCCACTTTTAATCGCGGAGCCGAGGTATAGGAAGTCCTTCATTACCTCGAAAGTATATCAGCCTATTTTGACATACTGGTCAAGTCAACGATGTTCTGTGTCCTTTCTCGATGACAGCATATATTTCCTTTTGTCTTCGTTTGCCGTCAGACCCATTTTGCCGTTTCTGTTTCAAGTCAAGGAAACGTCACATTCACGGCTCGCTGTGTTCGACAAATCACGTCAATGTCTTCCGTATATGCCAACAATTGTACAGACTTTTGGAAGATCGTGCCTCTAGTATTGGTCAGTTATTGTTGATCTACTCGTATATCCTCAATTGTGCTGTACGCTGAAGTTGCACGCTGAAGTTAGATAACAGCGCGCAAGACGGCACCTTGTCTTGCCTCATTGAGTTCGATCTCCCAGGGAGATTGCTTCATCATCCTCCTACACCAATTGATGAGCTTAGCAGCGATGCGTGATATGGCGCTCTGTAGCTCGTCTCGATGCACGCTGTCATATGCGGCCTGGAAATCGTCGAATTTTTTGGGTGTCGATCAGCATTTCTTGTATCCTCTTTAGGATCTGATGAACTTTGAAAATCTTTTTTACGGTTGACTTCTTTGGCTTGAAACCGCATTCACTCAAAACGACGAAAAACATTTTGTACGCAATGTTAGGGAGACTTATCGCTCGAAAATCGGTGCAGTCAAAGGTGTCTCCTTTCCTGCGGATCGGGCAACAACTTGTTAACATGAATTTTGTTTTAACGCTCATGATAATTGCAACAAAACTATTTGTGACAATTTAAGAGCATAATTCTAAAGCGTACAGTCAAATAGATCTGAAGGTTAATCTTATCCAAATTGTCCCGTGAAATATTAAAGTGTAAGTGCTTTAACGACGTGAAGCAATTTGAGAGTAGGGTCAGGGTTCAATTGCGAGCACCAACACCTGGAGCAATACTTTTATGAAAGCAAATGTACTCGTACTTAATTTTACCGACGTATTTTCTATAAATTAAGGGAGCTAAGGGCGTCGAGAATCACTTAGTCAATTTACTATTGTTTAGATTAGATCAGCAGTTGGTTTCAAAATGTTTAACGGATCGGTACTTGTGGCATTCGTTGCAGTCGCTTGGCTGTACTTTCTTTGGTCGAGAAGGAAGTTGTACATGTGCGCGCTTAAAATGAAAGGACCTTGGGGTTATCCTTTTATAGGAATCGTGCATAAATTATGTAAATTGGAAGGTAAACTTTGTCTGATGAATTGGTTGTTTGATTAATTTACAAAAATGTGGTGCATTGTGTGGGAAAGAAATTAGTTAATGAAGTTTTGTGGAGCTTAACTGACGCATTTGAAATGTTCTTTAAGAATAAGGCTTTTAGTATCCAAGCAGATTTTCTATTTCGAATGAGTTAAAATACTAAGAAGGTCGCGTAGACTTTGTTATTTTTACGAGAGAATACAAAAAAAAGGGATATGTACTGTGTGGTATATGTTCGTATATTTGGTATATGCCAAAGGCAAGTGGGTTTACAGTTCAATCATCTGATCAGATGGTCGATTTTTTTTGGAAATTAGCCGCTATAGAAATTGAGTAAATTACTTAAATGCTGTTTTAAATATTTTCTTTTTTTATTTCTCTACAATATATTTGAAATGATTATGTTCAAATGTGGGACACAAATGTTAAAGAGGTAAAGAGGTGTGGAATAAGTTTCACATCAGGTTCCACAAATCGAGTGAAATATGTGAAATGAAAAAAAAAAAAAAAAATTTGTTTTCAGTGTTCTACATTTCACTCGATTTCATAACTTCGAAATCCTTTCGGAATCACTTTAAGTTAAATTAAAAACAGCTGACATCTTTCATGTATTTAATATATGCATTTAATAATTATTTTATTTCGATAGATCAGAGTTTGCAACCGTGTCCGCTGCAAGATACTTGTTCCTTCTGTCCGTCTATTTTTGATCTTTATGGGCCGTCTCGTTGTAATAGTTTAGTTTTTGAACCAATTGCTTCTATTGAAGTTTTGAAAGTTAAACGTAGTCAAAATCAAAATCAAAATCGAATTCCTGTGGATCTGATGGCGTTTCTAGTTTTGTCCTCAAGGAAGTTTCATACTTTGTAGTGGTATGTTTTGGCTAATTTGTTTAATCGTTGTGTATTTCTCGGTATATTTCCTGATGTCGTTCCTCTGTATAAAAAAGGTCCAATGAAATTGGAAACTATGGGCCAATATCATTTCTCCCAGTACTGAGTAAAGTTTTTGAAAAACTTATAAAAAATAGAATTCCGAATTACTTTGACAAAATTAAATTTTTTATTCGTAACCAATTTGGTTTTCAAAATGGGATAATTTTTTTTTTTGCATTTTTTTCTTTTTATTCTCATTTATAATATCTTAAATACTAGGAACAAAATGCTTAAACTAGCTTATACTAAGGACAGATATTTCCGTTATAACCTACTGGCCCTTCACAGGCACTCTAAGCTAATCTAAATCTTATTTGTCTTAATGTCTTTCGAACTAAGCTAACCGAATTACTTATTCTAATTTAAAAAAAAAATTAATTTATTAAATAATAATTTGTTACTAAGAAAATATAAAAAAAAAACTTAGTGGCTGTACGTTTTTCTTACATACTACCTTAACATACTACCTTAACCCCACAACATCAGCACAAATTATTGTACCATTTTTTTTTTACTTTTCATACAAATTCTTTTTTTATAAAACTTACAGCTACACCTATACTACACTTAACCTAGTATGTAAGTCGGCCATTGCGTGCGTCCTGGGACAACCGATCAACCGATCAACCGCAAGACAGAGGACCGACTTTCCCTTTTTGGGAACATAACTACCCCGGGTCTATAACCACAGGGTTTAACGATGGAGTTCTTCTCCCTAGCCACCAGAATCGTTGATGCTGCTTTTTAGCATCTTCAACATCGCGGGTTGATACTGCCCTGCTGAAACGGAGACGCTCCTCAGCGCTCTGTGCGACGTTTCGGTCGTAGTTGAGCCGCCCATCCACAGTCGAGCGGGCGAAGTGGAATATCAGCGGAACCGCTTTTCTATCCTGTATCAGGCCATTTCTATCTAAATAGATGAATGCCTCTGGGGGGACGAAGCCATTGTGCCATACCCTCTCGTGGTACTGAGGGTTGGGGTAGAATGCCCCGGAAATCAGGTTGTTGGTCGAGTTCATCGTTCTTGCCGTATGCCCTCGAATCAACTTTATCAAGAAATTATCCACTCTTATTATGTTCGCCCTGTTGTATAGGACTTCATTGAAGTAGAATTTTTTGTACTGGGACCATGGAGTTCTATAAAGGCGAAGGCAAGCCCTCTCGAACAACCGAATCTTTTCCATTAAGCGTGCTCCCACGTTGAACCACACGGGACAGCCATAAACGATCATTGGCCGGATCAGGGCCATGTAACAAATTACCTTCACCCTCGCATTGAGTTGGCTGTTATAAAACAGTCTCTTAGTAAGGACAAAAGCTCCTCGGGCTCTGGCCAGAGCAGCATCAATATGTTTGTTGAAATACAAATACTGATCCAGCCAGATCCCCAGGTATTTGAGTACATTTCGGTTCGCCAGTGGTTGTCCATGTGGCCCAACAACTGAGAACTTGCGCCAATTCCTTTTTGTATCCGCCGAAGCCCTGGACAACGGCGTCCTGAATAGAATGGTTTCTGACTTCTGGTAATTGATAACCAACTTCCAGTTATCATAAAATCTCTGAATCAATTCGAAGTCATGCTGCAGGAAGGTAACAATGTCCTCGATTTTTGAGCCTGATCTGTATGCAACCAAGTCATCTGCGTACGCAATTGCATAACAAAAAGAACTTACTAGATCATTTGTGAAAATGTTGAATAGGACCGGAGAATTTACAGCACCCTGTTGGAGACCATTTTTTATTTGAAAAATACCAGCAGAAGTTACGTTGTCATTTTTGACGACGAACCGTCTGCCTGTAAGTATATTACACAGCAGGTACAGTAGTGATTTGTTGATGATGATTTGTTGAAGCAAGGCACCCGTACATTGTTTCCTGCTCTTGTTCCATTGGACATCTGACACCAGTTTCGACGCGGCATTAATTGTGTCATGCCCCGCCTTGAAACCGAATTGGTTATCCGGAATTATATGTTTGTCTTCGACCCACTTGAGCAGAGCTCTATTAACTACCTTCTCGAATACCTTGCTGATGTTCGGGAGGAGACTAATTGACCGAAGATTGCCAGGATCAGAGGAATCTTTTCCCCTTTTTTTGCGATGGGGTGAACCACCGCAGTTTTCCAATGCTCTGGATAATGAGCATTATTCAGAACATTGTTAAACAGTACTGTGTAGGTTCTCACCACTTCCAGAGGAAGGTGTCGAAGAACAATGTTTGGGATCCCATCGATCCCAGTTGACTTCTTTTTCTTTAGGGATTCAAAGATCGCTTTGAGTTCTGTCCTCGATATGAACGGAGGTTGCCCTTCGTCACTGGTTCAAAAGGGGATACTCATACAGTTTTGTTCTCAAATAATGATAAGCCTCGATGATAAACAATGTGTCTCCTGGTCTGTTTATTGACATTACCAAAGCCTTTGATATGGTAAACCACAATTATTTGTTGAGAAAACTGGATTCCGTGGTTTCATGCTCAATTGGTTCAAGTCATTCCTTGCAAATAGGTCACAAAGAGTAAAATTAGAAAATAAATTAGGAGTGATTCTAAGCTCCTTAATCTGGGCGTTCCTCAGAGTTCTGTCTTGGGACCAGTTCTCTTTCTAATCTACATCAATTCACTGCTCGCTCTTAATTTCAAAGGCTCGCCTACAGCTTTTGCTGATGATGTGGGTTAAACGTATGGGGCAAAAAGCCCCTTGGACTTAGCTTCCTGTTCAAATTAGGATCTATATCTGATAAGGCAATAGTTTGCTGAAGATAACCTTATAATAAGTTCTAAGACTAAATTAATGTTTTCCAATTTGTCTTCGTCACATATATTTGATGTAAATGTGTGCTTGCATGCCCCTAAGTGTCAAAAATTTAAACTTACCGATTGCCAATGTACGTCTGCTTTTCGTTATCCCACTTTTTGTAGTAGTTTAAACTGCAGTGATGAATGTTTCTCAATAGGGAAGGTAGATGACTTTAAGTATCTAGAACTTACAATCGACTCTAGAATGAGTTTTACAAAGCATATTGATTCATTAGAAAGATATTTTCGGTGCACTCTAAGATATTTTTACTATCTACGTAATTTGTGTTCAACGTCGGTTTATGGTATTTTTCACTCCAAGCTCCAATATGGAATTGCTTGCTGGGTTGGTGTTTATCAGAATAGAATACAATCTCTGCTAAACTTGCAAAAACATATCATAAGAATAATTCTCCGAAAGCATGATAAGCATCCTAGTTTTCTTGTAGACGCCTGACTTAAGTCATGTCTCTGTAGAGCTCATGCAGATTGTGCCACGAGCTCCTTCATCACCTTTTGATACTGTCTATGCCTCAGTGCCAAAGAGCAGGACTGGGATGATCAAGGTCTTGTACAAAGTCCACTTGGTCTTTCGAGAGAGGGATATCTTGCCTCTTGAGTCCAAAGAATCAGAGGGTGGCAAAGTTTGTTCTGGGTATTGATGTTGCTTATTTTGTTTATCGCTGAGCCGAGGTACCGAAGTATATCCTTCATTATAGCTGACTGGCTGTGACATTCTGGCGATGTCGTTGATGTTGTGCGTCTCTTCTCGAATACAATATATACCCGTTTACCGTCAGAACGATTTAAGCTCGATGCCAGAAACCGGTTCATTAAAGGTTGACTGCGTTCTACTAAACACGATAATGTCACCCGCGTGTGCCAAGAATTGCACGAAGATTATACCTCCTGCGTCGGCCAGTGAGTTTTGCACGATTTTCTCAAAAATGATGTTTTAAAAAGTTACAAGTCACCTTGAAACCCTATTTTGACATTAATGGCCTCGGTGAGTTCGTTTCCGACTTTGAGGGAGCAGGGAGAGTTCTCCGTCGACATCCTGCACAACCTAATGAATGTCAAAACTAGACATTACGCTGCATAACTTGCCTCTATGCACGCTGTCATATTTTGGCTTGAAGTGGACGATCCTATCCGTTTCATTCCTGCCACAGGTCCTCTCCATCTCCTCAATCGGGCGCTTCAAGAGTTCCTTTAGTTTTATTTAATTTATGCTTAAATAAATGGCTGTTTTTGAAGATGTGTTGAGTGTTTCATTTATTGTCGTGTATTTTTCGTCGATTCTTTTCAGATAAATTTATACTTATTCTATCCTTATTTCTTCAGACCATTCTAAAAACAACGAATGAAATGAAACAAAAATTTAATTTGTTATTTCTAAAATTGTTCTTTATTTAATTTTCAGAATTCCTCAATGTACTACCACAGTACACAAAGGAATACAAGAGAAAAACATATTTCTCTTGGCTGGGACCATTCCCCATGATCTACACCATTGATCCAAATGTCGCGGAAATAGTTCTGCAATCATCCGATTGCCTGAACAAATCCAAAGCTTATGATGCAATTGACTACGCGGTCGGCAGTGGATTGCTTACAAGCAAAAGTTTGTAACAAATTTCTTTAAATGGTTAAAGACTAAATTCCATTTTTTTAGCTCCTAAATGGCTCAAACATCGGAAGCTTTTAAATCCATGTTTCGGCTACAAAGTTTTGTTGGGGAAAATCCCACTATTCAATAACTTCGCACGTGATCTTTGCCGACAGATCGACACGTTCGTCGGATGCGGTGAAGTTGATCTAAAGAAACTTGCACTCAAAATGGGACTGAAGGCTTCAATTGGTAAGAAATTCTTTGCAAAAGCGCCCGAGCGGGCGAACCCGCCTTCCAAATTGGCTTTAATTCAAGAGTTATTGTTTAATTTGCAGCTATAACCATGGGAACTGATGCCGAAGAGGAGTCAAACTCGAACATTCTCGAGTCATTCGAAAGGTAAGCGGTGGCACTTCAGCACTCAGTTTGACTGACTTGTTTTCCTTAAAGTGTTTTAGGGTTTGTTATGAATCGAATCGTACGACCTTGGTATAATAATGCGACAGTCTACAGTTGGAGCAGCGCTTATAAGTCCTTCAAAGAAGCTCAAACTTGCATTACGGACTTCATTCAAGATGTAAGCCATGTCATGAGGGTTTGGGTCTCATTTGTAACAACTTCCTTTCAGCTTATCAAGACTAAAATCAAGTTTCTCGAGAACAACAACTCTAACAACAACTCAGACAAATATTCTGAAGAAAAAGATAGGGCCTCACTCGTATTTATCGATCAAGCAATCAGGATCCATCAACAGAATGATTTCACAATCGACGAAGTTGTTGAAGAGGCCAACATAATGGTGATTGCGGTAAGAGTCAACCTCCAATTCTGTGTGAGCACCATATGAAGGTCCGCGTCTGTTTTCAGGCTTATGAAACAACCGCCAACACATTTTATTCCACGCTCATGTTCCTGGCAATGAATCCTCAGTTTCAGGACAAAGTCTTCGATGAGATCTCAACACTCTACCACGAAAAGGAATTCGACGTGACTAACGACGACTTTAAGAGCTTGGTCTACTTAGAAATGTGTATCAATGAGACGCTGCGTCTCACACCGTCCATTCCTATTATCGGCCGCGTCATTGGGAGGGACGTGCGCATTTCAGAGGACATCACTATACCAGAAGGCGGAGAGGTTTACATTGACATCTTCAACATTCACAGGGATGAGGACATTTGGGGACCGACAGCAAAGTCGTACAATCCCGACCACTTCTTGCCCAGCAATCTGGAGGGCAAGCACAAGTGTGCCTTTATGCCATTTTCCAAGGGCAAAAGGAACTGTTTGGGTGAGTCTGACTTTTAATTGGAAGCGGCCAGGTGTTTGAGATTTGTTTTCTTTCAGGATGGCAATACGCAGGAATGTTTTTGAGGGTGATGTTGGCACAAGTCATTCGAAAATACAGATTTACCACGACGTTCCGTTACGAGGATATGAAGTTCATAGAGTACATTACACTGAAGTATGTGACTACACCTCCGTTGGAGGTTCATAGGAGATAAAGGCTGATTTTAACATTTTGTAAATAAACGACATATTTCATAATTTCACGATGTTTTAACGTAGGAGTACATTTTTTTAATGAATTTATTCCTTATCATTTATTCATCAACGAATAGCCGACTTCAGCATCTATTTCTAGTTCCTCATCAATACTCGTGTTGACAAGTAAATTATACCTCGCTTCATAAGAAACTTCTGAAACAGCTCTACGTTCTTATAGTGGTGGACAAACGTTTTCATATAACGTACAGTCAAAACTGGTCAAAATGAAAACTGGTCGCTGTAACCGATAACTCAAAGATGGCAGATAAATAACTGAGACCCTCTAAACTGTGCGAACAACAGAGGGACCAGTCTCCTAAATATTGCATATCAAATCTTCTCTGCCGTCTTATGTAAGCCCTACGTGAACAGTCAGATTGGTCAATATCAGTGCAGGTTCGGGCCAGCGAAGTTTACCATCGACCAAATATTCACGTTGTGACAGATATTGGAAAAGACACAGGAGCTTCAAGTCGATACCCACTATCTGTTTATCGATTTTAAGGCCGCGTATGACAGTATTTAGGGAGACAAGTTATACAGCGCATTGTCTAATCTTAGCATCAGTGCAAACCTCGTTCGTCTTTGTAGGATGATGCTTGGGAATGGCTGTTGCTTCATCAAGGTCGGTTTAAACTTCGCCGAGACTTTTTTTTTGAAAATGACTGTGTGAGAACTTTTGTCTACCACTGTATGTATATTCAGCAGATGAAACACAGATCAAAGTATATGGTCAGCAGCGGTTACAAGTTGTTCTTGCATCCGAAGTAAATTAAGCAAAAAATCATTTATTATTTATATTTATATAATTATATATCGTATTCTGAGGTTCTTTTAGATGAACTGTGTTAATATTGCAGACTATTGGCTAATTAACCGCATCCTTGAACGTCCCGGCCCGTATTCATCTTGAACGTCCCGGCCACATTGCCATTTTTTACAATGAACTTTCGCGAGGAATGCGAATGGGGAAGACACAACCGCAGGTTGGACTTCAGGTTGGATGTAAATGTTGTCCGGAGAGGAAAATTTCGTCGACTGGCTCGTCCACATCGAGGGGATGAACACAAGTGCTTCAGTTAAGAGATTCAACGTGTAAAAAAGCCCTTTTAGCCATGCGGTATCGAAGGCATTTAGCATCCATTCCTTTTTGATTTCGTTCCAATTTCCACGCGGCAGGTATTGTATTTTGTCCCGCCTTGAAAACGAAGTGGGAATTTCGTTACATAGTCATCTCACATGGAGGTGATGTGATCTGGCCACGGGGATCGTGCTGTTTGACCCTGTTAAACTTTTTCTTGTGGGGTTTTCTGAAGTTGCATTTCTATGGCAATAAGCCACAAGCTACAGTGGCCTTCAAAGCCAACCTAACTCATTCCATAGGTCAAATTCAGTCTGATTTATGTGTCAGATACTTGGTAAATTGGACATTTCGGATGCGCGCCACCCAGAGAAGCCGCGGCGGACATTTGAACGATGTTATATTCCAATTCGTTTGATCAAAGCTCTATGTATGGCTTTCTCGAATACCAAGTTGATATGTAGAAGGAGCCTTACTCACCGGAAATTTGCCGCATTGGAGGTGTGCTTTCTCTTTTTAGATATTGGCTGCTGTTTTCTAACTCTCAGGGCATTGTTAAACAAAATAGCATAAATTTCCACTGCTCATTCTGTATTTTCCTTGCAACAGAACAAATGGACAGCTTCTGGTCTCATACGCCGACATTTACGAATGGGCATTGCAGCTTGCAGGCTAAACCTGATAATCGCATGATTGAATTTTCCCCATTTTAGGAACTGAACTACCCTGAATTAAAAGGGTTTGACCAGGGAGTTGCTTCACTCCTCAGCCACCAAAACATTTGGTGTTGATATATAACATCTTTAACGTCATGGATCTCGTGGGCGCCGTGGCGTAGTGGGTAGGTGTGTCGACTCCTAAGCTCGAGGTCTAAAGTTCGAATCTCAAGAAAAAACATCAAACATTTTTTCACGGCTCTACCTCTTTCGAGTCCCTGACAATGCTCCAAGAGTATAACTGTCTAGAAAAAGCTTCTTAATCCCGCCGTTCGAAATCGGCATTAAACTGTAGGTCCCCTCCGCTCGTGACAGAACAATAGCACGCACAACACGAGTGGTTGCTGAGAATCTAGGCCCAGGTCCACCTCGGATTGTAGCGCCGCCCTTATTATTATTAACGTCATGGCTCTGGAACTGCTGTACTGAACCGAAAGTGTAGGGGATTAGTCCAAAAATTCATTACTTTTCAATTAAATATTTCACTTTAAGCACTCTTTAGTCTTCCTTTTCAGCCGCACTGTTGCTAATTGTTTCACTGTGTTTTCATCTGGAAGTGGCTCACTGACATTCAGCCCCTCTCCGAGAGAAAGAAAAACAATGTTGTTTGTGAACTGTCAGTTGAGTGTCACTCGCGAGCAGTTTTTGCAAGTGCTCATAAAATTGACAAGTTCAATGCTTCTGTCAACGACTGCTGACTTGTCATTAAACTGATGTGAATTCTTGGATTGTACGATAAGTACAGTGCTACAACTGACTAGCTTATTTTACAACTTTTAACTCAATCTGCCCGCTTAATGCTTTGTTGTCATTATTCTTCTGGAGAAATGAATGAACGCGCGAATTATGCGTCGATATATGTAGTCGTTGCTACGTTTCAACTTTAATTGTTCTCCGGAAGCAAATATGCACTATGACTCAGGTCAGACTTCGGCAGTATTTTAAAAACTAATTTGTACAAATCAAAGTTCAGAACATTAAGCACGTGTTTCCAACAATAGCTTGTCGCTTTGATGCAATGAACATTGTTTTCGGACATCATGTATTCGACGTCATGGAGGCTTATCCCTTAAGACGACCGCTTTGTTGAGAAGTCGTTAATTATTAATTAGTTGTGTTTTGTTTTTCTTATCGCTACGATTGTAACAGGTGTATGAGTTAAGCCCAAGTTCACATTCGACTCCAGCGCCACATTTATTTTATAATTGTAACAACAGCAATTTGTGACAATTAAAAAAAAGAATGGAAGTGTTCAGTGAAGCCGATCTGAAATAGTCACGTGATAAAGTCTCAGACTTTAACGATGGATAGCAATTTTAAAGTCGAATCGGGGTTCCAGTACCGAAATTCGGTGCAACACCATCAACATACGCTTGCAATACTGTTTTAATTCTTACATGACATACATATTTTTTATAAATAAGGGGAAGGGCTGCAGGAAGTGCTCAGTGAAGTTACTAGTCTCTTAGCGGTTTAGTAGAGTAGATCGGTTTGTTGCGAAATGTTTGTCGGTTCAGTACTTTTGGCATTCGTTGCGATCGCTTGGTTGTACTTTCTTTGGTCGAGAAGGAAGTTGTACATGTGCGCGCTTAAAATGAAAGGACCTTGGGGTTATCCTTTTATAGGAATCGTGCATAAAATATATAAGTTGGAAGGTAAAATCGTAAAATCTGTGTCCTTGATTAGACAAAAAGGAATATGTTTATAGTGTGTAATAATGTTTTATGGAGTTTAACTGAGATTCTGTGTTTTATTTGAACGATTTGTTTGACAAGCACAGATGTGAGAATGTAAACGCACCAAGCTTGTGCTTGTCAAGCAAATCTGACAATATCAAAATATTCCTTGTCTGTCAGCGAAAACTTTATAATGTGAACGCGATTCGTTAAACAAAGAAACAAATTTAATTTCTCCATGATTTTTGTAGGTTACGGTTGGGCAGTATCATTTTGAGAGAATGACTTTATTTGCGAAAATTGAATGTTGGAAACTGAAGCCCTTCAACTCAAATAAATACAAATATTAATTTTTATTCTCAGCTATCAAGATATCCGTTATCTTTGAAAATCGGCGAGTGATGTATGACGATAAATCGGATGAGTGTAAACACTCCCGATTCGGTTTGTCAGATTTCCATCAAACAAGATCATTCACATAAATCGTTGTGTGTGAACCACTCCAACGCGAGCTTCAAGTTATCATATTTACCATCCGTCGGTAACGTAGTGTTGCGGTTCTTAAAGGTGACGTGAGATGAGGCCAAATGAAATAACGCCAAATACCAACGAATTTGGTATTATTTTATTTTGTAGAACGAAATAAAGTCAAAATGGATTTATGATTTTATTTCCATTTCGAAAACGAAGTAGTGTAAATTTTGTTACTTAAAAGTTGTTGGCGTTATTTCCATTACTTCTTTGGCATTATTTCTTTTTGCATATAGAAATGTGGGCGCCGTGGATGTGTGGGTTCGTGCGTCGACCCATGTGCATTAGACTTTCAAGGTCTAGGTTCGAATCCAAGTTCAGAGAAACAATTTAAAAAAAAAAATTGTTCGCGGCTCCACCTCTTTCGAGTCACTGGCAATGCTCAAAAAGTATAACTGTCTAGAAAAAGCTTCTCAATCTCGCCGTTCGGAGTTGGCATTAAACTGTAGGTCCCCTCCGCTCGTGACAGAACAATAGCACGCACAACACGAGTGGTTGCTGAGAAGCTAGGTCCAGGTCCACCTCGGACAGTAGCGCCGCCATTATTATTATTATTATATAGAAATATAACGAAATTGGTCTTATTTCGTTTTGATCAAATTTGAAATTTGACCTAATTTCACGTTACCATTTTTGAATAAGTTTGTGAACTACGAACTGTGAAATTTAGGAATTTTGACACTTTATTCATTTGGAATTCACCGGTAGCCTCGAATTGTCAGTGTGAAATTTAAAATGTTCAATGCTCGCGCCCAGAGATTTCGCGAATTTTTTATTCGTGAATTTGTGGATTAGGAACGGCTCATTGTGGATCGTGAATTCAGTTTGGTAATTCGCGAAAAGATTGTTGAATTCGCGGAGAAAAAATGCGAAATCGATCATTTTCTTATTTGAATAATATTTTTTGAGTTTTCAGTTCACGTAAAAACTCGATAATTCAATACGCGCATTCTGGCATGCCAAAAGAGTACATAATTGCTGATATTTCCTGAAATATGGTTGGTTCGAAAAATTCGCTTATGCAGTTCACCTTTAACGTTTTTGCGTTTTTAAGTTACTTCAGTAGTCCTTTAGGCATATTTTGAAATGACAATCTAAATTTATGGCATGTTCTTTTACAATAAAATGTCAAAATACGCAAAAAAAACTCTCAATTTGGAAAGTGCCCAAACGCACCTAAACGTTTCAACATCTTGAAAGATTTGTATGAGAGATTGCGTTGTTACGGCGAAACTCACTACTCCCACTGCACAGTGGATTAATTTGTATGGAAGGGCGGGCAAAACTCAAAATTTCATTTTAAATTATAGAAAATAAGACAAATAGTTAAAAAAGTGAGTAATTTTATATATTATTTAATTTAATTGAAGGTTAAGGTAATAAATTCAAAATATTCTTGGGCAATGTCGATTTTTGTGTTTATTTCGTTAGAAAGCAAAGGGTCTAAAACACAAAACCTGCATTGGCATTCTACAATGCGTTGGGCAGTATGATAAAGGAGTCCTTAAAGGGTAACTTCGGCCGATGAATCTGAAATTTTTATTATCTCAAGCTCGGTGTAACAATCTTCTTTCGCATCAAGAAACTTAGCATGGCTTGAAAAAAAATCAACTTCAGTCTTTTGGTTTACCAAGTTTCTGATAACTTGTTACTGATGTTTTGACAATTTGGTCTCAAACAAAAGTTTTAAAACATCATTTGAATTAAGTAGCTTGACGTGGAGATTGTCTGTTGACAATGCTTCAAAACACAAACAATATCTTCATCTATATCACCGATCTTAGCAATTCGTCTCCTCTTAGTTCGAGACGAGCTTTCTAAATATGGCTTTTTGGTCTACCTTGATAGTTTGGCGACTTTTTTTCTTCTATTTGGTCCAATGAAGACTTGAAGTCTTCGATGCAATCAAACCAAACACTATTTGCACCACCTTCTATGAAAGGACTTACAAAGCGTATTTAGCTTTTTCTTTGCGTCTAAAATTTCAATTTGTTAAGTCTCTTTAAAAATCGCCCATGTTTCATTAATTTTGGCAATACTGCGAATGCCAAATATTAAATATAAATGCGCTTGATCATACTGCTCGAATCTAAAATAACGAGGAATAAAGTCTTTTACTTCGGGTCAAGTTTGCGCAAAAAAAGTCGTATATATTCTTAAAAAGGAAAGATAGCTCTAAATTATTGTACATAAATTATCGTGGGGTTTTATGGGAATTTGATGTTTCGGCTCTTCTAAAAAACACGATATATGAAAAAAAAAACAAATATCAAAATAATCAAAATAATAAAAGAATTTTTTAAAAGCTGTCGTTAAACATTATTTTATTATTCACATCACCTTTTTTCCAAAATAAACTTTGAAAAACAGACCAAAACTGGTTAAACTGCAATGCCGTATTTTCAGATTAACGTTTTTTATAAAACTGCGAAAAACACTCAACTTCGTGACGCGACTTACTGCCCAGTACTAATTTTAGAGAAGAAACCTTATTTTGTTCTTCTGTTATCATGGATAATAAGTGCATTAAAAGAATTAGGTTGTTTGACCTTGAAATTTTGCTTATGGAACCACTGTACATTGCTCATATTTTTTAACAAACATGAGACCGCTATCACAACGCAGTATTTCAGGCTGTGCCATTGTATTACTTGTTTTGAACATTTAAAGTCACTTGTCAGCACGCAGCATTGTGTTTCAAGCATGAAATGCCTATCGCTTGTGGTACAATCTAGGACTGCTTTAATTGGTACGATCTGCCGTTTATTAGAAAGAGTGTCAACACGGCACGTCCTTGTTTTCCGTGAAACTATTTCTGAACTGATTTCGTTTCCAATTCAATTAAGTCAGATCAAAATTGCTGCATCGGAAATAGTCAGCGACGGTGACGGTGTCCTCCTAAGGAAGGGGCCCTTCAAAGTGATCCTAAATTGTATGCAAACTCAAACGTAAGTCAGTAAAATTTGCTCGTTCAGTGGAGCTCTCCACAAAAGGATGTTTTACTGTATGAACTTCTGAAGAAATTAATTTTCTCGTCTTTCGCAATAAACACAGCCACACATAATTTCATGATTTACTCTAAAAACCTGCCCAATGTCCTAGTCACACTTAATTTATAATTTTTAATTATAAATTAATTTTTAATATAATATAATTTTTAATTGTAAATTATGTTTTTTGAATAAATAAAAAATACTGTAAAAACTTTTTCGATTTAAATAAAGTCAATAAAATCGTTCAAAATTAGTTAGCATCCCTTTTCGTTTTCACCAGAAAAAGATAAAATCTGGAATTCTAACACTTAACACTTATCGATAGAGTTAAGTACTTTGATTGTTTATTTAGCTACCGGTCTAACTGGAAACTATCATTCCGAAGAAAGGGGTTTTACATCTCTGCAAACGATTATGTGGACAGAGCGGTGGGGAATATCACCAGCGTCAGCATGCTGGATGGTCACGATGCTTGTTAGACCAATTATTACTTATGCTTCAGTGGTATAGTAGCAGAAGGCTAGAGAACTGCTAAACGCGTTTAGATAAGGTTAACATCTGGCATAGTAGGACGCTGCGTTACCCGCCTATGATACATTCTGAACCATATAAGAAACGAGATTAGGGAGTTGAATTTGCGTATGAATGGAATGACTAGAGTGCCATAACTGCATGACATGCCTGATCAACAAATGGATCAGGGTCAAACACCAAAGAGACAAAGGTGATAATAAAAACCATGAACCTAGGAGCATTGAAATAAGTAGTATCCGTTTGAAAAAGATCGGGCTTCTTGAGCATGATGCTTGTTACAGAAACCGCGACGCACATAATACGCACATCCGCGGTAAAAACAAAAAACAAATTGTGCAGAATTCAAGAGTGTCTCGTTAACTAAGAAAAGTCGTGGAGGACGGACAAAAATGGATACGACCAGATAATAATAATGGCGGCGCCACAGTCCGAGGTGGACCTGGTCCTAGCTTCTCAGCAACCACTCGTGTTGCGCGTGCTATTGTTCTCTCACGAGTGGAGGGGACCTACAGTTTAATGCCGATGAATGGTTGAATTCATAACCAAATTTATATATATACTCGAAGCACTTGGTACCGAACAAGCTTAAAAGAAGGATGCACAAATATATTTAGTTACCTTGCACTTCAACATTAATTCACTGGCATTGCTTTTGTTTACAGAATTTCTCGACATATTTCCAAAGTATGCGAAAGAATACAACACAAAAACGTATTTCACTTGGCTCGGACCGTTCGCGATGATTTACACTATTGATCCAAATGTTGCTGAAATAGTCCTCCAATCACCAGATTGCCTAAACAAATCCAAAGATTATGACGCACTTGACGACGCGATCGGCAACGGATTGATTACAAGCAAAAGTAAGGAACATATTTCTTTGGATGGTTAAAGACCTTAATTATTTTTTGTATTAGCTCCTAAATGGACCAAGCATAGGAAGCTTATAAATCCATGCTTCGGTTACAAGGTTTTGTTGGGTAAGATTTCGCTGTTCAACAACTTCGCACGTGATCTTTGCCGACAGATCGACACGTTCGTTGCATGCGGTGAAGTTGATTTAAAGAAACTTGCGCTCAGAATGGGACTGAAAGCTTCAATTGGTAAGAAATTTGGTTTAGTTGGGAACAGTTAATGACCTACTTCAGAAAATATTCTCTCTCTGTTTACACTGCTATATGAAAGGTAAGTTTTGGACAAAAATTGGATGGGTGGTCTCGTCTATTAACCCACCATAAAGCTCAAGAGTCACTGCTTCGATTAAGTGGAACTGTTTTTTTGCCAAAATTGTTGCCAGTAGGACTTTTTACAACTCGCTCTGATTATCGTCTTCCGCAACCTGGATTAAGCATCAAATTCAAGTTGATTTTTTCTTGTCTTTGGGCTGATTTGTGTACCAAGTCTTTGCTGCCACTATGCAGTATGCATTTCGTTTAGCCAGATATCCTTCCACCGGCCTTCTTCTTCCTTTGATGACGCTGCAGTCCGGGATGGACCTGGTCAAGCTTACCCAGCTGGCACCATCTTTAGACAGCCGCATCCAATAACGCCAACCAAGTTGGCTGAGGTCCTTCTCCACTTCTGTGCGCCATGGGTTTCATGAACGTCCACTATTGTGAGAAAATGCGCGAAGTCAGAGACTCTTCCCTTACCTTGCTACAAATCGAATATTCGCCTATCTGACATGGTAGATACCGAATGCAGTGTAACCCAATTCTTATTTCTAAATTTTTAGCTTTAACCATGGGAACCAATATCGAGGAAGATTCAAAGTCAAAAATAATGGAGTCATTCGAAAGGTAAGCATTTCATTTGTCGGTGTGCCTAATAGTGACTGACTTGTTTTTCCTGAAGTATTTTTGGGTTTATTATCGATCGATTGTTACGACCGTGGCTTAAAAGTATGACTCTCTACAGTTGGAGCAGCGCTTATAAGCCCTTCATCGAAGCTCGAACAAGAATTAGGAACTTTATTCAAGAAGTAAGCTGCACATAAATGGTTTGACTCTCACTCGTGAAGACTTCTTTCCTCCTCAGCTTATCAAGACTAAACTCAAAGCTTTCAACAACACAGAAACTGACACCAGCTTAAGAAACGAAAAGGCCTCACATGTGTTTATCGATCAAGCAATTATGATTCATCAACAGAATGAGTTTACAATCGAGGATGTTGTTGACGAGGCCACCATAATGGTGATTGCGGTAAGATTCAACCTCCAATTCTGTGTGAGCACCATATGAAGACCTGCGTCTGCTTTAAGGCTTATGAAACAACCGCCAACACATTGTATTCCACGCTCATGTTCCTGGCAATGCATCCTCAGTTTCAGGACAGAGTCTTCGATGAGATCTTAACTGTCTTCCACGAAAAGGAGTTCGAGGTGACTTCCAATGATTTCAAGAGTTTGGTGTACTTGGAAATGTGCATCAATGAGACGCTACGTTTCACGCCGTCTGCTCCTATGATAAGTCGCGTCTGTGGAAAAGACCTGCGCATTGCAGAAGACATCACTGTACCAGAAGGGGGAGAGATCTGCATAGACATCTTCAACATTCACAGAGATGAGGATATCTGGGGACCGACGGCAAAGACGTACAATCCCGATCACTTCTTGCCCAGCAATCTTCAGAGTAAGCCTAAGTGCGCATTCCTGCCGTTTTCAAGAGGCAAGAGGAACTGCATAGGTGAGTATGACTTGTAGTTGGAACTGAGAATGTGTGTACATTTTTTTCTTGTTAGGACGGCAGTATGCGGAGATGTTCTTGAGGGTGATGCTGGCACAAGTCATTCGAAAATACAAATTTTCCACATCATTCTGTTACGAGGATATAAAATTCGTACCGTTAATTTCACTGAAGTATGCAACTACACCGCGTTTGGAGGTTGAAAGGAGATGATGGCAAACTTGTGAAATTTTGCAAATAAATTATGTTATGTTCGTGATTTCTTGTTGTCGCAGTATTACGACGTCTCAACTAATGATTTCTGGTTTTCTGAAGTTTGGGAGCATATTCGATAAGATATTTGTTTTCAAGGGGATAGAACCACACTTACTTACTTAGTAAGCCTACGACCCATGTAGGGTCTGCGCCTGATAAATCGCTGCCTTCCATCGTTGACGGTCCTGGACACGCTGCTCCCAGTCATCAAGACCAAGCTGTCTTACGTCCGCGATGACTTGGTCTTTGTACCGGAGGTTCCGTCTTCCTCTCCTTCTCGAACCAGGAGGCTCAAATTCGAAGACCCTCTTAGCTGGAGCGTTGTTGTCCATGCGCTCGATGTGGCCAAGCTAGTGCAGTCGACGGATTTTTGCCTTTCAGACTACATCCACATCCTGGTACAGCTCATAGACTTGGCGGTTGTGTCTTCTCCTCCATTTGCCTTTCTCGCAGACGGGACCATAAATCCGACGTAGAATTTTTCTTTCGAAGACACCAAGAATCAGCTCCGCAGTTCTGCTTAGTGTCCAGCTTTCGGCTCCATATAGCAGGACTGGCAGAATAAGAGTTTTGTAGAGCATGATTTTGGTCCTTCGAGTCAGGAGTTTTGAGCCCAGGGGCCTTATTTTGTATTGCTATAGTATCGGAAATCTATTCGAAAATCGGAAATTGGTATTTTGTACCTCTATAGCAAATACACACAATCCGCATTCGAAAACAAAAAGTGATGCCAACTCATTTACGGATATTTTGTATTTTGTATTCCGAAAGCGGATGTCAAAACCGTCCTCACTTACGGATTTTCATTCGATAACTATTTTGCTATCGGATTGTGTGTGCTAAAGTTGTTTTGATTTATTTATTTAATTTTTTCAAGCAAAATAGAAACATATTAAGACATTAATAATAAATGTGAGCAGTTATTGTCCAAATTTGGATGTCTTGCCAAAGGATTTCTTCAATCTGCAGATGCAAGCCAGAAATCCAATCAACTTTGGCATCGGCCCAGGTGCGGAATATAAACGGCGGACTAGGTTCAAGTAAATACGCGCAACTAATGCAACTGGAAGAAAAGTGATATTAGAGTTATTACATCTCACTTTTGCAATAAGTGGCACTCGAAATGAACCATCGTTTTGATTATCACCCGCCCAACCACATAAATCCTTGAAATATACTGGCGAATTGAAAATTTCGACTTAGCAATGTGAGACAATGAAGAATCATCCTGCTCTGAACCATCTTCAAACAAAAAACAACAACAAAATGATATGTTACACTGTGAAAGAATAAAATTGAATTCAATTTATTTGCAACTGGCTTTTATTTGAATGATTATTTTCTGATTTGACAGTTTCATTTTCGGAAATTATTGATAAAAATTTGGCAGCATTCAAACCCAATCCGAAAGTGATACAAAATAGGAATTGATTTGAGTATCGGATTTGATTTCTGAATCCGAAAGTGATACAAAATAAGGCCCCAGTTGTTTTGACAAGCCGAAGTAGCATCGGTTGCCAAGGGCGATTCTACGTCGGATCTCCACTGTGATGTTGTTCGTGGAGTTCACGTTTGCCCCGAGGTAGACAAACTCCTTCACTACCTCAAAATTGTGGCTGTCGATAGCAATGTTTTGTCCTAGGTGGTGTGCGGCGGATCGTTTCTTGCTCGATAGCATATACTTCGTCTTACCTTCATTGACCTTAAGACCAGCTCGTTTCGCCTGTTCTTTAATCGCCGTGAAAGTTTCTACTACAGCTCGCTGGGAACGCGCAACGATGTCGATGTCATCTACGTATCCCAACAGTTGGACTGACTTGTAGAAGATAGTGCCTTCCGGCACTATCGACAGCAGCCCGCCGCACTATCTTCTCCAGTATCAAATTGAAGAAATCACACGACAGCGCATCTCCTTGCCGAAATCCAGTGCAGGTTACAAACGGCTCGGAGGTCCTCGAGCGGAACTGCATGGCGTATGTGTTAGCGTGGTGCCACACAACCGGATCAGTTTTCCCGGGATCCCGAATGCGGCCATCGCTTCGAATAGTTCCTTGCGATGAATGCTGTCGTATGCGGGTTTAAAATCGATAAAAAGATGGTGCGTATCGATTTGAGACTCGCTGGTCTTCTTCAGGATTTGCCTTAGGGTGAAGATCTGGTCTGTAGTCGATTTGCCGGGCCGGAAGCTGCACTGGTACGTGCCGATTAGTGCGGTGCAAAACGACTTTAGATGTTCACACAGTACGCTGGACAGGATCTTGTAGGCGACGTTGAGCAGGGAGATGGAACCAATTGCCACTGGTTATAAAAGGTGTTTTTAAAGAAGTTTATTTATTGTTTTGAATTGACAACACTTTTTTTCAAACAGAAAACGATACAAACGACATTAAAGTAATATATTGCTGCAGAATTTCGAAAAGATGAAGAGACATACAACAAGCCCCGATAATTTTTTCGAATTGATCATCTTTCCAAGCATCGACATTTAGTTAAAGCAGAACGTGTAGCCATACATAAACAAATTGCATATATCAAAATAACAATACATTTCATTTAAAAAAAATAATAAGGGGTAAAAACACAGACTTATTTAGACATTTTTCTTAGTTCGGTGTCTGTTCGAGGTCTGGGTATTAGGCTTGTATTTGTAGCGCCCGTGTAGCGCACGTTTAAATTGTTTTTTGTTTGTTTTGTTGTTCGCAACATTTTTTTTGGACGTAGATTATTTTTGTTTTTAAACAGTGACTCTTTTTGACAGTTCTCTTTAATTATTTTTTCTCTTGTGAAGTGTTTGGGGCTCGAGCAAACCAAGCCACTTTTTTTTATCCCTTCGAATATATAAAAGTGAAAATGGATTCAGGGGACCTTAATCAATTATTAGAGATTATCAATGGATGCAAAGCATGGTACCGACAGTATTTCTTACGATTCAATTGCGTCTGTAGTCAATTCCTTTGTCTAATTTATTCATTTTGACATTTTTCTTCGACGGTTACCTTTTGGGTAAGGAAAAAGAATTGAAGCAAAATAAAAAATAACGAACAAGGAGAAAAGGAAACGTCAAAGAATGTCATGAAGACACCACACTCAACGTATTGCTTGACAAATTTCAAAAACACAAAAATTGTGATCGCATCAAATGACTGTTTGCAAAATATTTTTATATTTTCCTTGTTTGTCAAACAAAATTACAGTGTGTGAATGATTGTCAAACTTCGAAGTAAATGTCATTTGTCCAGGATTTTTGTAGCCTTCGGTTGGTCACAAAAATGTTGTCCGGTGCTATCACGTTTCACTGTGTCAAAATTTCATCAAACACGATTCGACAAATAAATCGTCTAGTGTGAAGCCTGCTTTCGGAACACGACGTACGGGTTATAGTTGTCTACAGTCTTAGAGGCTGAGAAGAGATCCGTAGTTTATTTTGAAATGGTTGTCGGTGCGGTACTTTTGGCACTCATTGCAGTCGCTTGGCTACACTTTCTTTGGGCGAGAAGAAGGTTCTACCTGTGCGCGTTAAAAATGAAAGGACCTTGGGGTTATCCTTTTATAGGAATCGTGCATAAAATATACAAATCGGAAGGTTAACTTTGTTAAATGAACTTTGTTTATTTTATTAAAAAAGAAAATGTGGTGTACATGTGTTTGGTTGCTGCTCGTGATTGTCCTTTAAAATTGAATGAGTTTATACTGCACACTTACATAGTAGATTTTTTATTACTTCGTGTGAGTTAAATTTACAAATTCTAAATTGACTGACGGAATGATTCGAATGTCTCAACACACAAAGCAAGAGGAAAGAGAAGAAGTGTCAAAAGTGAGCCGGTCAAGATGACACAATTATTTACACCACAATAATTAGGCGGCGCTGTCTACACATAGAATAGTTGGTTTGATGCTTTTGCCAGTTGCTGGTTTTGTTCGAAATAAGAATTTCGACTACACTATACTATACTAAAGAATTTTGGTAAAGAATAACGTCAAAATGTTTCACTACTTTACTTCCAAGCCAGCGTTTCTCTCTTGTTGCCTTTACCGACAATGTGGTCAATTAGGATGACTTTTGCGTTTATTTGTGGCCAACTATACTTTACTCCACTTCCAAACATTCCTTAAGAATTAAAAACCTAGATCTTCAAAATCAATTTAGTTCCGGTAAAATGATTATGCGAATTATTAGAAAAAATGAGCAACACTTTCGACCGCTGTCTATCCAGGGACGCATATAATATACATTTCATGACGTGAGCTGGATGACAACGTATAATTCGGACTCGAAGCACTTCATAGCAAGGAATTGAAAGGAGTAGAAAACCTGGAAGCAGTGGAATTTATGGTCTGTTCGTGTATATTTTTATTATTTTTCTTAAAACAAATGCAATCAATTAAACTTCTGCGCTGAACTCAAAAAATAGTTCACCAACTTTAATGATGAGTAAAAAGTGTGCAGGTAGTTGGTTGACGTACCACTTACCAACTTGGCGCTTGCTTGAGAGCAAGTTTTTCGCTCATTTCTGCGAGAAGCTACGATATTTTTGTGTTAATAAGCAGGACTAACTGAATAATAGAAGACAAATAATATCTGGTTTTTCAGAGAACTCGAATAGGTTTATTTTGTATCCTCTTCTCAAACTTTCAGGCTTTATAAACGCACTGCATCATTATGCAAGAGAATACAAGACGAAAACATATTTCACTTGGCTCGGACCGTACCCAATGATCTACACCAGTGATCCAAATCTTGCCGAAATAGTCCTCCAATCCCCCGACTGCCTGAACAAACCCGTAGCGTATGATGTATTTGATGATGCGATCGGCAACGGGCTGTTAACCAGCAAAAGTTTGAAACACATTTCTATAGGAGATTAAAGACTAAAACTTATGCTTTTAGCCCCAAAATGGACCAAGCACCGGAAGCTTTTAAATCCATGTTTTGGCTACAAAGTCCTGTTGGGAAAAATTCCTCTGTTCAACAACTTCGCACGTGATTTTTGCGGCCAGATCGACACGTTCGTTGGATGCGGTGAAGTAGATATAAAGGAACTTACACTCAAAATGGGACTGAAAGCTTCAATTGGTAAGAAATCCGTTTTTTTAATTAGTTGGGCATAACTAAAGCTCTGTAATCGTTAATTTAAAGCTTTAACCATGGGAACTGATGTAGAAGAAGACTCAGACATTCTGGAGTCGTTTGAAAGGTAAGCGCATGAATTTTATTAGTCAGTGTGACTTTCAGTGACTTAATTTCCTTGAAGTATTTTAGGGTTTATTGTTGATCGAATGTCACGAACGTGGTTGAAAAGTTCAACTCTCTATAGCTGGAGTAGAGCTTATAAGCCATTCATCGAAGCTCGAACAAGAATTAGGAACTTTATTCAAGACGTAAGCTGCATGTTGAGGGTATAAGGTACATTTGCAAATCCTTCCTTTCAGATTATCAAGACCGAAATCAGAAAGCTTGAGAACAGCAACTCAGACAAAGATTCAGAAGAAAAACAAAAGGCCTCAATCGTATTTATCGATCAAGCAATCGGGGTCCATCTACAGAATGATTTCACAATCGAGGATGTTGTCGACGAGGCCACTCTAATGGTTATTGCGGTAAGAGTCAACTCTCAGTTCTGTGTGACGACCCTGTGAATGACCGTGACTGTTCTTCAGGCTTATGAAACAACCGCCACCACCCTGTACTCCACGCTTATGTTCCTGGCAATGTATCCAGAGTTTCAGGAGAGAGTCTTCAACGAGGTGTCAACTCTCTACCACGAAAATTACTTCGATGTGACCTCTAACGATTTCAAGAGCCTGGTCTACTTAGAAATGTGCATCAACGAGACTCTGCGTCTGGCACCGACTGCTTCTTTAATTGGCCGTGTTTGCGGTAAAGATCTGCACATTTCAGAGGACGTCACTGTGCCAGCAGGCGGAGAGATTTACATCGACATCTTCAACATTCACAGAGATGAGGACATTTGGGGACCGACGGCAACGGCATACAATCCCGATCACTTTCTGCCCAGTAATCTGCAGGGCAAACATAAATGTGCATTTCTGCCCTTTTCTAGGGGCAAGAGGAACTGTGTGGGTGAGTTTGAGTCTTAATTGTAAGCGGCCATGTTTCTGAGACATGTTTCCTTTTAGGATGGCAGTATGCGAGAATATTTCTGAGGGTGATGCTGGCACACATCCTTCGGAAATATAAGTTCTCCACGACATTCCGCTACGAGGATATGAAGTTCATGCCGTTAATTTCACTGAAGTATGTGACCACACCGTGCTTGGAGGTTCAACGCAGATGAGGACTGTCTTGATAATGTTGCAAAATGTAAATAAACGATATTGTGATAAGATTTTTTTAATTTGAAGTATTGGAATGTCTCTTAATAAGAGACGGAATTTGTGTTACTGCCAACTGATGTTAAGGGTATCATATCATAATGGTGCAAACGAAACCCTTATGAATTCTTGGACTCTTTTAATGCTCGTACTTTCTGAACGCTTTAAAGTAAAGACGCGAAATTTGGACGGAGGATTTGTCAGATAAGCAACATAACCAAATTGACACTTTACCTGATTATTACATTAAATGTGCAATAAACCTATTCTTCGCAAGTTTTTGTGCAATGTAGCTCCACCTTGCTGGAACCACAACTTGCTTCAGTTCAAATCATCAAATTTGACCATAAACAAATCAGTTATTATGCTCCTGTAACGTTTCTTATATTCCACCACTTCAAAGGCCACACCAAACAGTTGCACGTTCAGGATGCTCTTTGACTACGTGTGAATTCCGAGCCCCAAGTGCGGAAATTTTGATTGTTTACGTAGCCCCAAAGACGGAAATGCACCTCATCGGAAATGATGATTTTTCGATGGAAATATTCCTAAATTTCGAGCTTCTCTAAAGCCGGACAGAGAAGTGGTAATAAAGCAGCTGAACATGGATTGGACATGAGCTGGACAAGCAGCTGGACTTCTCAGTCAATGGATTAGAAATTACCTTTCGAACCGTTCAATTTAAGTTGTTTTGGATGGGTTCAAGTCTGACATTCACCAAGGTGTTCCCCAAGGCTCTGTTTTGTCTCCGACTCTCTTTCTCATTTTTATAAATGATCTCCTGTCTGCTACTTCTAATCCAATCCACTCCTTCGCTGATGACAGTACTCTCAGCTTTTCATATTCGTTCCAAGACTCACGACCCTATCCTTCGGCAGTAGAATTGGAGCGGCAGCGTATGTTAAGCACATTAAATTCCGACCTTGACAGCATATTTAATTGGGGTAAAAACAATAGAGTGGAATTTAATGCTTCCAAAACTCAATACTGTCTACTGTCACTCAAGCGATCCCAAAATAATCAGCCTTATCCCTGAATGGCACTTGCATCGAAGAAACCGAAAAACTTTCCATCCTCGGTATGTGTATCAACTCAACACTTAGTTGGAATGATCACATATTCGAGGTCGCCAAAAATGCTGCGCAATGTCCAGGTTTCATAAAGCGATGCAAGAAATACTTCACCCCCTCTGATTTGGCTTCAATTTATAAGGCCTTCATTCGCCCCAAGCTTGAGTATAACGCTCATATCTGGTCTGGTGCTCCTAAGACCTCCCTGCACCTACTTGATAGAATATAACAGCAAGCGATAAAACTTATAGGAGACAGTAATATCGCGAAGTCAATAGACTCGCTCGAACATCGCCGTAATGTCTCGTCCTTGTCATTGTTTTATCGCTATTTTAACAAACGATGCTCAAGTGAGTTAGCCAATTGCATTCCTCCCCTCCATGAATTCACCCGCAATACTCGTCTCGCCAGGAATGCTCATCAGTTCACCCTTAAGCCTGCTTTCGGACGTACAGTTAAGTTTAGAGAGTCGTTTTTTAGCCGCACCACACGAATGTGGAATGCTCTTCCCAGCCTAATATTTCCCACTCACTACAATCCACAGACATTTAAGACCAATGTGCACAGGTATCTCCTCTCCCTTTCTCCCTCTATACCTTCGGCCCGTGCTGTGTCTAGATTTCGGACACTTAAGGGTATTCGTAACGCCTTTTGCGCTCGTAAATTATAAAAAAAAAATTGACTTTAAAAGTGAATAGTCCGAGGTCTTTATGCAAAATAAGGTATGCCCTTACGCGGGAGGGAAATGACTCACTCTCGTGTATAAATGGCAGTTGCGAGCTGAATTTTCCATAAGTTTCTATAAGCAATTATGGACATGTCGAAAACTCCTTGTTACTTTTCATTTGATTTTGACATAAACTTAAATTTTCGAACGTTTATTATAGGCGCTCTTTAATATTTTTCAAGTTTTAAATAGATAGATAAATGGATAAATAGAAGATTTCACGTGTCTTGATTGAAGCTAGCAACAATTTCAGCATTTCAGATCGTTGCTATGATTGTAGGCAACAGAAGTCATTGCCAAACATATACAAAATATTGCGTGGATCTTCGAAACTACTGCTAAGCCAACCAAAGTGCTATTTAAATTCGTGAATAAAATAAAATACCGTAAGAAAAAAAAATAAACTGGACAAGTGCGAGTTGAACTCGCACAGGAAAGGTTTCGTCGCATAATACTGATGGATGATTTCTGAATATCAAACGACGTTTCCAAACTAAATCAGTTGAGTTTTCTTTTAACTTCAATCCAAATCAACTATTCATTACTACATTCATAGATCCAAACAAACAAGCATCCACCCATACATATACCTACATCTCTATCCAAGTTTATCCAACACAAAATATCTTTTCCATCCATACCTAATCAGTGTTCATGCCTGCGGTGTGTGTGTACACTGCTGTTGGGCATTTAAGGGTTGAGATCTAGGAGATAACACTCATCAACGCATAGGGTGGTCGAACACTAGTTTATGTGTGAAAATAAAATATTTATCATTTTAAATCTTAGATATCTCAAAATTTCAACATAAATCGATATTTTGATATTTATCATTTCTTAATGCTTACATTGATGTCTTCAAAACTGCGTTTTCAGATCTTCAAAATTCGTATGTCGATGGTTGACCGTTTTTGGTCAATATCTCGAAAACTATTACGGTCAGAATGCTTGAAATTATTTTAAATGAAAGTACTCAATGAAGCCAAGTTTTTGTGATTTTTTCAGATTTTTAAGCACTTTGGTTTAGAAATGGCCGGGGGAGAATTATTAAAAATTTTGAGCTCCATATTTTTCAAACGGTACTTTGGATCAAAAATTGTTGAAGCAAACCTCTACCTCATTTCAAAAGACCTGTCGATTGATATATAAGTCGATGGGGTGCGACAATGTTTAAAAATTAATGGCAACTTTACCTGTACTGGAGCCAACCCCAAATGGCCCCAATTTTTAAATTTTAGTGCATGGGCAATGACGTCTAGGCCTGAATTCCAAAATTTCATGCCGATATCTTTGTCCGTTTTTGTAGACGGAACCTTAAAAATGGTGAACAAATTAGCGGGCAGAAAAATATGAATATAATAATAACATTTTGGCAACGCTTTTTTTTTTTTGCTTACACTCAAAAAGAGAAAGAGAAAAGCTTTTGCTTGCGACTTGAGTGACAAAGGCGAACTGCCTTAAGATTTGCTCATAAAATTGTGAAGCTTCTGTTATTAACTGGATTTGAATGCCTGAATGCACCAAATAACCTCATTTTACAACTTTGAACTCAAACTGTCCGCTTAATGCTTCGTGGTCATTTAACTTTGGAATTAATAGTAAAAGTGAATGAACGTCTCGGTATAATTGACTACTACGTTTCGATTGCAACTTTTTTGTTGTTCGGAAATTAGGAAACCAGTTGTCAGTCTTTATCAAGATTTTTTGAATTTATTATATTTTTTGAATTAAAGTTCAGAGTGTCTTTTTAACGACAGTTTGTTGTTTTGTTAAGAAACAGAAACGGCAGAGAAGATCTTGAGTTCAATTTTAAAAAGAGTTATCCCTCAAGAATTGGCGCAGGCAAAGATATTTCCTTCAGGATCTCCTTGTGGATCAGGTAAGCATTGCAACTTGAATTTTATACTTATTTTTTTTATAGCAATTACAATTAAATATTTATGAAAAAAAACTGAAAATTGTCAAACAGGTATATTTGTTTAACTTATCCAATGGAGTAAGTGATTTAACAGTGTGCAAGCAATTTTTAAGTCGCGCTCGGGTTTAATTGCGAACACAAAGTGTAATGTTAATAATGCATAAAATTGTGTGTGTACTTACTGACATGCATACAGGATTTAATTTCTATAATTTCTATAAATTAAGAGAATCAAGGGCATCAGGAATCACTCAGTGAAGTTACTACAGCCCCAGCAGTTTAGAAGAGATCGGTGGTTTGTTTCGAAATGGTTGTTGGTGCGGTACTTCTGATATTCGTTGCAGTCGCTTGGCTACACTTTCTTTGGTCGAGAAGGAGGTTCTATATGTGCGCGCTAAAAATGAAAGGACCTTGGGGTTATCCCTTCATAGGAATCGTGCATAAATTGTATAAGTTGGAAGGTACATTTTATTTAATGTGTTCTCAATTAATTTTAAAAAAATGTGGTGCACTGTGTGGGAATGACGTTTGTGAAGTTTAACTGACATGTGAAATGTTATTTAAATATAACTCTTTTAACATTTGACAAGACTTGTAACTTGGACACATTTGAAACATTTGCGGCCGAATGCAAGACTTAAGTTCTCGTCTCGTCTTTACTCGGTCTGTCGGTAAAGTAGTGTCCGGTTCCGGAACATTTTTATTCAATGTGATGCAAATGTTTTCTAAACTTGATGATACATATATGAAACGAAGTAACCACTTTGGATAAGTTTCCTTTCTTTCCGAACAAGTGCGATCTATCCCCCTTCAGTGCTACCTACGAAGATTTTTTACACTGCACTATAGTAGTGTAATCGTTTTTTGGAGCATTGCTTTCAGACATTGAGTTCAATTAATTTGTGTGGTACTAATTTATTCTAACGCAAAGGATATTCATAGTACAAGGTGGTGAAAAAAAATTAATCATCCAATTCTGTTTTCTAATTACTTTTTTACTAAATAAAAAAAAAATTATCTTGGGTGATGTATATCTTTATTTGTAGCTTTACAATTCTTTCTGCTACTTGAAAAAATGATATCCGCCAAGTGGTTGTGACCAGTGTTGATACACAATTGTGTCCGTTTTATGGCATTTTCCATGACTTTACATACAATTTCCGGTGATAACTGTTCGTATTCCTTTTGAATATTCTCCTTAAGAGATGCGATTGTCTGAGGCTTGTTGGCATAAGCCCGCGCCTTCAAGTAGCCCCAAAGAAAGAAGTCTGGGATGGTTAAATCGGGTGAACTTGCTGGCCATGTCATATCGCCAAAACGGGAGATCACGCGGCCATTATACGGTTACTTTACTTCATATCCATTGTCGTTCATGCTGTGTGTGCGGTTGCCCCGTCTTGTTGAAACCACATGTTCACCAAGCACCGCTCATCCAATTCCGGTAGTAAGAAGTCGTTTAATAATAATAATAATGGCGGCGCTACAGTCCGAGATGGACCTGGGCCTAGCTTCTCAGCAACCACTCGTGTTATGCGTGCTATTGTTCTCTCACGAGTGGAGGGGACCTACAGTTTAATGCCGACATGCCGAATGACGAGATTGAGAAGTTTTTTCTAGACAGCTGTACTCTTTGAGCATTGTCAGTGACTCGAAAGAGGTGGAGCCGTGAAAAAATGTTTGATGTTTTTTTTCGAGATTCGAACCGACGACCTCGAGCATAGGAGTGGATGCACCTACCCACTACGCCACGGCGCCCAGTAAGAAGTCGTTTATCATGGCTAATTTCGTGTCCCGTCGCCTGGTTGATGTTTCTTCGTTCTCAGCGACATCGGCAGCCACAGCCGCGATATTCTCGGCCGAACGAACAGTCCGGTGGCGGCCACGCCCTGAATGGTCTCGTGTGGTTTCAGTCTGTTCGAGTCAAGTTCCTAAGAGCCGGAATGTTGACGATTAGGAAATCGACATCGAAACTCACGCTGCGTTAACACCACCGACCAATTATTGGTCAAACAAATCGAAACAATTATTCCACGGTCTTGCGGAGTATAGCACTTCATTGCTTGTCTATTTGCATACGTACTGCAGCTGTCTAGTTGACAAATGTCAAATATAATTGACATACAAAACCATTTGCAAAAATTATAACATCTTCCGATAATAATAATAATATAATAATGGCGGCGCTACAGTATGAGGTGGATCTGGGCATAGCGTCTCAGCAACCACTCGTATTGTGCGTGTTATTGTTCTTTCACGAGCGTAGGGGACCTACAGTTTAATGCCGACACGCCGAACGACGAGATTGAGAAGTTTTTTTCTAGACAGCTGTACTCTTTGAGCATTGTCAGTGACCCGAAAGAGGTGGAGTCGTGAAAGAATGTCCAACACAACCCTTATCTTTAAACACACAAAACGTAATGGCCTTTTCTTTATTTGTCCCTCAAACTACATTTAATTCTTTCTTAATTTTCTGAGATTGGCTGCCCTACGTGCGGGGATATGTTGGGTTGGTGACAAATGTTAGATTTTTCTTTCGAGATTCGAACCTTAGACCTCGAGCGTAGGAGTCGACGCACATACCCACTACGCCACAGCGCTCACAAATAGATTTCACTATAGAATACGAATAAATTCAAAGATGAGTATCAGTCCGAAATCAATATCGCACTCCAAGCACTTCGTAGCAAATATGCCGAAAAACAGGGTGCACTGACATATTTAGCTACGATCCGCTCAAATTTCAGTTCATCGACATTTCTCTTCCTTTCAGGATTTATTAAAGCACTGCCTGAGTATGCAAGAGAATACAAGACAAAAACATATTTCACTTGGCTCGGACCATACCCAATGATCTACACCAGTGATCCCAATGTCGCGGAAATAGTCCTCCAATCTCCCGATTGCCTGAACAAATCCAAAGCCTATGATGCAGTTGACAACGCGGTCGGCAGTGGATTGCTCACAAGCAGAAGTCTGTTGCATGATTTTTTTGACGACTTAAGACTCAAATTCATTTTTAGCTCCAAAATGGCTCAAACATCGGAAGCTTTTAAATCCATGTTTTGGCTACAGAGTCTTATTGGGGAAATTGCCGTTGTTCAACAATTTCGCACGTGATCTTTGCGCACAAATCGACACGTTCGTTGGATGCGGTGAAGTTGATATAAAGGAACTTGCACTCAAAATGGGAGTGAAAGCTTCAATTGGTAAGAAGTGCTTTGTTCCAATTATTTTGAGGTTTAACTACAGCACTGTAGTTTTTAATTTTAAGCTTTGACCATGGGAACCGATGTCGAGAGGAGTCAAACTCAAGCATTCTCGAGTCATTCGAAAGGTAAGTGAGAGTATTTCATTAGTCCGTATGACTGACCCGTTCTCTTTAAAGTCTTACAGGCTTTTTAATCAACCGCATGTCACAAATGTGGTTAAAGAGCGAGACTCTCTACAGCTGGAGCAGTGCTTATAAGCCCTTCATCGAAGTTCGAACCAGCATCAGGAGCTTTATTCAAGACGTAAACCACATATTGAGGGTGTGAGGAAAATTTGTAAATATGTACTTCCTTTCAGATTATCAAGATTAAACTCAATGCTCTCAAAAGAGACACCAACTCAGACCAAGATTCAGAAGAAAAAGAAAAAGCATCTCAAACATTCATCGATCAAGCAATCAGGATCCATCAACAGAATGACTTTACAATCGACGAGGTTGTTGACGAGGTCAATATAATGGTGATTGCGGTAAGAGTCGACAGTCAGTTCTGTGTGAGTACCATATGGATGGCTGATACTGTTTTCAGGCTTATGAAACAACTGCAAACGTATTGTATTCGACGCTTTTGTTCCTGGCAATGCATCCACACTTTCAGGAGCGAGTCTTCGATGAGATTTTAACATTCTACCCCGACAAGCACTTCGACGTGACTTATGACGACTGTAAGGATCTGGTCTACTTGGAAATGTGCATCAATGAGACGCTGCGTCTGGTACCGCCTGCCCCTTTAATTGGTCGTGTGTGCGGAACAGATCTGCACATTTCAGAGGACATCACTGTGCCTGCAGGCGGAGAGATATACATAGACATATTCAGCATTCACAGGGATGAGGACATTTGGGGACCCACAGCAAGGACGTTTAATCCCGACCACTTCCTGCCCAGTAATCTGCAGGACAAGCATAAGTGTGCATTTCTGCCGTATTCGAGGGGTAAGAGGAACTGTGTGGGTGAGTTTGACTTTTGATTTGAAGCGCGAATGTATCTGAGACGTGTTCCCTTTTAGGATGGCAATACGCGGGGATTTTTCTGAAGGTGATGCTGGCACATGTCATTCGAAAATACAAGTTTTCAACGACATTCCGCTACGAGGATATAAAGTTCGTGCAGTTCATTTCACTAAAGTATGTGACCACACCGTGCTTAGAGATAAAACGCAGATGAAGACATGCTTAAAAACTTTGCAAATAAATATCCATAAATGCATGCAGTATTGCTGCACTTCTGTTCCAGACTTTACAACGTCTTTTTTCCAGTCCACGTGTTTTGATTCTCTAGCGCATACAACTCAGTTGCAAAATCTTTCGCCGCCCCGTTTTATTGGTTTTCCGAATTCAACGTCGTTTCCTCCAGCACGAATTTAGTGAAAGTCGAATGCACTGCTGATCGCGGCCTGACGATGTAAGATGTGACGCATCGTGAAATTGATGTATTGTTAAACGCTAATTAAGACCAACTTATCGGTGGCGGGGGATAAAGTTGAACACTTAACAGAAAAAATTACACACTTTGATGAGGAATGGATTTTCTCTCTATTCACACACATTTTTAGGAAAGAATTATACTGACATAAGCACAACACGACACATGAACAATATGAGAGAAAAAGTGTGCCACACTCATATTCGCATGAGCGCAGCGTATCAGCATTGGATTCCGAGGCGTTGAATTAAACTTACACATGAACCGCAGTGTGTCCAAGCGAACATGCGTGTCAGCAAAATTCAGCACACGAAATGCAAATGTGCAATGGCCTGTACAGACACCATTGGGCGATAGTGCCCGTTGCATAAATTTAATATTCCAAAAGCATTTGGCGGGAAAATCATTTCTTCGCTCTGAATACCGCGACTGGATTGAAGAAATACACACTTCGATTCACTCAAGTGATGAATCATCTGCCATTCAGACCTTGTTTGGTACGACGTTTTATTCGAAATAAGTTATGAGGTCAACGTTTTTAGACGGTTTGCTGGGTTCAAAACGAATGTTTTGGCGTTGGAACGATCAAATATTTGAAACCACTAAAAACACTGCTAAATGTTTAGAAATAATTTAATTCGTGAATTACTACACATCGAAATAGCGCTCCGACAGGGTGTACCAAATACAGGGTGTACCAAATACAGAGTACAAATACAAGGCCAAATACAAGTTCCTTTTGAAAAATGCAATGAAATGAACAAAATAAAATTCTTTCAATGGATTATGGCTTTATTATTGGGTATATAACTTAATTCGTTAAGTTTTTTTTTTCAAAGTTTGAACGTTTATTTAAGAAAAACATGTACAACAGTATTATTCAAAGTATTGTCAATCTGAAGCTATGACTTTTTCCCATCTTTCTGGCAATTTGTGGATCCCATCCCAAAAGAACTGCGCCGGCTTGGCAGCCAAGAATGAATCAAGCCAATTTTTGATATTCTGCTCTGATGTGAACCGTATTTCAGTGAGGGCGTTCTGCATCGACCGGAGCAAATGGTAGTCAGAAGGGGCAAAGTCTGGGCTATAAGGCGGGTGGGGTAAAACTTCCCATCCACTGTTTTCCAAATAGTTCTTAACCAGAATAGGAACGTGGGGCAGAGCGTTGTCATGATGGAAAATTATTGCCCCGTGTCTGGTCGCATATTCCGGGCGTTTTTGGGTTACTGCTCTCTTCAAACGGATTAATTGTGTTCGGTAGCGTCATCCATTGATAGTTTCACCCGGTTTTAGCAGCTCATACTACAGCACACCCTTCTGATCCCACCAAATACAGAGCATTACCTTCGCGCCATGGATATTTGGCTTTGCCGTTGATTTGGCTGGTTGGCCGGGTTTCACATATGATTTTTTGCGCTTGGGGTTGTCCTAATGGATCCATTTTTCATCACCAGTAACAATCCGATGCAAAAATGACTTCCTTTTGTGGCGTTCCAGCAGCATTTCGGACATACAAAACCTTTCGACGTCTCTTGGCTTGAGTTGATGTGGAACCCAATTTCCTTGCTTTTGAGTATATCCAGCTGCTTTTAAACGTTTTGAAATGGCTGCTTGAGTGACACCCAAAGATTCTGCGAGCTCTTCTTGTTTTTGGCAACAATCTTCATAGAGTAATGCTTCCAGTTCAGCTTCCAGTCATGCTAGCGCATGACGTACAATGACAGTAGCTTTCCAACGCATGTTCCAATGGAATAATAACAATCGAATAATACAAGTTATGCCATCTCTTAGCAAACCGCACGAATTAAGTTAATAATAATAATAATAATGGCGGCGCTACAGTCCGAGGTGGACCTGGGCCTAGCTTCTCAGCAACCACTCGTGTTGTGCGTGCTATTGTTCTCTCACGAGCGGAGGGGACCTACAGTTTAATGCCGACTCCGAACGGCGAGATTGAGAAGCTTTTTTCTAGACAGTTATACTCTTTGAACTCGAAAGAGGTGGAGCCGTGAAAAAATGTTTGATGTTTTTTTCGAGATTCGAACTGACTACCTCGAGCGTAGGAGTCGAAGCACTTACCCACTACGCCACGGCGCCCACCGAGTTAAGTTATAGACCCAAAAGTAAGAACAAACATTTCCATTAAGTATGAAATATAACGTCGTTCAGCGCATTCTGTCACCCCAATTTTCTAAAAACTTGTTGATGGTTTCGGGCTGTAGTTCACGGACTGCTTGGATCATATTGGCCTTATATGCTTGAATCGTGTCCGGATTGTTGGCATAACATCGATCCTTCACAAAAAAAATCCGAAGGGGTCAAATCACAAATCCGAGGCGGCCAATTTACACCACCAAGTCGAATGATAACACGATTTGGGAATTTGGTGCGCAAAAGATCGATTCTGGCATGGGCTGTGTGACATGGCGTGCCATCGTCCATGAACCAGAAGTCGTTCAAATGCATGTCTTCAATTTCAGTGAAAAAAAAGTCGGTTAACAATGCTCTGTAACGTCCACCGTTGACCGAAATGTTTTACCCAGCCTCATTTTCGAAGAAAAATGGTCCAATGATGCCACCACTTCACTTCACTTCACTTCACTCTCTGTGGATGCATTAGCATTCGCTTTTCGACAATAACGTGCGAGTTTTCCGAGCCCCAGATGCGGCAATTTTATTTATTAACGTAGCCGCCGAGATGAAAATGCGCCTCGTCAGAAAATATTATTTTTCGCTCAAAATCGTTGTCCAATTCAAGATGCTCTAAGGTCCAAATTGCGAAGGGATAACGAAGCGGATGGTCACGCGCCTTCTATTGCTGAGTCAATTGGACCCTGTTAGCGAATAATCCGAGATCTTTGTGCAGAATTCTCCTCAGGCTAGTGCGTGAATTGTTGAGCTGTTGAAATGGCGAGTTGATGTTCGTGAATTGAGTCTCACACTATCGGCCACAGCAGCTACGTTCTCATCTGTGCGCATCGTACGACGACGAGGACCATGAGTGTTGGCCACTAGGATACCAGTCTCACGAACTTTTTGCACAAACTTGCGTGCAGCAGTCGCGGTGGGTGCTTCATTTCGGCCAAAACTCTTTTCAAAAAACGTACTGTTTAGGCTGCACAGCACTCTCTTTGGAAATAAGTTTTCAATATTTCGCAACGCTGTTCAAGCGTAAAGCGAAACATTTCGTTCTGTGGAGGTATGATACTGACTTTCTGTCAGTATTTTAGAGATTTAGATTTAGAGCGGAAAACAGCTGTCAGTGTCAAAATAACCTTTTTCTTCTTAGGGCGCTACAGTCTGAAGTGGACCACACACCTTCAGTGGTGCACACAACTGGAAAGGGACCTCAGTCCCTACGTAACTGGAGGTACCTAGCACAGGATCATCCTGGATGGTGAGGCATGTTGACTGAGGAGCAAGTTCGCTCCGAACTGAAGCGCCAGCCGAAGAAGAAACTTCACAACAACGCCGACTGATAAGAACCCAATCACCTAGAGGTTCCGTTCTTTGGTATCAAAGTTCCGCTGTAAAAGTTTGTTGTCAAACCAAAAACTCGATTAGTTTTCCGGAAAGTTACTTACGAAATCTTGACAGAAAATCAGTATTCTGTCAAGATTTCGATCGAGAAACAGCTGTCAGTGTCAAAATAACCTATGATTTAGAAAAATACCACTAGATGGCCCACCCTGCGCATTGCAAATAGTCGTTCAGTTGTCGTTAAAAATATCGTGGCCAACAAGCACCGTCTGATAACATTATTCGTCGTTCGGTGTCGGGGACAAATTCTATTTTCCACTGCTCAGAGCCCCAAGAAAATACGAAATTTGCTTCGCTGATAAACCGATGTACTTACTCGTAAATGTCAAATGAAACAAATGTGCAATTATCAGTACAATGCAATCCAATGCTCTCATGAATAAAAATCATGTTCAGTTGACGAACTCAGATAGCAGCGCCACACTGAACAGTGTTCATAATTAAACCACTTCACTTTTGTCATTATCGCTCTCATAAAAATGAATTGCTTGTTTAAAACGAGTATTTGCATCTTATCGCTCAATCCCGCCGCAGCAATGATAATTTGTAATCATTTAAAAAAATGCAACTGTGCCCTTTGGAGGTTAACCTTATCTGAAGAGCCGATTTCTATATTTGCATCTTCAAGCTGGGTCGAAGTGGAGTCCATCGCCGGAACCCGGCGCAGCACACTTATGTTATACTTGAATGAAAGCAAATACATCTACCAATTCGCACTCACGTGTGCATGCGATAAGTACTTTTACTGACACATTTTCTATAAATTCAGGGGAGATTCACTCAGTTAAGTCACTACAGTCTTCGCGGTTTGTTCGTTTCGAAATGGTTGCCGGTGCGGTACTTGTGGCACTCGTTGCAGTCGTTTGGTTGTACTTTCTTTGGTCAAGAAGGAGGTTCTATATGTGCGCGCTGAAAATGAAAGGACCTTGGGGTTTGCCTTTTATAGGAATCGTGCATAAAGTGTATAAATTGGAAGGTAAACTTTTGTTTTAGGAATTGTTTGTTTGATTAATCAGAAAGTGCAATGTGTGAAAGGGGAATTTAATTACAGCGTGTGATGATGTTTTGCGGATTTTAACTAAGATGAGATGTGTGATAAACCTTTTAACATTTTAGTAGATTTTTAACTTCAAATAACATTCAACACATTCAAAATGTTTGTGTTCAAATGTAAGCCTAAAAATCGTTGTATGTCGGTCGGTAAGGAAGTGTTTCTATTGTGGAAAAAATCAATGTGAAGTGAATGTTTTCAGGGTTCCGTACGAGAATGGTACCCCTTATGTTTTCACTTCTGTCGCAACATGTGCGTTCAGTGTTCCAAAAAGCCAGTTAATGCTTGTTACACTGGAATGTTAATGTGATCGATTTCATGGCTTCAATTATTGCAAAAACTGGATCTTCCCGCACAATTACACAGTTGATGAGCGCAATCCCAATTGCTGTGCACTATGTCGAATCGACTCAATCGACTCTTCCTCAACACTTCATACCCCATTAGCAATAATTATTTTGGATTGCATTGTACGATTTCACTGCATACGCATTGTATCGAATGGAGTATGCGTGGTGCTGTTCGGAAAGTTGTTTGATAATATCGACCGTAGCGTATAGTTATTTTCGCGGACTGCACCATGATTTTCGAAGCAAATTCACTCGAGACAAATCTCCCAACAAATCAATAAACCTTTCGCCACCTCTGAGAACGCAATATATTGGATCAGTGGTTATACATGGTGCGTACCACCGACTGCTTGACGTCTCTTGTTTCGATTCAAGAACTTCTTCAAAACAATCTTATAGTAACGTTAAAAACATGCTCTGTCTGTCGGGGCCTTTATCTGAATAAGTTTGTCAACCGTCAGAATTAGGGGCTCGGGAAATTCATAAGTGATTACTTGGAAACAAAAGCATGCACATGGTGTCGATGTTTAGAGGCGAGCTTGGGCTGGACACATTCATGTAGAAATGCTAAGTATCACATTTTTAATTGCTCTTTAATTACTCATTTTCTATTGGATCGTCGACCGCCAGCTGCGCTCGATTTATTTATAGTAACCTGAGATGTCATTTGCTCGTTTGTTGACCCAGGCGATCGGTGTTCTGTTTACCCTCATCGTGCACCATCGTTGAGTCACCTAGAGTGTGTTTACGTTCGTCGCCGATGGAATTCGAGTTGACCTACTTTTAGCAGCATGAAACCCAATGCGATTTGCTCAGTGTTGTCTTAGGATACAATGACACCACTGGGGGTGGTTCATCACAATGGGTCCTCAAGGACCTAAGTGAGGCGTGGCTTACGCCCGTCTACCCACTTACCCACTGAGGGCGGTATTAATCGTTATTGGGGTAGGCGGCGGATGGGTGATGTTGACTACGCCGATCAAGTTGTGGACGTGGCATAAGCTATTGAGGTCGACGGGACTTTGGACTTGGCTCGACTGAGGAGGAGAGTCGACGAGTGAGCGAACGATGAATGGCGGATATAGTCTTCTTTTGGCAGCAGTGTAGTTCGGCGGCATCGGCAGTCCAGTCTTGTTTTCAATTATTGTTTTAGTTAAACCTATTCACTTGTTTTAAAATAAAGAGTTTTCCTACATTCATGTAACACATGTTAAGGGCAATCGCCTTCCTAACACGTTCATAAACTGCAAGATAAGGATGTACACAAAATAAGGCAAAAACTAAGATGGTGCCTCATGCCATACGGACTAATAAACAGTTTAATTATTGTACGACTTGTTTTCCGGTGTGTTATTGAATGCTCTTCCTCAAGAAATTCTAAACTTTTTCAACCAGTCTAATAATATTTTTTCGTTTTCAGATATTCTTTACGTTCTGCCAAAGTATACAAAGGAATATAAGCAAAAAACATACTTCACTTGGCTCGGACCATATCCAGTGATCTATACCATTGACCCCAACGTTGCCGAGATGGTCCTGCAGTCGCCCGATTGCCTGAACAAGACCACAATATACACAGCAATCGACGACGCTGGTGGCAATGGATTACTGACAAGCAAACGTTAGCAATGAAATGTTTCTTTAGATGATTAAAGGCTAAAATTATGTTTCCTTTTAGCTCCAAAATGGACCAAGAATCGAAAGCTTTTGAACCCGTGTTTTGGCTATAAAGTCTTATTGGGACTGATTCCGACCTTCAATAATTTCGCTCGAGATTTTTGTGGGCAGATAGACAAATGCGTTGGATGTGGCGATGTTGATGTGAATGAACTTGCACTTAAAATGGGTCTCAAATCGGCAATTGGTAAGAAGCGTTTATTCCTTTTTTTTTGGCTTCGAATTTACGCTCCGCAGTGATAGTTTTTAGAAAAGTTCTGCGCGCGGTCTTTGGTCCGGTTTGCGTTGATGGCATTTTGGAGGAGAAGGTTCAATCGCGAACTGTATGGGCTGCACAGCGACATGAGTCTAGCCATGGATCCGTAGACGATCCAACGCCAAAGATGACTAGGCCATGTAGAGCATATGGACAACTTAGCTCCGGCCCGAAGAGTCGACAGAGTAGATCCGGCCCGAAAATCGTCGACTCTGAGCCTGTGGGACAACGCAGCAGAGGACGTCCACGTACAAGGTGGCGCACACCTCGACCGGCTTGGTGTGCGAAACTGGAGACAGCTGGCGAAAGATCGTGCTGGCTGGAGAGGCATGTTGAGTGAGGCCCAGGTCCACCTCGGACTGTAGCGCCCTAAGAAGAAGAAGAGGAAGTGATAGTTTTAATGTGATGTCGAGGAATGGGTGAAGATCTTCAGCAAGACGCTATAAGAATCGACCTTTTTTTGTTCTAGTTTTTGAGGGCTTTCTGGTTCGATGTTGACTTCCAAGACACTATTTAGAAGAACGGTTGAAAATAAATTCTCAGGAAATAGTTAAGCTGCGGCCAAACACACGACGCGAGGTCATTGATCCACTTTGGGAGAAAATACGACAGAGCTCTTCTTTTTGTGGCTCAAAGTTCCGGGTGGATTATAATATAAGCATCAACCAATATGCATTTGCAGTCACCACGGTCCTTCGATAGCTGTCTTCAGTTACGCACGCCAAGTTGGTTAAAGCTCTTCACCCCATGTGTGCGCTACATTCAACGGAGCATCCTCTGTGGCGTTGTTCCATAGGCTCACAGTCTACGATTTTCGGGCCAGATTTACTCTGTCGATGATCCCTGCATGGCATAGCCACCTTTGGAGAGCCGTAGACGCCTTAAGTCGCTGTACATCCCATACAGTTAGTAGTTGAATCTTTTGCTCCAAACGTCCAGTCGTCGTCAACGCAAAAAGGTCCAAAGATCGCCGGCAGGATTGGGATAATCAAGATCATCGACACTCTTCGAAACGATCATCGATTCTGTCCCTGTTTTGAATACAGCTTCTTGATTTTCTGATCGGCCTACAAATCACATTGAACAGCGCTTTTTTGGCTACATCAGCTTTTGAGTACCGGGCCACTTGTGGATTTATCTGATGATATGATCCATATCTTTATATCGACTTCTAAATTGCCAAATGTCAAGTCACTGCACTCTATTCCACCAACAGAATTTTATAAAAGTGGATCCACAAAAATCTAAAGACCTCATTTCTTTCAATTCTTAGCTACAGCCATCGGAGCCCATATCGATGAAGGCTCAGACTCAAAGGTTCTGGAGTCGTTCGAAGGGTAAGCGGAAGCATTTCATTAGTTCGTGTAACCCGTCGTGACTGACGTTTTCTCCTTGCAGTGTTTTTCGATTAATTATCAATCGAATGCTGCGACCGTGGTTGAAAAGTATGACGGTCTACAGTTGGAGCAGCGATTACAAGCCTTTCATGGAAATTCGCGATTGCATTAGGTACTTTATTCAAGACGTAAGCCGCCCATTCATGTTTGAGTTTCATTTGTAAAGACTTCTTTTTAGCTCGTCGTGGTTAAGCTCAAGGCCTTCGAGAAGCGGAAGACTGACATCAGCTCAGATCAAGACTCAGAGGGAAATGGAACGTCCTCTCACGTCTTCATCGATCAAGCAATCAAGATCCACCAGGATAATGAATTCTCCCTGAATGACGTGGTTTATGAAACGAGTTTAATGGTGATTGCGGTAAGACTCCACCCTAAATTCTTTGTGAGCAACTTATCAGTGGCCGCCACTATTTTCAGGCTTATGAAACAACCGGCAGAACACTGTATTCCACGCTCATGTTTCTAGCAATGCATCCACACTTTCAGGAGCGAGTCTTCGATGAAATCTCAACACTCTACCACGACAAGGAGTTCGACGTGACTAATGAGGACTTCAAGAGCCTGGTGTACTTAGAAATGTGCATAAATGAGACGCTGCGTCTTGCACCGGCAATTCCTCTAATTGGTCGTGTGTGTGAAAAGGGCCTGCGTATTTCAAATGACGTCACTGTCCCAGAGGGCGGCGAGATTTACATAGACATCTTCAACATTCACAGGGATGAGGACATCTGGGGGCCGACTGCAAAGACGTTTAATCCTGATCACTTCCTGCCCAGCAATCTGCAGGACAAGCATAAGTCCGCGTTCCTGCCTTTTTCGAGGGGCAAGCGGAATTGCTTGGGTGAGTTTGTCTTTTGATTGGAATTGCGAATGTGTTTGAGATGTTTTTCCTTTTAGGATGGCAATATTCGGTTATGTTCCTGAGGGTGATGCTGGCACACATTCTTCGAAAGTACAAGTTTTCCACTACATTTCGCTACGAGGATATACAGTTTGTGGAGTGCATTTCACTGAAGCTGATGACTGCACCGCGATTGGAGGTTCAAAGGAGATGAAGGCGGGATTAGAAGTGTTGCAAATGTTAATTTTAAACGACATTCCTCGACAATACTGCGAAGTTTCTGGTAGACCGACCACAGGCAGTTCATGTTAATCTTAAGTTAAGATGTACTTTTAGTTGTATATGCATTTAAATGAATTGCCAACTCATAATAATTATGTTGGCGCTACAATTCGAGCTGGACTTTTTTTTTGTTGGAGGTTTTTTGAAACACTAAACTGGAGCACTCAGACTCAAAACTGGTCCATTGTACTGCCAGGTAGCGACCTTCTCCAGTGCCGTTAATTTGATCACAAAGGCAAATGGTGACTGGAGCAGATTCGATTTCACAGGGATTCGAACCTGGGACCCCTCTAATTTGGGGCAGGCACTTAACCGTTTCTAGACAGTTACACTCTTTGAGCATTGTCAGTGACTCGAAAGAGGTGGAGTGGTGAATTTTTTTCGGGAATCGAACCCAGACATCGAGCGTAGGAGTCGACGTACCTAATCATTGCGCCACAGCGTGAATAACATTTAAACATTTTTTTTCCATATATGCGGTATTTTTATTTATTTTGGTCTTCTACGCTTTATTTCGACTAGTTTTTGAAAACAGCATCAATCAAGTGGCCGCCTCTATTGACAAAATTATAATGTGCCCGTTTTGCAGCGTTTCCAATCATTTTTTGGAGCATCTCGGGCTGTACCCGATTATGGTCTGAGGCCTGCTGGTATACAATTTGTTTTTGAAATAACCCAACAAAAATAAGTCCGGAGAGGTCAAATCTGAAGATGTGGGTTGCCAGTCATTTTTGATAGCACACATCCAGGGAATTTTTGGTGCTGTAACTTGTTTATTGGACTTGCAGTGTGGCATGGCGCACATTCTTGTTGAAACCCGTAACTGTCCAGACCTTTTCGCACAATTGTGGGCAGATATAATGAGCCAACCACCGATGTCGATCCACATCGACTATTTCCTTCCTTCCTTGTCCAATGATGGTTTTAAAGCAAACTCCGGCACAAATATTCAATTTTCAGTGATGCAATGGTGTTTCATGGGTCCCGTGTATTATAATAGAATTTGCGTTCCCAAAATGCAGCGATGCAGGAGCTGGCATTGGTTTCGTGTCAACCGTTTGAACGACGGTTTTGGCCATATTCCAAGCGAGGTGGACGGTCTGTCGGCAATATTTTTTGAGTCAATTGCAGGGAAACACATAAAAAATCATGAAATGTATCGAAGAGTGTTTTCTAATGGGCGGAGTTCATCTCTCATGTTACTCAAACAATGTGTTCCTCAAGGGTCGATTTTAGGGCCAATTCTATTTAGTCTATTTATGCAAGCATTCAACAGTGCACATTTACGCCGATGATATTCAACTACACATAGCCAAACCACTTTCAAAACGAAATGATCGCACTTTTTAATGATGACTCAAAACGTGTTGTTAGACGGTTCTTGTTGGTCACGATATATTCGACGACATGCACGTTGACTTAAATCTACCGATGGTACACAGATGGGTCGAAGTCGAAAAGTGGAGTAGGAGCTGGCATCGTAGGGCACAGATGTAACTTACACATGCCTCTCCCCAAAGAGTCCACAATATTTCAGGCTGAACTCTTCGCTATAAATGACGCCGAACATAGTATCGGCAACGGAAATGCAACAAATTCGAAAATATCGATACTCTCAGATAGCCAGGCAGTACTCAAAGCCCTAAACAGCTTCACATTTCAGTTCAAAGGCTGTCTGGGAATGTCACAAAATACTCAACACACTGGTAGAGAAAAACAGAATAAAACATGAAAACCACGGGGGCAATGAAAAGGCCGACATCCTAGCAAAGAAAGCAGCTGAAACTTCTTATATTGGGCATTTCCTTCTGTATGGATTCGGAAACGCCGAAATACGACACCATATAACTGGACAACTGGACACACAAATGCCGAATCCAATTCTGGAACAAGCAGGAGGTACTTACGCACTCCAAAAAATTCATGAGGGATGATCCCAGAAGAACCACAGAGGCTCTAAATTTTCACAAGCCTGACCTCAGAATAATATGTGGTGCACTTACTGGCCACTTCCTATGTATGTAACTATCACCTACACAAAATGGGACACTGCAGCACAGAAAACTGTAGACAATGTGGAGAATTAAAGGAGACCATGAAACACCTATTAGTCGAGTGTCCAAATCTGACACCAAGCAGATGTAAAATAACCAGTAGCTTCAAACTACCAGACATTCCATCCAAAGAGGACATTCCATCCAAAGAGATCATAAAATGTCTCAAGGTAGCTCTGAAGTCCTAGAGAAACAAAAGGGGGCACAATAGATCTATTGATCTATGTGACTTTATAGTCACTCCCCATTCTCTTCAATTCAAATGACGAAATTGAGAAGCTTTTTCAAGACAGTTATACTCTTTGAGCTCGAATGGAATGGAGCAGTGAAAAAAATGTTAGGTGTTTTTTTGAGATTCGTACCTTAGAACTCGAGCGTAGGAATCGACACACCTACCCACTACGCCACGGCGGTAGCTTGCCTCATGAATTTGAACGAGTTCACAGACACGGTTTGAAACATTTTTATAAAAAAAAATCGCAGTCAGATTAAATCGAGGGGAGAGAGAAGAAGAAGTTGAATACTCTTATCTCTTTACTATTTGATTTCTGATCTAGAGACCTATCACATTTGACTAATGAGTCTATTTTCAACTGCTCGTATATCTTGGCGGTCGGTTTTGTTGTCAGTAAAGTTTCAATTTGTTTACTTGTCGTGTTAGATTTTCTTTATCGTGAGCAGCCACAACTTCTGCGGTGGCAATTGTTGTTAATTGATTCGCGTCTATTCATTCTTTATTTTTTTTTACCGGGTTTCACTTAATTATTGAATCATGTCTGACTAAGTCTAAGCTTAACATATCTCACGTGCTGGCAAAGTATTTCTTATGCTCACTGAGACCACTTTTCTTGCTGTTGTTTAATCACCTTTTTTTTCCAGTTTAAACAAGTTATTTGTGATACTTACTACTCTTTTAGTGTATTTAATTTTTTCCTTGTATTTTTTTTTGGCTTAGTTAATTTTTCTCACTTAGTTTAGAATTATATAGATTATTAAAGCCGTAAGTTGGGCTCCAGTTAAACTATTGTAGAGCTGTTACTTTTTCACAAAAAAGTTCTCGCATAGACAAGGTTGCGTTCAATGTTACAAGATCGCAAGATATGTCCGACAGTTGAGTTCAATCGATCTGTGTCTTTACATGGCGTCTGCTTTACCACAAAAAAAAGCAAAACAACAATACCATTAGAATGAAGAATGTTATTCCTACAAAGCTTAATGAACTAGTCACGCGATTCTACTTCAAGACCGGTTTAGTGCGGTTTGTAGTCGCGCGCCGTAAAGTTTATAATTTTTTAAAGTGGCAATTCCAACGAATTTAGAGAATTTCAGTTTAATTTATTAAAAACTTTAACACAAATCAACTATCATCATCCATGCATACATATGTACATATCCAAACATAAATCTACAGGGCCAGATAAGAACGATGGGAAGAGAAACTTAAATAAAAGAAGGTGTAAGATATTAAATTGATTCTAGTTTCAATTTGAAGCTACATTCATGCCATTATGATTAGATGATGGCATTGGCATTGGTTCAAGCGGTCGGTCCAATTTTTAATAATAATAATAAAAATAATGGCGGCGCTACAGTCCGAGGTGGACTTGGGCTAAAATTCTCAGCAACCACTCGTGTTGTGCGTGCTACTGTTCTGTCACGAATGGAGGGGACCTACAGTTTAATGCCGACTCCGAACGGCGAGATTAAGAAGATTTTTCTAGACAGTTATACTCTTTGAGCATTGTCAGTGACTCAAAAGAGGTGAAGCCGTGAAAAAATGTTTGGTGTTTTTTTTCTGAAATCGAGCCGACAACATCGAGCGTAGGAGTCGACGACGCTTTACCCACTATGCCACGACGCCCACGGTCCAATTTTTAATGACTCGGTCCAATATGTCCGCTTTTATTCCGGTAATAGCGTCTTGAATGTTGGCCTTTTTCAAAGCAATTGGATTGGTAGCGTAGACTAAGGACGTGACGTAGTCCACAGAGAATTGTCGAGCGTAGTTAAGTCGTATGATGGCGGCGGTCAATTGATGAACGCCTGCTGTGATATAACTCAGTCGCTATATTTCTTCTTCATAAATTTGCTGTGTCGCTTGTATAGCTACAGATTGGTTAACATTTTGCTCTATACTCGACAGTCTCCTTCCTCATTTCGAAAAAATTCGGTACGTTTTTTGCACAGAATAGTACATTTTTTGGATGCATTGATGCTTTGTTTGTTTGATTTGTTGATTGCGTTCATTCCAATAACTTGTTGACATAGCCGCTGATCCAAAAATGGGCCTCGTCCAAAATCCGGATCTCCGATCAAAATTTCCAGCGCTTAGTTAACTCACTGCGTGTCCATTACCGTCTCACTTCAATTCTTGCTTTAATCCTTTTATGGATTCGTAGGTGGCGATTGATTTCGCTCCCACGTAAAGAAGCAAAAGTGAACGAACTTACCGAAACTGAACGAAACAGTTGCTCAACAGCCATAATGACCGTACAAAAAAATAAGCTTATGTCACAACCAAACGAAAAGTAACCAGAAGCATCGTCCAATTTAAAGGTACCCATAATTGCTTATAGAAACTTAAGGAGAACTTAGATATCATGTATGACATTTGCATAGGTAGAGAGTGACTCACTTCGCTCCCGCTTTAGTGGCTAAAAAGAACGAACTTAACGAACTACTTGAACTTAAGATCCGTTTAATAAGATCGTATACGGCAAAACTCGTTTATGAAAAACGGTTTGGAAAAAATACTTCAGCTAAGATGCTTTGAATAAAAAAATTTAAAGAGTGTTCAATTTTTGTCAGAGACGGAAGTATTAAAATGAGCGTCGCGTTTGCATCACGTTATGAAGCAGTATTCTTGTGCACGCATCCAAAAGGACCGAAAATGTCATACGGAGCAGCTGCTAAATACATGAAAAAGTCAAAAGCATTTGTTAGCAAGTGGGTACACCGGTATTCCCTAGTTAAAAATGTAGATGATTTGCCGGATCGTCAAAAACGTCTACGCCAAAAACAACAAAAAAGCAGGACAAACGCGTGTTTGAAAAAAATCCTCTTCTATCGTTACGTGGAGGACAAGGGATTTTACGTAAAAGGGGTTCTAAATGTGTGTTGTGATACGATACGAAGACGTTTACTAGCCAATAATGTAAAATTTCGAAGCACAATAAAGAAACCACTACTGTCAAAAAAACACGTAGAAAAACGACTCAGTTGGGCCAAGGAGAATTAGGACAGAGATTGGAACAACGTTATTTTTTCGGATGAAGATTCTTTTTGGGCATGGTCTCCTATGACTCATACCTGGTGTACACAATCCAATAAATTAATCCAGCGGACCGTCAAACATCCGGCAAAGGTGCACGTTTGGAGATGCTTCTCAAAACAAGGATTTAGCAATTTGTTCATGTTTACAAATATCTTAAACGCACCCAACATGGTCAAAATGTATAAGAAGGCTTTATTATCATCTGCCCAAAGGTTGCTTAAAAGAAGGAATGAGAATTGGTTACTGCAAGAAGATAATGACCCGAAACATCGCAGTTGATTGTGCAGTGCGTGGAAACAAGAAAATGACGTCGATGTTTTAGATTGGCGATCACAGTCGCCGGATGCAAATCCGGGCATTCATGAAGCTAAAGCTCCAAGGAAAGAAGATCTCGACGGTCAAACAATTATCACGAAAAATACGAGTTTTATGGAGATCTTTGCCTCAAGATTATGCTATAAGAATAGTAGAAAGCATGCCTCGAAGACTCCAATCAATTATTGATAATGGAGGAGAGTGGACAACATATTAATTGAAAAGCATTCAAGTAAATAAATAAAATAAACCAGTACAATTGATTTTTTTTATTATTATAAGTTCTTCTTTAATTTTTGTCGTGCACGATTTTGTCAAACAGACTGTATTGCTGTCAAAAAATTAAGAAACAGATAATATTTTCCCAGTTCTTCCAGACGCGTCCAAAAATATACATTCCACCATAACGTCGTTAACCACTTACATGATTCTATTGTATGCATCTTTTGTTGATAATTAAATTTGAGAATGTTTGATACCAAAAGTGTGCTAATGATATTTTTGCGGCCGCTTAACACATGCCTTCAATCATTTACTGAAGATATTATGTTTCCACGAGTAGCGAAGCAAGCGAGGGTTCACCAATTTTCTATAAATTAAGGCGACCAAGGGCATCAGGAATCATTACCTCAGTTCAGTTTCGGCGGTTAAGAGTAGATCGGTAGTTAGTTTCGAAATGGCTGTCGGAGCGGTACTTTTGACGGCTGTCGCGGTCGCTTGGTTATACTTTCTTTGGTCGAGAAGGAAGATGTACATGTGCGCGCTGAAAATGAAAGGGCCTTGGGGTTTTCCTTTCATAGGAATCGTGCATAAATTGTATAAATTGGAAGGTAAATTTTGTGTAATGAGTAGTGCGTGTAAGAAAATATTGGTGCATTGTATGAAAAGGGAATTAACTTAAAGGAATACCACGTTTTTATGGAGTTTCTTCAGCAGATCGGTCAACAAATTTAAATGTTTGTCTGTGAATGTGAAACTTAAGTTCCGGTGTGTCGATAAAGAAGTGTTTGCTTGTGGAGCATTTTTATAACGAACGAACTGTGGGGTCGGCGCGTGTGTTTTCAGAATCTCTTGGCATTTCCCAACTGCTTAACTCCCGGATTAATAATAATAATGGCGGCGCCACAGTCCGAGGTGAACCTGGGCTTAACTCCTCAGCAGCCACTCGTGTTGTGCGTGCTATTGTTCTCTCATGAGTGGAGGGGACCTACAGTTTAATGCCGACTCCGAACGGCGAGATTGAGAAGCTTTTTCTAGACAGTAATACTTTTTGAGCATTGTCAGTGACACGAAAGAGGTGGAGCCGTGAAAAAAATTTTAGGTGTTTTTTCGGGAATCGAACCGACAACATCGAGCGTAGGAGTCGACGCACTTACCCACTACGCCACGGCGCCCGCAAAATGACAACATTATTGTGATCAAAGATCCGCAAAAGTAGTTGCAGGCTATAGGCGCACTGGTCCTCAGAGAACACTGGTTTTAGACCTCCCGGATTATGGCAGTTAATTCCAAGCAAATGAAAAATTATCATACCCGAATACCAGACCAAGGCAGAGCATAGACACTTTTGTTGACGGCCAAACGGCCATCACAAATATTTAATCGGATACAATAGGCACGCTCGCTTGCGCAATAAGGGAGCCTGATTTGCGGTACAATATGAGATAAACCTTCTTCGGGTTCGAGGACACAGCAAAGTGATCAAAAAAAGAATTGATGACGAATTGACCAGCCACGGATCTCATAGTCTCGCAGCGACGGAGGTACACATTTAGCTCCGTCTGATCACGGCGAGGATAATAACACATTTTGTAAATGGTGCCAATCTTAGGTGGATTAGGTCAACAAGCTGTGCAACATTTAGGGAAACACCAAAAGCCTATATCAAAGCAAAAACGAACGAACTTCTAATGCGAGCCGTGGGGAAATAGCAAAATTAACAGTGGTTGCCGAAAAGCATTCACCATAACCGAATTTAACAAAAAAAGAAACGCTAAAAAACTCAGTTTGTCACTTGCTAGATGTAGACTGTAGGCCAGACCTTTTATCGATTCCCTTGACGAAGTTTCTAAAAGGATAATTGAGGAATTAATGACTTTTCGGGCTTCTAATCAATGACAGAACTGTTATTTTAGAGAAGAACCAATGGTTGATTGTGTTCTTATCTGATGATATTGTTGTGCAGTGTATTTTATGCTCAACTGTGATTTCCCCCTATCTAATTGACCGCCCTTCTTTAAAGAAAGATTAATTTGCTTCCTTCTAACTCAGTCGAAGAAATTTTCATTTACTTTCAGAACTTCTCTCCGTTCTGTCAAAATATGCAAGAGAGTATAAGCAGAAAACATATTTCACTTGGATCGGACCATTCCCTACAATCTACACCATTGATCCGAACGTTGCCGAAATTATTCTGCAATCACCCGACTGTCTGGACAAAGGCATTTTGTATCAAGCACTTAAGGATGCTCTTGGAAGTGGATTACTTACAAGCAAACGTTTGAAATAGATGATTCCTTAATTTGATTATGGATTTAATTGGATTTCAATTTCAGTTCCCAAATGGTTCAAACATCGAAAACTGTTGAGTCCTAGTTTTGGCTACAAAGTCTTGTTGGGATTAATTCCGAACTTCAACAATTTCGCACGCGATCTTTGTGGACAGATGGACGAATTCGTTGGATGTGGTGAAGTTGACATAAAGGAACTTGCAACAAAAATGGGTCAACAATCTTCATTCGGTAAGTAACGGTCGTTGTAGACACGACTGGATGGCGGAGTTGGTTAAGTGCCTGCCCCAAGTTCGAGGGGTCCCAGGTTCAAATCCCAGTGAAATCGAATCTGGTCTAGTCACCATTTGCCGTTGGGATCAAATTAACGGCACGGGATTAGGTTGCCACCTGGCAGTACAATAGACCAGTTTTGAGTCTGAATGCTCCAGTAGTGTTTCAAAAATCCTTCGAAAAAAAAGCCATGGAGATGTGCCCTCCCATGGTACCCACAACTGAGTTTACAAGCCCTGGAGATAAGAATATTCATTGAGGTCATTGCTCTTGCAACGTGCCTTTGAGTCATCTTGATAAAGAAGTTGTTCACTTTCATCAGGAGCGCACTGTTTTAAAGGACCACCTCGTCTGGAGTGATGTTTATTGTACTGGGACTCTGGCCTTCTATAAAGGCGAAGACAGGCTCTGAGGCTAGTCCTTTGAAATGCTCAAATCTTTCTCATTAAGCTTGTTCCACACGCGACACAAGCATCGGCTGAATAAGGGCTATGTAGCAGGTATCCATTGGCTGATGTAGGATATGCAGCATTAGTTGACTGTTGCGAAGCTTTCTATTTGTAAGAACGGGGGTACTGGCCAGAGCAGCGTGTCCATTAATGGTTTGCTTAGCTTGTAAAAGAGCCCAGCCATACGGTATAGAAGGACGACGAAAGACGACGTGGCGCCCACTTTCCGGCGGGAAAGTTTAAAAGATTCGAGATTTTCGGTGGGAGTTTTTGGATTTTTGGAAAATTTTGTGTGCCAGTTTTTGGGGACCCGCCCTCGCCATGCAGTCGGGTAGGGCGGTCTATTGGGATCACCAGTCGTGAGGCATGCGACATTTTTGGCAAAACAGACAGAAAAATGAAAATGTTTATTTTTGTAACGCGATCCAACGATACGAACCTTGACCTTTGTACTTGGCTCACAGAGGCGCATTTCCGGCGAGGTAATTTAGACGTTGTGGAAAGATTTTTTTTTTGGCATTTTCCAGCTGAGCGGTGGGGTAGGGTGGTCTTCTTGGACCACCAGTGTCATGAGATACGCGACAGGGTGACGGGTGGAAGATATAAGACGAGCAAATCAAATATTGGTCAAGAAAAGCTTCTGAAAGCTCCGCCTTTCGGAGTCCACATAAAACTGTGGGTCCGGTCCACTCGTGAGAGATCAACAGCACGAACAACAAGAGTGGTTGCTATAGAAGATGAGACCAAGTATAACCCCGTCTGGAGCGCCATCTCAATTTGAAGAGAAAGCTCTGCTTCCAAGTGGAACAGCGCCCGTGCACTATTTCTTGATTCCTGTATATGTTGGCCACAATTTTCGACGCGGCATGTATTGTATCATATTCCGGCTTGAAATCGAACTTATTTATTATTCGGCGCTACGCTATTGTCCTCAATCTATTTCATTAAACCTCTTATTTACTTACTTAGTTAGCAGGCCTACGACCCACGGAGGGTCTGAGTCTAAGCTATCGTTGACGGTCCTGGGCACGCTGCTTCCAGTCATCAAGACCAAGTTGTCTTACGTCCGCGATGACTTGGTCTTTGTACCAGAGTTTCGGTCTTCCTCTCCCTCGAAGACCCTCTTATCTGGAGCGTTGTTGTCCATGCGCTCGATGTGGCCGAGCCAGTGCAGTTGACGGATTCAAAATTCAATAATAATAATAATAACAATGGCGGCGCTACAGTCCGAGGTGGACCTAGAAGGAGTCGACGCACCTACGCACTACGCCAGGGCTCCCACTTTCGAATACCTTGCTGATATTCGGCAAGTCCTTTGCCCTTTTTGCGGATTGACTGTACCACAGTGAGCATTATACAGAGAATAATTTAACAAAATGGAGATAATTCCCAAATAATTGCCTAAGAAATACTACTTAGCTCATCGATTCCCTTTTTCTTCACTGTTTGGAGATCCGTCTTCGATACATACCGGAAATAAGGCCCTTCATTGATGATCCCTTAATGAAATGTCAAATTCCGGTCAGCGAACGGTCTAAAACCAGTGTTCTCTGAGGACCAGTGCGTTATGTCATATCGATGGCATAAGTTGGGCTCGAAGATTCTATTCATGATCATGGCTCGTGCGGATATTAGCATTTAACTCGTATGCATCCTTGAAAATAGATACTATAGCCTGCAACTACTTTTGCGGATCTTTGATCACAATAATGTTGTCATTTTGCGGGCGTCGTGGCATAGTGGGTAGGTGCGTCGACTCCTACGCTCGATGTTGTCGGTTCGATTCCCGAAAAAACACCTACAATTTTTTCAAGGCTCCACCTCTTTCGGGTCATTGACAATGCTCAAAGAGTATTACTGTCTAGAAAAAGCTTCTCAATCTCGACGTTCGGAGTCGGCATTAAACTGTAGGTCCCCTCCACTCATGAGAGAACAATGGCACGCACAACACGAGTGGTTGCTGAGAAGCTAGACCCAGGTCCACTTCGGACGGTAGCGCCGCCGTTATTATTATTATTATTAGTTTACCGTTTGATGGTCCACATCAATCTATTGTAACTTCTAGAAAACGATGAACTTCCTGCTATCTTTTGGTCAAGCTGAAACTCTATGATGTTTTGGATCCACCAATTGAATAGTAATTTCCCTACATATGTGGTTACGCGAATGATTTCCCTAGTATCTAAGTTCAGCATTGAAATCTCTGGTCATGAGGTAGTAATTCTCCTCTGACTTCAGCCTTAGGGTTCGAAACAATGTCTTCAGCTCTGACAGAAACAATGCTGTCATTGATCTTGGTGTCAGTAACTGAACCCAATCACACCAAAATTCGTCGTGAAATCTGATTTGATTTTTTTGCATATATATCTTATAAATATAACTCCTATCTTATTCTTTAACTTTTAGCTACATTCATGGGAATCAATGCCGAAGAAGGCTCATCAAAAATTATCGAATCATTCGAAAGGTAAGCGCGGCTGAAGCTGCAGATTTGACAATGACTTACTTGTTTACCTCAAAGTATTTTAGAAATCGTTACTTATCGAACCATTCGGCCTTGGTTGAGTATCAAAACACTCTTCAGTTGGACCAGCGCTTATAAGTCCTTCTTGAAAGCCAAAACCTATGTTTCCAATTTCATTCAAGACGTAAGCCGCTCATAAGTGTTTGAGTCTCATTTGTAAAGACTTCTTTCAGATTATCAAGAGTAAACTCAAGGCTTTCGAAAACGGGAACATTAACAACAGCTTAGACGAAGGCCCAGAAGAAAACGAAAAGGCGTCTCAAAAATTCATCGATCAAACAATCAGAGGCCATCAACAGAATGAGTTTTCGATTGAAGATGTGGTTGACGAGATCACCATAATGATGATTGCGGTAAGATTCAATCCTCTCTTGTGTTTAAGGGGCATTTAATGGCACACGACTTTTTTTCAGTCGTATGAAACAACCGGAAGAGCATTGTATTCCACGCTCATGTTCCTGGCAATGTATCCAGAATATCAGGAGAAGGTTTTTGATGAGATCTCGACACTCTACCACGAAAAGGAGTTCGACGTGACTAATGAGGATTTCAAGAGCCTGGTGTACTTGGAAATGTGCATCTGTGAGACGTTGCGTCTTACACCGTCTATTCCTATTATCGGTCGTATCTGTGGAAAAGATTTGCGCATTTCAGAGGACATCACCGTACCAGCAGGAGGAGAAATTTACATTGACATCTTTAACCTTCAGAGGGACGAGGACACTTGGGGACCGACTGCAAAGTTGTTTAATCCCGACCACTTTCTGCCCAGCAATCTGCAGAGTAAGCCTAAGTGTGCATACATGCCGTTTTCGAGAGGCAAAAGGAACTGTGTGGGTGAGTCTGTCTTGTGATTGGAATCGCGAATTTGTGTGAAACATTTTCCTTGTTAGGATGGCAATATGCGGGAATGTTCCTGAGGGTGATGCTGGCACACATCCTTCGAAAATACAAGTTTTCGACGACATTTCGGTACGAGGATATGCAGTACGTGCATTGCATTTCGCTGAGATATGTGACTCCACCGCGCCTGGAAGTTCAAAGGAGATGAGGACGGACTTATGAATGTTGTAAATAATTATCTGGATAGTTCGCAAATTGAGAAGTTGATTTTTACGATTTTATAATGTTAGCGAGAAGTGATAAAAAGGGAGTTTATGTGACCAAAATATTGTAACAGCTGTGGTTTTTGAAAGCGCTCTAAATAAAGGAACAAAATACTTTAAGCAGATTTTTTTTAATCGTTATTCACAGACGTATGAATTGAAGGTAAAGTTGGTTTTTTTCAGAATAGCAAATAAGTATTATCAGCAAAAGCTGCCATGTGACCTGAAACGTTAAACGAAAAAAGAATTCGAAAAATAAAAAATAGAGTTGGTCCAAAAACCGAACCTTGTGGAACGTCTGAGTTTACAATGTTTCCCGAACATAAATTCAATTTTTTTCTTTCAGTTTGCGATCTCTTAGAAAAGTTGAGTACCGGATATAAATGGTCTCTTGAAAACTAGTCCTTTCAGTTTTCGTTGCAACAAAGTGTGGTCCACCATATCAAAAGCCTTGTGAAGGGTGACCAGATAGCGATAATAGTTTTTCCAATTATTATATTTCAGCAGCTGTTAAGGTTATCGATGACGTCCAGCTGTCAAAATGTTCATTGAGGTTTGCCATTTTATTACGAATTGTCTCACGCTTGCCGACAAAAGGGGCCGCAAGTCAATGCCGCCATCATGATTAGACCAGACACTTTCCAGCACACTTTGGGGAAATGCTTACAGGAGGGGCTCTTCCCCACACCATGGAAACTGCAGCACTTGGTACTTCTGCCAAAAGGAAGGAAACCACCTGGAGAACCGTCCTCGTATCGCCCAATTTGCCTATTGGACACATTAGGCAAGATACTAGAGCGGGTCATCTATGAGAGGTTACTGGCAGTGGCGGAAGCAAATGGTGCACTGTCAATCCACCAATACGGCTTCAGAAATGGACGGTCAACGGTCGACGCGATAAAATCTGTGGTAAACTTGGCCACAGACGCTATACAAGGAGGGAGATGGAGATGGGAAAGAAAGAAGTATTGTGCAGTGGTTACGCTGGACGTTAAAAATGCTTTTAACTCGGTGAACTTTATGCACATACGAAGATCTCTAACTGCCATGGGCACATCCCCTACCCGATGAAGATAGTCATGGACTACTTCAACAACAGGAGCCTTATGTACTACACCGACGATGGGATGAAGTACTGCAGCATAACGGCGGAAGTTCCACAGGGATCAGTCCTCGGACCTCTATTGTGGAATATAATGTATGATGGCGTCTTACGAACTTCCCGAATTCGAATAATCGACTTTCCCTACGACATTGCTGTTGTTACAGTGGCTAAACACATAGAGGAATTGGAGATGGCTACGAATACAGCAATCTCTAAAGTTAAACATTGGCTTGAAAATGCCGGTCTGGAACTAGCGGCCCACAAAACGGAGGCTGTACTCATAACCAGCCGCAAGAAGGTGGAATAAGCGAGCTTCTTAGTTAGAGATCAGACGATTAGGTCTAAGGAGTCTGTGAAGTACCTAGGGGTCGTGGTGGATAAAAGGCTCTCCTTTAATATAATAATAATGGCGGCGCTACATTCCGAGGTGGACCTGGGCCTAGCTTCTCAGCAACCACTCGTGTTGTGCGTGCTATTGTTCTCTCACGAGCGGAGGGGACCTACAGTTTAATGCCGACTCCGAACGGCGATTTTGAGAAGCTTTTCCTAGACAGTTATACTCTTTGAGCATTGTCAGTGACTTGAAAGAGGTGGAGCCGTGAAAAAATGTTGATTTTTTCGAGATTCGAACCGACGACCTCAAGCTTAGGAGTCGACGCACCTACCCACTACGCCACGGCGCCCCAGGTTCTCCTTTAGGAAACACATAAAATACGCCAGTGAGAAGGCGGCACGTACACAAGGAACGCTCTCGCGAATGCTTCCAAATATCGGTGGGTCACGATATGCACGCAGAATCCTGCTTTCGCGGGTAGTCATTTCGGTCCTCCTGTACGCCGCTCTAATTTGGGCTCTAGCACTCACGGAAGGACGACTAAATCGGATGATGACGTCAGTCTATAGACTCTGCGCAATAAGAGCGATTAGCAGTTTCAGGACCATCTCTGATGATGCGGCGTTTGTCATAGCAGGAATGCTGCTCATTGCAGACGAACTAAAGAGGGTACACCATAGGAGAACTTCGCACCGGCAACAGGCCAAAATCATAAAAGAAGAAGAACGGGCCACATCCATAGCAATGTGGCAAGCCAGATGGGACGCCTCCACAAAGGGAAGATGGACGCATAGGCTCATTCCCGTTATCGAGACTTGGACATTAAGATCGGTAGGAGACTGTAACTACCACCTTTCGCTGTTCCTATCTGGACACGGCGGTTTTCGAAGATATCTGAATAGATTTGGACACGACAATTCGCCGCTATGTCCACAATGTCCAAACGCCGAGGAAGACGCAGAGCACGCAGTGTTTGACTGTAGCCGCTTTGTGCACGATAGGCGAATGATTAATCTACCAAGCCCCGAAAACATGATCCCTTACATGATGGAATCTGAAGAAAATTGAAACGAACTATGCTCGTATATTGGGATAGTCCAACTGAGACAACGGCAAAAGCAAAAAGAAATTCTCGAGAGGCCTTACTTACTTGCTTAAGGTGGCGCTACAGTCCGGGGTGGACCTGGGCCTCAACCAACAAGCGTCTCCAGCCAACTCGATCTTTAGCTAGCTGCCTCCAGTTTCGCACGCACAGTTCTCGAGAGGCCACTGTTCAGAATATAGCGTAAATCTCTAACCATCTCCGCGAAGTAATACCTAACGGCAGATCCATGGGGAGAGTGGTAGAAGGGTGCAGGGTGTGGGTTAGTACGTAGGCGTATTCCCAAAATTGAGTACTTGGGTTTGCGAATCGTGCATGCTGATAGCCCGAGCTATTAGTATCTTTAGAAGATTCCCACATGCTTGGACGCAAGGAAAAAAAAAAAGATGCGAGACGAAAAAAGATTGCGGCCGTAGCGATCGGGATCGTAGAAAATTCAGAAATGTCGATCCGGCGCTGATCAGTTGAATTGGGCATCGCCAGAGAATCGATCCAGTTCATTTTGCGGTAGGATTTGGGCCTACATTCGCATAAGATTGTGATGACGCAAGAATTGAAGCCAGACGACCATAGACAAAAACATAGAGTTCGCTAATTGGGCGTTGGAATTGTTGGCCGGATATCCGGATTTTGACCAAAAAATCATTTTCTCGGACGATGCCCATTTTTATCTCAGCGGCTATGTCTACAAGCAAAATTGCCGTTATTGAAGTGAACATAACCCACAAGTGTTCAGCCGAGCATCAATCCATCCACATAGATTGACTCGCGCGGTTTATGGCATGACGGCATCATCGGATCATATTTCTTTTGAAATGGGGAAGCAGACACCATTACTGTCAATGGTCGTAGGTGTGGAGAGATTTTAACCGACTTTTTGTGGCCAAAGCCCGACAACATTGATATATCCGAACTGTGGTTCCAAAAAGACGGCGTTACATGTCATTCAAACGATGCAACGCTCGAAGTTCTGAAGAAGAAATTGGGTGACTGGGTAATCTCACGGCAAGTGGTCATCAATTGACCGCTGCTATCATGCGCCTTTACACCACTCGATTATTTTCTCTGGGACTACGTCAAGCCCTACGCTAAAAAGCCAACCGCTTTGGATGCACTCGAGGCCAACATTCGAGACACTATTGCCGGAAAATGCTGCATAGCTGACAAACACAATGAAAAAAAAAAAGTTAAAAAAACATCAGAAAAATCTTAGACAGATAGTCGATTTGAACATTTAGTGTGAACTTTTTTGACAAATCGCTGTCTGATGCAATTATCGCGAACATCAACAGGCATGTGCTTTGGTATGGTGATAGCGTTGGTGTGATTAGCACTTGACACACCAACAATTTCGAGAGAAATGCTGATCAGACATTGTTGCTGCCAGATAAGCTTTCTCTCTAGATTATTCCTTTTTGATTTTAGTTCAGCATTCATTCATTTTCTTCATAATAGGGTGGTAAGTTTCCTCTAGATTAAATAGTTTGGTGGAATTGATCCCCGTCGACTGCTTTGTTTGCAGACCATCCATCAGCGGTTCTGTTAATTGCTAGCTGATAAAAATATTGGAATAGAGGCAAGGTTTAATGATCAAGACTAACATCCAGCCAAGTTACGAAACCACTTCTTAACTGACACAAGAAAGGAAACAAAGGGCATCCGATAACCTTTTGTCACGACAGTCTCAGAGATTAAGAGTAGATTGGCAGTTGGTTTTGAAATGGCTATCGGAGCGGTACTTTTGACGGCCGTCGCGGTCGCTTGGTTATACTTGCTTTGGTCGAGAAGGAGATTCTATATGTGCGCGCTAAGAATGAAAGGACCGTGGGGTTATCCTTTTATGGGAATCGCTCATAAATTGTATAAAGTGGAAGGTAAATTTTGTGTGATTTGTGTGAAAAGGGAAGTGGATAGACAAAACTGTTCTTTACTGATCTAGTAGTTTGTGTATTTATACCAAAAACTTGGCTGAAAAGACTTAAATTTAAAAGTGCTCAATTTATTAAAGAGAATAACGAAAGCAATGGTCAAAAAAGGATTTGCGGACTATGTGTCCATTTTGTTGAATGCGTTCGTAATTTGTGTCAAAAAGAAAATCATCCCAATTGCGCGAGTCGAAATCAACTATACGCGCATTTTCTTATTACGCTGTCGAATTTTTTCGAGCCTACTCGTACTCAATTTTTGACAGAAGTGCGTACAGCAACTCGTATGACTCTCGTGTTTATCTGCATTTTCTGTTGAGTCAATCCTTCGTTTTATGGTCGAGTTTTACTTGGTTTTACTAGCATTCAATATTGGCATACGACTCGTACTGAGTCGTAGTGAGAAATATGGAAACTAAACATACAGTGAGAGTCAAAAATTTGTATACAGCTAATACTTTATTTATTTCAGAAGTTCAATATCGCTATATAACAAGTAATAAGAAAAATATTTCAAACACAAAAAGAAAGCGTATAGTTCAATATTTCATTATTTATAGCATCATACAGAAAAAAAAGGTATTCAAAAATTGTTCACCATTGGAGAAAAAATCATCTGAAAAATGCAGTCAAAAATTAGTATACACTTCCGAAAAAAACACTTGTTGTCTTACTTAGGCATAAAAAGGTGAGCGTTAATACTTCGTCGGACCTCCTCGAGCCTTGACAACTGCAGCCAATCTTCTAGGAACCGAGGTAAAAAGGTTTTTTTTGTAACTTCAGGAGAGATTTTTGCCCATTCTTCACTTAAGGCCTTGTTTAGATGTTATGACCCGTTTCCTGATATTTTTGTCCAAAACTTCCCACAGATGTTCAATGGGATTAAGGTCTGGAGATTGTGGAGGAGAGTTAAGGGGTTTGGGGACATGCTAAAGCAACCATTCTTTGACAATCTTTCCTGTATGCTTTGGGTCATTGTCTTGTTGGAAGACCCAAGGCGATGTGAGACCCAATTTTTGCACACTATGGAGTAGATTGTCTTTTAATGTGGCTAGGTAGTCCTTGCTATTCATTGTTGATTCAATAAATACTAGGTTTCCTGTTCCTACAGCTGACATTCAACCCCAAACCATCAGTGAACCTCCAACATGATTATGCTTTGATTTGAAGCTCGCTATTTGGTGTTCTCCAGGCCTTAGTCCTCCGCTTTGAACCAAATATCACAAACTTGCTCTCGTCACTAAAGATGACGTTATCCCAAAACGTTTGAGCGGTGTTTGAGTGACTTTTTGCGTTTGAGGCGATTAACACTAGAAATGCATGTATTCTTCCGCGGCATTCTTTCGTGTAATCCACTATCATTCAAGACTCTGCGAATTGTTGAGGCACTTACTGAACTTCCACGCTCTTGATTAACATGCGCTATTTGTACTGCGCTGGACCTCGGATTTTCTCTTACTTGCCTCACTATTTTCCATACTTCGGTGTCGGTCAGAAGGCGAGGGCGACCAGAACGCTGCACCATATTCGTATTTCCTCGCAAGTTATATCTTTCTACAACTTTTTGCCCAGTGGCACGACTTTTTTTATGATGTTAGCAATTTTCGCCAGAGATTTTCCTTCTCTCCGTTGCTGAACGATTAAATTTCTCATCTCTAGCGGTAAAGTCTTTCCTCGCGCCATTAGGATTGAAAAACTTTACTTTTTATCAAATTTCAAAAATTAACCACGCACTAGGACGACTTGCGACAGAATAGTTGCAAAGATTGCAAAACATCGGAATATTACATTCAAACGGTATCTATCAACTCATGAATTGTGAAATAAATTGGGCTATATACTAATTTTGGACTGCATAATTTTTGCATTTATCGTGAATAATTTCTAAATTATTTTTTTGTTTAACTATTTTGTAGTGAAAAATAAAAAAGTGAGTTGTAAGCTATATTTGGTGTTAAAATTAATTTTCTACTCACTTGCAACATAGCGTATTTTAGGTTCTGTACTAGTAGGCGCTGGCTGTATATAAATTTTTGACAAAAACGGGCTTAGACAAGGCGATGTACTATAAGGCGATTTTTTTAATATCATTCTAACGAAGATCGTGCGTAACTTAAACGTCAACACCAGAGACACGATCTTCAACAATAATATCAACCAATAATAAACGCAAAACAAAAAGAATAACATGTCAACAAACGGTAAGCTGTAACATATCCAAAATTCTATGTACACAGATACGTCGCATCTACAGATAAACAGTTTACTGCTTTAGAAATAGAATGCGGTCGCATCAACAGCTGCGTCGATTTTAGTCGTCAAAACCAATATTTTATCTAAACAAATGGAAAAATCAGCCTAGTAAGCGTCGTGGCGTAGTGGGTAGGCGCGGTGACTCCCACGCTCGAGATCTAAGGTTCGAATCTCGAAAGAACACCTGACATTTTTTCACGGCTGCACCTCGTTCGAGAAATTGAGAAATACTCTGTCTAGAAAAAGCTTCTTAATCTCGCCGTTCGGAGTCGGCATTAAATTGTAGGTCCCCTCCACTCGTGAGAGAACAATAGCACGCACAACACGAGCGGTTGCTGAGAGGCTAGGCCCAGGTCCACCTCGGACTATAGCACCGCCATTATTATTACTAAGCGTCGTTGCAAATGATTTGTTATTCAGTGAGATTATAATGAAGCTCAGCCGGGACCTAAGAATTTGGTCGTTATAACCGATGTCGATCTTGATTGTAGTTATTTTCTTTAATTTTTCGCGCCTTTCCACAATCATTGTAAAAAGAATTTGTTTCCCAAAACCAATTATCACTTTTGAAAACGACAGCAAGCTAATGTCGCGAGATGTCAAAATTGGCTGAACTTCTCTTTGGTAATGGATTACTGTATGCATCAATGCATGCTGTACTGCCGCATATCCATTCTAGACGTAAGATTAAGCTGTCAGTGATGCCACTTTTGTGCTCTGTAGTGGGGATGCCGCAAAAGAAGCTTCACCATAATGAAAGCCAATATTAAAAATGTTGAACTAAACATGGACATTCTATGACGTAACCTCGGAACTATCGGCGAAATCTTGACAGTTCTTTGCTATATTGACATATTACGAAATAATTTGGCTAAAAATGCTGTCAAATTAAACATTTGTGAATACTTTCTTTCTTTCTTTCTTTTCCAATTGGACAATAACCCCAAACATTCTGCAAGGGTTATTAAGGAATGGATGCTACATAAATGTACCAACATGTGTTCCAACAAAGACATGTGTTCCAACAAAAATCTTTGCATTATTTTGGATAGAAGGATAAGAAGAGGACATTTACTACCAAAATCTTCAAAAAGCTCTTTAGGGGGAATGGGATAAAATAAGTCGTTTACAACCTAGCGTAGAATTTATCGAAGCAAATATTTGTTAAAATTTTATTGACAACAAACTTTTACAGCAGAACCTTCAGAATCCGACTACAACCCTTAGCTGAATGGGTTCTTATCGAACAGTGTTGTTTTGAAGTGTCTCTTGCTCTGACTAATTGAACGCCCTTCTTTAATAAGGACGACCACAATTCTTAACCTTAACCATTCTCAAAAGTAATTCATTTTACTTTCAGAACTTCTCTACGTCCTGCCGAACCTTGCGAGGGAGTACAAGCAAAAGACATTTTTCACTTGGCTCGGACCGTTCCCATCAATTTACACCATCGACCCAAACGTTGTCGAAATGGTCCTGCAATCACCCGACTGCCTGGATAAAGGCATTCCTTATCAAGGACTGGACGATGCCCTTGGCAGTGGATTACTGACAAGCGAACGTTTGCAACAAGAGATTTTTCAAGTTGATCATAGAATTAAATGATTTTTTTTCCAGTTCACAAATGGACCAAACATCGAAAGCTGTTGAGTCCAAGTTTTGGTTACAAAGTCTTGCTGGGATTAATTCCGAACTTCAACAATTTCGCACGTGATCTTTGTGGACAGATGGACAAATGCGTTGGATGTGGTGAAGTTGACATACTGGAACTTGCACTAAAAATTGGCATAAAATCTTCATTCGGTGAGAGAAGTTCGTTATAAATGGTTGAGCTCGTCGTTTCTGTAAAAACGTAATCTTTCAATATGGCCTTGAAAAGTTATGGCTTAGGTTTTTAATACTTAATCGCGCCAATCAAAATTTGAAAACGACTTAGCAAAAATTAAGAATGTCAAACTCTGACACAAAATCTGATTGGATTTAAGCTAAAAAGTATTTTTGAGAGGTTTCTTTAACTTTCAGCTGCATTCATGGGAATCGATGTCCAAGGAGGCTCGGACTCGAAAATTATCAAGTCGTTCGAAGGGTAAGTGTCCCAGTGGCAACAAATTTGACAATGACTTACTTGTTTCCTTTGCAGTATTTTCGAAACCATTGTTTATCGTACTTTACGGCCTTTGTTGTTTATACAAGCAATCTTCAGTTTGACCAAAGCTTATAAGACCTTCTTGAAAGCCAAAATCTGCATTTCGAAATTCATCCAAGACGTATGTAAGCCGCCCATTCATGTTTGAGTCCAATTTGTAAAGATTTCCTTTCAGCTTCTCAAAAGTAAACTCAAGTTTTTCGAGAACGGGAACCCTGACACAAAATCGGAACAAGATTTAAAAGACAACGGAAGGGCGTCTCAAATATTCATCGATCAAATTATCAGCTACCATCAGCAGAATGAGTTCACAATTGACGATGTTGTTTCCGAGATTGGCTTAATGATGTTTGCGGTAAGATTCAAACCTCTTTTGTGTCTGGGGCCTCTTTGATGGGCCACGCCTCTTTTCAGTCCTACGAAACAACCGGCAGGGCATTCTACTCCACGCTCATGTTCCTGGCAATGCATCCACAGTATCAGGAGCGGGTCTTCGATGAGATCTCAACTCTCTACCCCGATAAGGAGTTCGACGTGACTAATGAGGATTTCAAGAGCATGGTGTACTTGGAAATGTGCATCAATGAGTCGATGCGTCTTGCACCGTCTATTCCTTTAATAAGTCGCGCCTGTGGAAAAGATCTTCGCATTTCAGAGGACATCACCGTACCAGCGGGCGTAGATATTCACATAGACATCTTCAATATTCACCGGGACGAGGACATTTGGGGACCAGCGGCAAAGACGTTTAATCCCGATCACTTTCTGCCCAGCAATCTGGAGAGTAAGCCTAAGTGCGCATTCCTGCCGTTTTCAAGGGGCAAAAGGAACTGTATAGGTGTGTCTGACTTTTGATTGAAATCGCGAAAGTGTGTGAAATATTTTCCTTCTTAGGATGGCAATACGCGGGAATGTTCCTGAAGGTGATGCTGGCACAAGTCATTCGAAAATACAAGTTTTCGACGACATTCCCATACGAGGATTTGAAGTTCGTGGAGTGCATTTCAGTGAGGTATGCGAACACACCGCGTTTGGAGGTTCAAAGGAGATGAGGGTGTGCTTTAAAATGTTCTAAATAAATATTTGGATATCGAAAAGTGGATGCTAATGATTTGATAAACGTAAGGTTTGAAATAATCAGAGGGAATTCATGTCTTTATGAAACCGATATAAAAATATAAAAGCTGTGTGTTTTGAAATTGCTCTAAAGGAAATTTTTTCAAAAATATATTTTGTTAGTTTGTTTTGGGGCAGAAGATGACAGATGTCCCGGACGCCCCAGTACGTCATCAACGATGAAAACGTTGAAAAAGTGCAAGGAATGGTTATGAACAATCGCCGAATCATAATCAGAGAAGTCGCTGATGATGTTGGCATATCGATTGAATCATCATCATCAATGATATTTTTTCGAATGTTTTTTGGTATGAAACTCGTAGCAGCAAAATTTGTCCCAAAATTGTTAAATTTTGAGCAAAAACAGCGGCGAATGGCAGTTGCTAAGGTGTCACTAAATGAAGTCAACGACTGTTACATATTACATGATACATGTTACTGAAACATGTTTTAACATGTGTTTACGGATATGATGTCCAAACTAAGGTCCAATCGTCCCAGTGAAGTTTTAGAGTTATTGTCGCTAATTAAGGTTCCGTCTACAAAAACGGAACCTTTATAATTTCGGTGTGTCCGTCCGTCGCGTCTGTCACACTTTTTTTATCTCCGAAGTTTATGAAGATATCGGCATGAAGTTTTGGAATTAGGTACTTCAGACCTAGATTCTTTTTTTTTTTTTTTTTTTTTTCGTGGGTTGGTGTGAATCTTCAATAAGACACTATGATACCCGTGTGCTCATAGTAGTGTCAGATTTGTACTGACTAAACACACCCTTCCCTTTTAAAATTTTGTACTTTACTACAACTAAGTTTCCTCATCCAGTAGTTTCGCTTTCAATATTTTTACGCGTGAGGCAGGTAGATTTTCCGTAAAATCACCTGTTTAAACCGTTAGGAGCGGCTACTACTCTTTGCGCTAAATCGAACGGTTTCGTTCGTTGAAGTCGGCGCACGAGGTTTCGCATGTCCAATGTTTGGAGTATGGCATGGTTACAATGACCATGAAGTCGAGTTCGCAACTTCCTAGCGAAGTTTGTTATTTCTTCGTCCACGGTTGCGATTTGTAGATCCCTTTGTATATCACTGTTACGAAGATACCAGGGAGCACTCACGATAGCTCTTAAAACCTTATTTTGGAATGACTGTATACATTCTCTGTTACTTGCTTTAGTGCAACCCCAGAGTTGTATACCGTAGGTCCATATAGGCTTTAGCACTTGCTTATATATAAGTAGTTTGTTATATATGCTTAACTTGGAATGTCGTCCGAGTAACCAGTACATTTCTCTAAATCGATTCTCAAGTTCGTCACGTTTTTTTTTGACGTGTGCCTTCCATTTGAGCTTTGCGTCTAACGTCATCCCGAGATATTTGGCTTCATTTGCGTACGGTACTTGTACCGAATTAATGAAGACGGGTAAATTGTCTATGTTTTTATATGTAAAATTAATGTGCGTGGATTTAGTCTCATTAAGAGCAATGCGCCAGAGTTTTGTCCAATCAGATATTTTGTTTAGAGCTAGTTGCAGTTTTTCGGTAGCGGACTCGATTGTGCTTTCAGTAGCGAGAATAGCCGTATCGTCCGCGAACGTTGCCACTACTGTACCCTCAGTTTGAGGTATGTCGCGTGTATATAATATAAACAGAGTGGGAGCAAAAACACTCCCTTGCGGAACTCCGGCCGCAATTTCTTTAAACCCGGAGTAGTCCATTCCGTACTTAACTCTGAATATTCTATTGTCGAGGTAGGATTTTAGAATTCTATATATAATTTTCGGAAAGATCCTTCTTATTTTCAATTTTAGACCATCGTGCCAAACTTTGTCAAAAGCCTGTGACACGTCAAGTAAAACGCTAGAGCAAATCTTTTTTTCCTCCAATGCTTTTTCAATTTCGTTAGTTATTCTATATACCTGGTCAATTGTGGAGTGATTCGTGCGAAATCCAAATTGATGATCAGGGATAAGTCGTCTTTCTTCTATGATTGGTTGAATACGTCGCAATAGAAGTTTCTCGAATAGCTTTGATATTATAGGCAGGAGTGATATTGGTCTATATGATTTTTTGTCGTTTGGCGGCTTACCCGGTTTCGGGACCATTATCACTTCTGCCACTTTCCACGAATCTGGGACATATAATAGTCTAAACGAGGCATTTATTAAATATTGGAGTTTAATAATCGCTTTTTTTGGTAATTCCTTGAGTATTTGTCCGGTAATTAAGTCATAGCCAGGTGCTTTGTTATTTTTCAGATTTTTAATTGCCTGGTAAAGTTCGGATAACGACACACGCTTTATTCTAATGTTATCGGATGTAGTTGTCATATCGCTTGGATTGTCCATCAACATTTGACCATCAAAAGGCTTAAACGTTTCTGCTAGGTGTTCAGCAAAGAGATGTGCCTTTTCTTTGTCACTCTTTGCCCACTCACCATTGTTATTTCTAATTGGTGCCGATTGCATTTGAGGTTTCTTTATATATTTCACTGCTTTCCAGAGCGAGTAATTCGAAGTTTTTTCGTTTGTTAAGCCTTCAAGATAAACTGAGGTCTCGTGATTTTTTAAGTCTTGTATCGCTTTTTTAAGTTTATTACATAGAAGGTTTAGATATGACTTATGTTGAGGGTAACGTGATTGTTGCCATACCCTGCGCGCTCTCCTCTTTTCTTGAATAAGTTATTTTATTTCCGGAAGATAAATGGTTACCCCTTTTTTGACTATTTTTTTCCTTGGGGTGTTTTCCCATGCTGCGTTCTGAATAACTGAAATACATTTTTCGAGTTCTATTTCTAACTCAAATGGTGTTTTTAGTGACACATTCAACATAATGTTAGTTTCGCAGTCATGCTTAAAGCCGTCCCAATTAGTTCTGTTATTTGTTAATCTAGGTACTCCTTCTACTTTTATTAGTCTATCGCTAATAGTTAAAATCATCGGTGAGTGGTCAGAGGAAAGGTCAAAGAGTTCTTCAATTTTCACGAGATTGGTATTTACTCCTTTTGTAATGAAAAAGTCTACCAGGTCTGGTATTTTTGCTACGTCGGAGGGCCAGTATGTCGGTTTTCCTGTCGAATGAAAGTCTACTCCGAAATCCATACCGACTTTGTACAGCAGTGTACCTTTTGTTGAATTTTTTCTCGAACCCCAAAACGTGTGTTTAGCGTTAAAATCGCCACCAATAATAAAATTCGTTCCGAGTGAGTTGAAAAAATCTACAAGTTCGTTCAGACCTAGATGTCATTGCCTATGCAGCGATTTTAAAAAGTGGGGCCATTAATTTTGAAAAATTGTCGCACCCCATCGAAATATATATCAATCGACAGATCTTTCGAAATGAGGTGGAGGTTTCCTTCAACACTTTTTGATCCAAAATACCGTTTGGAAAATATGGAGCTCCAAAGTTTTTTTAAATGCGTCCCCCCTGCCATTTCTAAACCAAAGTGTTTAAAAATCTGAAAAAATCACAAAAACTTGGCTTCATTGAGTACTTTCATTTAAAACCATTGCGAGCATTCTGGCCCTCATGTTTTGGAGATATTGGCCAAAAACGGTCAATCATCGACATGCGAATTTTGAAGATCTGAAAACGCAGTTTTGAAGAAATCAATGTAAGCATTAAGAAATGATAAATTTCAAAATATCGATTTATGTTGAAATTTTGAGATATCTAAGATTTAAAATGGGAACAATTTTCATGTTCACACATAATTTCATGCTGTGTTCGGCCACTCTATTCGTTGATGAGCGTTATCTTTTCGATCTCACCCCTAAATGCCCAACAGAAATGAACACACACACATCGCAGGCATGAGCAGTGATTAGGCATGTGTATGATGGAAGGGATTTTCTTTGTTGGATGAACTTGGATAGAGATATAGGTATATGTAGGGATGAACATTTGTTTGTTTGGATGTATGAATGCGTGAATAAATGGTTGATTTGGGTTGAAGTTAGAAGAAAATTCAACTGAAATAGTTTGGAAACGTCGTTTGATATTCAGAAATCATCCATCAATATTATGCGACGGAACCTTCCCCGTGCGAGTACAACTCGCACTTGCCCAGTTTATGTTTATTCCATTCCGATTGAGTCCAAGAAGACCCAAAACGTTGAATAGTTGGCAGCTGGTTGGGTAATTTCCTTTCCAAGGGGTGATTACGCTGTTGAAAGAGTCCTTGATTTGACAGGGGCATTTGTGGAAGGTGAGATGACCGTAAAGTATCGTGTAATGTAGTTGAGGGGTCCCAGGTCGGAACGGAGGGATTTCAGGCAATCATTATTAACCGGTAGTTGAGAGTCAATGGAAGTTTTGAAGTTCGCGCACAGAACACCAAAGCACGAGTCGACAATAGACTTTTTTTTCGGAAGATTTTTGAAACTCTACTGGAGCACTCAGACTCAAAACTGGTCCATTGTACTGCCAGGTACCAACCTACTCCAGTGCCGTTAATTTGATTCCATTGGCAAATGGTGACTGGACCAGATTCGATTTCACCGGGATTGTAACATGGGACCCCTCGAGCGAATCTATCGACTTCGCGATATTACTGTCTCCTATAAGTTTGTTGTTGTATTCTATTAAGTAGGTGCAGAGAGGTCTTAGGAGCACCAGACCAGATTGGATTAGAAGTAGCAGACAGGAGATCATTTATAAAAATGAGAAAGAGAGTCGGAGGCAAAACAGAGCCAGAATATTTATTTCATTCCATTTATTGATATATATGTACATTAAGATAAACATATTTTTTAGTACTTAGTATGATATACATTAGTATGATATACCAAGCGCATGCTCCCCAACGTCTGTAAGAAATCCGCGGCTTTCTTAACAGAAAAGACTGCAGACAACTTATTGGCGTACTAACGGGGCACTACACTTTCGCCAAACACCTAAGTGTGCTTGGCCTAAGTGACGAAACCCTCTGTGACGCCTGTGGAGAAGACGATGACACTGCAGAGCACTTCCTCTGCCATTGTCCCGCCTTTGCTCGGATCAGGTGGCAGTTATTCGGCGCTGACGAGGTGAGAGCTGATGATGTAGGCTCCTCATCACAGAAGCGCCTGTAAATTTCAGTAAAAGTAGGTTGCTGCCTGGTAGTACAATGGACCAGTTTTGAGTCTGAGTGCTCCAGTGTAGTGTGACAAAAACCTACGACAAAAAAAAAAAAAAAAAATGATATACATTAGGATTACCAAATTCAAGTGTAATAAAAATATAAGTTATAATGCTTAAATTCTAAGGATTGATGCAAGGATAGGATATATTTATTGTGGGAGTGTGGAAAAATGGTTTAGAACTGCACTTTTAAATTGAAAGTAGTTACATATGAACCTGATTGATGATGGCAATGAGTTCCACAACCTAACAGTGTGAATAAAAAATAAATGGGATGAATTCAGAAAATTCCACTGGAGAGGAATAAGGTTAGTTGTTGTAAATGATCGAGTAAAATTGCGTCGGTTAGATAAATTCGGGGGACAGCGATTGTGAATAACCTTATGTAGGAAGAGACAATTTCTGGCATTGAGGTATTGTTGCAAGTTACACCCTAGCAACTCCCTTGTGTAAGAAGAAATGTGTTCATGTCATAAATATATCGCACAGCGATCTGTAATTTACGCTGAGACAGTGAGTCAAGGCTACAATAGACTACCTCGGCAAATGTAACCAGAGGCAATATTAAGGCCATTACAAGTTTGCGTCGTGTTTCAGGAGGAGTATAGAAGGCACTGAGCCAGAGTTTGCGAAGGCAACCATAAATACGACCTATAACCATATTGGTTTGATTATAATCCGACAAATCCCGACTAATAAAATATAGCCAAGACTAGTGACAGACTCTACAACTTTAACTTTTGAGTTGTTTAGGAAAATTTTTGGCAAAAGAATGGAATTACTTGAGTTTTAGTCGGGTTCAGCTGTAGTCTATTTGAAACTGACCAAGCATAAACGCGTTTTAGGTCATCATTAAGAAGTGCGATCAGTTCGTCTGTTTTTGAAAGTGGTTTGGTTAGGTGTAATTATACATCATCGGCGTAAATGTGTGTTGCGGCAGGCTGCATATGCAGCAGTTTGTCTAAAAGAAAAAAAAGAAAAAATACTTCGATTAAATCCCCATATATGTATGTAACTTTCAATGTAAATATCCGTCCCGCGATTCCTTCCAGTCCAGTTCACGAATAACCTGCAATTTAAAAATTGTGTAGAATGTTTTTATATATAATATGATGCATTTAATTTATACTTACCACGAATCAGTTTTAATTAATAATATTAATTTTAACACAGATCAAAACAAACTTGTTTTGATTTGTATTTGTGGAGATCTGTCAAACTGACAAGGACGGACATATACTAGAATTCATATTGACAAGGACAGACATACATAGGCTGAGGAATTCAGCACTTTGTAAAGCACATAATGGAAGTGCAAGGCGGTGTTCACACGATGCTTTTGCCGTGTGAACATGGAAAATCAAAAAAAAGGTACATTGGAACAAGCGCGAATTTTGCACTTTTCCAATTTGGAAAATTTTGAGAAAAAAAGGAAAAATGAAAATTCTTGGTGAAAGCGCGAAAGTGATCGGCAGCGATTTTTTTTTTGGGAGATCAAGAAAACTTTTTTTTTTTGAAGATATACGCCAAAGGAAAAATAAACGACACAAGTGAATAGGAGTGCGTGTGTGGAAGTAATAAAAGACATAAATCTAACGAGACAAAAAGATTAGTTTTGGTGTGAAAGTGCTCACAAAGTATATACATACTTGTATATATATACATATATATGAACCAATTCAATTAAACAAAGAAAACAAAACCCGCAAATCACATTACTATATACGTGGAATTACAACGTTAAACATCGACAAAAATACAACATTGAACAAAAGAAAAAAAGGAGAGAACAGTAGATTTATGCTAAATCAATATCCATTGCCGATAGTCTAAAATAACGAACGAACATTCGTACGTATATACCGGGTTTCCACAACACGTAACTTCGCCGCCGAAATTAATAAACATATATACATATAAATACCCGAGTGCCGGTTTCATACGACGCGATTCTTCAGCCGAATCCAAGACGATACCTGACGGCAATTTCGACAAATTTGGACGTATCCATCCGAGAAGCCGAAGTGAAGAACAAGTAGTGCCAACGAAAAGTGCTGATGTGCTACAAGAGCCAGGAGTGTGCCGTGCCAGAAAAGTGCAGTTCTCAGGAAAGCTGGAGATGTTTTTTTTTAAAGCCTTGTGACATTTTCTTGGATTAATTTTATGGAGTTTTTTTTTTGAAATTATAATTTAAGACTAGTCTTGTTTTCCTTTTTTTTAAATCAATTTTCACATCTTTCAGTTTAGTTGTTATTTTAAATATAAATAATAAAGTGTCAAATAGTTCTGGCTTTAGTGTTAGTGTTGATCAGTGTCCGCGAGAAGAGGGATTTCTCCCCACAATTTCGCTTTTCTCCACAGGTACCATCCTTCATCGTGCTGCGCGCAGGACGTCGGGGGATCGCAGAAAACTGTGAGTAGCAGGTTTCACAAATTGGAAACCTCTTTCTGTGGTGTGCCGTCCGTAGACTTTAGCCAGGGTTAGAACCCTTTTGCTAACTTTTCTTTTCCTTTTTTTTTTTTGAATTTCCTTTTTTTAATTAGTTTAAGTCTTTTGAATTGTTTTTTTTATCTTCTTCTTTCATTTTCCTTACAAATAAAACATGAATTATATTGTATTATTGTGAGTGAGTCATGTTTTATTTGATGGACTGATTTTCCTCTTTTGCCAAATGTGTGTGTAGGGTGAGGGAAGGCCGTTCTTCTTCGGGGTAGTCGACAGTGGAACGTTAGGCTGTGGCTAACGTCTCCGCTAAGGGGCTATCTCCCACAATATTTCGCCTAGGGAGATAGCGAAGGTCATGTCGATTGACATGATGGGGTGGGCAGGCGGACTTGTGCCAATACTAACAGGCACACTCGGGTTCTTGACGAACCTGCATCGCCAAACGACACTGGAAGGGTGTTGTTTCGTGTTAGGGCTAAGCTAGGTAGTTTTAAGATAGATTAGGTTTAGTTTAGGTATAGTTTTAAGTTAGGTAGATTAGTTTAGGTGTAGTCTAGGATAGTTAGCTTAGCTCCGCGAGCTCCCTTCCGGTCTCTTTTGGTGGTAAAGGCATAGACCTTGAACACCTTTCTTTTCCTCTTTCCTGTCTCTTCTTTCTCTTCTCTATCCTATCTTTTAGTTGTCCGTCCGTGGTCAGTTAGGGTATTAGGCTTTCATCTCCTTCTATCTTTTCACTTCTTTCTATCCTTCTCTTAGCTAGTTTAAGGCACGATAATTTTTGTTTGCAGCTGGTGGTGTACGAGTGGGAGGACAAGAACCGCCCCGTCCGACGAGCTAAGCCGTGCAACCGCAAGCGTGCCGCCGTCCTACTCACCGTCACCGTGGCCCAGCCAACCAAGCTGTAACATGTGCACTGATGAATGCTTGCATACTGATGGCAGATCATTGATAAATACACAAAATAGAATTGGCCCTAAAATCGACCCTTGAGGAACGCCTTGTTTGAGTAACATGAGAGATGAACTGTAGCACCTAGAAAACACTCTTTGATACCTTTCAGACAGGAAACTAGGTAATAATCTTATCGCACTTCCACTAAAACCAAAGTAATGTTTCATTTTCCAGTACAGTATCTTATGGTTCACCTTATCAAAAACCTTGAAAAAATCAAACAAAGAAGTGAAACATATTTTTTGTCAAACGATTGTCTAATCTCCTCAAGCAGGTTGACCATAGCTGGGGAACTGCTATGATTGGCCCTAAAACCTGATTGCTTATAGTCAGGAGGTTATTACGGTTTAAGTTCTCTGCGATTTGTTTTGCTATTATTTTCTCTAAGACTTTCGACAAACAGGGTAGAATGCTTACTGGCCTAAAATCGGCGGGTGATAATAGCTGAGTTTTTTTTAGCGATCGGCATAACTCGTGCGATTTTCCATGTCTTCGGAAAAGGGGACGTTATTATACACCAGTTAACTACATGAGACAGAACCGACGCAATTTGTGGTAGGATAAGTTTGATAAAACGCACTGTAATCCCATCTTCACCAGAGGAATCGGATTTGACAGCCAATACACATTGAACAATTTCCTCCTCCGTTGCTACCTCAAAACCTTCTAGTCCGGGCAGGGTGTAACCGGAGTCTACAGTATGATTGAAATCAAAGTCACATGAAAGAGGGTCGTCTCCCAGGAAGGCATGATTTAAATCATTAGGATCGAGAAGGCATTCGGACTTGTCACATCTACTAGCTATACCAACTTTGCGGAGGTTACTCCAAAGTATCTTTGACGAGAGGGATGGAGCGAGCATAGAGGCGAAAAAATTTGTCTTTGATCTGCGTATTACTGTGGTGGCGATAATACGTTCCGTTTTATATAAAGACCAGTTGTAGTTAGTACCCCTGGTTTGACAACGAGTGCAGGCAGGCACATGCAGCAAAACAAGAAGCCTATGGGGCAACGCTGCATCGAACCACGAGAGCTGTTCGTGAGCTCTACGAACAGAGAAGAAGGGAAGAGAACCGGGTTCTCAGGAAGAAAAAGAAAGAGCACGAGAAGCGCGCGATCGAGGAGATGGAGAGGTGTTATGGCAGGAATGATGTCCGAAAGTTTTACCAAATGGTAAAACTTTTATCAAACGGGTATAAAGTTCGGACAGAAGCCTGCCGGGACGAGAATGGACAACTAGTAGTAGATTCGCATCGATACTGAGAATTTGGAAAAATCATTTCTGCAGACTGTTGAACGGCGATGAGGACACAAATACCGCTGTCAGGCAGAATGTTCCACTCAACACAACGGACGATGATAGAAGAGAATACCGTCCTCCCGACCTAGACGAAGTCAAGATAGCGATATCGAGACTGAAGTCTAATAAAGCTGCTGGTGCAGATAGTCTGCCCGCCGAAATGTTTAAAGCAGCTGGAGGTGATCTGGTAGGGTGCATGCACCAGCTCATCTGTAAGATATGGTCGGAGGAAAGCATGCCCGATGAGTGGAATCTCAGTATCGTTTTCCCGATCCACAAGAAAGGAGACCCCTTTGACTGCGCCAACTATCGGGGGATAAGTCTCCTTAACATCGCCTACAAAATCTTCTCTGCCGTTTTGTGTGAACGCCTGAAACCATTCGTGAACAAACTGATAGGTTCTTATCAGTGTGGTTTCAGGCCCGGGAAGTCCACCATCGATCAAATCTTCACACTGCGGCAGATCCTGGAGAAGACCCAAGAAATGCAAATTGACACACACCATCTATTTGTCGATTTCAAGGCCGCATATGACAGCGTGTATAGAGACGAGCTATACAGCGCCATGTCTAGTTTTGACATTCCTGCCAAACTCGTCAGACTGAGCAGGATGACGATGGAGAACTCTCGCTGCTCCATCAAGGTCGGTAACGAACTCACCGAGACCTTCAATGTCAAAAAAGGTTTTAGACAAGGCGACGCGCTGTCATGTGATTTCTTTAACATCGTTCTTGAGAAGATCGTGCAAAACTCACTGGCCAACACAAGAGGCACGATCTTCCAAAAGTCCGTTCAACTGCTAGCCTACGCGGATGACATTGACGTGATTGGGTGAACACAGCAAGCCGTCACTGATGCGTTTGCTGGCATTGAAACGGAAGCGGCTAAAATGGGCCTGTCGGTAAACGAGGGCAAAACCAAGTATATGCTGTCATCGAGAAAGGACGCACAACATCGACGACTTGGCCAGAACGTCACCATAGGCAGCTATAACTATGAGGTAGTTAAGGACTTCGTCTACCTTGGCTCCGCGGTAAACAGTACAAACAACATCAGTACCGAGATCAAACGCAGAATAACTCTTGCCAACCGCTGTTTTTATGGGCTCAAAAGGCAATTGAGTAGTAGAGCCCTCTCTCGGAAGACCAAGCTGGCTTAATACAAGACCTTGATCATCCCAGTCCTTCTGTACGGCGCAGAGGCATGGACAATATCCCAAGCGGATGAACAGTCTCTTGGTCTTTTCGAGAGAAAAGTTCCGCGCGCGATCTTTGGTCCTGTTTGCGTTGATGGCTTTTGTAGGAGAAGGTTCAACCACGAACTGTATGGGCTGTACAGCGACATGAGTCTAGCCAGGCGTCTACGGATCCAACGCCTTAGATGGCTAGGCCATGTAGAGCGTATGGACAACTTAGCTCCAGCCCGAAGAGTCTTCGACTCTGAGCCTGTGGGACAACGCAACAGAGGACGTCTACGTACAAGATGGCGCACACAAGTCGAGGGGGACCTCTGCCGGCTTGGTGTGCGAAACTGGAGACAGCTGGCGAAAGATCGTGCTGGCTGGAGAGGCATGTTAAGTGAGGCCCAGGTACACCTCGGACTGTAGCGCCCTAAGAAGAAGAAGAAGTTGTAGTTAGTTGGAGAGCGCTTCCATTTACTATATAATTTGTTTCTAGTCTTAATTGAGTTAACTACATAACTGGTGAACCAGGGACATACTCGATTTTGAATTCTTACCGTTTTGGTAGGTACGATTTCATCGAATAATTGTGCAATGGTTCCTTGAAGTAGGTTAACTTTATCATTAGGATCAGGCATTGAGTGATATTGCTCCCAATGAATAGAAGCAGCAGCTATTTGGAGTGCGTTAAGGTCAATTGCATTAAAATCTTTGTACGAAAAAGTATCAGGCATAGAATTTTTAGATAAATTTATACCATACGTACAGATATATCAGACTTGAACCCATCCAAAACAACTTGAATTGAACGGTTCGAAAGGGAAACAGACTAAGTACTAATTTTGAGTTATTTAGTTTTTTTTTTTTTAGTGTAACATTTTTTTGACGCGAAAAAACTAAGTATTTTTTGTTATTTTTTTTTCTAGAATTTTTATTACTGAGTTATTTGTTAAACCGTTTTGTTCTGTTATTATGAAATAAAAAAAACTTTTTCAAAACATAAAAAATTTGCAAAATCGGAGGTCCGGAACCCATTTTATTAGTCTTTTAATATGTCACCACATATGTAGGTGTACACTATCTTTTCACGCTCACAGCACATATACATATCCATCCTGTATGAAAATACAGGAACATAGAGTTGAGTTGACTATAATTTCTAAGTAATTTGTTATCACTAATTAACCCTCTAACGTTTAAGGCTGCCTCAGGGCAGCCATCGCCTATTGCCCATTTATTCCATGTGCGTTTTTTTTTTTTTATGACGGTTTACCATGCCTTCAATTATACTTCAAGCCATATTTGAACTACATTTCAGCACACTGCGAAGTTTTGTCTCGTTGTAGTAGTCATTTGTATGTGAAAAATCAGTGAGCGAACAAAATAAATTAGTGCACGAAAAAAAAAAAATGCTCATAAAGAAATAAAATACTTCCAATTTTTCGAATGAGTCGGGAATTTTACAGTAAGTAGATATATTGATGTACTTTCATAATAAGAAAACAAATAATAAAAAAAAAAATTAAAATGTCCTGTTTGAGAAAAGAAATACGAAGGCGGCCTGAGGGCAGCCATGACCGTTTACGCCAAAACTTTTTTTTTGTTTTTTTTTTACCGTTGTCAAAAAGTAATTCTTTCTTTCATTTTCTACTATCCATTATATTTCTGTTTCAATAAAACAATAAAAAAGCCTGATAGATTAAGCATTTTGCTTTTATTAAGCTTTTAAATCTGCTCTTATTTTGAAATAATAGGTAAAACGATGAAATCAATGATTTCCGATGCAAAGTGGAGGGAAAAAACGTTGACTTAAACGTTCATAGCTGCCCTGAGGCCGCCTTACCTATTTTGTACCTGGAGGTCCACCAAAAGAATTTTTTCGAATTCTGATTTTAGATTATGATTTATAAGCCCATTATTTATCAGAAAAAATTCCCGACTCTTTTGCGTCAAAATTGCGGTTTTGAACGTTAGAGGGTTAAAGCTAAATCTATCAAAGAAAGGAAGAAATGCGTAGGGATTGAGGAATCGACCAAAAATAGATTTATAGCTCTTATGGAATCTGTGGTATGTCTAAGAAATTAAAGAATCAAAGAATCAATTTTGGAGAAGATAGCGGGTTTCCCTCGATTAAATCAACGAAAACGCGCGGAGAACAGCTTGCAATCATCTGCAGATAAACACGGCGAATCAGTGTAAAAATAAAATAAAATAGTCACCAGAATATTCGCGTTGCTGTTATGATTGAAATTCACGATCAACTGCCAGTAGCGATGCAGATAACAGTCACATGCTGCAACAACAAGCACATTATTGTATTTAATGATATGTGACAATTGAAAAAAGGGTACAGAGGACTGCTCTTCAACCTGCAGAGTCGGGGGTTAATCAACAATGTCAGCATTCAACGCACTTCTATAAATGAAGGGCCCAATCATAAGACATTACTTAGTCTCTAGTTTGAGCGGTTGAGAGTTGATCGGCAGTTAGTTTCGAAATGGCTATCGGAGCGCTACTTTTAACAGTCTTAGCGGGCGTTTGGCTGTATTTTCTTTGGTCGAGAAGAAGGATGTATATGTGCGCGCTAAAAATGAGAGGGCCGTGGGGTTATCCTCTCACAGGAGTCGTGCATAAATTCTGGAAATTGGAAGGTAAACTTTGTGTGATGTTAAAGTGTGTTAAGTGTGTTAAAAAAAATATTGGTGCATTGTGCAAAAAAGGAATTTACTTGAGGGATTAAGATTCGTGAAATTTAGTTGATGACGCTTTATCAGATTTACAACTTTGAATCGATCACCAAATTTAAATGTTTTCTATTTGAATGTGAAACTTAAGTTCCCGTCTCTACTATCCGTCGGTAAAGAAGTGTTTAGTTTTCGGATATTTTTAAGGTTCCGTCTACAAAAACGGAACCTTTATAATTTCGGTGTGTCCGTCCGTCCGTCCGTCCGTCCGTCCGTCCGTCCGTCGTGTCTGTCACACTTTTTTATCTCCGAAGAATAAGATCGCGAATACAAGCTGCCGAGATGAGATTTCTTCGTGCTGTTGTGGGAATTACTCGCCGGGATAGGGTGAGAAACACGACAGTGCGCGAGGAACTCAATGTTGGGCAGCTGCTTCTTCGAATGGAATGGGCTGTACTTCGTTGGTTTGGTCACGTGGCACGAATGTCCCCATCATTACGACTTCCGAGGCGTGCCTTGAATGCGATTCCATCAGGTAGGCGACCGCTTGGCAGACCTAGGATGAGATGGTTGGACCAAGTCGAAACACTCGCCTGGTTGCGCTTGGGCATAGCTCCTGATGAGTTAGAGTCGATGGCGGAGGATCGAGTGGCCTGGAGATCTCTCGTGCATGCATTGCCCCCGCGACCCCTTTAGTGGAACATGCGGGTCATTGAAAATGAGATGAGATGAGATGAGAAGTTTATAAAGATATCGGCATGAAATTATGGAATTAGGTACTTCAGGCCTAGCACCCAAATTTAAAAAGTGGGGCCATTTGGTAGTGGCTCCAGTACAGGTGAAGTTGCCATTCATTTTGAAAAATTGTCGCACCCCATCGAAATATATATCAATCGACAGAGCTTTTTTGCGGCAGGCTGCATATGCAGCAGTTTATCTGAAAAGAAAAAAGAAAAATATATTAGTAAAAATAGACATATATATATGTATATACTTATCATGTGAATATGTACACGTCCCACGAAGATGTACCGTCCAGTCCCAGTTGCCTGTGAAATAAAAATTATTAGAAATGTCCTATACACAAATAAAATATAGTTTATTTAGACCCGTAATTAAATAAAACTAAAACTTAACTTGCTGACAAAGCAAAATACACTTGTTTTGATTTGCAGCTTTTGACAATTGGCACTTGACATTTACAAATCGCACACATGCGCAAATATGACGAGACTCGAATGTAAGATCCAGTCGGAGAGTTCAGGCAGGTAAAATGCAGGAGGATGGTGGGAAATTGACGAAAGTTTAGACAAGGAAATAAATGGGTTGATTGGTTTGGAAGATAAGCACTTTTTCAATTTGGAAAATTTTAGGGAAAAAAAGGAAAAATGAAGAGATTCTGATTCTTGAGAGAATTCTTGGTCAAGAACGCAAAGCGATCGGCAGTGTTTATTAAAGTGGTGGAAATTAACTAATTAAAAATATTTATTAATTAAACGCTTAATTTAAAAATAATAATAGTGTGTTTGTTTTAGACAAAAAAAAATAAAACATTAAAGTTGAGCCAGATTAGGCTATATATAAGACAAAGAACTGTGCATACAAAGTGCATACAGTGCTCCACAAAAGTTTGCGTACAATGATGCAATTTGGAAAAAAATGGCTGTCATTCACCTAATATAAGCTAAAAATATTTTTGAAAGGTAAATTCCAATAAAACAACGTCTCAGGTTTCAGTTTTCAACAAAATAAATTAAAAATTATTATTCATTTAAAAAAAAACATAACAAAAACCAAAAGAAGTTCCGAAATTCACTCCACAAAAGTTTGCGTACAGCTGGTAATACTGTTTCTTTAAACACTGTAACTGTTTCTTTTTGCAACGGTAATTGTTTCTTGACACAGCGTGCTTGTTGATTTGTACATTGTCGTTGTTGACGCGAAAAAGTTATTGTTTTCTTAGATTTTTCAAAAAAGGACTGTAAAAATGGCTAAAAAAGAGTTAAGTGTTAGTGAGCGGCAGTTTGTTATAAATTTGTACGTGGAAAAAAGAATGTCCTATACGGAAATATCAAAGGAAACATCAAGAAGCCGGTCAACAATTCAGAGAACAATTGATCGCTTTAGATACGACGGACGGGTCGAATCAAAGCTAAGATCAGGCCGCCCATCGAAGCTCACCGAAAGAGATAAACGGGTTATAAAGCGGATGGTGGACCAAGAACCATTCATAACTGCAAATAAAGTGAGTGCTAACCTTGAGAGAAGCAGTAACATCAAAGTCCACCCAGAAACTGTGAGGAGAACAATAGTTCAAAAGGGGTTCAAGTCATGCACACCCAGGAAAAAACCATTGGTGAACAAAATCAACCGACAAAAACGGATAGCATTCGCTAAGGAGTACGTGAATAAGTCTCCAGACTTCTGGCGTTCTGTTATATTCTCAGACGTATCCAAATATAACATTTTTGGGTCTGACGGCCGTTTGAGGGTATGGAGGCGACAAAACGATGCCCTTAATCCAAGGAACACGATAAAGACAATAAAGCACGGAGGTGGAAGTGTAATGTTATGGGGCTGTATGGCGTCATCAGGGGTCGGAAAGTTGGAAATAGTAGAAGGTATAATGAAATGTACAGTATGTGTACATTGATATTCTCAAACGAAATTTAAGAGCAAGTGCTGAAATGTTGGGTATTTCGAACGACTACTATTTCCAGCAAGACAATGACCCAAAACATACAGCACATAATGCCCGTCTGTGGCTGTTATATAACACTCTCCACATGCTGCGAACACCACCACAAAGCCCAGACATGAACCCAATTGAGCACGTGTGGGAAGCATTAGAAAGGAAGATCCGCACCCACGATATCAGAAATAAAGACATGTTGAAGGAAATTTTGTTAGTTGAGTGGACTAATATAAACAGCTCTTACACAGAAAAATTGGTAGCATCCATGCAAAACCGGTTGAAAGAGGTAATAAGGATGAAAGGATATCCTACTAAGTATTAACACCAAAAGTAATAAGATGAAATGATTATTTGTCCATTTGAATTAAAACTCTTTCCATTCAAGTTACAGGTGTACGCAAACTTTTGTGGAGTGAATTTCGGAACTTCTTTTGGTTTTTGTTATGTTTTTTTTAAATGAATAATAATTTTTAATTTATTTTGTTTTTTTTTTACCTTTCAAAAATATTTTTAGCTTATATTAGGTGAATGACAGCCATTTTTTTCCAAATTGCATCATTGTACGCAAACTTTTGTGGAGCACTGTATATATATATATATACACATATAGTCCAAACTCTTCAATACACAACATATATAAAAGTTAATCATAGTCAAACATATGAACATCCACAAAAATTGTACATATACATATGTATAGTCACACATAATAAATTGACATACAAAAACAAAACAAAAGTCGATTTTCGCCAAGTGCCGCTTAAAACAAATATTCGCTGCCGGTAATCAAACACACACGAAATACGTATAGACTTAGACACAACACAGAAGCGGCCAACGAAAAGTGGCCTAAATTCCCGAGGAAGCCGAAGTGAAGAACGGCTTGTGCCAACTGAAAGTGCTGGTGTGCTACAAGAGCCAGAAGAGTGCAGTGCCCGGAGCTGGAGTTATTTTTGAATTTTTTTTTATGAATTTAGTGAAGATTTATTTTTATAAGTTAATAAGATTTGTATTGTTTAGATCCTAAGTTTTAAATTGCCTCACATAGTAGATTGTTTTTTTTTTTTACATTATTTTTTTATAACTTAAATATAAATATATAGTGTCAAATAGTTCTGGCTATAGTGCTGTTGTTGTGAGTGTGCGCGGGTTTTATTATTTCGTTTTTAATCGTGCTGCGCGCAGGACGTCGGGGGACCAGTAAAACCGTAAGTGCAGGTTTCATTTATTGGAAACCTCTTTTCAATAAATAATCTTTCCAAAGTGGTGTCAGTAGCTTTAGCCAGGGTTAGAACCCTTTTCTTTTATTCTTTTGGGTTTCCTCTTTTTATTTAAATATAGGTTAAGTTTTGAATTGTTTCTATTTTATTTTCCTTCCCTTTTCTTTATTATAAAATAAACATGAAATATATTGTAATAGGTTGAAAAGTAACATGTTTTATTTAATGGAATAGAATCCTCTTTGCTGAATGTGTGTGTAGGGTGAGGGAAGGCCGTCCTTCTTCGGGGTAGTTGACAGAGCGGAACGTTAGGCTGTGGCTATCTCCCACAATACTTCGCCAAGAGAGATAGCGAAGGTCATGTCGATTGACATGATGGGGTGGGCAGGCGGACTTGTGCCAACAACAACAGGCATCATCGGGTTCTTGACGAACCTGTATCGCCTGTACCTGTGTTACGGCTAAGCTAGGTAGTTTAAAGGTAGATTAGGTTTTGTTTAGGTATAGTTTTAAGCTAGATAGATTAGTCTAGGTTAGTTAGCTTAGCTCCGCGAGCTCCCTTCCGGTCTCTTTTGGTGGTAAAGGCATATACCTTGAACACCTTTATTTTCCTTTTTCCTGCCTCTTCTTTCTTTTCTCTGTCCTATCTTTTAGTTGTCCGTCCGTGGTCTGTTACGGTATTAGGCTTTCATCTCTCTCTATCTTTTCACCTCTTTCTATCTTCTTTTAGCTAGCTATAGGCACGAGATTTTTTTTGTTTGCAAACTGGTGGTGTACGAGTTGGAGGACAAGAACCGCCCCGTCCGACGAGCTAAGCCGTGCAACCGCAAGCGTGCCGCCGTCCTACTCACCGTCACCGCGGTCCAGCCAACCTAGCTTGTAACACTTTTGAAATGAGACTTTTTTTTATCCAAAGCACCGTTTGGAAAATATGGAGTTCCGAAGTTTTTTTTAATGCGTCCCCCCTGCCATTTCTAAACCAAAGTGTTTGAAAATCTGAAAAAATCACAAAAGCTTGGCTTCATTGGGTACTTTCATGAAGCCATTTCAAGCATTCTGGCCTTAATGGTTTTGGAGATATTGGCCAAAAACGGTCAACCATCGACATGCGAATATTGAAGATCTGAAAACGCAGTTTTGAAGACATCAATGTAAGCAATAAGAAATGATAAATTTCAAAATATCGATTTATGTGGACAATGCATGCAGTTTTTGGACTTGGTCCAACCATCTCGTCCTGGGTCTTCCAAGCGGCCGCCTACCTGTTGGAATCGCATTCAAGGCACGCCTCGGAAGTCGTGATACTGGGGACATTCGTGCGTGATCAAACCATCGAAGTAAAGTGCCCTTTCCGTACTAGAAGCAGGTGCCCAACGTTAAGTTCCTCGCGCACTGACGTGTTTTTCACCCTATCCCGGCGAGTAATTCCCACAACAGCACGAAGAAATCTTATCTCGACAGCTGGTATTAGCGATCTTATTCTTTCGGCCATTACTCAAATTTCATGGCCATAGGTGAAAGTTGGAACAAATACTGCGTTAAAAACCGCTAACTTGGCTTTGACACCAAGCTCGGCCTTCCTGATTACAGATCGACCAAGTTGTTTCAAAATTGACCCAGCTAGGCCAATCATCAGCATTATTCCTCCTATTACTCGTGAAGTGTCTCGGATGCTAAAATATACAGCCTTGGCCAAATGTATTAGGTACGTTATATCTTTAAAAAGCAAAAAAAAATAAATGAAATGAGAGGAAAAAATAAAAATCGTTTACAACCACAGATAGTGTCGTCGGAAACTATACTTCCGATAAGTCATTTGACAGTAAAGACAATGAGGTAAGGGTGCCTAATACATTTGGCCAAGGCTGTAGGTTTTGCTCTGACCAATTGGATGCTCTTCCTTAAATACAAGAAAGAAAAAGGCTTAGAAATCTTTCTCATAACTCACAACACCAAGGAAATTTTGTTTATTTTCAGAGATTCTCTACGTCCTGTTAAACTATACAAAAGAGTACCAGCAAAAGACATATTTCTTATGGATTGGAACATTTCCATCAATACACACGATTGATCCAAACGTTGCGGAAATAGTCCTGCAATCACCCGACTGCCTGGACAAAGGCGTTTTGTATAGGGGACTGGACGATGCCCTTGGCAGTGGATTACTGACAAGCAAAAGTTCGAAACAATGATTTTCTTAAGTTGGTCATGTTCTAATTGTCTTTCTTTCAGTTCCCAAATGGACCAAACATCGAAAGCTGTTGAGTCCAAGTTTTGGTTACAAAGTCTTGTTGGGATTGATTCCGAACTTCAACAATTTCGCACGTGATCTTTGTGGACAGATAGACCAATGCGTTGGATGTGGTGAAGTTGACATACTGGAACTTACACTGAAAATAAGCATTAAATCTTCATTCGGTGAGATACGTTCCTTTTAATTGGTTGAGTTGTCGATGTCTCGTCATTTCTGCTTAAATATAATTTATCAACGAGGCCTTTGACTGTACATGTCAGAGCTGTATACCAAGATGCCTAGTCAAAATAAGCCACAAAATCTCATCTGATTTAAGCTAAAGAGCATAGCTAAAGTCTTTTTTTTTATCTTTCAGCTGCCTTCATGGGAATCGATGTTCAAGAAAGCTCAGACTCGGAAATTATCAGTTCATTCGAAAGGTAAGTGCGCCGCCGGTCTCCAGCTATCTGACAATAACTTAATTGTTTCCTCTGAAGTATTTTCGAAACTATGGTTTATCGAATTGTACGGCCTTGGTTATGTATCCAAACAATCTTCAGTTTGACCAAAGCTTATAAGAGCTTCTTGAAAGCCAAAATTTGCATTTCGAACTTCATTCAAGACGTAAGCCGCCCATTCATGTTTGAGTCAAATTTATAAAGATTTCCTTTCAGCTTCTCAAAAGTAAACTCAAGTCATTGGAGAACGGGAACCCTGACACAAAATCGGAACAAGATTTAAAAGACAACGGAAGGGCGTCTCAAATATTCATCGATCAAATTATCAGCTACCATCAGCAGAATGAGTTTACAATTGACGATGTTGTTTCCGAGATTGGCTTAATGATGTTTGCGGTAAGTTTCAAACCTCTTTTGTGTCTGGGGCCTCTTTGATGGGCCACGCCTCTTTTCAGTCCTACGAAACAACCGGCAGGGCATTCTACTCCACGCTCATGTTCCTGGCAATGCATCCACAGTATCAGGAGCGGGTCTTCGATGAGATCTCATCACTCTATCCCGACAAGGAGTTCGACGTGACTAATGAGGATTTCAAGAGCTTGGTGTACTTGGAGATGTGCATCAATGAGTCGTTGCGTCTTGCACCGTCTATTCCTATTATCGGTCGCGTCTGTGCAAAGGATTTGCGCATTTCAGAGGACATCACCGTACCAGCAGGAGGAGAAATTTACATTGACATCTTTAACCTTCAGAGGGACGAGGGCACTTGGGGACCCACTGCAAAGTTGTTTAATCCCGACCACTTTCTGCCCAGCAATCTGCAGAGTAAGCCTAAGTGTACATACATGCCGTTTTCGAGGGGCAAGAGAAACTGTATAGGTGAGTCTGCCGTCTGATTGGAACCGCGAATATGATTGAGAATTTTTCCTTGCTAGGATGACAATACGCGGGAATATTCTTAAAGGTGATGCTGGCACAAGTCATTCGAAAATACAAGTTTTCGACGACATTCCCATACGAGGATTTAAAGTTCGTGGAGTGCATTTCACTGATGTATGCGATTACACCGCGCTTGGAGATTGAAAGAAGATGAGAACGGTTGTTTCCTAGCTCAAGAAGTCGATTGAGTTTGAAATGATCAAAGGGAGTTTTGGTCTTTCTGTAAACGAAATATTGTAACATCTGTTGTCTTTGAAACTGTTCTAAATAAAGAAAAAAAAATTGTTAAGAATTATATTTCGTTTGTTATTTGGGTCAGCTGTCTTCTTAATGATCAGTAATTTCGACGTTTCGTCCCGGTTAACAGCTAGTGACCATCTCGACTATGCGACATATTCTCTTTGATCTATGGTTCCCTACGGCTTCTCGTTGTTTTTATTTCCTGGATCGTAGGTAGTTAAGTACACTTATACCGATTTGGACTGCACATGCAGTTTGTAGTCTTTCGAGCTGTAGTCGCCGTAATTGTCATATGTTACAGTTTTACTCGAACGAGGAAGGTTCCGTCGCATAAGTAATTTCTGATAGAAGCATTTCTGACTTAAAACTGTATAACTTCACCTATACGTACGGTGACCAAGACATCCCATTTTAAGAGGACATGTTTTTGCTGATGATTTCTTTGTAGTGACTACCAATGAGGTCAAAGTTTAAATAACAGCTACTAAGTCAAAAAAATAAGCTGGGATAAATGGATGGAGGGCCAACATCGACTCGGACCATTTCCTTGTTGTACCCAAGGTAAGGACACGGATATCGGGAGAACACCGGAGTAAAGGAAGACAACCAGGGTTTCCGTCGAAAAGCTACAATCGCAACACACTGCCAGGAACTTTGCCGATCGAGTCTCCCTGAAACTCTCCGAAAGTTCGACGTCGCCTGCACTAACAATAGACGAAGAATGGAAACGTTGTCAAAGAGGCATCAGAGAAGCCGCTACTGATGTGTGAAAAACCCCCGGTTTGACAACGACAGCAGGCACATGCAGCAAAGCAAGAAGTCTATCGGGCAACGCTGCATCGAACCACGAGAGCTGTTCGTGAGCTCTACGAACAGAGAAGAAGGGAAGAGAACCGGGTTGTCAGGAAGAAAAAGAAAGAGCACGAGAAGCGCGCGATCGAGGAGATGGAGAGGTGTTATGGCAGGAATGATGTCCGAAAGTTTTACCAAAGGGTAAAACTTTTATCAAACGGGTATAAAGTTCGGACAGAAGCCTGCCGGGACGAGAATGGACAACTAGTAGTAGATTCGCATCGATACTGAGAATTTGGAAAAATCATTTCTGCAGACTGTTGAACGGCGATGAGGACACAAATACCGCTGTCAGGCAGAATGTTCCACTCAACACAACGGACGATGATAGAAGAGAATACCGTCCTCCCGACCTAGACGAAGTCAAGATAGCGATATCGAGACTGAAGTCAAATAAAGCTGCTGGTGCAGATAGTCTGCCCGCCGAAATGTTTAAAGCAGCTGGAGGTGATCTGGTAGGGTGCATGCACCAGCTCATCTGTAAGATATGGTCGGAGGAAAGCATGCCCGATGAGTGGAATCTCAGTATCGTTTGCCCGATCCACAAGAAAGGAGACCCCTTTGACTGCGCCAACTATCGGGGGATAAGTCTCCTTAACATCGCCTACAAAATCTTCTCTGCCGTTTTGTGTGAACGCCTGAAACCATTCGTGAACAAACTGATAGGTTCTTATCAGTGTGGTTTCAGGCCCGGGAAGTCCACCATCGATCAAATCTTCACACTGCGGCAGATCCTGGAGAAGACCCAAGAAATGCAAATTGACACACACCATCTATTTGTCGATTTCAAGGCCGCATATGACAGCGTGTATAGAGACGAGCTATACAGCGCCATGTCTAGTTTTGACATTCCTGCCAAACTCGTCAGACTGAGCAGGATGACGATGGAGAACTCTCGCTGCTCCATCAAGGTCGGTAACGAACTCACCGAGACCTTCAATGTCAAAAAAGGTTTTAGACAAGGCGACGCGCTGTCATGTGATTTCTTTAACATCGTTCTTGAGAAGATCGTGCAAAACTCACTGGCCAACACAAGAGGCACGATCTTCCAAAAGTCCGTTCAACTGCTAGCCTACGCGGATGACATTGACGTGATTGGGTGAACACAGCAAGCCGTCACTGATGCGTTTGCTGGCATTGAAACGGAAGCGGCTAAAATGGGCCTGTCGGTAAACGAGGGCAAAACCAAGTATATGCTGTCATCGAGAAAGGACGCACAACATCGACGACTTGGCCAGAACGTCACCATAGGCAGCTATAACTATGAGGTAGTTAAGGACTTCGTCTACCTTGGCTCCGCGGTAAACAGTACAAACAACATCAGTACCGAGATCAAACGCAGAATAACTCTTGCCAACCGCTGTTTTTATGGGCTCAAAAGGCAATTGAGTAGTAGAGCCCTCTCTCGGAAGACCAAGCTGACTTAATACAAGACCTTGATCATCCCAGTCCTGCTGTACGGCGCAGAGGCATGGACAATATCCCAAGCGGATGATCAGTCTCTGGGTCTTTTCGAGAGAAAAGTTCTGCGCGCGATCTTTGGTCCTGTTTGCGTTGATGGCATTTGGAGGAGAAGATTCAACCACGAACTGTATGGGCTGTACAGCGATATGAGTCTAGCCAGGCGTCTACGGATTCAACGCCTAAGATGGCTAGGCCATGTAGAGCGTATGGACAACTTAGCTGCAGCCCGAAGAGTCTTCGACTCTGAGCCTGTGGGACAACGCAACAGAGGACGTCCACGAACAAGGTGGCGCACAGAAGTCGAGGGGGACCTCGGCCGGCTTGGTGTGCGAAACTGGAGACAGCTGGCGAAAGATCGTGCTGGCTGGAGAGGCATGTTGAGTGAGGCCCAGGTCCACCTCGGACTGTAGCGCCGCCATTATTATTATTATTAAACACCTAAATTCGAAATTCCGTGCCGATAGCTTCATAAATTCGGAAACCGTGTGACTAGTCTGACATGCATACTGACGGAGGAATATAGAACCTTGAAAACGGATGTTTCGAAATTCCGTGACCACATTTCGACGTGCTTCTGTTTCTGTTCTTTAAGCTCAAACCGCAAAGAAACCTCTTTTCAGAATTTGCTTAATTTCTTTGAAATTATTGTAAGGGAAGAAAACTGTGGAGAGCAGTTAAACAAATAAATAAATAAATCAATGCAAATGCTTACGTAGAAATTATACAAAAACAGCCAAGTACGCGTTACGTTGCTGCAGCTAATAGCAATTACAACAAAAAAGGGTACAGTCTGGCAGTCTTCAAAAGAGACTCTTTTTGTATTCAAGTACAACTTATTCAACTATATGACAAAGTGGAGTCAGAAAGCATGTTATAAAACTATTTTTTTTAGTTTTTTAGCGACACAATTTTCTATAAATGAAAGGAATGCATTAGGAATCATTCAGTCATTATAGTCGCGGCGGTTAAGTGTGGATCGGCAGTTAGTTTCGAAATGGGTATCGGAGCGGTACTTTTGACAGTCTTAGCGAGCGTTTGGCTGTACTTTCTTTGGTCGAGAAAGAGGATATATATGTGTGCGCTAAAAATGAAAGGACCGTGGGGTTATCCTATCACGGGAATCGTGCACAAATTATGGAAATTGGAAGGTAAACGTTGTGTGATGAGGTGTGCGTTTCATGAACTGAACCAATTTTGGTGTGAAAAAAGGATTTACTTAATGGAAGTAATAAGTTTTTGTGAAGTTTACCTCATGATGCTTTATCAGCTCCAATCGGTTAGCAAACGGTTGTATTCGATCATATTCCAGTTTCTACAATCTGTCGGTAAAGAAGTGTTTGTTTGATTTGATATGCGTAGTCGAGTCGTCTGTGTATTCAGAATCCCATCTTAACTCCGAACTCTATAGACTCCCGCATTACGGTATGTGAGCAGCTTGTCGTGATATGTACTCGAATACCGGACTAAGATAGAGCACATACGAATGGATGGCGCAGTTGGTTAAGTACCTGCCCCAAGTTCGAGGGGTCCCAGGTTCGAATCCCAGTGAAATCGAATCTGGTCCAGTCACCATTTGCCGTTGGGATCAAATTAACGGCACTGGAGTAGGTTGCTACTTGGCAGTACAATGGACCACTTTCAAGTCTGAGTGCTCCAGACCAGAAAAAGAAAAGGCAGAGCACAGTTATTTTTGTTGACGACCAAATGGTTATTGAAACTATGGCCACGGCTACCATAGGCTCGCAGCTACTCAAGGAGTTGCGCAATGAGCCCTATTAGCGGTACAGTCTGAGGTAACCCGTATTTACGTTCGAAGCCATAGCAAGGTGCTTAGTAATTATAAAACTGATGAACTGATCAGGCAAGGATCTGCGCCTCACAGCTGTGTTGCGCCGAAGGTCCACATTTTGCTTGCAATGTTCACGGGAAGGATAACATCACATTTCATGAAAGGTGCCAGTCTTTTACGGACTAGGTTCAGCAAGCTGTGAAAGAAGAATATAGCAAAAATGACCGATCTTCTATTGATAGCCGTGCGAACATTGCAGAATTAACAATGGTGGTCGAAAACTATTCGCCATAACCAAATTTAACGCTGGTTGGCACTTGCTAGATCCAGACAGCAGCCAATAGGCAGACTTTTTATCGAATCTCTTGACGGGGTTTCTTAGGGGAAGATGGAGGAATTAGTAACTTCCGAGAATTCTTATCTATCTTAAACTTTTACAACCAAACCTTGGTATCAGAGCGGAATGTCTAGTTAATTGGGTTGTTATCGGACAGTCTTGTTGTGAAGTGGGGCCATTTGTGGGTGACTCCCGTATAGTTGAAGTTGGCATCGATTTTCATCTTTTGAAATGAGGAGGAGGTTCGTTTAAAAACTTTGTAATCCAGATCACCATGAAAAATATGGAGCTCCAATGTCGGTTTTAATGTGTTCTCCCCTGCAATTTCTCAAAAAACTTGCCTTCAATGTGTACTTTTATTTAGAATAATTTCAAGCATTCTGGCCCTAATTGTTTTGGAGATATTGGTGAAAAACGATAAGTCATCGTCATGCGAGTTTTAAAAATCTGAAAACGAGATTTTTTAGGTCTCATCAAATACAAATAGTTTGTAGAATATAGTAGAAATACCTTTATGAATATAAAAACATACGGCAAACAAGATCCCGTTAGTATTACTTTAGTTTGCGATCGTGCATATTGGTGATCATTGCAAATTGTGTGTGTGTTCATATAAAGCACATATTTGGTTTCTTATTAAACATTTTTCGTTTCAGTGATTGAATGAGGTTATTATAAGTATTTTTAATAATAAAGACAATTAGATGAATTTAAAAAAATAGCAGGATTTGAGATGGGCAGAGGAAAGCACTGCAGGGAAGAAAGGAGGGCTATAACTGGTATAGGACGGAGAGACCATTTTAGATGTGGCAAGAACATAAAGTTGCTCCAGGAAGCTTATACAAAATGCAGTAAAGGACATACGATGCACTCAATCTGCCGCAAATCCCGTTAGGAAAGATAGAATGAGAATAAGCTCAGAAGCGAGTGACAGGATTATCCACAGAATTAGCGGCTGTGACCCTTTCTTAATCTTCCGGGAGATAAAGTACCAGTTAGCTGATCAACACGATGTCTAAATATCAGACATAACTGTGCGTTGCCGCCTCATTGAATTCCAACTCAATGGAAGGATTGCCAAAAAAAAACCTCTTATCTCCCAAAAAATCGGAAGAAAAGATTTATCTTTGCAATTGTGGGCGTTTGAACAAATCTTTGTCCTTTTGGAAAAATATCTTGTGGAGCAATGAAAATAAGTTGAATAGGTTCTGATCAGATGGAAAGAATTATATGAGGAGGCCAGCGAACGAAGAGTACAATCCCAGGTACACCAATAAGTCCGTCAAGCATGGTGGTGGCAGCATAATGGTGTGGGTGGCGATATCATGGCAGGGCGCTGAACCAATCGTAAAAATTAATGTCATTATGGACCAGCATTAGTGTAAGCTAATTCTGGAGAACCAAATGGAGCCATAAACTGACGACTCGATGCCTCTATCAAGGACTTTTGTGCATGATAATGATCCAAAGCATGCTTCGCGTATAGTGAAGAATTGACTTTCGGAGCGACAAATTTCCGTACTTGAATAGACAGTTCAAAGTCCTGATCTGTATACTATATTTTCAATGACTCTGAGACATAATTGAGGTTCAATGTCTTTAATGTGTAGAATTATCTCATCCTTTAGCTCTTGAATTGTTCTTGGCTTATTGACGTACACTTTTTCTTTTGAATATCCCCAAAGAAAGAAGTCCAACGATGTCAAATCACTTGATGTGGCGGCCAATTAACCTCGCCACGAACACCATTCACGGTAACTGCTTGGCCGACCTCATTTTTGAAGAAGTCTGGCCTGATGACGCCGCCATCCCATAAACTAAACATTCACTTTTTATGGATGCATCGGTTGTTCAACAATCACTCGTGGATTCTCATTTGCCCAAATGCGGCAATTCTGCTTGTTAACAAATCCACTGAGGTGAAAGTGCGCTTCGTCTGTTCAACCAACCACTCGACATATTGACGACACTTGAAATGGTCAGTAGGCTTCAGCTCTTGAGTCAATTGAACCTTGTAAGCGTGTAAATTCTAATCTTTATTCAAAATTCTCATCAGTGATGTTCTTGAGATGTTCAGTTGTTGGGCACGACGACGAGTCGAGTGGCTCTTCTGCCACACTATCGCGAACAACAGCTATGTTTTCCACAGAACGAACTGGGCGAGCATGCACAGGTGTTTTCAAATTTCCTACAGACCCGGTTTGCTAAAATTTGGGCACAATTTTACCGATTGTGGACACATTTGGTCGATAATGCTGACCAAAAAAATCACGAAGTGCACGAAATGCATTTTGATTTGAACGGCCATTTTCGTTAAAGGCTTCAACAATCTTAACGCGCTGCTCAATTCTGTACCTCTCAATGGTTGAATTAGTCGAACACTGAAACAAAGAAATGTCAAATTAGGTTGGGCAATCCAGACGACTGGATGGCGCAGTTGGTTAAGTGCCTGCCCCAAGTTCGAGGGGTCCCAGGTTCGAATCCCAGTGAAATCGAATCTGGGCCAGTCACCATTTGCCGTTGGGATCAAATTAACGGCACTGGAGTAGATTGCTACCTGGCAGTACAATGGACCAGTTCTGAGTCTGAGTGCTTCAATAACGTTTCAAAAATGCGTCGAAAAAAAAAATGGGCAAAAAAACTTGACGTTAAGGTGTGACTCACAATTAATATCGTGCATTATGGTTGGACCACCCTTTATTTTTATTTTAACGAGTTTTGGGTCTTAATTCAACAACCAAAGTTAAAAGTCTGTGTCACTCAACTGTCTCTCTAATTTCTACTCCAATTTACATTAGCGCATAGGAATTTGTGAGAGGTTAAGGGAAATTCGATTAGAAAATTCGCTGGCGTTCTCCTGTTCTGACGACGAATAAGGATTACCACAATTCTAAGCCTTTATTTTTCTCATAACTCAATCCTAAGACTTTTTTTTTGCTTTCAGATATACTCTACGTCCTACCAAAGTATGCAAGGGAGTATAAGCACAAGACATATTTCACTTGGCTCGGAGTATTTCCAGCAATCTACACGATTGATCCAAACGTTGCGGAAATAGTCCTGCAATCACCGGACTGCCTGGACAAAGGCGTTGTGTATAGGGGACTGGACGATGCCCTTGGCAGTGGGTTACTGACAAGCAAACGTTCGAAACAATGGTTTTCTTAAGTTAGTCATGGTCTAATTGTCTTTCATTTCAGTTCCCAAATGGACCAAACATCGAAAGCTGTTGAGTCCAAGTTTTGGTTACAAAGTCTTGTTGGGATTGATTCCGAACTTCAACAATTTCGCACGTGATCTTTGTGGACGGATGGACCAATGCGTCGGATGTGGTGAAGTTGACATACTGGAACTTACACTGAAAATAAGCATAAAATCCTCATTCGGTGAGAAACGTTCGTTAACATTGGTCAAGCTATAGTAGCTCGACATTGCTATTAAAACATAATTTTTCAAGTCTTGGACCGTACATGGTTTAGGCCTTTAACACACAATCGTTCTAGATACTTAGTGAAAATCAGCGACAAAATCTCATCTGGTTTACGCTCAAGAGTACAGCTTAAGTCTTCTTCTTTCATTTTCAGCTGCATTCATGGGAATCAATGTTCAAGAAGGCTCAGACTCGGAAATTATCAAGTCATTCGAAAGGTAAGCACACCCGTAACTGCAGGTTTGACATTGACTTACTTATTTCCCATGAAGTATTTTCGAGATTCTTATTTATCGAACCGTACGGGCTTGGTTCGGTATCCAGATGATCTACAGTTTTACGAACGCTTGTAAATCCTTCTTGAAAGCCAAAATTTGCATTTCGAACTTCATTCAAGACGTAAGCCGCCCATTCATGCTTAAGTCCAATTTGTAAAGATTTCTTTTCAGCTTCTCAAAAGTAAACTCAAGTCATTGGAGAACGGGAACCCTGACACAAAATCGGAACAAGATTTAAAAGACAACGGAAGGGCGTCTCAAATATTCATCGATCAAATTATCAGCTACCATCAGCAGAATGAGTTCACAATTGACGATGTTGTTTCCGAGGTTGGTTTAATGATGTTTGCGGTAAGATTCAATCCTATTTTATGTCTGGGGGGCATTTGATGGGCCACGACTCTTTTTAGTCCTTCGAAACAACCGGCAGGGCATTCTACTCCACGCTCATGTTCCTGGCAATGCATCCACAGTATCAGGAACGGGTCTTCGATGAGATCTCAACACTCTACCCCGACAAGGAGTTCGACGTGACTAATGAGGATTTCAAGAGCTTGGTGTACTTGGAAATGTGCATCAATGAGTCGATGCGTCTTGCACCATCTATTCCTACTATCGGTCGCGTCTGTGGAAAAGATCTCCGCATTTCAGAGGACATCATCGTACCAGCGGGCGTAGACATTTACATAGACATCTTCAATCTTCAGAGGGACGAGGACACTTGGGGACCGACTGCAAAGACGTTTAATCCCGATCACTTTCTGCCCAGCAATTTGCAGAGTAAGCCCAAGTCCGCATTCCTGCCGTTTTCGAGGGGCAAGAGGAACTGTATAGGTGAGTCTGCCGTCTGTTTGGAACCGCGAATATGATTGAGAATTTTTCCTTGCTAGGATGGCAATACGCGGGAATATTCTTAAAGGTGATGTTGGCACAAGTCATTCGAAAATACAGGTTTTCGACTACGTTCCGGTATGAAGATTTAAAGTTCGTGGAGTGCATTTCACTGATGTATGGGATTACACCTCGCTTGGAGGTTGAATGGAGATGAGTGAGGTTTAAGTTAGAAGTGATCAAAAGGGGGTATACGTCTTAATGTAACCGACACATTGTAACATCTGTTGTCTTTGAAACTGCTCTAAGTAAAGGAAAAACTTGTTAAAAATTGTATTTTGCTTGTTATTTGGGAGAGCTGTCTGCTTAATGATCAGTGATTTTGACGTTTCGTTGCGGTTAAGTGACCATAGTTAAGGAATGCCATTCTACAACATGAACGTGCTTTGTCACAAAGTTTGAGCGGATTCCGCTTTCAATAAAAAAAAATAGTGATTTTTGAAATTTAAACTCATGTATAGAAATGTACGTAACTTGACTGAATGCGTTATAATATTGGAGAAGTGACAGACAAGACGGACGGACGGACGGATACACCGAAGTTATAAGGGTTCCGTTTTCGTAGATGGAATCTTAAAAATTGTGGTGCTACAGTCAGCAGCAGCAACCACCCCTTTTGTGCATGCTATTAGTCTCTCACGAGTGGAGGAGACCTACAGTTTATTGCTGACTCCGAACGGTGAGATTGAGAAGCTTTTTCTAGACAGTTATACTCTTTGAGCATTGTCAGTGACTCGAAAGAGGTGGAGCCGTGAAAAAATGTTTGATGTTTTCTTCGAGATTCGAACCTTAGACCTCGAGCGTAGAGTCGGTGCACCTATCCACTACGCTATGGCGCATAATAATAAATATATTAACACCCCTTTTTATATATAAATTTTTTTTAAGTCTAAACAATAAACAATCAGCCAACTAGGTGGAGCTCTCAAATCGGACGTCCGGTGTGACGCAGGCTGCGCAAATCTGATGAAAAATTAACAAATCTTGTTCTCTATCAATCTTGGTACTTACAGCGTGTGATGGATTTGTTTTAGTTTATTGTTTGAAACACTACACAGCCTTGGAGCTACCGTTTTATCTTATGCAGGCAGGCCTTCAGGCATACTTTGAAATAAAACTCCACACTTATCGGCTCAAATTTTACAAGCAAATGTCAAAACGCAAACACACACACAAAAACTCTCCACTTCTATGGAAAGTGTCGAAGCTTACGCAATAGACGCCAGACGTACATACAGACGGACATATACCCTACGAACTACAGAACAGTACACACGAAACACGCGTCAAGATAACTGTTTACACAGGCCACCAGGCAACAGCTAACCGACGCTGCAACAAAGTACATTCCTACATACACAATGAATAATAAACCAAACAGTATGGAATGTAGAGAACAGAGAAGTACAGTTAGTCACAAAAGTTAGTACACAGGAGCAATCTACACGAATAATGCAAAAAAATACTGTGAATTTCTGTTCATATATCGCTGAAACTGCACAAGGACTTTCATTGACTGTCTGTTCAGTTGGAAAATATAAAAATTGTACCGTAAGACTAACAGTATGCAACAGTTTCGTAAATGCTTCCAGCAGATATGCGAATTCATATCACAAAAGTAAGTACACAGACATCCCATTCTGAGTTAAAACTTTGAAAACAGAAGTTGTATACCTAAAAAAATGTATTTTGTTCTAGTAAAGGTTTTTTAGCGAATTTAGTATTGTTTTAATCAAAAAATTGTCGTTTGAAAAGGAATATCGTCAGCGTGGCACCCCGAAGAAAGCAACTATCAGAAGATATAAAGAATCTCATTGTTAAAAGTCCCTTTACCATTCAGAAGATCATACAAAAATATAAGATAACCGGTACGATAGAAAACAGAGCTCGCAGCGGATGCCCACGTAGATTTACACCCCAAGACACCCGTTTAATACTGCGAAAAATAAAACAAGATCCCAAATTAAGCGCTCCTAGCATTCAAAAAGAGATTGCCAATGATATTGAAGAATGTAACCCTCAAACACTTCGCCGTGTCATCAACAGTGCTGGATATCATGGTCGAGCCATAAGAAAAAAACCTTTCAAACAAAGTTAATCTGTTGGAAAGGCTAGAACTTGCAAAAAAAAAACCATCTAAATTATGATTCAACTTTTTGGAATACCGTCATTTTTACCGATGAAAGCAAATTCAATATCCATGGTTTAGATGGACGTGGTAAAGTTTGGAGGAAAGCAAATGAGGAGCTACTTCCAAAGAACGTGGCTGGTACCGTCAAACACGGTGGTGGATCGGTTATGGTTTGGGTTTGTATGGCAGCCTCTGGGGTGGGAAATTTGTTCTTCATTGACGAAATCATGGATCGATATGTGTATTTGAATATTCTCAAGAGCAACCTACACCAGAGCGTCGGTGTAGGTGATCATTTATTTTCCGGCAAGATAATGACCCCAAACACACATCGTTTTTGTTTAAGGAGTGGTTGCTTTATAATGTTCTAAAACAGCTACGTCTCCCCCATTTGAATGCGGTTGAACATCTATGGGAACATTTGGAGCGAAAAATTAGAAAGCATGATATCAAACCAAAAGACGACCGCAAACATATCCTGCAGGAAGAATGGTAAAAAATCGGACCAGATGTTACCTCAAACTTGGTAAATTCAATGCCGTCGAGGTTGTCTGCGATTATCAAGGCAAAAGGGTAATCCACAAAATACTAATTTGAAAATAATTTGTGTCATTCTCAATTTTTAAGGTTTCGTCTACAAAAACGGAACCTTTATAATTTCAGTCTGTCGGTCGTGTCTGCCACACTTTTTTATCTCCGAAGTTTATAAAGATATCGGCATGAAATTTTGGAATTAGGTACTTCAGGCCTAGATGTCATTGCCCATGCACCCAAATTTAAAAAGTGGGGCCATTTGGTAGTGGCTCCAGTACAGGTGAAGTTGCCATTAATTTTGAAAAATTGTCGCACCCCATATCGAGTTATATATCAATCGACAGATCTTTTGAAATGAGGTTTGCTTCAACACTTTTTGATCCAAAGTACCGTTTGGAAAATATGGAGCTCCAAAGTTTTTTTCAATGCACCCCCCCTGCCGTTTTTAAACCAAAGTGTTTAAAAATCTGAAAAAATCACAAAAACTTTGCTTCATTGAGTACTTTCATTTAAAACCATTCTGGCCTTAATAGTTTTGGAGATATTGGCCAAAAACGGTCAATCGTCGAATTTTGAAGATCTGAAAACGCAGTTTTGAAGACATCAATGTAAGCATTAAGAAATGATAGATTTCAAAATATCGATTTATGTTGAAATTTTGAGATATCTAAGATTTAAAATTATAACTATTTTCATTTTCACACATAAACTTCATGCTGTATTCGACCACTCTATGCGTTGATGAGTGTTATCTCTTAGAGAGATCTCAACCCCTAAATGCCCAACAGCAGTTTACACACGCACCGCAGGCATGAACACTGATTGGGTATGGATGGAAGGGATTTTTCTGAGTTGGATAAACTTGGGTAGTGATGTAGGTATATGTATGGGTGGATGCTTGTTTGTTTGGATGTATGAATGCGTGAATGAATGGTTGATTTGGGTTGAAGTTAGAAGAAAATTCAACTGAAATAGTTTGGAAACGTCGTTTGATATTCAGAAATCATCCATCAATATTATGCGACGGAACCTTCCCCGTGCGAATTGAACTCGCACTTGCCCAGTTTATTTAACAGTATTTTGGGCTAAGCCATTGTGTTGCTTGTGTTGGAAGCTAAACGTCACTCGACGGTAACGCCAACACAGTATTGTGTTTCAGGTGTAAAAGGTTCCACTTGTTGACAATCTTTGTTAAAGACTCTCAGAACATAAATTCCGTGTATTTTATCATTGTCGGTGGTGAATTACTGCAATCTCTCTCGTAGCCTTCAATAAAGTAGTATACAACACAAACAAGGATTCATGAACGGCGATCCCACACTAGATTCTGTGGTCACAAGTTCCATTTTTAAACATTAAAGTTCAGCACCAGACTAATGTAATCTTAATATTACACATAAACAAATAAATAGATAGATAAATAAAGCACATAGTTTCATAAATAGGAGTTCAACTCATTTGCATCATGAACTATATTCGACAGCCAACAAAATCCTTACAGGAAACGTCACATTTCCCATAAATCATTGAGACCATTCACAATGGTATAAAATTGATCAATCACCGATCGTAATATCGATATTATTGATGATTGATACAATGTGTCAATGATCAAATATCATCCAATTATCGTAATAAGGGTGTTAAGCTAATCAAAGGCAATCAAAAAGTAACAAAACGCATCGTACAAAGTGTCTATAATTGCTTATAATAATAGCAATTGCTTATAGTAATGGTAATGCAACAGTTCGCGGTGGACTTGGGCCTATCTACTCAACAACAACTCATGTTGTGTGCGCTGTTCTCTCACGAGTGGAGCGGACCTGAACTATGCTGACTCTGAACAGCGAGATTGAGAATGTTTTTTTTTTCGAGTATTGTCAGTGGCTCGAAAGAAAAAATTGTTATTTCTGCTGCGATTTGAACTTAGACTGGACCGTATAGCGCGTAGAGGTCGACGCAAATATCCAGAACGCCACAGTATACATAATAGCTTTTAAAAAATTCAACTGTCAACTCACATTTGCACACATAGTGTAAACATAACTAAAGTCCGACTGAAGGCTTTTTGATCACCTCGGCCGAAGCCGAAGCCGAATGTTTGGTCGGACTCTATTTGGAACATATTTTGCAAGTTGCTTTCGCATCATTTTGATGCCAATTTTGATATTTTTTCTACCTGAAGCCAGTACAAATAAATTGAAAGCTTTTATAAAGACCGATTAAATACAATATCTTTTGATCTTAAATCTGTAAACAATCGCACTTTCAAAATAAAAAACATCCGACAATAACAAAACAAAAAAAAACACCGTTCGTTGCAACTTCTATTTTTACAGAAAGCAGAGAATTCAACATTCGGTTTCGGCAGAATCTTCGGTCTCATATGGCCGGAGCCGAATGTTTTGCTGAAGGTGATATTTTTAGCCGAAAGTGGCCGAAGCTGAATGTTCGATCGGACTCTAAACATAACCTTATTTTTCTGGATAATACACGCACATATACGATATGTATGTACAACTCCTCACTAAAATCCTGATTACAGGATGACTATCAGTCGGTAACGAGACTTCGAAGAGAAAAGACAATAAAAGAGAGTTCAATCATTAAATAAATGTGTTTTATTAGACGTAGACGTGATTCAATTCGCTACCGCGTAAGCAAGGAAAACTGAACGAACCTAACGAAGCTTGGCGAAGCGGCTAATGTTATCTACAGTCCGAGGTGGTCCTGCTCCTAGCTTCTCACCAACCACTCGTATTGTGCGTGCTATTGTTCTCTCAGGAGTGGAGGAGACCTACAGTTTAATGCTGAGGCCAAACGGCGAGATTGAGAAGCTTTTTCTAGACAGTTATACTCTTTGAGCAATGTCAGTGACTTGAAAGAGGTGGAGCCGTGAAAAAATGTTAGGAAGCGAAGCGGCTACTACAGTTATATTCGCTCGGTTGCTGTTCAGTTCTCTTAAATTTCTGTACGGCTATTAGACCTTTAGACCCTACCAAACCTTCTTTAACGTAATTTTTGTTTCCTCGTTTAACATTGGAGCCCCTCAGGGTGGCCCTCGTCTCCTTACAACTTTATATCATGGAGCAAACAAATCTTGTGATAATGACCATCACGCAGAAGCTGATGAATATCATCCGAGAGACAAATGTGTGATCACGTTTCCAAGTGGCCATAAGCATGTCCTCAATAAATCACCATCATAATGTGGAAGCCAACATTCTCTAGGAGGCCAATTTACAAATGAAATTATACGTTCGTAGAATCCTTTATTTTTAACAATTTGTTTAAGACCCAGGTACACCCCGGACTGTAGCGTCACAAGAAGAAGAAGAGGTTGTTTGTTGCATGACACGTAGCGCACTCTTGCTGGAACAACGTCTCTGCTACATTCATGTCGTTCAATCGGGGAATAAAAAAGTCATTAAATACCGTTGATCGCAACGCGCTGATTAGACTTATTTTTGAAGAAAAAAATGGTCCATGTGTAAGGTTTGCCACCCAAAAAAAGACACGGAACAAGTGTTTATCGGACGATCGCTTTATTGCAACTGACTGACGACAATGCTTAGCATACTTAGCATAACTAGCATAACAAAGAGTGTACATAGCATGATCTTAATAATGTTAGCTTAATTTAACTGTACGTCGTTCGATCTTGCGATCTTCGAATTGAAAACAAGAACATGATTATGTGTGCGTACATGGTGGGTAAAGTGTGACACCTTAGGAAATATATTTTTATATACGAGTATATGAATCGATCTTATTAAAACTCCTACAGTTCGATCATCCTGACTGTAAATCGTCCCAGATTTACCACCGAGTACACTCATATGAATCATTACAATATGAAACTTAAATAAATTGACAAACTTTCAAAAATTAAAACGAAAACTTAGAATTCACTTCAAATTATGCAACGAAATATTTCTTAAATATTATACAAAGCTAGTATGAAATTCAATATACATAATGCACAAAAAGGATATAATTCATATTACAAAATATTAACATAAACGATTCGATACGTGTAATCACAAAATTAAAAGACGTATGGCTTCATGTTTTCAGGAGATGCTACTCCTTCGTAAGGAATTCTTGAAATTTGAAGGTTTTCAAGATCTTTTATCAGAAATCTGTCATTTGGCAGTAGTTTTACTATCTCGAATGGCCCTTTATATTTAGGAATGAGTTTTTTATTAATGCCTGGAGTATTAACGATATTCTTAATCAAAACATAATCGCCAATGGAATACGGAAACGGTTTTTTATGTCGCTTGTCAAAGTAAATCTTATTAGCTTCTTGACTTCGAACAGTTCTCTCATTTGCTTTTTTCCTTATTGCATTCAAATCTCTTGCCTCTTCAGTTATGACATTTTCTTCCAAATACTCTCTGATCCTATCACACACCTCTCCTTTTTGAGCTACTCCGAAAAGCAGCATACTCGGACTAAAGCCTGTAATCTTATGCGCATCATTGTTAAGAGCAAACTCTACTTTAGACAAATGTTTCGTCCAATCACCTGGATCTGTTTCACTTTCTTTAGCCAACATAGCCGTAAGACTACGATTAACACGTTCCACCTGCCCATTGGATTGAGGCGAACTAGTGGCAATCTTAACGTGCTGTACATTGTGTTCGCTACAAAAGGTTGCAAAATCTTCAGAGGTGAAACAGCTTCCTCTGTCAGAGATTATGCGGCTTGGCTTGCTATAAGTGCGAAAATAAGATTCAAGACATGCAATAACTTCTTCCGTGCTTGTACTTTTCACAGCAAACAGTTTTGTGAATTTTGAAAACCCATCAACTACAAGAAATATATGTTTTTTGGAGTTTCGTACACCAGATGGTAAAGGACCATAATGGTCAACGTGAACTGTCTCAAAGGGTTTGTCACCTTTGGGAATGCTGTGCAAGATGCCTTCCTTTCGACCAGACGGGGCGGAAAAGTGTACGCATTTCAGACAACTATCGATGTAGCTCTTAATCTTGGCCTTCATAGAAGGAAACCAATAAGTCTTTCTCAGAAACTCATAACACTTCTCAACGCCAACGTGGCACAAGGCCTCATGATGCGTTTGAATAATATTTCGTTCCATCCTCGATGGCACATAAAAGAAAACTCTATCTTTTGTTTTCCTATACACAAGGCCATTGATCAACTCGTAAGACGGACTCTCTCTTCTCTATAACATCTCGACTAACTGTTTGACTATTGGATCTGACTGCTGAGAGGCAGCTAACACATGCTCGAACGACTCGGACTCAATGATTAAGATGTTGTGACACCTGCTGAGCGCGTCAACATGATTCATCCTTTTGCCATCTCTATGTTCAATGACGTAATCGTAGTCTTGCAGTTCGAGTGCCCAACGTGAAATTCTAGGATTTAATAGTTTTTTATTTAGAGTGAGGGTCAACGACTTACAGTCTGTTACGATTTTAAATTTTAGACCTGTGAGGTAAATGCGGAAACGTCTCAGTGCATAAATAATTGCTAAGGTCTCCAACTCATACGAGTGATACTTGGATTCTTGAGGAGTGGCGCGTTTTGAAAAAAAGAAAATTGGATGGAGTGACCTATCTTCTTGACACTGCAGCAAAACTGCACCAAAACCTAGACTGCTTGCATCGCAGTGTAATTCTGTATCTGCTTTTGGGTTGTAAATGCTTAACAGCGGTGCTTCCATTAATTTCTTTTTCAGCACTTCAAAAACGGATAGCTCCTTCTCTCCAAAGGTAAACTCAGCATCCTTTTTCAAAAGATCATACAAAGGTTTGGATATAATTGAAAAATCCTTGATAAACTTACGGAAGTATGAGCATAAGCCCAAGAAAGAGTGAACATGTCTGATGCTTATGGGTATAGGAAAATTCTTCACTGCGTTAATACCACTCTCACTAGGACCTATCCCATCTGAAGAAACTTCATATCCTAAGTAAGTGATTTTTTCAAACATGAACACACACTTGTCCATACGCAGTTCTAAATTGTTCTTTATCACTATATCCATCACTTCGTTCAAGATTATAAAATGTTCCTCTTTCGTCTCCGAAGCAATTAACAAATCGTCAATGTATACTAATAACTTTCCTGAACTTATAAAGTCTTTGAAAACTGAGTTTACATAGCGCTGAAACACGGAAGGGGCGTTTTTCAGCCCGAATGGCATTCGCAAATACTCAAACTGCCCTAGCGGCGTAACAAAGGATGTATATGGTATTGATTCTTTGGACATCTTTACGTGGTGAAATCCACTTCTCAGATCCAGCATTGAAAAATACTTTTTACCGCGCAACCTGTCTAGGTGATCCTCAATGAGGGGGATCGGAAAATTATCCTTTACCGTGATCTTATTTAATTCACGGTAATCTACACATAAACGCAATTCTCCTGTTTTCTTCCTCACTAAAACAACAGGTGATGCAAAAGGTGAGTTGCTTTCACCAATAACGTTCTTTTCAAGAAGGTCGTCTAATATTTTCTGTAGCTCTAGCTTATGGGCATACGGCAATCGTCGCGGCGCGCAATGGAAAGTACTGTTCGGATTAGTAAGAGTTATCGTCATTTCATAATCACAAATCCCGTTTGATAATCTATTACTCGTAATACTCCGGCCAACTAATTTTCGTAATTCAACTTTCTCATTAAAGCTCAAGTTTTCATTTATTTTTAAAATTACGTTATCATCGCGATCGTCACACGTATCGATGTTTAAAATATTATTCTCTTTAACATTATCTTCATCACAATCATCATTCTCATTTACAAAATCGTTTAACTTTTTCTTTTCTTCTAGTGTCAGTTTTATATTTGAGTTCTGAAGGAAATCTCTTCCTAAAACTATTACATTTTTCATCGTATTATTTTTCACTACATGCAAACATAAATTAACATAATTTTCACATATATTAACACAACAATACACTTTTCCAAATACAACAAGTTTACTATCATTTATACCCACGAATTCATCCGTTAAAGTTGCTGAAGACGTCATCAGGTAGGAGGGGATGTACTGCTGCTGCACAAAACTGATGGGGCTGCCGGTGTCGATCATGGTTCTTGCAGTCATCGTTGTACGAACAGCTCCAGGTTGATTATTGTTAAAGTGAAACTCGAACTCACCATGAAAATCTTGTAGAAACGTTGTCTTCGCTGGCTCAGCTTCTTGTAACACCATCACCGCAGTTGATTGTGGGCAATTCTTCACCAAGTGCCCTTTTTGTCCACACCGAAAGCATGTCCCTCGTTCTCTCCTAGGATTTGGACACTGACTGGAAATGTGACCCTCACCATCACAATTGTAGCACTTCAATGTTGACTTTCTGCTGGATTGTTGTACAATATTCTTTTGCTGAATCACATTTCGACTTGATTGATGATATTCCGTCTTCATTCTTTCGTATTTTCGCAGGACACATTTCAACTCCGATATATTGTTTGCCGTGAGCAAAATCTGCTTGTTGAAACTGGAATCAGGAATCCCTCTGATTATGTAGTTAACAACATCAGTTTTTTCAATGTCAGCGGCGTCCGCTATCTCCTGCATGCTTAACACATACTGTTGAAGATTCTCGTCCTTATGCTTTCTCCGGTTACGAAGAGAATCATGCACGTCTGTTGCTGTAGCATGTTGATGAAATTCTTTGAGCAACGCTTCTTTTAGCTGGTCCCACGATTTGCACGAGGTTGATCTTAGAAACAGCTTTGCGGTACCCTTTAACACACGCTGCGCATAAATGAAACACTTTGATTCATCCAGATTATACAACGTTCTGGAATCATCAATGCACTTAATCCATCTTGAAACAGGGTAATTATCGTCACCAGAAAACGTATGCAGAGATTCCTCTATATCTCGGAACGAATACCTCGAGTCAGTTGTATCCCCAGAGTTGTTCAACTCTGCCAATTTCTTCTGCAAAGTCCGGATTTCTTCCTTCATCTTTACAACTGCTCGCAAACGTTCCAGCTCCTGTGATGCTATTCTGCTCTCCGCTTCAAGATCAGAATTATTTTCACTTCCACTTTCTTCTTCCAGAACACTCGGAGGAAAGAACTGCTCCATCTGCTGATCAGTTAACTGCGAAACGGCTTCTTCCAGACGAATCTTCAACGTTGACTTCGCCCCACTTGTTGCCAAACCAATTTTGGTTAACATTTCTTTTAACTGTGGCACGGTTGCAATATCAATAAAATTCTTGGCACGTGTGGTCATTTTGATCGGATTAAAATTAACTTAAAAAAATGACACGCGATCCCACTTCTGATAAGATGTAAGGTTTGCCACCCAAAAAAAGACACGGAACAAGTGTTTATCGGACGATCGCTTTATTGCAACTGACTGACGACAATGCTTAGCATACTTAGCATAACTAGCATAACAAAGAGTGTACATAGCATGATCTTAATAATGTTAGCTTAACTTAACTGTACGTCGTTCGATCTTGCGATCTTCGAATTGAAAACAAGAACATGATTATGTGTGCGTACATGGTGGGTAAAGTGTGACACCTTAGGAAATATATTTTTATATACGAGTATATGAATCGATCTTATTAAAACTCCTACACATGTGAATTGTCTTTGCTTTAAATGCGGCAATTTTGTTTTTTTATCAAAAATTAGCCTCATCGCTGAACATAGTTTTTCGATAAAATAGCGGATGCAATGCCGAAAATGGCCATTGATCGAAAATTAGACCGAAACGATGGTCATTGGGTTTCAGTTCTTGCACGAGCTGGATCTTATAAAGTTTCGAACCAAGGCCTTTGAGGAAAATTTTCCATAAAGTGGACTGAGGAAGATGTCGAATAGAAAAATTTGGATCTTCAATACTTTCCTGAACGTACGCAATATTACCTTCAGTATGTCAGCTTCTATTGAAGCCGGGACATATAACAAACCGCTTTGAAGGTCCAACAGAAAGTTGGAAAGTTGAATTAAAATGTATTCATACTGGACTGACAATGTTCAATTGGCAGAAGCAAATAGCAGCAGCATGCTGAACACTCTTAACTCAAGTAATTACAGTGATCAATGATTTGAATTGAAAAAAGAGTCCAAATGACTGCTCTTCAACCTTCAGCCTCAACCATATAGTCTCGGTTTTTGTATTGAAGTAAAAGCCAGTTAACGATATGCAAATTGTCTCACAGTAGAGTCAACGTTTAATTGCTACCGCCAACTAGTGTGGACTATCGAAGACTATGTTGAGAAACTAATCTGTTATTGACACATCTTCTATAAATGAAGGGAACTAATGCATTCAAGAATCATTCAGTCACAGAGTAGATCGACGGTTAGTTTCGAAATGGCTATCGGAGCGCTACTTTTGACAGTCTTAGTGGGCGTTTGGCTGTACTTTCTTTGGTCGAGAAAGTGGATGTATATGTGTGCGCTGAAAATGAAAGGACCGTGGGGTTATCCTTTCACGGGAATCGTGCATAAATTATTGAAATTGGAAGGTAAATTTTGTGTGCATTGTGTGAAACAGAAATTTACTTAAAGTGTGTGGAGTTTATCCGCTTTCAATCGGAAAACAAGTTAAAATGGTTGTGTTCAAATATGAACCTGGAGTTCCGTTTCTACAATATATCGGTAAAGAAGTGTTTGGTTTTGGAACAGTTTTATGAACTGCGGAGTCGTCGCGTGTGCTTTCAGAATATTTTTGCACCTCCGAATGGCTATGGGAGAAGCAAGTCGTGAAATGTGGTCGTACCCGAATACCGGAATAAAGTATAGCATAGCCATTTTTGGTGATTGCTAAACTGCCATCAAAACTATTGGCTAGGCTCCAACAGCCTTGAATTTAGTCAAGGAGTCTTATAGCCTTGGTAGCCTACACTTATCTGGGTTCGAGAGCATAGTAGGGTGCTCAGTAATAAAAAATAAACTGGGCAATTGCGAGTTGTACTCGCACGGGGAAGGTTCCGTCGCATAATATTGATGGATGATTTCTGAATATCAAACGATGTTTCCAAACTATTTCAGTTGAATTTTCTTATAACTTTAACCCAAATCAACCATTTATTCATAAATTCATACATCCAAACAAACAAATGTTCATCCCTACATATACCTATATCTCTATCCAAGTTTATCCAACACAGTAAATCCCTTCCATCATACACATACACATATCACTGCTCATGCCTGCGGTGTGTGTGTATTCATTTCTGTTGGGCATTAGGTGTGAGATCGAAAAGATAACGCTCATCAACGAATAGAGTGGCCGAACACAGCATGAAATTATGTGTGAACATGAAAATTGTCCTCATTTTAAATCTTAGATATCTCAAAATTTCAACATAAATCGATATTTTGAAATTTATCATTTCTTAATGCTTACATTGATGTCTTCAAAACTGCGTTTTCAGATCTTCAAAATTCGCATGTCGATGATTGACCGTTTTTGGCCAATATCTCGAAAACCATTAGGGCCAGAATGCTCGCAATGGTTTTAAATGAAAGTACTCAATGAAGCCAAGTTTTTGTGATTTTTTCAGATTTTTAAACACTTTGGTTTAGAAATGGCAGGGGGGACGCATTAAAAAAAAACTTTGGAGCTCCATATTTTCCAAACGGTATTTTGGATCAAAAAGTGTTGAAGGAAACCTCCACCTCATTTCGAAAGATCTGTCGATTGATATATATTTCGATGGGGTGCGACAATTTTTCAAAATTATTGACAACTTCACCTGTACTGGAGGCACCCCCAAATGGCCCCACTTCTTAAAATCGCTGCATGGGCAATGACATCTAGGCCTGATGTACCTAATTCCAAAATTTCATGCCGATATCTTCACGACGGACGGATGGACGGACGGACGGACGGACACACCGAAATTATAAAGGTTCCGTTGTTGTAGACGGAACCTTAAAAAACTGACGAACTTATCAGCCAAGGGTCCCCCGTGTTACGACAGAAGTACTCATTTAGCTCGCAGTGACCAGGCCGAGGATTATGATTTATTTACGTCCTTATCAGGCTTGCGGCCCATGGAGGGTTAAGCCTGAGCAACTGCCGCCTTCTATCGCTGACGGTCCCGGGCACGCTGCTTTCAGGCATCATGACCAAGCTGTCTTGCATCCGCGATCAGTTGGTCTTTACAGCGGAGGTACGGACTTTCTCTCCTTCTCAAACCAGGAGGTTCCGACTCGAAGACTCTCTTGACTGGAGCGTTAGTGTTCATTCCTTCGATGTGGCCGTCTCAGTTTAGTCGACGGAGTTTTGCCTTCCGGACAGTGTTCACATATTTCTACAGCTCAGAGAGCTCGCGATTGTATCTTCTCCTCCATTCGCCCGCCTCGAAGACAGGACCAAATATCCGAAGTAAAATTTTTCTATCGCATCAAGGCACAAAGAATCAGGTCTGCAGTCCTGCTTCCCGTCGAGCTCTCGGCTCCCTATAGCAAGACTGGTATGATTAGGGTTTTGTAGAGAATGATTTTGGTCCTTCGAGTCAGGAGTTTTGATTCAAGTTGATTGGACAGACTGTAGTAGCAGCGAGAGGTTGCTGAGGGCGATTCTGCGTCGGATCTCCACTGTGATGTTCTTCGTGGAGTTCACCTTTGCTCCGATCTAGACAAACTCCTTAACCACCTCAAAATTATAGCTGTGCATTGACGTTTTATCCTAGATGATGTTTGACGGATCAATTTTTACTCGACAGCCTACACTTTGTCTTCTCCGCACTAACCTCAAGACCAGCTTGCTTCGCCTGTTCTTCAATCGCCGTGAATACTTTTCTTTTACTACGGCTCGCTAGGAACGCGCGACAATGTCGATGTCATCTGCATAACTCAGCAGCTTGCCGAAGTGTATTCCCCCCTAAGCGAATTTAACAGAAAGAGAAGAACTGGTTGGCGCTCGGTAGATCCAGCAACTAGGCAGATCTTTTATCGAATCTCTTGACGAGATATATGAGGGAACAATCAAGCAAATAGTAACTTTCCAGAATTCTATGTGTGTTTTTGAGAGTCTAACAGAACCTATGTGGTGGGCGCCGTGGCATAGTGTTTGTGTGCTTCGAGCCTTACGCTCTAGACTAGGTTAGGTTAGGTTAAAGAAGGGAAGTGTGATGGTTCAGATATCACTTCCACTCGGTGGCCATAGGGCACATTGTGAATCGCTTCATTTTTATGGTACACAAATTTCACGAACCTATCCTATCACGTGATGGATGAAACCACCCCGTGCTCTTTATAAATTTTAAAGATCCGATATATCTGCGTTCGCTAAGTCCGTAGTCTCTCTGAAAAATGGCTAGGCGCCGGTTCTGAAGGAGCTTGCCAGTGGCACAGAAGATGTTGGATCGATTTGGTCTCTTCCTCATCAGCGAAGCTCCTGCAGAGATCGCTGGACTCCGCATTCCATTTTCGAAGCATTTTTCTAATGGAACAATGTCCTGCGATTACTCTGACGACCACGAGGATCGAGTTTCGTTCCAACGCCAGGAGCTTCTCTTTTTGTTTTGTGTCGCTTATGATCTGGTACAATTCACTGATTGATGATCGCAGTGACGTGTCCACTTTGCTGCTGTCCGTTTCAGATCCTTGTCTAGACAATTCGTCTGCTCTGTTGTGTTCTGCGATTGATCTGTGCCCCAGGACTCAGCAGAGTTTGACTTTGTGTTGACTGATGGACCTCAGTGAGTCGCGTTAATTCATAACAACCTTTCATCTCATTGTACACGATCCTATTGACTACAGTAAAGCCTGGCGGTCTATAAAAATGGTGATATCCTACGGTGAGATGGTGGGATAAGTATTTGGCTGCCCTCTCAATCTCCAGAATTTCTGCTTCAAAGACACGGCACAAGTTAGGAAGTCTAAATGATTCCTATGTATGCTGGGTAACCGAGTAGATTCCGGCTCCTGTACCTATACATGTGTCCATTGCTGCACTAGACTATGTATAGGTTCAAATCCCGGCACAGGCAACAACTTTTTAAAAACTAAATGGTTCACTGCTCCTCCTCTTTCAAGTCACAATGGTCAAAGAGCGCGACTGTCTAGACCTGTCTGTCTCAATCTCGTCGTTCGGAGTCGGCATTAAGCTGTAGGTCCCCCCCACTCATGAGAGAACAATAGCCTGCACAACACGAGTGACTGCTGAGAAGCTATTCCCAAGTTCACCATGGACGGTGTAGTTCCGAAATGTGCTGTTCCTCTAGCTTATTCAAAGCCCTTCCTTAAATAAGGACGACCCCAATTCTAATTCATAACCGTTCTCAACAACTCAATCCAAGGATATTTATTTTGCTTTCAGATGTTCTCTACGTCCTGCCAAAGTATGCAAGGGAATATAACCAAAAAACATACTTCAGCTGGTTCGGAACAATGCCAGAAATCTACACCATTGATCCAAAGGTTGTCGAAGCGGTCTTGCAATCACCCGACCACTTGGAAAAAGCTCTTATGTATCACGCAATTGACGATGCGATGGGCAGTGGACTTCTGACAAGCAAACGTCTGTAACAAGGACTTCTTTGGATGATTATATGCTAAAGTTTTCCGTTTTTTTCTAGCACCTAAATGGACTAAACACCGAAAGATTGTGAGTCCAACTTTTGGCTACAAAGTCTTGTTGGTATTTATTCCGATCTTCAATAATTTCGGACGTGAACTCTGCGGACAATTGGACAAACTCGTTGGATGTGGTGAAGCTGACGTAAAGAAACTTGCTCTTAAAATGGGACTAAAATCTGCATGCGGTGAGAGACACGTTCGTTTTAGTGGGTTAAGTTGGAGTACCTCGTCCTTCCTGTTAAAACATAGTTTTTCAACGAAGTCTTGACTTGTCCGTGGCTGTGGCTTTTAATACTGACCCCAAGAGGAAACGTGGGATAAAGTATAGCCTTCCTGTGTCAATTAGGGTCGGGTGACACTGGTGTCATCGATCTCATTTCTTTAAAAACTCGATGGTTTCACACACCAATTGTAGCAATTGAAGGTGTTAAGCATGTAAACCAAGATCTTGCTCCAAGGCCTAGGCCACAGACAAGTCAAGATCTCTTAACCGAAGTCCGCCATAAAATCTAATCTGATCGTATTTTGCACTCAAGCAAAAGTATAACTGAAGTGTTGTTTTTTAATTTTTAGTTGTTGCCATGGGAATCGATATGCAAGAAGGCTCAAGCTCGAAATTGATTGAGTCATTTGAAAAGTAAGCGAGCCGGTAGCTACAGATTTGACAGTGACTTAATTGTTTTCCTTGCAGTTTTATGGAATTGATCGTTTATCGATCCCAACGCCCTTGGTTGAGTAACCGAACGATCTACAGTTGGACCAGCACTTACAAACCCTTCATGAAATCTAAAACTTACATTACGGACTTTATTAAAGAAGTAAGCCACATGTTGAGGATTTTAGTCTCATTTGTAAAGACCTCCTTTCAGCTTATCAACAGTAAAATCAAGGCTCTCGAGAACAACAGCTCAGATAAGAATTTAAAAGAAAACGAAAATGCATCTCAAATATTCATCGATGAAGCAATCAGGAGCCATACACAGAACGAGTTGACAATCGATGACATTATTGACGAGTCCTTCATTATGGTGATTGCGGTAAGCTTCAACCACAAATTCTAGGTGAGGATCGCATAAGTATTTGCATCTATTTTCAGGGTTATGAAACAACCGCCAACACATTGTACTCCACGCTCATGTTCCTGGCAATGCATCCACAGTTTCAGGAGCGAGTCTTCGAAGAGATCTCAACACTCTACCCCGACAAAGAGTTCAACGTGACTAATGAGGATTTCAAGAGCATGGTGTACTTGGAAATGTGCATCAATGAGTCTATGCGTCTTGCACCGCCTGTTCCACTTATCGGTCGCAACGGCAGGAGAGAGTTGCGCATTTCAGAGGCGATCACCATACCAGCGGGCGTAGACATAACCATTGACGTTTTTAACCTCCACCGAGACGAGGATGTTTGGGGACCCACTGCGAAGATGTTTAATCCCGATCACTTCCTGCCCAGCAATCTGGAGGATAAGCCCAAGTCAGCATACCTGCCGTTTTCGAGGGGCAAGAGGAACTGTATAGGTGAGTTGGACTTGAAAACCCGAATGTGTGTGAGAATCTTTCCTTGTTAGGTTGGCAATACGCAGGAATGTTCCTGAAGGTGATGCTGGCACACGTCCTTCGAAAATACAAGCTCTCAACAACTTACCCCTACGAGGATTTGAAGTTCATGACTAACATTACACTGAGGTATTTAAACACACCGCGTTTGGAGGTTCAAAGGAGGTGACGGCGGCGTTTGTGAATAAATGTCTGGATATTTCCTACATTGAGAAATCGATTTTTACAATTTTGTAGTCGTGAAGGTTTAGCTTGAAGTGATCATAGGGAGTTCAGGTCTTTGTGTAACAGAAGTATTGTTGTCTCTAAGACTGCTGTAAATAAAGGATTTTTTTTTTTACATAAAATTGGAGTTTGTTTAGTTCATCTTGTTTTTGCTAAAATTATGCCTCTTAATGGCCATATGGGCACCGTGGCGTAGTGGGTAGGAGCGTCGACTCCTACTCCTTAAAAGCTTCTCAATCTCGCCGTTCGGAGTCGGCATTAAACTCACACTCGTGAGAGAACAGTAGCACGCTGTTGCTGAGAAGCTAGGCCCAAGTCCATCTCGGACTGTAGCGCCGCCATTATTATTTTTCTAAAATTATTCTGCCTCCTAATTGCCATATGTTACTTACTTAGCGGGCTCCCGTCCCGTGAAGGGTATCTGCCTGAGACACGGCAGTCCCTGCGGTCCCGGGTACGTTGCTTCCAGTTATCCAAACCAAGCGCTCTGGCATCCGCGATAGCTTGGTCCTTGAAACGGAGGTAAGGTCTTCCTTTTCTTCTCGAACCTGTGGGCTGTGATTCGAAAATCCTCTTTGCTGGACCGTTGTTGTCCATTCGCTTGATGTGGCCGAGCGAGTGTAGTCGTCGTCCTTTGGCTTATTGGACTACATCCACATCTTTGTACAGCTCGTAGAGTTCGCGGTTGTATCTTCTCCTCCATTCGCTCTCAAAAATACCCAAAATGTGCTCTGCTTTCCTGCTTATCGTCCAACATTCGGCTCCATACAATAGAACTGACAGGATTAGCGTTTTGTAGAGCATGCATTTTATTTTTCGAGTTAGGGTTTCGAACCCAATTGTTTCGCCAAACCGAAGTAGCAGCGGTTTCCTAGGGTAAGTCTTCGTCGAATCTCTACTAGGATGTCATTCGTGGGGTTGATATTTACTCCGTGGTATGTAAACTCCTTAACCACCTCGAAGTGACGTTTTGTCCTAGGCGGTGGACCGATAATTCTTTGTTTGTTGACAGCAAATACTTGGTCTTGTCCTCATTTACTTCAAGACCAACTCGTGATGACCGTGAAAGCTTTTATAACGGCTTGCTGGGTACGACCTATGATGTCAATGTCATCTGCGTAGCTCAGCAACTGTACGGATTTTTTGAAGATAGTGCCTTCTGTGTTGACGCCTGCATTGCGCACTATCTGTTCCAGTACAAGGTTGAAGAAGTCACACGACAGCGCATCTCCTTGCCGAAATCTGGTGCATGTTTGGAATAGTTTGGAGGAACTGTTCCCAAATTGCACATTGCACCGCGTGTTTTCTAGCGTGACACGGCACAGTTGGATCAGTTTTCCCGGGATCCCGAATTCGGCCATCGCCTTGTAGAGTTTCAAGAGCTCGACTTGAAACTTGTTGGTCTTTTCCAGGATTTGTCTCAAAAAATTTGGTCAATTGTCGATCTGCCGGGCCGGAACCCACACTGGTACGTGCCGATTAGTGTGTTGCAGGAAGGTTTCAAACGTTCACACATTACGTTGGATAGAATCTTGTATGCGACATTCAGCAGGGCTATGCCTCGGTAGTTCTTGCAAAACAAGGGTCGCCATTCTTGAAGATGGGGCGTCCAGTCATCGGGCATGGCTTCATCCACCCATACTTGGTTGATGATTTGGTGCATGTACTCTACCAAAACATCACCACCATGTTTGAAAAGTTCCGCTGGGAGGCCATCAGAGCAGGCGACTTTGTTGTTCTTCAGCTTTTTGATGGCCGAGCTGACCTCTTCAAAAGTGGGAGGGGTTTTGACTGGACGTGGGTTTTCTTCTTGCCCTATCACTCTCTCTACGTGATGCCCAAAACAGGAGAAATAGGAGAAACAAGCGGTACAAAATTGTCCAAGCTCGGTCTTAGACCGTACCTGCGAAGGTAGGTGATTCCAGAGATGTACAGCATGAATAAAGAAGTGCCTGCGTGATATTAACCAAGTATGAATAGAGGGTTTTAATGTAACATTACGACTCGATCGACAGAAAGTGATCTTTTCATAAAGATAACTTTGGGTGTTTCTTGTGAATAATTTTGAAGAGTAATATGCACGATCTGTAGTTTGAAAATGGTTCTAATTCGCATCCAAGGAGAATGCGACGTCGTTCCGAGACGTGATCAAATTTGCGAAGGTTAAAAACATACCGTGCAGTCGCGTTGATTGCTTTTGTCAATTTTCGTAAGGCAGAATAATCACAATCAGCGAACAACTCAGAGCCATATGTCAAGATTGGCACAATGAGTACTCTGGCGAGTTTTAATTTTACATTAATAGGGAGAATGTATTTGCTGATTGATAAGCATCTCAAAGATGTATAAACCTTGGACACTACGCTATCAATGTGGTCAGTCCACGTAAGTTCACTATTGCACAATATTCCAAGTTTTTGGCACAGGTAACATATTCGATTGCGGTTGAGTTAAATTCTTCTTCTTCTTCTTCTCAGGGCGCTACAGTCCGAGGTGGACCTGGGCTTCACTCAACATGCCTCTCCAGCCAGCACGATCTTTCGCCAGCTGTCTCCAGTTTCGCACACCAAGCCGGCAGAGGTCCCCCTCGACTTGTGTGCGCCACCTTGTTCGTGGACGTCCTCTGTTGCGTTGTCCCACAGGCTCAGAGTCGAAGACTCTTCGGGCCGGAGCTAAGTTGTCCATACGCTCTACATGGCCTAGCCATCTTAGGCGTTGGATCCGTAGACGCCTGGCTAGACTCATGTCGCTGTACAGCCCATAC